>CM048749.1:230243718-230843718 GCA_026315105.1 Locusta migratoria | reverse complement strand
GAACCTTTACTACTTCTACATCGCAAAGGACGAATACTAATGTAAACACACGCACATGTTAGGAGTATCTCAATGCAGCGAAATGATTCAGTCGCACTCTGCAATTTATAATTTCTAGAACGAGCTACTAGCATATGTAACACTGTCTATACAAGCAGCTACAAAAGGATTTGTGGTATAATGTTCATCTGTTTGAGAGATAATGGAAACATGATCAGCTTCACAATACATTAAAGGGTTAAGTGATTCCGTTAATTAAAAATTTGCATCTCGGCGGTAGTTTGGAAAGGAGTGTACAAATATGGAATCCAGGCCATACAGGTAGTCAATATATATATTCTTAATGTGAAGGTAAGCTGAACAAAAGCCAGTAATGAATATTCACTGCAATAATAACAATCACAAAAAATTATCGACGGCACTTAGATCCGTCCCTCTCAACTGAAAAGTGTATCAGTTATGCTTTTACGTGCCGCCGCCGGTCTTAAAAAATTGACATACGCTTTCTTCCAAAAAATAAAATAAAAAAATGTTTTAAATGTTTGTAAATCTTATGGGACTTAACTGCAGGGTCATCAGTACCTAAACTTATAAACTACTCATGAACTAGCTAATACTAAGGACGGTACAAATATCCATGTCCGAGGGGGGATTCGAACCCCCGACAGTAGTGGCCGTGCAGACAGTGACTGGCCGCGCCGCAGAGCGCCCGGCCACCGCGGCCGGCCTAAGTTTTAGGAGAAAAGGCTATTCTGTGCAGTTTCACTACATCATGCATATTAAGGCTAATGCCACAGGAAGTAGCATGTCTTTCAGTTCACAGGACTGGAAGGAAGGAAGGAAGGAAAGAAGCTTAGGATTTATTGTTCCGTCGACAGCTTGGTCATTAGCTTAGCTTACGCTCGGAGTTTTGTGTAAGGATGGGGAAGGAAAGCGGCCATGCCTTTTGAAAGGAACCATCCGGCATTTGCCTGGTGTGATTTAGGGAAATCACGGAAAATCTCAAATCAAAATCAAACTAGGACGGCACAAATATCCATGCCCGAGGGGGGATTCGAACCCCCGACCGTAGTAGCCGTGCAGACCGTGACTAGAGCGCCTCAGTCCCCTCGGCCACCGCGGCCGGCACGGAAAATCTAAATCTGGATTGCCAGATGTGGATTTGAACCAGCATTGTTCCAAATGCGACTCCAGTGCGTTACTAATGTGGCACCTCGCTCGGTCACATGACTGTAGTTGATATTTTGTCTACAAGGAAGAAATTATTTCCGTTCTATTATGTATAAATATAAACCTATTTCGTTTCCGTTATGGCGATGAAAGCATTTTGTTTACAGAATGTTCTGTTTTGTTTTCTTTCGTGATGGCAAGGCTGGAGGGGAAGTAGGAGGCCTATTCGAAAAAATAATAGGACAATGGCCTGTGGAATCTGCAGAGCTAGCAACAAACATTCAGAACAAACTATTGAACGACATGTGAGGACAGAGGCGGCACAGATCAACGACCGGACAAGTGCAGAAGCTATTGATGGGGCAAGGGCCGACCACGCCAGCATAACAGATCAATGGCCGACGGTGGTCACGTTCTGCTCAAAGTGAGGAACACAGCTCAACGACCAAGAGGCTATTCACCGTCCTAGAAACTCCGCAACGTGTGCCGAACAGCCTACAAAAAATATATTAAATAAATAAATTTAAAGAATGAAAAACTGGTACAAAAAATAAAGAAGTGTCTCTGTGTTTCTCGACTTACGATGATGCTGTTACTACAACAGTAGTTCATGGTAAAAGATACCTACTTTGATGAAGACTAGAAGGGCAACAAGTACATGCCCAGGTGGCTGGTGAGGAGGACGAGAGTGCGGCCTCACCCATGAGTCACCCGTGATGCTTGACGATCGATGAGCACTTTGAGAGGACACGAGCCTGAGGGCCGCTCGTTTGATTCCTAATGAAAGCACATTACACTGCGTACGCCAGCTACCGCAGCAACGTGCAAGAACTCGAGGGGAAGACATGGAGAGGGCAAATGGGGCACCAAATGACGAGATATTGCTCCATTAATTCACGGGCCTGTTCCACGGGTTGTAGTCGGAGGTAGACACACCACTCAGACTAGCGCCGTAAGCATCTTAACTAGATCTGCCCACCACGCCGCTGTCGCAGCATACGTGAGGGCTGAGTCTGACAGCGAGACGCTGCACGACGGAACAATTCGGAATAATCCTGTCTGTCTGAGCATGTTTCGTAATAGAGGGGATGCTGAAAAGTAATGCCTCCAAATTTTTTTCGTGTGTTCGCAGCATGGTTGAGGTTTCGCATGTCCTGCATATTACTCGGTTGTCCTTGTCGCGTAGCTGACGCAAAGTACAACCCTCTGCCGCTAGAGGGCATCGAGTAGTATCGAGTAATATGACGGTCTGTAAAGTGGCTATGTTTGTTGCGTGAGAAACAGCGTGCTGTAATCGAGTTTCTAACCGCAGAAAACAAGCCTCTAATTGAGATCCACAGAAGAATGAAAACTGTGTACGGTGACGAGTGCATCGACATCAGTAATGTGCGCCGGTGGGCTGCCTATGCTCATAAACACGGTCCTAATCTCAGCGTCTGTGACAGAGCACGGAGTGGACGACCGCGTACGGCAACAGACGAGACTCATCGAAATCGGTTTGATCAACTCATCAGAGAGAATCGTCGGATAACACAGGCACAACTCTCACTGCAGAGTGGCATATCACGGGAGCGTGTACAGGCCCTGATTGTATAACTGCGGTACTGTACACGGTGGGTGCCCCATATGCTCACCCCTGAAATGAAACAAAGGGGATTGGACATCTGTCAATAACTGCTGTTGCGTTTTGAGCAGGAGGTTGATGTGTTCCTTAACAACATTGTGACTGGTGATGAAAGCTGGGTGCACCATTTTGACCCCCTAAGCAAGCGAGCATCACAGGAGTACCGCCACCACGGATCACCACCCCCCAAGAAAGTGCAAGACCATGCCATCGGCAGGCAAGATCATGCTCACTGTTTTCTGGGATGTTCGAGGTGGTGTGCATATGGAGTTCATGCCTAAAGGCACCACCATAAACTCCGCACGGAACAGCGAGACTCTCCGCAAACTGAAAGCACGCATTCGAAGAACTCGCCCCCACATGGAACACCCCCTGCTTCAGCATGACAATGCCAGACCGCACACGAGCGCTGCGACATCTGCAACGATCCGCCGCCTTGGATTCACTGTCATTGATCATCCTCCATGCAGTCCAGACGTGGCTCCATCTGATTTTCACCTCTTTCCAAAGCTTAAAGAACACTTTCGCGGTGTCCACTTTATAACCGATAAAGCAGTGCAAGCGGAGGTGGTTCAGACAACGAGGTCCAAACTTCTACGGTGACGGGATCCACAAACTGGTCTCTCGTTGGGAGAAATGTGAGCGTCGCCAGGGTGACTATGTTGAGAAATAAATAAGTAGAAATGGTGAATAAAGATGTGGTATTGTAGTATAGTTTGGTTTATTTCAAAAGGCGTAAGATATTCCCGGAAAAATCGTAGGCATTACTGTTCATCATCCCTACGTATAAATGATGGCTGTCGAATCATCAATATTTCATTTACACCTTCCCATGAGAGCCAAAAAAAAAGAACCCACAATTCCGACCACACATCTCCACATAATAATCATAATAAATTTGCAACACGTTGTATGTGGGATCAAACACTTTCGAAGTCGGCAGAACTTCAACACGATGCTCTCTCATACGGTATGAAAAAATATTGCAAATAGTACACTCCTGGAAAATGAAAAAAGAACACCACGAATTCGTCGACCCAACATACGAAAATTTAGTTGACAGATTCTTGAGGATCTATAAAACACACGAACAAAAAGACAGAACCATATGCACGTGATTACAGTCATCAGAGCGTGCGCAATGTCGCCACTAGTACCGTGTCTACCTCTATTTTGCAGCAATTCAAGCTGAATTTCTCCTATGAAGACAAGGACATAAACACACACACACACGCGCGCACACACACACACACACACACACACACACACACACACACACACACACAGCCCGAAGGAGGACCGGGACCTCCGACGTGAGCTGCCACGTAATCGGCGACAGGGCGTCCCAGACCGCGCGGCCATTCCCGGTTGGCGAAGAAAGTTAGTTAGGGAGTTTAAGGCTCATTTCATTATCAAAGCTGAGTATATATCAAACCGCCATCTTGGTAAAAACACTGTTTAAAGCAGATTTCATTATTCTTAACTATCTCAAACTTAAGAAATCAGTATGTAATATCTAAGTCTTCTTTTGCTTTAGTTTTTATTTAAAAAGATACATATATCGCGAGCTACGCGTTTCGATCCGAGGGAAAAAAATGTTTTACGTTAGGCGATCATTCCCTTTGATGTTGTCTACTGTAATTTTCTACCCGCTGCGCCGGGGAGAGGAAATAATACGAAAAACGCGTTACTGCTGCCGTGCTGCATCACTTGATTATTCCGCTTTCAGCCCCGATGACAACAATGTGCTCCCGGTAAATGATGATTAAAGTGCGGCGCGTCTGTCGAATGGGATTCTGAGAGAGGCGGAAAATTAATTTTATTCGGAATTTATTGGGCTTTTATCAACTATAATGTGGACATTGTCAAGGCCGTAGCCTGTCAAATATAGCTCTAAATTAAAGAGTGGCGGATGCATTGTGCGGCCCGGAATTTTCAATAGCCGTACAGTGTGTGCCGGGCCGGGCTAGCCGCCAGTTCGCGCATGCGCACTGGCCGGCACTCCTCAGAGCCGCACGGCCGCTTGAACACAACAGGTGCTTGCGGCGTATTTAGCGAATTCCTCTTGTTCTCTCTTTGAAAAACAAGCCAGTCTGTAAAATGGCGGGAATAATCGCCGTCAATTAATTATAATGGTTTGAGTACTGGTGGTGCAGGATTTCTCATCCATGTATCCATTTGTTAAAATCAATATTTCGTCCTTTTCTTTTATCCTAGCGTACTATAACTGGCTGCAGACGTCTTCTATTATCCACAGAGTTGAAAAAAGTCTACGGATACCCATATACAATGTTATATAAGGAGATAGTTTTTCGTAGACAAAGTATAAATGGGCGGCGTATTACCAGAGCTGCCCCCCTGGTATAACTAGTGGTAACTCACCTTTCAACCCTGACATATCCCAGAATATCCTCATAAGTCACACCACCCCTTCGTTCCGCCTCCTCAACTTTTATCGTACCTCATTTGGCCATCCCATCCGCCTCACACCCACCCTTAAATACCTCAACCTCATCCTGGATCGTCCCCTCTGATGGACACCCCACATCAAGACTATCCAACGAAAAGCCCATACCTGACACGGCCTCCTTAAACTCCTTGCCGGCTGCACATGGGGCCTCCTACCTTCCAGTCTCCACTACACCTATCGTTCCCTTATGCATCCTATCCTGCGCTGCTTCAATCACACCTGGATCTCCGTCTCCCCGCCTTCTACAAAGCCCTCCAGATCCTCGAACGACACGCACTTCGGCTCGCATACTGCCTCCGCCTCCCGTCCTACACTCGGATCCAGTATTACTTCACCCCGTTCCCGCACCTTTCCTTGAACACATGCGCATCGACTACATAAACAGAAAACTATACTCCCACAACACCTTGGTATGCCCTGTCCTCACCAATCCTGGGTCCGTGCCACGTCTCCACCGTTGGATCCCTCCAGCCCAACATCTTCGCACCCTTTATGTCCAATTCCATGACAACTTCCATCACCTCCCCCTCCAGGAGGGTGCTTTACATCCTGAAATCTATCCTTCCTACCAAATCAGGTCCCACCCTACTCCATTCCTTCACTTTCGGAAATCAGCGCCCTCTTCCCGCCCTCCCCTCTCCTCCCGCTCTCCATCTCCACAGCCGGCCGCGGTGGCCGAGTTGACTGAGGCGCTCCAGTCACGGTCAGCAGGGCTACTACGGTCGGGGGTTCGAATCCCCCCTCGGGCATGGATATTTGTGCCGTCCTAGTTCGTAAGTAGTTCATAAGTAGTTTGTAAGTTTAGGGACTGATGACCCCGTAGTTAAGTCCCATAAGCTTAACAAACATTTGAACATTTGAACATTTCCACCTCCACAGAGTCCTTAAGCCCCCTACACACTTTCCGATTTGTCGGGACAATTTATCGGCTGTCCGATAAATTGGAGCTGTGGAGGCGCTCCACGACCAACTTTTCTTGTCGGGTGGTTGGTCGGGTTTGGCCGTGCGATATCCGATCCCCCGACCACTCCACCCGACAAATAGTGCGTGTGTAGCGCTATCCGCTTGTGTTTGCTGTCTGCACAGTGAACACGCCAAAACAAAACAAAAACAGTTCGACAACCAGATACCAGAACAGGGAGGCGCTGCAATCTTTGCGTGCAGTTGTTCGGAAAATGTGTTTGCTGCTACGAATTTGATTGATTGGTTGGTCAGTTGGTTGGTAGGACAATAAATCGGAACGTGTGTAGGGTCCTTTACACTCCTCGTCCCCAACCTTACCCTCCCCCACTATCCCACTATCTGCGCTTCTTCCTCCCCCCCTTCCCTTTTCACATTTCCTGTCAACAGTCCTGCGTCGCAACAGCGGTTGGCGCCTTTTAAAAATGTAACAGTGTGGTGTTTCTGTGATGTAGTGCTAAGAGAGTGCCTTTTTTGTGGTTTTATCTTCGAGCGCCCGCCGATAACGGCATAACAATCAAGGGCTCTCTCTAGTGTCTGATCGCGTCTTTCTACTTCAATCCCACTAAATGTGTGATTTTACACCATGTCTCGTTTCAATTTCAGGTTGTTCTTTTAAATACTTCTTTTGTGAATTTTAATTTTCACCCATAAACTGCTCTTTCATTGTATACAGATTCACTAATGAAGAGTGAAATTGCTAAAGGTGCTAAGTGCCGAAAATGAAATTGTTGAGGAAACGAAGAAAACTGCACATCTCTGTGAGAAATGGATATTTATTTCTAACGAAACACAAATTAACTCTTTACATGGTTGTATAAATGATGAAAAAGGTTTTTCATGTTTAAAAATCAAAAAGTTACGTAGCGTTTTATGCAGAAAGGTGTAAGTGCAATAGGTTTTGTCATAGCTAATAGATCTGAGTGCCAGGAGACAACATTGACTTTATGGAGGTAACAGCTGTCGGAAAAAGTCCTTGTTGTTTTCGTCCACGTAATAAATAATAGTGAAAAAATCGTTTTCTTATTTGGTGCCAGTGGAAAAGTAGCTGAAAGTTTTATCAATTCCACAGCTGCAGTGTCTTTCATTGTCTTGCCTTTCTTCAGGACACGAAAATTCTCCCAAGCACAATGATCGGAAAAGCTTCTTTTGCAGGACACAATACCAGGCTGTTGTTTGCTTATTATGGTCAAAGAAAGCTGTGTCTTTGAAAACTTCTGAACCTGATTTTTTTCTTCGTAAAAATTGTTTGATTTTTTTAGCAGAAATATTAAAGGTAATTTAAAAATGTAACTTTGCATACTCTTTTGAGGTCTCCTGTCCCATCAGGAAGTGTGCAGTAGAGAGTTGACTGCCTTTTACCTCTCTGCGTCTTCATTATAGGTCCCATGGCTTCGTCTTTGAGTAAGAAAAACCTCTAGAAGCCCCATCAGGTAATTGCCTTGTTGGTTTAGGTCAAGTTGGTGGTATTCTTCAAAGAGCTGAGAGCTGAGTTTTCATATAAACTGTATTTACACTTGCAGAACACCTAAACACAAAACAAACGAAAATATGTATATCAACTTGCTACAACTGGATAATGTAGGGTTGTTTCATATTATAAATTTACTTCACACACACACACTCACACATATAGCAGAACTAACATGTAAAGATGACGGTTGTTTTGCAGTAATTTCCCTCCTTGTTCTGCTTCTTCTGCGTGAGGTACGACGTTCCGCTTAATCTTGCCTTATCCTGTTTCTTCCTGATCGTAACATTCTCAACACTTCCATCACCACTAAAATCAGTGGCGTTCATGTTATCATTATTAACAAGTACATCGTTTTAGATAGCAAGCAACAGCTTCAGTAAGCAAAACAATAGTGTTGTGGCATAACCTTGACTACAGACTGCTGATCGGTTAGCGCCAGATACCTGTGGCACATAGATCAATTAGCAGAGCAGGTCCATCTGGACATAGGACTAGTGCAATCTCTTGTGGTTAGTAGCAACTACAAGGAATGACTGCAGCACATAAATCTCTTAGCAGAGTATTAGCGCGAAGATATAAATCGGTTAGCAGTAAAAACCCCGAAAGTCAAAAAAAAGGCACATCCTTTAGCATTTCCACTCTTCAAATGTTGTTGCCTCATTTATTTTTTGCCAAGCATGTATATACGTGTGGCTGAAGAGCAGCGTATTACGTTGCTGCCAGCCTGCCCAGCACGGACATTAAAATAAAATAGAGAAAAAAAACAGAGCTGCTCATTTGTTTTCCTTGGATTCATTTGAACAGGTTTCTGACATGATTATGCCGCACGACGGCTTTTAGTGAACTTTGAATGAGTACTGGTATTTGGAGCAGGAAGCATGGGTCACTCCTATTTGTAAATCAGTAGGGAGCTCTATATTACGAGACCACAAGTGTCAAAACTATGCCGAGAAAACCAAATTTCATGCATTAGCTCTCACAACGGACGTAGCTGATAGTGGTAATGGACGAGCTGCACTGCATGAAGTAACTGTTGAAATCGTTGTGGGACATGTGACGAATGTATCCATTAGGACAGTTTACATTATTTGGCTATGGCAGCACACGACCAATAAGAGTGCCTTTAATCCTCTGGCAGCAGCGCCAATTATTATAACGTCAGCAGCAGTGCGGTGCAGATTTGCTACCACTGTGTATTCCGTGTTACAAACCTAGAATATAGCTACTAAGTGATCGTAATGACAAAAACAGTTTAATGTACAGGTAGAAATATCACATTTGTTAATATCTGAATTAGTATATCAATTACCTTCGGTGTATAACAAACGTAACATTATTCCGAAAGAGGATAATAATCATGTGTAATAGACCCAGCAGTACTATCATTTCGTCTTTCGTCAGTTCCCTGTAGTTCCTGTCTCTTGGGCAATTAGTGTCAGCTTTCTTCTGTGTTATCTAGAACTTAGTACACATAACTAATCAATCATTATCATCTATCATGAATGAAATAACTCGTGTCTCTGACCTCACGTCCCTTGCCTTCCATTTTGAAGCGGGGAAGATTTTTATATTCTTTTTCAGTGATTTGGATGCTGCTTGTATATCGTTTTACTCGACAGAGTGGTACCGTCTTCAATATCAGACTCATTGCGTCTGAAATCTTGTTCGGGATTTACATTTGAATAATAGTATCCTGTTCATGATCTGATGAGAAAACTACACAAAAATCACTAAGACCTTCATTACTCGCTGAAAGAATTGTATTTTCTCGTCTGTTAGACCCATAGCACGTCTACGAGACCTGGAGATTAAATTATGTGGTAGAATAACACTCATTTTCACATTGTGTAAGGCTTAAAAAGGGTTAAAAATTAGATTGAGGGATACTGTAGTATGACTAATCAAGAGAAACTAGAAGAAAATTTATCGAGAGTTTTATTTACGAAAAATTAAATTTTTGAGCTCTCTAATATGTAGGGTAAAATTTATACAATAAATATTTACTAGAAGCTGCCTAAAATTTGCAAGGAAAACTAGACGTAACACAAAACAATTCAAGTCTACTTACATGACAGGCAGCGCGGTGCAAATCTGCTACCAGTGATGCACTCCCCAACAAAACCTTTTTTCGGGTGAACACAGGCGTGCACTAGAAACTCAGAACCTTCACTGACATCATTTTTAAGGCATAATTGAGGAATATCTACAGCGGAAATACGGCATCTCGATTAATACGACAACTGTGAGCTTTTAAAGAAAAGTGGTACCATATTTGCACCAGCGCTGCTGCTTGAGGGTTAATAACAGCAGGATACTGCTTGCAACGCATGCACTCGTGACTGTATCGGTTGGACTGGAAAGTGCCTCAGTCAGACTTGTCCCGATTTTAGTTTGTAAAGCCCTTCCTATACGAGACGTGCAACACCCACAAGGAAGTCGTCGTTAGCTGCAGCGCCCCTTGCGATAGACCGTCGAACTACAAAGAAGCGTTCGAACGGTACGCATTTGTTGAGTCGTCTGCTTCGTTTGTTGTGAACTTACAGCAAATGAATCACCGCGTTAACATAACTTTTCGAAAATGTATGATACATTGTGACGATTAATACTTTTATTTGTGTTTTGACTGCCACTGTGAAACTGTATTTGTTTTCGTGCAATTCATGCGTAACTACGTCGCTCACATGTGTTAACGTTCTCATTATAAAATGCAATTACATATTTCCAGCCCCTGCAGTTTGAGGCGCTTATGAATATGATGAACAAGCTCAGGTGTCTATACATAGACCTTTCACTTTGATTAAGCTTCAAATAATAATCACCAAAAACAAATATTTCATCTGTTAACTACAGTATGTTTCAGGAAAAATAGCAAATATTTTAGAAGATGGTAATAAAGACGATTTGCAGTTAAAATTTCATATAACGGGTGTCCAATTTTTATTGGATACAGCCGCGGTGGAGTAGCCGAGCGGTCTAAAGCGTCTCGCTGCGGAGCGCGAAGTTGCTCGCCGTGGAGTTTCGAGTCCTCCCTGGGGCATGGGGGTGTGTGTTGTCCTTAGGTTAGTTTAGTTTAAGGAGTTTGTAAGCTACGGACTGATGAACACGCAGTTTGGTCCGATAGAATTACAAACATTGGAACATTATTGGGTACAGAGATACAGCTCTTGGTATGTACAACAAACTGATTTGGATATTTTCAAAAAATGTTTGTATAGCTTAAGGGACTTAAGTACTGTGTCATCAGTCCCTAAACTTACAAACTACTTATGAACTAACTAAGACTAAGGACGGCACAAATATCCATGCCCGAGGGGGATTCGAACCCCCGACCGTAGTGGCCGTGAAGACCATGACTGGAGCGCCTTAGTCCCCTCGGCCACCGCGGCCGGCTTGGATATTTTGACTGATTCTTTCGTCGTTTCTTGGTAGATCACCATATTGATTTTTATTTAAATACCTTGTTTTCGACGTAATTTAAAGTTTGAATATGTCCTAGTAAGCAGAGAACCGAATAACTACGTGGAAATGAACGTGTAGAAGATACACAAAATTCTACTTTTAAGTAAGTGTGATGTTGTACTGCCAGGAACCGACGGATAAATCAGTGAAAATTTTTTCATTTACATTTGCTCTACGTTTGTTTGGATTTCATATTAACAGCTATATCTCTGTATTCAATAAAAATTGTACACAATTTATATTAAAATTTAATGCAATTCCTCTACAGTATCACATACTAAAATACGACTGAGTGAAAAAACTACGTTCCTCTGGGCAGGAGACAAGTATACATTCTCAAACATATTCCTGACTTGGATTCGTTTGTCAGCTGGGTTCCCCATTGGGTCGTCTGCACATGCCTGAAGCACTTCCATACGCGTGAGAATAGGATCCATCCCATTCTGTCTACTAGCGATCGTATGCATGCATCTTGTGCAAGTGGATGCGTCTACACTGTACGCGGACGGCGTGACCGGTGCATCATGGGTAATTTCGTAAGCTCTCGCTTCCCCTGTAGAAAGGATTAAGCGCTGATTGTTGTAATATTTCGGCCAGGGATGCTTTTGTTCAGTGCCTTTGCCGATGAAATCGTTCACGCTCGCCACGCCAGTGTCCCGCTAGCCTCGGGTACGAGACGGAGCCAGCAGGAGCACAGACAAATATATACAGATGGGAAACCTCCGTAAGGGCCCCATCCTACGCTCAGGGGTGCGGGGAGGGAGGGCTACCAGCAGTTCTGTAAGATGTCCCAAGATGGCGCTGCGGTCAGAAGCAGTCCTTTAAACTGGCCAAAGCAGGCGGCAGGTAGCGGCTGTCCCCACCAACACCTCCCCTCAAACGCCAGCAAGCCGGACACAGCTGTGGAGGCAGGAGCTCTCCCCTCAGCCTCCCCTCCACGCTACCCTCTAACGTGCCTCTAGTGTGGTCTACCAGTACTAAGCCAGGGAACCTTCTGACACCTGCTAGCATCTTATGGAACTACGAGGGGAGCGTAGGACAGTGGATTAGGGGGGGCTGCTTCTCTGTATATGTTACTCTGTGGCAGGAGGCACCTTCAACTTTCACCTTCAGCACCGGCCGTCAACCCGCATTCTCCCGCCCCAGGGGAGCAGTCGGGCGAATTGCCGTGGCTTTCAATTAAGAATGTACACAACGAGACCAGCCTGACTTCAGGAGCGTGCAGTTAAATGGTGACAGAGGAAGCAGGGAAGAGAGGCCCTTACAGCTAAATGGACACAATAGCGTGTGTGCAGAGAAAAGCCCTTGTCTGCAAATACCAGAGAAGTCGAAACTTCCTGGCAGATTAAAATGTGTGCCAGAACCGGGACTCGAACCTGGGACCTTTGGCTTTAGCGGGCAAGCGCTCTA
Organism: Locusta migratoria; assembly: GCA_026315105.1. Taxonomy (NCBI): domain Eukaryota; kingdom Metazoa; phylum Arthropoda; class Insecta; order Orthoptera; family Acrididae; genus Locusta; species Locusta migratoria. Next base: position 230,831,151 of record CM048749.1, on the reverse strand, counting down.
CTGACAAAGCTATCCCGACACGACTCACGATGCCGCCTCACAACTTCCGCCAGTACCTCGTCTCCTACTTTCCAAACTTCACAGAAGTTCTCCTGCGAAACATGCAAGACTAGCACACCTGGAAAAAAGTATATGGTGGAGACATGGCTTAGCCACAGCCTAGGGATGTTTCCAGCATGGAACTTTTCACTTTGGTGCAGAGTGTGCACTGATATGAAACTTCCTCGCAGATTAAAATTGCATGCCGGAACCGGGACTCGAACGCGGGCAAGCGCTCTAGCAACTGAGCTATCCCGACACTACTCATGATGCCGCCTCACAACTTTACTTCTGCCAGTACCTCGTCTCCTACTTTCCAAACTTCACACAAGCTCTCCTGTGAAACATGCAAAACTAGCACTCCTGGAAAAAAGGATATGGTTGAGACATGGCTTAGCCACAGCCTAGGGATGTTTCCAGCATGAAACTTATCACTCTTCAGCGGAGTGTGCGCTGATATCAAACTTCCTGGCAGATTAAAATTGCGTGCCGGAACCGGGACTCGAACATGGGAACTTTGTCTTTTGCGGGCAAGTGCTCTACCAGAGAAGTCGTTTAAAAAGTATAACGGAATCGCCGATAAAACGTGAACCCCTGCAGATGGGAAGAAGACAAGCAAACCCCTGCAGTGCACATTTGCGTTAGTGCAGAGAGCCAGGCTTGCAGTACACATAAAGTGGTACCACCAAAACAGTGTCTCTGACCACGGAGAAAGACCCTGATCAGTGGCATACCAGAGAGGCCTAACACAGACAGGTGCCACAAAGAACAGTTTTTCCGAGCCAAGAAGGAATTCAAAAGATAAAGACAGCATGCTTCATCTACATCTACAAGTACATGCGACACTCTGCAAATCACATTTAAGTGCCTGGCAGAGGGTTCATTGAACCATCGTTATACTATTTATCTCCCATTTCATTCTCGAATAGCGCGCGGGAAGAAAGAACCCCTCAATCTCTCCGTTCGAGCTCTGATTTCCCGTATTTTCTTCTGATGATCATTTCTACCTATGTAAGTGGGAGTGAACAATATATTTTCGCATTCGGAGGAGAATGTTGGCGATTGTGTTTCGTAAGTAGCCCACGCCGCAGCGATAAGCACCGTTGTTGTAATGATTCCTATCCCAGACCCTGTATCATTTCCGTAACGCTGTCTCCCCTGTATCGTGACAATACAAAACGAGCTGCCCTTCTTTGGACTCTTTCTATGTCATCCGTCAAACCCACCTGATAAGGATGTCACACTGGGCAACAATACTCCAAAAATGGACGGACAAGCGAAGTGTATGCAGCTTCTTTTGTAGTTCTGTTGCATCTTTTAAGGGTTCTGCCAATAAAACTCAGTCTCTGGTTCGCTTTTCCTACGACATTGTCTACGTGATCTTTCCAGTTTAAGTATGAAGTAATAGGAATTCCTAGGTATTTAGTGGAGTTCACGCCCTTGACTTTGGATTGATTTATCTTATAAACAAAGTTTAACCGATTTCTTTTCGTACTCATGTGGACGATTTCACACTTCTCATTATTTAGAGTCAATTTCCAATTTTTACACCTTAGCAATATCTTATTCAGATCGTGGGAAGACACCAGTTCGCAAGTCTTATCTCAGTCCATAGTAATTTTCCACTGGGGACTAAAAGGCGTGGTCGTGAAAACGGCGATCAGCAGTTTGATGATATTGCAAAATCAAACCGCCAATTATAGAGCCAAAAAATGGCAAAATTCGAGAAGATGCTGCAGCTGTAAGGAAAGGGGAGATGGTGAGAAACCACCGAAGAAGACACTTGGTCCGTCGCTGGAGAAACGAAGAGACATGCTGGCAGCTGCTGCCTTGGCAGACACTAGACTTTGACGCCTCCACTTGGGGTTCGTTCCGCACCACCCATCTGGAGAGCTGGGGAGGGCAAGACAGTAGTTTGATATGCTGCCGCGACCGCCACTACCGTCGATGCGCCGACACACCGCACAGCGCCGATCCCACGCCTGACGCCCACATCAAATTAATGTGGGGACAAGAAATTACTTTCCCTTTCCCTGTTCATATCTGAGTCGTGTCGGACCTGAGAACTTGAAAGTAGCCTGTTAAATTTTTTTAAGCAAGATCTCAGGCAGTTGAGATCTGTAAATGCAAGTTAAAACGCTCACTGCTGCTCTAAATTACGAGTGACCACTGTACTTGGCAACGGAAATTTATCTAACTGCTCACTCCTTAAGGGAGTAGCCAACGTTTTAACAAACACAAAATCAATGTTAAAATTAAATGAATAGATAACTAAACATGGGATAGGGAGCATGAAATCATAAAGCAGAGGTTTGATACTTTAAATCATCGTCTATTCAATAAAGTGAACAACCAAATAAATGTGGGGAGACCAAGTTAATCACATACCTTGTACAAAAGTGAATTAAATCATAAAGTTACTGCCCGTGATAAAATTGTTTCTGCCCTTTTATGAATATGGAGGTAACGTGGGAGGATATTTGCAAATACACAATGGGAAGAGGAAAGCACACTCATATATTCACAGACATGTGGATAATGCCTGCGACACTTTACACATGCGGAACCACTTGATAGCAGCGACAAACAAAGTGGCGGTGGCGTTTTTGATGAGATGGCAGGTGTCTTGAAGCACAAATTTAAAATCACTGTTCACTAAACTAACTCATGTTCGACGAGGCAGGGGCATACTATTCTTGAGTACCACGTGGTGTGCGACCACGGTCAATTACATAGAATTTATAAAGGAAATTAATTCAGAATAAGCAAGTAAAGCACATGCGAGAATTCATATAGAAGAAAGCTAGTATTAATAAAAGCATGGCTGAAGGCCGAAGTAATGACCATTACGAAAGCACATGGTGCAATAGGTCATGCAATACAGGAAAGACGGAATCAAACTAGAAAATCTGAGAAATATTTAGCATACTCGTGGATACAGACGTGACGTGTAAACATTAGTTAAAAACAACAAGAAAAAGGTTGAAGGCCACACACGAGTATTCTAACTTGAGAAAAAGAGGACACACAATCATCAATGAAATGCAAATACTAAATTTACACTCAATTACTCGAGCTCTGTAAATTAAGAAACACTTCACTTTGCATAGCGAAAGAATTACTCAAGAAAACTATCACTGGTAAACCAAGACTGCGTGATCACACAGAAAGTAAAGTTATAACAGCATGCCTTCCCCTCAGCATGATTCGACGAAGTAATTACTTCCACGGTCACAGCAAGAGTGGAGCCCTAAGGCCACGCCAAAACCTTCCCCACCACACACTGGATGTAGAGCGCACTAAAAACCCATACAGAGTACGTTCAGAGCATAGTGTCTACCAACCATCTCTACCCGAAGAAGATAATACCCTCTTCAACGGTTCTCAAAAAAAATGTTCAAATGTTTGTATAGTCTATGGGACTTAACTACGGGGTCATCAGTCCCTAAATTTACAAACTACTTATGAACTACTTACGAACTAGGACGGCACAAATATTCATGCCCGAGGGGGGATTCGAACCCCCGACCGTAGTGACCGTGCAGACCGTGACTGGAGCGCCTCAGTCTCCTCGGCCACTGCGGCCGGCCCAACGGTTCTCAGAGAGGTCTCTTGTCACCTCTTTCGTCCAAGATTATGTTGGTATCACACTAAGAACACGGCCTCGTCGCCATCCTTCCAAGTAAGCTGGTCTCCGAACACCCAGCAGACGCCAGCGCAGACGAAAAACGAAGTCGTGCGTTCTTAATTAAAGTAAACGAGGCCTAAAGCTCAAGGCGGCGACTGTAAGCCATTGCGCGCCAATCAGTCAGTATTAAAAACAACCTTCCACATTCACATGAACAAACAAGTACAATCACATGGGTGGAAACATATATAAACATGGAACATAGATCATTAATAAATAGAATAAAAGTAATTAACATACTAATAGACAATATTAATGGTGCAGAAAAATGTTCAAATGTTTGTAAAGCTTATGGGACTTAACTACAGGGTCATCAGTCCCTAAACTTACAAACTACTTATGAACTACTTACGAACTAGGGCGGCATAAATATCCATGCCCGAGGGGGGATTCGAACCCCCGACCGTAATGGCCGTGCAGACCGTGACTGAAGCGCCTCAGTCTCCTCGGCCAACGCGGCCGGCAATGGTGCAGAAACACTTTAGGTTAATGAATAACTCAAAAAGGGAACACGACCACACATTCAGTGGACGTGTTTCAAACTTATTATTTTGCAAGTCTTGTTATAAATAAAACTAAATTTCTTGTGGCAATCCGCTGTACAAGCTGTTTACTTCCCAAATCAATCCCTTCAATCAAATGTCGCTACCAGCCTAGTTCCAAAATTAATCATTATATTTTTATTCAATTTGACTGCAGTGTGAGAGTTATTCAGAGGTTTGATTTACCACATGGTAAAGTTTGAGTGTAGAGTAGCCCTACGAAGCCATGAACCCAAGTTGCCAACAAAGCAGGGTACAAGCTCGTGCTGACACCATAACGTTGTGGCCATTTTTACGTAGATCAAACAGTACCAAATGTTCAAATGTTTGTTAAGCTTACGGGACTTAACTGCGGGGTCATCAGTCCCTAAACTTACAAACCATATAAGAACTACCTTATACTAAAGACAGCATAAACATCCATGCCAGAGGGGGGATTCTAATCACCGACAGGGAACGACCTCGCGCATCAGACCATAGCGCCTCAATGCGCTCTGCCGCAACACAAACAGTACCCTCTGGTCCAACTGTAGCCATCGTTGACTCTAAGTGTTTATGTTCGGCTACTTGGATAGCTTCTATATGGAGAAGTACGAGCGGTACTATGGAAAGCACTATCTTTAGCCACATTAGAGCATTAATATAATTCAACGGCGACAAGTTAAAATTTGTACAAGACCGGGATTCTATCCCGGGTTTCCCGATTTGGGCCGGCGGTCATCTTAACCCAATGTTTCCCAATCTTTTTTATAGAGTGACCCACAATTTGCTTGAAAAAATTTCGCAATCCACTATAATGCGAGGCGAACACATATCATGGAACACATTACTTGTCCAAAAGACCACTATTTTTTCTTTATAATAATTGAATTTTAAGATCAAAAACAAATTTATGTAAATCTATGGTACTATACTACTGTGGTCATCAGTCCCTAACCTTACAAACTACTAATACTAACCTTAGGGAACACACACACACACACACACACACACACACACACACACACACACACACACACACACACATGCCCGGGGGAGGACTTGAATCTCTGGAAGGGGCACCATTACAGTCATTTTAAGAACGGTGAGATTTGATATCAACAGTACATTGCATACATAGATTGAAGCTTGTTGGTTTTAGACGTAAAATCTTTTTATTCTCATATTTATTTAAAAATAAACTAGGAAATGGGCGCTCGCATAAGTAAGTAGTTGTGAATCCCATTAATTATTTCAAAGCTCTATTTGAAAGTATTCCGTACTATCCATTTTCTGACTTAACATGAAATTAGGCTTGAGTATTTGAAGAAAGTGATGAAAGAAGAATCTGTGGAAACGAGCGTTATAATCCACCAGAAGGAACCCATCTCCTATAGCACCAGCGCAGGGTACAAAAAAAAAGTCGAAGGATCTCGTCTCTATACCTCTAACCAGCAAATAGCCATTCTGAACGACATAGAGGTACATATGTCCACCAATACTGACTCCTGCCCATACCATTCGTTCACCGCCATAATATGATTGTGTTTCTTGAAGATAAGCAGTATTGATCTCAGTTCCACGTTGTCTCTAAATGATGGAATGGTGATTTTCCGGTTGTACACAGAATCTTGACTCATCTGTTAACAGAAACAGGCGCCATTCGTTACGATTCCAGTCCTGATTTTCCTCTGCCCAGTTTTTGTGGTATAAACGGTCTCGTGGTTTTAATGGGACGCACACCAAAGGCCTCTGTGTTTATAGGCACCAGTCCAGAAGGCGACCTCGGACTGTTTGTGTTGATGTTGTGCGTTCTGTTGCTGTCTAGAGGGTGCTTTGAAGCAGAGTTGCATTCAGCCTCTTGTAACGATGGGCTGCGAAATAACAGTTATCTCTTACTAATGCTACCCGTGGACGACCTTAGCAAATGCTCCAATGTTTATAAATCTACGGGACTTACAGTACTGTGGTTAACAGTCCCTAGGCTTGCAAACTACTTAAAGTAACCTAAGGACAACACACAGAAGCTCATACGTGAGGGAGGACTAGAACCTCCCACGGGAAGCAACCTCGCGCTTTGCAGCAAGGCGCCTTAGAGTGCTAGACCACTCCACCGCTGCACGACCTGGTCCGTGCATTCTTTTAAAGATTACTGTTGTCTGAAATCGCATCCAGTCCTGGAAACTACACTTCGGGACATTCAAATAGCTGCAGCCACCTCCCTCTGTGTCTGTTCAGCTTCCAACCTTCATATGGCTCTCCATGCCATAGTTTCGGGTAAGTCACGTTATTGCTGCTCACTGCACTATCTAAACTCAACTGCTTATGTAATTCGTTTGCAAGAATAAACACAAGTAAACATCGACCATCTTTGCAGCAATTTTCTGTTATTACCTCTATCTCGGTTGCCCTATGTTGCCTCCACTCCGTAGAACCACAGTATGACGTCGGACCATTTTAGTTCATTCTACCGATTACAATACTTCAGAAACTAGACATCTCAATTGGTCCCCTAATTATTTTGTCCAGTATATAATAATACTGCAATAATAATAATAATTTAGTAATGATATTCAAACATTAAGAATAATAAAAAAGTAACGTTTATTTTTACTAGAAACGGAGGAAAAGACTAAAAGTGACACAGCCATAACTTAGCCAAAGATCTTTCCGAGAACCCAAAAAAATTATGGTCCTATGTAAAATCGATAAGCGGGTCAAAGCCCACTATCAAGTCACTCGTTGATAATTCCGCGGCAGTAATAGAAAAGCAAACGGAAATCTGAAGATCTAAATTTAACCTGTAAGAAATCTTTCACTCAGGAGGACCGCACAAATATACCGTCATTTGATCAACGTACTAATTCCGAAATGGAGGACATTTCCGGTGTAGAGAAGCAGCTGAGAGAGCTAAATACGAAAACGTCTACTGGTCCGGATGGAATACCAGTTCGGTTTTACAAAGAGTATTCTGCGGCAATGGCCCCTTTCTTAGCTTGCATTTAACGCGAATCTCTAATTCCTAGTGATTGGAAAAAAAGTGCAGGTGACTAACGTTTATAAGGAAGGAAAGAGAAGTGAGCCACATAATTACAGGCCAATATCGTTGACATCAGTTTCCTGTAGAATTTTGGAGTATATTTCCAGTTCGAATGTAGTAAATTTCCTTGAGACGGAAAAGCTTCTTTCTACGAACCAGCAAGGGTTCAGGAAACATCGTTCATCTGAAACTCAGCTTACCCTGTTCTCACATGACATCTTGCGAGCCATGGATGAAGGGCAATAGGTGGATTGTGTTTTTCTCGACTTCAAAAAGGCGTTTGACGCGGTGCCACACTGCAGACTGCTAACGAAGGTACGAGCTTATGAAATAGGTTCACATATTTCCGACTGGCTGGAAGACTTCCTAAGTAATAGAACGCAGAACGTTGTTCTCGACGACGAGTGTTCATCACAGACGAGTTATTATAAATAACGTCAGGCGTGCCCCAAGGAAGTGTGATAGGACCGCTATTATTTTTTATATATATAAATGATCTGATGGACAGACTAACTTGTAATTTGCGGCTGTTTCCTGATGATGCTGTGGTGTATGAGAGGGTGTCGTCTTTAACTGACTGTAATAGCATACACGATGACTTAGACAAAATTTCTAAATGTAGAAAAATGTAATGTGATGCGTATGAGTATGAAAAACAATCCCATAACATTCAAATACAGCATTAGTATTAAGCTTCTTGATTCAGTCGCGTCGATCAAATATCTAGGTGTAACATTGCAGAGCGATATGAAATGGAATTCCAGTTGTAAGTAAGGCAGACAGCCGACTTCGATTTATTGGGAGAATTTTGGGAAGGTGTCCTTCATCTGTAAAGGAAACCGTGTATAAAACGCTTGTGCGACCACGTCTTGAGTATTGTTCAAGTATTTGGGACCCGCAGCAGATCAGTTAAAAGGAAGACATACAAGCAGTTCAGAGGTGAGCATCTAGGTTTGTTACTGGTAGGTTCGACCAATACGCGAGTGTCACGGAAATTCTCCGGCAACTCAATTGAGGATCGCTGGAGGAAAGACGACGTTCTTTTAGTGAATTTTTGTTGAGGAAATTTAGAGGGCCGGAATTTGAAGCTGAGTGTAGTACGATCTTGCTGCCACCTACTTACATTTCCCGTAGTGATCACAATGACAAGATAAGAGAAATTAGGGCTCGAACGGAGGCATATAGGCATTCTTTTTTTCCTCGTTCTATTTGGTGCATTGCGGAGTATGTATGTAGATGGAGATGTAGATGACAAAAGCTTTTCAGAAAGAACAGCACTTCAGTAGAGCTCTGGGACCGAAAGGGGACAGTGGAGGGGGAATGGAGAAAGATGGGGTGTTTAGTGAGAATCGAATCGAGACCACAATAATTAAATATGGGCTCTTTCTAAGTTTTAAGTTCGAGATGAAATAAATTCAATATTTCTTTAGTGAGCTAGAGACGTGTTATGTGTTCATTCAGACTTGTCACGAGGCTCTTTTCAAACAGCGAAATCGTACTTCTGTGTCTTTTTTTTACTAAGGATGGAAGAGGTTCTCTGCTCTTAGGGGTAAGAAGTCCCTTGTGAGCAACTAAGATTGAAACAGGGCGAGTTAAGTCACCCTATATGTGCTGAATTGCCTTGTTCAAGTGTTCCGAAATTCCAGTCGACGTAACGGTGGTCTGTTTACCGGAAACTTCTTTCATCCGTTGATATACATTAAAAGCACTTCAATAGTCAAATATATCACAGACAGCAAATTTTTGTATGTCATGTTGCTAATGCTTTTCATCATGACAAACTGTACAAGATGCCGAGGTAGCTAGCTAAAAAGCGAAAGAATTCAAAGGCCTTATTGCTTATTTATTTACATATTTTACGCCGTATTGGAGCACGTCAATTAATATATAATCATTTCACTCTTAGGAGGATTAGTTACAGATTTGGATTTATGTTTCCTCTACTGCTCCCAAACATTTTATTCTCTCATGCCTAACTGCCCTTTCGTCGTCAGTTTTGGTGTATTGTTTGGGTGCAAATGTTTTTCGTTTTAATCTTGTGTGTCTGTCTCCTAGGATTTCTTCTCTTATATGTTTTCAATCTGTTGCATCTAAGCCATCTTGGACTTTTTTCAAGCAATTGTTCTTGGTATTACTTTTCCAAAATTAGGTGAATAAATTCAGTACCCTGAACTCTGGTAGCCTTGATCTGTGGAAAAAGTAAGCAATACTGCTTTTCAGCATCTGTCAATTATTGACTCAGTTTCCTCGTATACAAGTTAATTCGGTAATAATCACCACTGCTTCTCTAGTTGCAACAGGTCTCACTGTTTGCATAATACAAGAAATTTTGTAAAACAATAACTGTTGGCACTTACCATCATCTTCGTGTATTCTTCCATTCCGTAACATCTATTTTCAATAAACGAATACATGAAGTAGTCCTAGAATATATCCTCCCACCTCCACCTGTAGGATAACATGTTTTGTTCTAAATGCTTCAAATAACATTTACTCCCACTATAAGCGTAAACCAATTAACTACTCCCGACGCTTTCCTTCATTTGTACTCAAGCACTTTGAACATGCTTTTAATTTCGTTTCCAAACAAGACAGCCGCGTTTAAATTAGTGAGTCGACAACGAACACACGTTGCACCACGAACTTCTAACTGGTTTGACTGGTGTAATCAGGCAACTTTCAATTGAATGGCCCCCTCAGTCGATGCCACTGTGTTTACTAAGCTAATCAAATTTCCAACGCTCTGATGAAACAAAGAGTTTGTATCGAGGGTGATTCCGTAATGACGTTACAAGTTTACAAGGATTATGGAGAAGGGTAAATGTATGAGTGAGGAAACGAACCTGGTCCTTAAAGGAGTATAAGAAAGCTATACAGTGACATGACAAAAATCACTGGATAGTGACGTGCATAGTTGAGGGTAGTATACACAAGAACGGCGCACTGGGATTGATGTGAAAAGGTTTCCGAAGTGACTATGCCCGCACGAAGTGAATTAACAGAGTTTGAATGGGGAATGGTAGTTGGAGCTAGATGCATGAGAAATTCCATTTCGGAAGTCGTTGAGGAATTCAATATTCCGAAATTTACGATGTCAAGAGTGGTGCGAGAGTATCAAATGTCAGACACTACCTCTCACCACAGACAACAGTGGCAGAAGGCCTGGGCTTAATGACCGAGCAAAGCGGTATTTTCGTAGAGTTGTCTGTGTAAACTGCTTGAGACAGTCGCCGAAATATATATGGGATGCACAACGAATGTGTCCGTTAGCGCAGTGCGCCGAAATTTCGTGCCAATGGGCTATGCTGATAGAGGGTTTGAGTGCTGCGCAGGCACCAGGAAGCCATGGACCTAAGTTGTCAACAAAGTACTGTCAGAGCTGATGGTGGTTTCATAATGGAGTTAGTTGTTTTTACGTGTAATTCACTGGGTACTTTTGTCTAATTGAAGTGGTGTTTGACTGGAAATGGCCACGTTCGTCTACTTGTTAATCATTTCCAGCCATTCATGGAGCCGCGGCAGAATAGCCTTGGGCACTCAGCTGCGTTGCGCGCGACCGTTCGCCTTCGGGAGTTCGTGTCCTCCCTAGAATTGGATGTTTGTGTTGTCCTTAGCATAAGTTACTTTAAGTTAGTGTAAGTAGTTTGTAAGCGTAGAGATTAATGACCACCGTAGTTAAGCCCCTTAGATTTACAAAAGATTTTACATTTCCATTCGTGAATTTCATGTTCCCAAACAAATAATGATTTTTGTTTTAAATTGATGAGAACACTTCATTTAACTAGGCAACAATATGTTCTCAATTGGTTTGGGAAAGAATGTAATCGGTTTCAGTGAATGATTTGGCCACTCGGATCGTCCGACATGAATCTCTTCCCACATTTATAGGACATAATCGGGAGGTTCGTTCGTTCGCAGAATCCTACAGTGGCAACACTTTCGCAATAAGATTGGCTATAGAGGCAGTATTGCTCAAAATTACTGCAAGGGGTTTGCAACCATGTTTCGAGTCCATTCCATGTCGAGCTGCTGCATTTCGTCAGAAAAAAAAATCTAGAGATTTCCAGTCGAGATTCAGAACGACTCGTCTCCAGCACAGTAACAACGAAGTTTAAGTTAACCATCGGGTCTCTTTGTAATGAGCTTGAAAATGATTTCTTACTTGCCAGTGACAGCAGTCACGCATTGGGGATTGCTCGGTTTTATTGGGTGATTTTCTTAAAATAACGACATACAGTTAACTTTAAATTTTATTTGGAGTCTTTCCCAGGAATAGTGAATTTCAATCCGAAAGTAGTTTTACAGTGGTGTATAGTAAGAGTCAGCGAACTCTTATTAGTGATTGCTGAAACTACGGTTGAAGTATTATATTGGAGATTATTTTATACATATCTACATATACATAAATATTCTGCAAATCACACTGAAGCCCATGGCAGAGGGTTCATCGAACCGCTTTTATTATATTTCTCTACCGTTCCATTCTCAAATACCGTTATTTTCTGATGATGATCATGTCTCCCTATGCATGTGGGCACCAAAAAAATTTTATCGCTTTCGGAAGAGGAAGTTGGCTAAAGAAATTTCGCAAATAAACTTCGCCGCAACCAATAACGCCGTTATATTAATGATTTCCACCCCCAACTCCTGCATCATATCCTTGTCACTCAATCCCTAATATTGCGACAATACAAAACGAGCCGCCCTTCTCTGAAGTTCTGATTAGTGGAAATATAATTCTAGAGTACTGCCCTGGAAAAGTCTGCGAGGAGTAGAATTTTTCGTGTGTTGGTTTTGGAGAAGGGAATCAATTGCTATTTGTGTATCTGGTTTGGACGATTTGGTAGCCATGCGCGGAGAGGTGTGTCGGAATATTTGCACAGACACTAGTAAGAGATTTTGCGTAAGCAGACAGATATATGCTGAGACTTTAATAATAGTGTGCTACGATATCGAGCTGGATAATTAGAAATAAAGTTAATTTACTGATCTAGAACCAGTAGAGCGAGAGAAGAGCGGAGAAGAGTCTTTCATATGAGATGACGAGTTGGCCAACTGCCTGAGAATTTTGTTTTAGTTTACTACTTTCTCCAAGCAGGCCGCGGTGGCCGAGCGTTCTGCGGCGTGCCAGTCACAGTCTGCACGGCCACTACGGTCGGGGGCTCGAATCCTCCCTCGGGCATGGATATTTGTGCCGTCCTTAGTATAAGCTAGTTCATAAGTAGTTTGTAAGTTTAGGGACTGATGACCCCGTAGTTAAGTCCCATAAGTTCTACAAACATATGAACATTTTTGAACTTTGGTCAACACCTGAAGCGGCAGAGCTTTGCTCAGGAAAGGGGATAAGGTTAGTAGGAAAGTGGTGGTGGAACTCAAATCTACAAATCCAGCGTAGTTATTTGTGTTTTATTACAGTAGTTTAATCTGACTGCGTATATTTTTATAAGTAAACCAGAGAAAAAAGGAGTTTATAGCTCCAACTTATGAAAACTATACACAAACTACTTTTTCTATCTTTATTTCGCAGTTCGTTACTTTGAGTGATTTTGTCTTGTGAAGAAAGAGACGAATCAGAACTGCTAAAGAATATGGTCTCATCTTCAGCCTAGAGAAAAGCGAAGTTATGGTCATGAAAAGATCTGGTCAACCTATGGGACACATAGAACTGGAAGGGAAACAACTACGGATGACTATTAGGTTAAGTACCTTGGTAGTGTCACCTGCCAATAATGGTTTTATAGATGAAGAAATCACACAGAGGATTCAAACAGCTAGCAAGTTCTACAGAATAGTCAAAGATAGAACACAAAAATACCACGAAAATGCAATAGTCATCTACGAAACATATTACGTACCTATTTTTACATATGGTTCGGAATCGTGGACGATGAGAAAGAAGGATGCCAGCAGAATCCAAGCAGCGGAAACGAGATTCGTTGGTAGTATGGTCGGAAAGACACGTAGAGATAAACTTCGGAACGTGGAAATCTGTAACCAGGCTGAAGTCATATACTAAAAGACCGAATAACCACTCAGCGGCTGAGTTGGTATTGGCATATGCGTCGTATGGATAGAAAGAGACTACCAAGACAAATGTACGAGCTAAAGCTGAGAGACAAAAGACCTAGAGGACCGCCAAGCAGGCCGCGGTGGCCGAGGGGGCTGAGGCGCTCCAGTCACGGTCAGCACGGCCACTACGGTCGGGGGTTCGAATCCCCCCTCGGCCATGGATATTTGTGCCGTCCTTAGAATAAGGTAGTTGATAAGTAGTTTGTAAGTTTAGGGACTGATGACCCCCGCAGCTACGTCCCATAAGTTCTACAAACATTTGAACATTTGGACCGCCAAGACTGAGGTACAAAGACATGCTGAAGTCGGATATAGAACAGAGGGCATACACTCTGGGGTATATCGAAGAAGAAGAGGAATTCAAGAACCACGACTGGTGGAGAAGCCTCATTCGTCGATCTATGGAATAAGATGGAACGACGTGGGAAATGATAATGATGAAGATAGTGACCAAAGATCAGTTTTCAGAAAAAGTACAGTTTACACTGATATATCTGGCTTAAAGACTTACCAAAGTTGACATGACATAATTTATTAATATATATTTGGGAGGGGGAGACTAAAATATCATTTAACGAAGGTATAAATCTAAAAAGATTTTATTTTCACAAAGATAATCAGTGGTAACGTAATATCAAAATCGAACAAGATCGATATTTATGACTTGGTTAGTTTAAAAGCATTCCTTAGAATCATAAACATTTATACTTGATAATAAATTAAGGGACCCTTTTTAATTAAACTGACGTAAGAAATGTAGGGGAGAGTCTGATAAAAGAGGGTAGTCTGATAAAATAGGGTACCGTACTTTTCTCATCTGATATGTGCTGCCATCTCCTGGTAAACATAGTAACCTCTTCCCCATTCAATGACCTTCATTCTTGGAGTAGCTGCGGTCCGTTGAAAGCAACCGTGACTTCTCTCAGTGGAAAGACATAAATTTACAGTGTTGCGTTGTAATGTTCGACTGTGAATTGTGCGTTTATATTTGCAAGACACTATTTTGAAGACTGTAAAGTTAGGTTGAAGTTAGATATAGTGGGGATTAGTGAAGTTCGGTGGAAAGAGAAACAGGATTTCTGGTCAGGCGAGTACAGGATTATAAATACAAAATCAGTTGGAGGTATTACAGGAGTAGGTCTGATAATGAATAAGAAAATACGAATGCGGTAAACTAGTATGAGCAACACAGTGATCGCATTATCGTAGTCAAGATAGATACGAAGCCAACACCGACCACAGTAGTACAGGTTTATATGCCAACTAGTTCTGCCGATGATGAGGAGATCTAAGAAATATATGAGGAGCTAAAGGAAATTATTCAGACAATTAAGGGACAAGCAAAAATTAATTGTTATGGAAGAATGGAATTCGGTAGTAGGACAAGAAAAGGAAGGGAAGATAGTAGGTGAATATGGTCTGGGCAAAAGGAATGAAAGAGGAAGCCGCCTGGTAGAATTTTGCACAGAACATAATTTAGTTATAACAAACACCTGGTTCAAGAATCACAAAAGAAGGTTGTATACGTGGAAGAGACCAGGAGACACCGGGAGGTACCAGATAGATTTTATAATGGTAAGACATAGATTTCGGAACCAGGTTCTACTGTGTAAGACATACCCAGGGGCAGATATAGACTCTGACCATAACTTGTTGGTTATAAACAGTAGGCTGAAACTGAAGAAACTACAAAAAGGTAGGAAAATAATGAGATGGACCTGGATAAATTGAAGGAACCTGAAGTTCTTAAGAATTTAAGAGGGAGCTTTTGGCAACAATTGACAGAAACGGGGGGAAATAAAACAGTAGAGGAGGAAAGGGTAGCATTGAGAGATGGAATAGTGAAGGCAGCAGAGGACAAAATAGGTAGGAAGGCAAGACCTACAAAAATAGGAGAAAATATAAAAATGCCTTAAATGAAACAGGAATAATGGAGTACAGACGACTAAGAAATGAGAATGACAGGAAGTGCAAAATAGCTAAGCAGAAGTGGCTAGAATGCAATTGCAAGGATGTAGAAGAATGTATAAATAGGGGAAAAATAGATACAGCCTACAGGAAAATAAAAGAAACATTTGGACATAAGTAAAACAGGTCTATGAATATCAAGGACACTGATGCAAAACCAGTTCTCAGCAAAAAAGGGAAAGCTGAAAGGTGGAAAGAGTATATAGAGAGGCTCTATGAAGGAAATGAACTTAGCGGCAATATTGTAGAAAGGGGAGAAGATGTAGATGAGGATGAAATAGGAGATACTATACTGAGAGATGAATTTGACAGAACACTGAAAGACCTAAGTCGAAACAAGGACCCTGGAGTAGATAATATTCCCACAGAGCTATTGAAGTCCCTGGGAGAACCAGCCATGACAAAATTGTTTCACCTGGTGTGTAAAATGTATGCGACAGGTGAGGTACCCTCAGACATTAAGAAAAATGTAATAATCCCCATTCCAAAGAAAGCAGGCACAGACAGGTGTGAAAACTACAGAACCATCAGTTTAATAAGTCATGGTTGCAAAATATTAACACGAATTATTTACAGAAGGATGGAAAAGCTGGTATAAGCCGACCTCGGGGAAGATCAGTTTGGGTTCAGAAGAAATTTAGGAACACGGGAGGCGATACTCACTTTACGACTTATCCTAGAAGATAGATTAACAAAAGGTAAACCTACATTTCTAGCTTTTGTAGATTTGGGGAACGCTTTTGACAATGTTGATTGGAATAAACTCTTTCAAATTCTGAAGCAAGCAGGAGTAAAATATAGGGAGCGTAAGGTTATTCACAACTTGTACAAAAACCAGACAGCGATTGTCAGAGTTGAAGGGCATGAAAGGGATGCGGTGGTTGGAAAGGGAGTAAGACAAAGTTGTAGCCTTCCTCCAATGTTATTCAATTTGAACATTGAGCAAGCTATAAAGGAAAGCAAGGAGAAATTTGGAGAAGGAATTAAAGTTCAGTGGGAAGAATTAAAAACATTGCCTTTTGCCGACGACATAGTAATTCTGTCAGATACAGCAAAGGACCTGGAAGAGCAATTGAACGGAATGGACAGTGTGCTGAAAGGTGCATATAAGACGAACATTAACAAGATCAAAACTAAGGTAATGGAGTGGAGTCTAAGAAAAGCAGGTGATGCTGAAGGAATTAGATTAGGTAACGAAGCAATAAAGGAGGAAGATGAGTTTTGTTACTTGGGCAGTAAAATAACAAATGATGATCGCAGTACAGAGGATATAAAATGCAGAATAGCAATGGGTAGAAAAGTGTTCTTGAAAAAGAGAAATTTGTTAACATCGAATATTGATTTAAGCCTAAGGAAGTCCTTTATGAAGGCATTTGTATGGAGTGTTGCCTTGTATGGGAGTGAAACATGGACGATAAACAGTGCGGACAGGAAGAGAATTGAGGCTTTTGAAATGTGCTACAGAAGAATGCTGATGATTAGGTGGGTGGATCGCGTAACTAATGAGGAGGTACTGAACAGAATTGGGGAGAAAAGAAATGTCTGGCATACCTTGACTAAAAGAAGGGATAGATTGGTAAGACACATTCTTAGACACCGAGGAATTGTGAATTTAGCGTTGGAGGGAAGTGTGTGGGGTAAAAACCGCAGAGGAAGACCAAGAGATAGATACAGTAAGCAGATTTAGACAGATGTAGGTTGCCGTTCTTATGTGGAGATGAAGAGGCTTGCTCAGGATAGGGTATTGTGGAGAGCTGCATCAAACCAGTCTCCGGACTGAAGACCACAACAACAACAACAACAAAGTAAGTATGATACAAGTTAAACGTTGTCTGCACTACAGTTCGTTGAGTGTTTCAAAATGTTTGTTCCACTCAAGGGCTGTTGAAATCAACTTGTTCTTAACATGGCGTAGTCGGATAAAACAGGGTACCACTAAGTTTGATAGAACAGGGTAGTACCCCGTTTTATCGAACTGATTTAAAAATCGCCGTTTGCGGCCTCAAATTGTTTATTTAGTTTGTTCAATTAGAAAATTTATTATTATTATTATTATTATTATTATTATTATTATTATTATTATTATTATTATTCACAGGATCTGACCTAAATTATACCATAATTATGGCGCCTTATAAAAGGAAAAGTGACAGACAGTCATGGAGTCAAGAGAGTATGAAAGAAGCTGTAGAGGCAGTTTTGACCCATACAATGGGCTATTTGAAAGCATCAAAGTCCTTTGGGGTTCCTCAGAGTACCCTGGAAGCACGTGTAAAAAAGGCCGGAGTGGAATGTGTTTGCAGGATTCTACAAAGAAAGGTAGGCCTATTTCCTATTTTAGAAGAAATTAATTAAACTGTTGCAGTAATTATTATTATTAATTATTATTATTATTATTATTATTATTGTTGTTGTTGTTGTTGTTTTAGGTCTAGGCTGCTACAGACCTGTATTTAAATCAGGAGCAGGAGAATGAACTTGCTGAATATATCCTGTTAATGGAAAGCAGATTGTTTGGATTGACCATCGATGAGGTTCGGAGTCTTGCTTTCGAACTGGCAGGAGAAATAACTTGCCGCATAACTACAGCAAGACTAAGAAGATGGCAGGTAAATGCTGGTTCCATTCTTTTTTGAAGAGGAATCCGGAAATAAGCCTGCGTTCTGTCAAGCCAACATCTCTTGCCAGAGCAATGGGCTTTAACCGTGCAGTGGTGAAGCAGTTCTTTGGTTTGCTGTCAGAACTTTATAATAGGTACAACTGCACAGCCGATAAATTCTATAATGTGGATGAGACAGTAATAACTACAGTCCCTAATAAGCAATCAAAGGTGCTTGCCTTGAGAGGAAAACGTCAAGTTGGCGGTTTGGTTTCTGCGGAGAGAGGCATCTTAGTGACTGCTGTAGTCTGTATGAGCGCTTCTGGAATTTATATGCCCACGATGTTTGTGTTCCCTCGAAAACGAGCCAAGCCTGAGCTGCTGGATAATGCTCCGCTAGGATCTACGGCCGAGTACCACCCTAGCGGATGGACGCAGAAAGATATTTTCCTGAAGTGGTTTCAACGATTTGTTGAATTTTCTAAACCAACTGCAGAGAAACCCGTTCTTCTGCTCTTGGATGGTCATTCAACACACACAAAGAGTCTTGAACTTACTGATATGGCTAGAGAAAACCATGTTCATCTCTTATGCTTCCCTCCACACTGCACCCACCGAATGCAGCCCCTGGATGTTGCATTCATGGCCCCACTGAGTAATTATTACTCTCAACAGGTTCGAAAGTGGCTTCAGTGTCATCCTGGACGAGTTATAATCATCAATCAAGTTGCAGGGCTGTATGGGACAGCATTCATGAAAGCTGCTTCTATTGAGACTGCTGTAAATGCATTCCGTAAAACTGGAGTATTTCCACTGGATGCAGATATTTTCCCTGATTGGATGTATCAGCCTGCTGAAACAACTGATAGGCCTACTGACCCACCGTTGGGGAAAGGTGATGTCCCGCCTTTGGAAATTACTTCAGAATCATTAAACAGAGAAACATCTTTTCGAAGCACATTAGCTTCTTCCCAGTCGGAGAGGCCTAAGCCTACAACATCAGCTTTCCACGTCTCTCCGAAAGACATAAAATCAGTGCCGATAGCTGAAAGAAAAGTACAAAGATCTGATAGAAGAAGAGGAAAGACAGCTGTTCTTACAAGTTCACCTTACAAGGAAGCATTACTAAAGTCTTCTGTGAAAAGGGGGAAGACTCCAAAAAGGAAACTTCAAATGGGGCCACATTGTAACAGTTCTAGGCCTACTGAAGGCGGAAATGTTCGATAGAAGAAAGCATAGAAAGTTGAAAAAGTACGGGAGTACAGCACATCGTCAGAAGGTGAGGGAGAAGATAATAATACAGCTTGCATATATTATAATGAACTTTGCTCAAATTCTAAGTCTGAAGAAGGCTGGGTGAAGTGTTATAAGTGTAGTGAATGGGATCATGAACAGTGCGCCGGCATTGATGATGATAATGATGATGATGAACCATATAAATGTGATTTTTGTACATGACGTGATTGTCAGGGTCTGTAAATGGACCTTTTTTTTTTTTTTTCATTATATTGTAGTACCCCGTTTTATCCAACTAGTCTGATAAAAAGGGGTAGTTGACACAAATATAAATAATTCTTTTCTGTGATGAGGCATTTTTTTTAAATGTATGTTTTTCATGCTGAATTGTAAGTAGACAGATTGGAGAATTAGTCATTGAAAACTCAACAGATTGGTATTCATAGTTCATTAGATATGCCCTGTTTTAACCGACTCTCCCCTAACTGAGACGTTCAAGTAGAGAATACACTTTCCCGATATACCAAGATGTATTTTGATATACTATGATTTAGACCAAAGTTTGAGATGTAGATAAGCTGTCGAGAAGGTACGTAAATGTAATCGCGTCACTTGTGTAATTATTTAACATCTTTATACTGACATTTTTAGAGCTATGGGACCAAACTGTTATGGTCATCAGTCCCTAGACTAACAAACTACTTAAACTAACTTATGCTAATGGCAACACATACACACCCATGCCCGAGAGAGGACTCGAACCTCCGACGGGGAGCAGACGCGCACACCCCAGCAAGACGCCTTAGAGCGCACGGCCACTCTCGCACTTCGTTATAGGGTCGGATATTGTTCTTCAGTGAAGAGTTGAGATACTTTTGTGGATTTTCTTTAACCGTAGGGTAGATAAGGTATGGTAGTAACAGTAATATACAGAAAACTATGTCTTGTGCATACTTGGTGTGAGTATAGGTACGGTGTTACGAACCTTAATTCTCCGCTATCAAGATTAGGCAGTCAGTTCGTTAACCTTGATCACACTTATTGTTCACAATTTGTGCGTGTCTTTGGTTGGTGAAGTGGTGTCGTTGTCCCGTACAGGTGCTAGTATTTGCAACCATCTCTACACCACCAAAGCGACACGTCAGACGTTTAAGTTGGTGGGGGTCATTTGCGTGCTTTGATGATGCACACACACACGTACCATAGCTGTAATCAAAACGATGCAGTGTTACCGGTTGAGAAGCCATGCTAATGTTTTGTTCCTGAGAGAGGTAGCAACCTTTTAAGTAGTTGCAAGAGAAACACACTGCTTGGTTGACTGATAGAGCCTTGTATCATCAAATGTTCAAATGTTTGTAGAGTTTATGGGACTTAACTACGGGGTCATCAGTCCCTAAACTTACAAACTACTTATGAACTAGCTTATACTAAAGACTGCACAAACATCCATGCCTGAGGGGGATTCGAACCCCCGACCGCAGCGACCGTGCAGACCGTGACTGGCACGCCGCAAACCACTCGGCCACCGCGGCCGGCCCTTGTATCATCAGCCAACATGGTATTAGCATGTAGATACTGCGAATGGTCGAAAGCAAGAACAAAATACAGCCATTATTTTTCCCCGCGGCACGTATGATACGATTACGTGAAAATGGCCTATCCTTGGGTAAAATATTCTGCAGTTAACAGAACCTTCATTCGGATCTCTGTGCGGGGACTAATCGTGTGTCATCATCAGAAAGTACAAAACTGGCATTCTGCGGAACTGAAAGCAGAATGTTAGATCCCTTAATCTGAAACAAGGGTTGTAACTTGAATAGTGGCAACGCTTCTGTGGAGACACTATATAATGGAATCTACTATTGTCGCTGATGGCACACGTTGTTGATATACCTACCTTACCTCCGAGCAAATGGAATCGCCCGTCCCACGTTACCGGCGTGTGCACAATCGCCGGAAACGCAGCCACTTGTGAGCGAACGGTCTAACGTAACAGTGTCACTATATTTACGAAACAGGAACAACGGTGTTGGATAAAGATTTAATGTGCCAGAGGTCGTACAACACGAAATGGCGTCATTATGGGTCGCCGCGAAAGTCGAAACTGCGTCAGAGCTCCAGTATGGTGAAAGTTATTGTGATTATCGTCTTCGACTGTGATGGTGTTAACCTAACGCATTACGTTCCTCCACAGCAGACCGTCAATACACAGTATTACTTTTCTTTTTGGAGCACCAATGCGACCAGCTTTGCGAAACCCACCCATCATTTTGCACGACAATGCACGGGCGCTATAGTGCAAGTTGTGGCTGCTCTGTTCGGTCGATGGTACTGGAAAGTACTGTACCATCTACCATACACCCCGGACTTAAGTCACTGTGACTTTGATTTGATTCCGAAGATGAAGGAACCACTTCGTGGCATTCGCTTCAGAACTGTTCCAGAGATTCGACAGGCAGTAGACCGCTCCATTCACACCATCAACAGAACAGACTCTGCTGACGGTACTACGCCTTCCATATCGCCGGTATAGGGTTCTACACAACGCTCGTGACTACTTTGAAGGGCAGTAACAGGCGCAAACATGTAACGCTTTTGTATCGGTTGTGAATAAATAGTTGTCACTATTTAAATTCCAACCCTCGTATTTCAGTAGGTTAGGTAATTTACAAATGAAAATCGATGCGTTCAATAGTGGGGATTAATGAAATTCGGGCCAGTATGAAGCTGACTTCTAGTTAGGTGAGTAAAGGGTCATAAAAGATACGGATAGTACAGGAGTACATCTACATCGAGGTGAGATACTCTGCAAATCACATTTAAGTGCCTGGCAGAGGGTTCAACGAACCACCTTTATGTTATTTATCTCTCATTCCATTCTCTAATAGCGCGCGGGAAATATCTCCGTTCGAACTCTGGTTTCTCGTATTTTATTTTGATGATCTTTTGTACCTATGTAGGTGGCAGTCAACAATATATTTTCGCATTCGGAGGCGAATGTTGGTGATTGGAGTTTCGTAAGTAGTCCACGCCGCAGCGATAAGCGCCGTTGTTGTAATGATTCCCATCCTAGATCCTGTATCATTTCCGTAACGCTGTCTCCCCTGTATCGTGACAATACAAAACGAACTGCCCTTCTTTGGACTCTTTCAATGTCCTCCATCAAACCCACCTGATATGGATCCCACACAGGGCAGCAACATTCCAGAAAATGACGAACAAGCGTAGTGTATGCAGTTTCTTTAGTAGTTCTGTTGCATCTTTTATGAGTTCTGCCAATAAAAGGCAGTCTCTGGTTCGCCTTTCCCACGACATTATCTACGTGTTCTTTCCAGTTTTAGTCTGAAGTAATAGTAATTCCTAGATATTTGTGCAGTTTACGACCTTCACTTTTGATTGATTTATCTTGTAAACAAAGTTTAACGGATTTCTTTTCGTACTCATGCGGACGATTTCACACTTCTCATTATTTAGAGTCAATTTCCAATTTTTACACCATAGTGATATCTTATTCAGATCGTTCTGCAGTTGGTTTTGATCTTCAGATGATTTTACTAGACAATATATGACGGCGTCATCTGCAAACAACCTAAGAGAGCTGCTTAGATTTTCCCCTAAATCGTTTATGTAAATAAGTAACAGCAGAGGACCAATAACACTACCCTGTGGAACGCCCGATATCACCTCTGTTTTAGTCGATACGTTACCATCGATTACAACGAACTGTGTCCTCTCTGACATGAAATCCCCTATCCAGACGCAAATTTGAGGCGATATACCATAACCACGCAATTTGATTAAAATCCGTTTGTAAGGTACGGTGTCAAAAGCCTTCTGGAAACCAAGAAATACGGAATCGATTTGCGAACCCTTGTTGATAGCACCCATCACTTCGTGTTAGTAGATCTAATAGTGAATAAGAAAACATTAATGTGGGTAAGCTACTACGAACAACGCAGTGAATGCATTATAGTAGCCAATATGGTACGATTCCAGCACCCACCATAGTGGTATAGGGCTATTGTGTCAATTAGTTCTACAGATGATGATATGGAAACAGTGTTTGATGAGATAAAAGAAATTGTTCAGGTGGCTAAGGGAGAGTAAAACTCGTTTGTGGTGGGGGTGGGGGCTGGAATTCGATAATAGTAGGTGAATCTAGAGTAGAGAAAAGAATTGAAATATATAATTTTGCTCAAAGGATAATTAAATCATTATTATCACTAGGTTTATGAATCCTAAAAGAGAGTTGTATACGAGGAAGAGATCAGGAGACACTGGACGACTTAAGACTGGCTTCATAATGGTCAGACAAAGTTATCGCAACTACCTTTTAAATCGTGACATCTAGGGGCAGATTTGGACTCGGACCATAACCTGAATGTCTGTAGATTTTCAACATTTGCTCGCTTTTTGTCTTTTCTATGAATAATATAATGTAGTTCTCATTTACTTTTCATTCAATTTGTTTGAAGAAACTGAATATTTAATTCCGTAATTTAACAAATGTGTCATTTCCCTTTACCTTGATATTATATCTCACCTTCTGTTTTACTGTTGTAGGGATTATGATAACAATGTAAGATCAGTATTCTAAAAACGTCGTTGTGCTATTTCTCTATCTAGTTAACGACAAGTATCATCTGTGGATGACCGAGAGGTAATCGTGTATCGAAATTGCATGTCTACACGCGGAAGCCTCATAGGGTGTGCGTGTTATGGCACTTAGTCACGCAAATGTCCCGCTTATCATTATTCGCGCACTCAACCCGCACATTAATTACGCGCTATAATTTACCTTATCTGGACCTTCTTTCATTACCTGCGTACCTCCCAGCTATATTGAAGAAGAGGAAGGGAAGAGGATAAAAGTTTAACGGCCAGTCGACTGCGCGGCCTTTAGAGACGCAGAACAAGCCAAGCTTATGAAAGGACGTCGTGGCCTTTTCAGAGGTGTCATCCCGGCATTTGACTTGAACTATATAGTTAAATCACTGGCAATCTAAATCTGTAAGGCCAAAATGGGGTTTTAACCAACCTCCTATAAACTTCTGGTAATTTTATTTTATATATATGTTCAAGTGTTTGTAGAACTTATGGGACTTAACTACGGGGTCATCAGCCCCTAAGCTTACAAACTACTTATGAACTAGCTAAGTCTAAGGACGGCACAAATATCCAAGCCCGAGGGGGGATTCGAACCCCCGACCGTAGTGGCCGTGCAGACCGTGACTGGAGCGCCTCAGTCCCCTCGGCCACCTCGGCCGGCTATATATATATATATATATATAGGGTGTTTCACTAAGTGTGTTTGCCTCTTTAACTTATAAAATAATAGGTGACGGGAAATTTTAATGCGGTAGGTCAACACAAGAAATGTTACACTTTCTGCGGAGCTATGAACATAGTTTATTGTATCATTTTCCAAAGAGTTACAGCACATAGATATAATTTTTTTAATGGAACAATAGTTTTTTCTATCGTGTATTGGATTCGTTTAAACCAGCTGCGTCCAAATCAATTTAAACTACATTCATCTACATCTACATAGATACTCTGCAAATCACATTTAAGTGCCTGGCAGAGGGTTCATTATCCACTTTCATAACTTTTCTCTACCGTTCCATTCTCTAATAGCGCGCGGGAAGAAAGAACACCTAAATCGTTCCGTTTTGGATCTGATTTCTCTTATTTTATTGGGATGGTCATGTCTCCCTAAGTAGGTGGGTGCTAGCGAAATATTTTCACATTCAGAACTAAAAGTCGGTGATTGAAACTTCGCAAACAGATCACGGCGCAATGAATAACGTCTTTCTTTTAATGATTTCCACCCCAATTCGTGCAACATTTCCGTGACGCTTTCCCCCCGTAACGTGATAAAACAAAACGAGCTGCCCTTCTCTGAACCTTCTCGATATCTTCCGTCAGTCCCACCTGGTGAGGGTCCCACAAGGGGCAACAGTACTCCAGGAGAGGACGCACAAGTGTGGTGTAGGCAGTTTCTTTGGTGGAGCTGGTGCATCTTCTAAGCGTTCTGCCAATGAAACGTAACCTTTGGTTCGCCTTCCCCACAATATTTTCTATGTGTTCTCTCCAGTCAAAGTTGTTCGTAATTGTAACTCCTAGGTATTTGGTAGAATTTACGACCTTAAGGTTTGACTGATTTATCGCGTAATTGAAGTTCAGCGGATTTCTTTTAGTGGTCATGTGTATTACTTCACACTTTTCTTTATTTAGTGTCAATTGCCAATTTTCGCACCAAGTAGAAATTTTGTCTAAATCGCTTTGCAGTTGCTTTTGATCCTCTGTTTACTTCACTAACCGATAAACGACAGCATCATCCGCGAACAGTCTAAGGGAGCTATTCCTAAATCGTTTATAAACACGAGGAAGAGTAGGGGACCTATAACGCTTCCCTGTGGAACGCCAGATATCACTTCTGTTTTACTCGATGACTTACCGTCAATTACAACGAACTGTGTCCTTTCTGATAGGAAATCGTGAATCCAATTGCACAATTGGTGAAATATTCCATAAGCACGCAATTGCATTAGAAGCCGCTTGTGGGGTACAGTATCAAAAGCCTTCCGGAAATCCAGAAATATGGAATCGATTTGAGATCCCTTGTCGATGGCACTTAACACTTCATGTGAATAAAGGGCAAGCTGTGTTTCGCAAGAGCGATACTTTCTGAATCCGTGCTTATTATTGGTCAATAGGTCGTTCTCTTCGAGGTAGTACATAATAGTCGAACAAAGTATATGTTCCAAAATCCTACTGCAAATCGACGTCAATGAGATAGGCCTGTAATTTTGGGGATCACTCCTATTGCCTTTCTTGAATACTGGAGTAACTTGGGCAACTTTCCAGTCTTTGGGTACGGATCTTTCGCTGAGTGATCGGTTGTAAATTATAGCTAAGTACGGAGCTATTGCATCAGCATACTCTGAGAGGAATCTAGTTGGTATACAATCTGGCCCGGAAGATTTATTTTTGTTTAGTGACTTAAGTTGTTTTACTACTCCAGGAACATCTACTTCTAAGTTTCGCATGCTGGCAGCTGTTCTTGGATTGAATACTGGAGTGTTCACTTCGTCTTCTTTGGTGAAAGAATTTCGGAAAGCTGTGTTTAGTAATTCTGTCTTAGCAGTACTGTCGTCGGTAGTATTACCATTGCTATCGCGTAGTGAAGGTATTGTTTGTGTTTTGCCGCTAGTTTACTTCACATATGACCAGAATTTCTTTGGATTTTCTGCAAGATTACGAGACAGGATTTCGTTGTGGAAACAACTATAAGATTCTCGCATTCAAGTTCGCGCTAGGTTGCGAGTTTCAGTAAAAGATTGCCAGTCTTGCGGATTCTGTGTCTTTTTTAATTTTGCATGCATTTTTCTTTGTTTCTGCAACAGTGATCTGACCTGTTTTGTGTACCACTGGGGGTCAGCCCCCTCTTTTATTAATTTATTTCGTATAAATCTCTGTCTTTGAAAGTAAGCCACAACTGATCTACACTCGCATTTTTAGTTTTGAAGGACTGGAGACTATCACTCAGGAAAGCGTGAAGCGAATTTTTATCTGCTACTACAACTCGATGTTCGCTAATCCCTGTATCTGTTTTGATGCTCTTTACTATCTCGGGATTATTTGTAGCTAGGAGATCAAGAGTATTTTCGCAACCACGTGCTATTCTAGTGGGTTCATGAACTAACTGTTCGAAGTAGTTTTCAGAAAAAGCATTCAGAACTAGTTCGGACGATGTTTTATATTTGCCCCCGGTTTTGAATACGTAATTATGCCAACATATCGAAGGTAAATTAAAGTCGCCACCGATTATAACAGTATGCTTCGGATACCTATTTGAAATATGATTCAAGCTTTCTTTGAACATTTCTGCAACCGCATCGTCTGAGTCAGGGGGCCGATAAAAAGATCCAATTATTAATTTATTTCGGTGGTCAGGTATAACCTCTACCCAGACCAATTCACAAGAAGTATCTGCCTCAATTTCGCTGCAGGATAAACCGTTTGTAACAGCAATAAACACGCCACCCCCTGTTTTATTTATTCTATCCTTTCTGAAGACCATTTGGCCCTTTGAAAAAATTTTCTGCCGAATTTATCTCAGGCGTCAGCCAGCTTTCAGAACCTATAACGATTTGTGCCTCAGTACTTTCTATCAGCGCTTGGAGCTCTGGAATTTTCCCTACACAGCTACGACAATTTACAACTGTTACACCAATGGTTTTAAGGTCTGCTTTCTTCCCGTGTCTGACCTGCCCCCTTTGAGACTGAAACCCATTTTGTGTATTCCCGAGGCCATCTAACCTAAAAAACCGCCCAGTCCACGCCACACAGCCCCCGCTACCCGTGTAGCCGCTTCCTGAGTATAGTGGACTCAATCACTGTTAGTTTGGGAGCTGCAACCCTTCAAAATTTAGGGGGCGGAGGCTGCGATAGCGTAGCTGACTGGCCGAGTGGCTATCCCCTGGGGCTCGGCCCACTGCCTCATGACCACCAGCCAGTCAGCTACGCTGTCGTAGCCTCCGCCCCCTAAACTTTGAAGGGTTGTAGCTCCCTAACTAACAGTGATAGGAATGTAGTTTAAATTGATTTGCACGCAGCTCATTTCAACGAATCCAATGCACGATAGAAAAAACTATTGTTCTATTTAAAAATTATATTTTTGTGCTGTAACTCTTTGGAAAATGATACAATAAACTATGCTCATAGCTCCGCAGAAAGTGTAACATTTCTTGTGTTGACCTACCGCATTAAAATTTCCCGTCACCTATTATTTTATAAGTTGCAGAGGCAAACACACTTAGTGAAACACCCTGTATATACGCCATTGTCACTCAGGGAATGTAATAAGCCTGTTAATTAAAAGTGGCGAACCACTAAGGTACAAGTGGTGGACAAAATGCTAGAACACCTAATATAGACACAATATTTATTTATTAGTTCACCCGCCCGTGGATTCAACAACTGGTGCAAATTTTCGAGGAACAAATTCGTTAAGTTTCTTTATAGTTTCCAACAGAGTGTTAGCCATTCTACTACCAAAACATCCGCCAGTTAATATGGAGATATTTTGTCATATATTGATTTTACTGTGAGCCACAGGGACGCACTCCAGGCTGAGAAATAGAGACCATTGCAGATAACAGGCTAAAACAGACACGTATATCTTACGGGATGTAGGCAGTAAATAAATCTTCTAGCGAACTGCTGAGGCCCTCAGCCACTGTCCCAGTATGGAGGTTACCTTTCGGAGAAGATGGGCGTAACTTCATATAGCGTCTAGATGCTGTTGTAAGACGTTACATTAGTACTTGGTGGCCAACAGGCACGTTTTAATGTACGTAGCAAAGTTGATACCAGTCACATGGGAACAGCAATGTCAGTGGTTACACGAGGCTAGAGTGAGAGGGTAAAGAAGAAAACCTGCAAGTTAGCAGCTCCCCTAAGGCATGGCCTAAGGCGGAGCCTAAGGCGTGGCCAACTGACGTAAAACATTGTTGTTGTTGCCCATACAGGGTAGCGCCGTGACGTTTTCCTTTCAGTTGAACAATGTTACTACCAAGTATGGATTTTGTTAGTGCACGAACAAGCCACCTCCCCACCAGGTGAATGGCAGAAGGGACAGGGCTGAAACGTGGTTCGCTAGAGGACTCAGAGAGAAGGCAAGCCACAATTTAGATTGGTTGAACCAAGCAGCGGCCAATAGGAAATTGTTAACTGTCGGAAAGTGGGAAAAGAGGTGCGCCCACACCGGACGTTAAAACCTCCGGTTTTTTGATCAAGAAGGGAGTTTTTAGTCAGACGAGTCGGGCGCCAGCCCGTGACAATCGCCGTCGTCCTCGGGGTGCTCCACGACAGTCTGTTTCTAGCGGGGAGGGCGTCTGTCTGGGGGATGCTGCTAGGAAACGTAATTACTGGCTTCTTTTGTGGCAATCAATTTCTACTTCTTGCTTTTTAAATGAATAACCCCAGTGTAGTAGACTTAGTATGAGAAGCAATAAATTTAATGCCATGTACCTATGAGTTCCATAAAGTTTCCTAAACAAGTATCCTCTCGAGTGCCGAAATCCGCATCTCTAGTAGATGCCTGCACTGTCTCTCTGTAGTCACTCCTTTCCGCTCGGGATATGCAGACTGACCTTGCTACCTCTTCCCTCTTTCCTATGTAGGACACTACAATTTGTTTGTACAGTCCTTCTGTGCATCTGAAATAAAAAACTTTTTTGCCACAAGCGTTTCAATTTTATTTACAAGGCGTCATTAGTGCTTTTCCTAGCCTGGTTATGTGTGGTTTTCTTTCTGTGTTAGTGTCTGTGTGTGTGAGTGTGTGTGTGTGTGTGTGTGTGCGTGCATGCGTGCGTGAGAGAGAGAGAGAGAGGAAAGAGGGGGGGGGCGGCAGTGAGAAAGAGGTGCGAAAGGTAGATCCTGTATGCACTGGCCTGGTTATCAGTGGTTTTTTTTGTTTTGTTGTTGTTGTTTTTTTAATAAATAGTGTTGTGATTTTTTTAAATTACTTTCTCATTTCCTTAACTGAATTTAGCTTAAGTTGTCTTTTATATTTATCCGTATATTAGCGTGGCCAGAAACAACACTCAAGGAAAATTGAAAAATAAAGACGAAACGCATATGGCAAACAAACTTATTTCATAATATTCTTAGAATATATGACATCAACTGCGATTGGGCAAATCTGAAAATGTGTATCCAGCCGGGATTCTAACCCGGGTCTCCTGCTTTCTAGGCAGTTGCGCTGACCCCTACACCACTGGGGACACAGTGGTCACCGCACCTGCAAGGACTACCTAAGCACGCCTCCCGTCAGATACAAATTCCCGTGTATCTGACGGGAGGCGTGCTTAGGTAGTCCTTGCAGGTGCGGCGACCACTGTGTCCCCAGAGATGTAAGGGTCAGCGCAACTGCCTAGAAAGCAGGAGACCCGGGTTCGAATCCCGGCTGGGTACATATTTTCAGCTTTGCCCAATCGCAGTTGATGTCATATATTCTAAGAATATTAAATAATAACAACTGCAGGATCAGAAGTGACGTCTGTTCTTTCGGAACAGACGCCACATGTATATATAAACTTATTTCAGTTGCATAGACCGTCTCTATAAACAAATATATGCATATTAATATACGGAACTGAGGAAAAGGACAGCAAACAACTAACATTGATTCACCCATTCCTTAAACTATTTAAAGAGAGGCACTGAACTGAAATTTGTGCTGTGGCCAGGATTCGAACCTAGGACCACCTGCTTACGAAGCAAACCTTTTAGACCACTTTTTTCTGCTCTGTGGGTAGTTCTGGTGCTTGCGATCGCTGATCGTGTTTGTTCGTTGTTATTCGATGTGTTTGTGGCTCAGCTTTTTTATTACAGAGGGCGTTGAGCCCTCTGAGCAAGCGCTCTGAACCATAGCGCCCGGTACCGCTCAGCAAAGACAGCCCTACGGACAAAGCGACTACACAGACTATCTTCAAGCACGTCTCCATCCACACCACGTACTTTAATTCTACCTTAGTGTTCCCTGTGAAATGAAGTACGTATTAAATTGCCAAAACTCTCCTATATTGGAATAGTACCCCGCAAAGAACGTGAATGGTGAAACACGTCCACTGAATGTGTGGTCGTGTTCTATTTTGATTTATTCATTAACCTAAAATGTTTCTGCATCATTAATGTTCTCTATCTGTGTGTTATGTATTTTTTTTTTTTTTTTTTTTTTTTTTTTTTTTTTTTTTTTTTTTTTTTACAAACGTTTCCACCCCTGTGATTGAACTTGTGTGTTCATGTGAATGTGAATGTGTGCTCTTAATACTTACTGAGTGCCGCACAATGGTTTACAGTCGCCGCCTCCCGCTTTAGGCCTCGTTTTGCTGTAGTTAAAAACGCATGGCTTCGTTTCTCGTCTGCGCTGGCGTTTGCTGGCTGCCCAGAGACAAGCTTATTTGGCAAGGTAGCGAGGTGGCCGTGTTCTTAGTGTCGTACCAACCTAATCTTGGACGAAAGAGGTGACAGGAGACCTCTCTGGGAGCGGTTGAAGAGGGAAGTGCCTTGGCCAGGTAGCAAGGGTTAATAAACACTAGGCTCTGAACGCACTCTGCGTCGCTTTTAGCGCACTGTACAACCGGTGTATGGTGGGAGGAGGTTTTTCCGAGACCTTAGAGCTTTAGACTTCACTTTTCATTCTGGTTCCGATGACTGAGCAAGTAAGTACTGCCCCGAATCATGCTGAAGGGATGCTGTTAGGACTTTGATTTATTTGTGATCAGGCAGTCTTGGTTTTTCAGTGATAGTTCTTTTGAGTAATTCTTTAGCATATGAGAGGCGAAGCGTTTCCTAATTTACAGAACTCAAGTAAATTCAGTGTAGATTTATTATTTGCATTTTCGTTCCAGGATGATTGTGTGTCCGGTTTTGCTCAAGTTAGTATACACGTTTGTGGCCTTCAGCCTTTGTGTAAATTTAGTGTGTTTGAATTTCCTTCATGTAACTAACGTTTTGGCATCATTTCTGTATCCGTGAGTATGCTAGATATTTCTCAGATTTTCTGATTTCATTCTGTCTTTCCTGCCTTATATGACTGATTACACCATGTGCTTTCATAACGGTTGTTATTTTGGCCTTCAACCATGGTTTTATTAATACTGACTTTCTTCTATATGAATTCTCACGGGTGCTTTATTCGCTTAATCTGAATTAATTTCCTTTGTACATTCAATATAATTCACCATTGTCACACACCACGTAATACTTAAGAATAATATGCCACTGCCTTCCCACACATTAGTTAGTTAGTGCACACTATAATTTAATATTTTGTGATAAAGACACCCGCCATCTCATCAAGCCGCCGCCGAAGCTTCGTTTTGCTGCTTTATGCTAGTGTCTGTGAATGAATGAATGTTCTTTCAGCTACCCATTGTGTATTTTGTGTATTTGAAAATTTCCTCCCACATTACCTCCACATTCATAAAGGGCGGAAAGAATTTTAATACAGGCAGCAATTATTATTTAATTCACTTTTGTACAAGGTGTGCTTAATTTGGTCTCCCCACATTTATTTGCTTGTTATTTTACTGAATTGATTATGATTTTAAAGTATTAAACCTCTGCTTTATGACGTCATGTTCCCCATCCCAAGTTTAATTATCTTTTCATTTATTTCTTTAACTTTAATATTGTGTTTGTTAAAACGTTGGCTGCTCCATTAAGGAGTGAGCAGTCAGATAAATTTCCGTTGCACATCTACTGTGGCCACTCATCTCAATTGCCGGAGATTTTGCTTATTTCAATAACAGACTACTTTCAATGGGAACTTAGGTAGAAGTGATATTAATATCAAAAATAATTCAATTCCTTGAGACAAACATTTCCTTGTTATACCAAAGTTATTAAACATAAGGAGAAGTATTGAATTAAAATTTGTACTGCAGCCAGGATTCGCACCCAGGACTTCCTGCTTACCAGGCAGGCGCTTTAGACCACTCAGCTCTATATGTGCAGGGTGCTATTCCATTACACGAGAGCCTTGGCAATTTTATAGTTATTTCACAGGGAACACTGAAGCAGAATTAAAGTATTTGGTTCAAATGTTCAAATGTTTGTCAAGCCTAAGGGATTTAACTGCGGGGTCATCAGTCCCTAAACTTACAAACTACTTATGAACTACATTCTACTAAAGACGACACAAACATCCATGCCAGAGGGGGGATTCGAACCACCCCCGACGGGAAACGGCCTCGCACCATTGCGCCCCAATGTCCATTTCGCCGCGGCAAAGTATTTGGTGTGGAGGGAGACGTGATTTAAGACAGTCCGTGTACTCACTTCGTCCGTGACGCTGAGCAATGCCCCCTGTAATTAAAGAAATAAATAATAAAAAAGAGAAGCCAAGAACACGTCGAACAACGGACAAACACGATCAGCGACCGCGAGGAACATAACTGCCCATAGATCCACCCCTCCCCCCCCCCAAAAAAAAGGATAAAAAAAGGGCGGTCTAAATCGCCTTATTAGTAAGCAGAAGGTCCAGGGTTCGAATTCCGGCCACAGCAGAAATTCAGTGCCTCTCTTTATGTTTAATAACTTGGTATAAGAGACAATATTTGTCTCAAGGAACTGAATTATTGTCGATATCTTTAAATTAATATGGAGGTTCAAATGTTTCTTGTCGTCGTGGATCTGCAGTCGTGTACTATTTCACGATTTACATATTGAAATGCTCTCGCCGCTGTTTAAAATCTCTTCTTCAAACGGCAAGAACAAACATTTCATATTAAAAGTGTCTCTCATCCGGGTTAAGCACGTAACTTTAACGTAGCTGTAAAAAGTTTAGTTAATAGATCCAGCCTCAGCTGTGCCTCTGTCATTACTAGAACATGTAACCATAATAAATAATCTTCTTCTTGATACTCGATGTTTAATTTAAAATGTCCACAATAAATGAAAATATAAAGAAGAACTCCGTTTTTCTTGAGAAATTTCTTAAATCAATTTAATCGCCTTATGGACGAACACATCTGTCAAACCAAGAGTGAATAATGTTACAATAGTGCCAAGACCATACATATAAATCAACAAGAACAATTCTTCAATTGTTTTTCCAGTGTTATTCCTAATTCATTGAGAAACGTCTTCGTATTATGACCTATGTCATCTGTGATTACTGTGCGCAAAAAACATTGATTGTGGCGGCAGTTTCTGTTCTGGGCCAGCCTAATAACAATTAATATGTAGATACCTCAAGTCGACGTAAAAGAAGGTAGTAGTGTTCAATTTAACACTACAAGGTGTCAATTTGGCTCTCACTCTCTGCTCCAGAACTCCCCATGACGGTTGCATTCTGTTGAGACATGACGATTTTGCTGTCCAGAGAAGATGTCTGTTGCTGTACAAAGCACACCTGAAACTTCCTGGCCTGCATGTGTGGGCAGAGCTCATCAGGCCTGGAGCAGAATTGTTTTAGTGATGAATCCAGATTCGAATTGAGCCCCAATGATCAGCAAAGACTTGCGTGAGAATGCCTCAGATATCTATGTGATAGCACCTTTACCAAAAGATTACCAATCCACGAAATAGTAACGTACCAGAAACTCGATTAAAGTCTCAGAACTGCGCAAGAATGGCCGTGCGCTCTAAGGCGAGCCTTGCTGCCGAGTACGCGGTCGCTGCTCGTCGGAGGTCCGAGTCCTCCATCGCGCATGGGTCCGTGTGTCCTCAGGTTAAGTTACTTTAAGTAGTTCGAAAGTCTAGGGACTGACGACCACTGCAGTCTCGTCCCATAGCTTTACATTTGAACATTTTAAACTTTCGGAAACCAGTGTGAACAGGCACAAAGAATTACAGCCGGTAGCTGAATGTATGTATGTGTCTGTATGTATGTGTGTATCTATGTACGTATGTTCACTATAGACTCCAAGTGATCTGGAGAAATTTTGAAGAAATCTTCAGATTAGCTTAGCTGGTGATCCTATTTAGTGGCGATCTGTTCAAGGGATTTCTTAACATCACCTAGTCTGACAGTAGACCCCCTACCGAAGAAAGAGCCAACTGCCATTCTTTTGTAACTATAGTGCTGCCGATTAGAGTATCTATACCTATATAAATTATAAAGTCCTTCTCCGCCGTCTGTCTGTCTGTCCTAAATAAACTCAAAAGCTACTGAACGGATTTTCATACGATTTTCACCAAAAGATGGTGTGATTCACTAGGGGTGTTTTGGATGTAAAATTAATTAAAATACGTAGTTGTGGATGCGTGTGGTGAACAAAAACCAGCAAAAGAGAGCAATAAATATTCGTCGAAAAAGCTATATCTTCTGTGTCTTACGAACATTGTCGTACATGTTACAATGCGGTTATTGTTTCATAATGCGAAGGATGAACATGATGTACCGTTTAAACTTACAAACATGCTCGACGCATCAAGCTGATACGACACTGTGACAGAAAAAAAAATGTTGGCTTGTATAAGTTGTGCTACCCGTTCGAAGCCAGAGTGTGTTGCTAGTTTCAAATGTTTGTATAGGTTATGGGACTTAACTACGGGGTCATCAGTCCCTAAACTTACAAACTACTTATGAACTAGCTAACACTAAAGATGGCACAAATATCAATGCCCGAGGGGGGATTCGAATCCCCGATCGTAGTGGTCGTGCAGACCGTGACTGGAGCGCCGCAGTCTCCTCGGCCACCGCGGCCGGCTGTGTTGCTAGTCTTAAATTCATGGAGGTAAAACGAGGGGAGATGGTATGACGTCACAAACTTGAAGCTGAGTATATCTAGCTTCGCCATTATAGTTTTTTCAAAACATTAGTTATCTGCTGAGCTGTTGTGTAGAGTTGTCGAAGATCTGCAATTGATAATGCCTGTGTGGGTTGTTTATAGTTGTGTTAACAGTTTTGATAGCACTAATAACTTGAAGAGGATCACGGTTCATTCGTGACTGTGTGTCCTCTGAACAAACAGACATGGCTGCCGTCTGGCTTCAAACAGCAGACGTTCATAGTGGCATCCTCTTTTTACCACTATGCTTAAAATATTTGTTCAATGTGTCTGTGATTTTTATATCTATGCACAGCTTATAGTGATTTTTATAACTTGTAGTTAACTGTATTTATAAGAACATTATTAAATACTGTATATTTAAAATTAATTCACACGAACCCTATGATTCTGCAGGCACGCCATGTGCTAAATAAATAAGTAATAGGAAGACCTCTTTGGTTGTCAGCTGCGGAACCATTACAGAACAGCGGTATATCTATGATATTCTATGCCCCGTTTATTGCCCTTCGGAGGGTGATAATACCCAGACGCACATGCAGAGAATGCTTGTTTTCGTGTTTGCCAAAATCTACCTTGGATAGCAAGTTTGCCAAATCTCTCGTAGACTGAGAAATTTTTAGGGCAGGGTCCTCCAACCACTGACACGTCAGTGGAATAGAATTTCGCACTACATACCGCAGAAGATTATCCGACAACTTTATCTGTTCATAACAATCCGAACAACTTCGATAAACGTACGGGTTTGCCGCCAGGTATCAAAATCGACAACGGCCGATATTTCGGCAGGAGACCACCCCTGCCATGGAAGTGGAAAAGAATGGTTGCCTTCCCTTCCTTGATGTGTTGGTCAGGAGAAAGGCAGATGGTACGTTGGGACATGCTGTTTATAGGAAGCCAACGCATACTGATTTGTATTTGCAAACTGATAGTTGTCACCACCCAGCTCAACGTGAAGGGGTTCTTCGAACCTTAGTGCTTAGGGCTCACGTCATTTCTGACCGGTAAAGTTTGCCCACTGAGCTGGAGGTAACTTTTCGACAGAATTGCTATGGTGAAGGGCAGATTAAAAGAGCCTTGCACTATCGACCACATGTGCCACGGGCTAGTTATGATAACACTGATTCGGCACCCGCGTTAGTGGCCTTTCTGCCATATGTTGACAGCACTTCCAATAAGACTGACCGCATTTTGCGTAGAAACAATGTAAAATGTGTGTTTCGTCCATCTTCTAAAATTAAGGCACTGTTGGAATCCGTTAGCCGGCCGCGGTGGCCGAGGGGACTCAGGCGCTCCAGTCACAGTGTGCAGGGTCACTACGGTCGGGGGTTCGAATCCCCCCTCGGGCATGAATATTTGTGCCGTCCTTAGTGTTAGCTAGTTCATAAGTAGTTTGTAAGTTTAGGGACTGATGACCCCCTAGTTAAGTCCCATAAGAGCTACAAACATTTGACCATTTGAACATTTTGGAATCCGTTAAGTATGATCTCGGTTTCCGCCTGACGGATGTCTACCGTATCCCATGTAGCTGTGGCATGTCATATGTTGGTCAAACTATTAGGACTGTTGAGGACCGTTGTATTGAGCATAAACGTCACACACGTTTACAACAGCCAAACAAATCTGCTGTGGCCGAACACTGTCTTGACACAGGTCACCCTATGGAATACAACAAAACGGAAACTCTGGCATGCACTTCCAACTATTGGGACTGTGTTATCAAGGAAGCGATAGAAATACGAGGCGCGTCCAGAAAGTAAGTTCCGTTTTAATTTATCTCCGCTGCAGCGCTGCGATTGCAGTTCCGCACATGCGCTGTTGACGATGTGTATCAAGGAGAAGAATGTGTGCCATTTGAAGATCGCTGTCAGTTACGTACGCTTTGTTGTGCTTGTTTGAAATGTCGGCTTTGATTGAACATCCCGCCGCCTGTGAAATCAGGTCGGTGATTTGTTTTCTGAATGCGAGGAAAGTGAAACCAAGTGAAATTTATCGGCAAATTTGCGATGGTTACGGACCAAATGCGATGAGTGATTCGATGGTGAGAAGATGGGTCCGATAGTTCAATGACGGGCTTAGTGATGTGCACGATGAAGAACGAAGTGGGCGTCCACCTTTGGTTACATAAGAACTGGTTCACGCGATTGATGACAAGATCCAGGAAAACCGTAGCTTCACAATTAGTGCTCTCGCTATGGACTTCCCCCAAATTTCACGATCACACTGCAAATGTGACGAAAAACCTCCTACAGGGATTTGGCTGGGACGTGTTTGACCATCCTCCGTACAGCCCTGACCTCGCTCCTAGCGACTTTCATCTGTTCTTACATCTCAAGTCTTTCCTTGGCGGTCATCACTTCACCAATGACGACGAACTGAAAGAAACTGTTTCCAACTGGTTGAAGACGCAGGCGGCAGATTTCTATGAAGAAGGTATACAAAACCTGGTGCCACGCTATTGCAAATGCCTGCAAAATTTCGGCAGGTATGTGGAAAAGTAGTTTAAGAGTTGTAGAATTTTGTGCAATAAAAATTTCTTCTGTATCTGTGCACAATTCCATTTTATTACCAAACGGAACTTACTTTCTGGACGCGCCTCGTAAAACTAGGTGACAACCTTATGAATAGGGATGGAGGGTTCTGCTTAAATTCCGCTTGGGATCCTACTTTCACTTGTCAAAAAACAGAGAGACAATACTAATCCGACCTCATCCGTCGAGATCTGATGTTTATTATTCTGACCTTTTTCATCTTCAGTCATGTCGGCGCTGTGTGCTTGCTTCCTCGGTGTGTGTTGTCTGTCCTGTTTACTCATTGAAAACCGAGGTTTTAAAGATCGTTGCACTTTGCTTCCTCACTGCAGTTTCGCCTTGAAAATTGCAGGGTGGTCTCATGCCGAGATATCGGCCGTCGTCGATTTTGATATCTGGCAGCATTCCCGTAAGTTTTTCTAAGTTGTTATTCGCCAGGAGAAATTAAGGAATCACATCCGAACAACTGCTTGCAGAAGGACCAGATGTGCACCATGCGTTATCGACTTGCTCAATTTATAAAGCTTTGTCAATGTCTTCAGGAACCAAGCTGTTGCAATGAATGTGCAAGTCCTCCGTTATACACAAACGGAAGTAGACTCCTGAACTTTCCTGAAGTGAACCTAAGTTATGCAGGCATAAGAACATGAATGTAAGATCTTGCGCCAGGACTACATACTCTGAGTAAAAATAGCAGGCGATGCTGCATGATTATGGGGACGGCCTGTGACTGGCGCTGCCTCCCCCCCCCCCCCAACCTACACTCACACGCACCCCGTGACGTCACGTGGTTTCGCGCCTGCCGGCTCTGCCACGTGCTGCTAAGCTCCACTTCTTTGGCATGCATATTTTCGGTGCTCTTAGTAAACTTCTGCAGTCTGATGCTCAACGCGTATAAGGAAGTCTCACCGCCACTTACTTCAGTCACAAGTTGTAACTCGTGAAGCCTATGCTTCTGACAGTAAACGAAAGCTGGAAACATTGAAGTTTTCTCTTGAGTGGACATGCCATTAACGCCGAAAACATTTTATATTTTTGTTGTATATTTTATCAGTCAAAAATACAGATAAAGTACTTCCAAGGAAGGCGAATATGTTCTGGCCAGAGTAAAAGACGTAAAAGATGAGAACTAGCTTCTCGGCCTATCTGGCAGTTTAGATACAAAAAATTTGGAAATATACGCATTTTATTCTTGCTGGCATTATTGCCCCTGTCACTTCTTCAAATCTGCCCCATCTACATAATTACTCTGCAAATCACATATGTTTTCTTGTGTTATACATACCACATCCTGTTATATACGCAACATACCTCACACCCATGAACCACAGACATTGCCGTGGTGGGGTGGCTTGCGTGCCTCAACGATACAGATAGCCGTACCGTAGGGGTATCTGTGGAGAGGTCAGACAAACGTGTGGTTC
Source organism: Locusta migratoria (assembly GCA_026315105.1). NCBI lineage: Eukaryota > Metazoa > Arthropoda > Insecta > Orthoptera > Acrididae > Locusta > Locusta migratoria. The sequence goes on along the minus strand of CM048749.1, from coordinate 230,791,726 downwards.
CTGAAGAGGGACAGCAGCCTTTTCAGTAGTTACAGGGGATGATTGACTGAGCTGGCCTTATAACATCAGCTAATGTGGCTTTGCCACACAGCTACTGCGAAAGGCTGAAAGCAAGGGGAAACTACAGCCGTTACCTTTCCCGAGGACATGCAGCTCTACTGTATGAACATATGATGATGGCATCCTCTCGGGTAAAATATTCCGGAGGTAAAATAGTCCCCCATTCGGATCTCCGGGCGGGGACTACTCAGGAGGATGTGATCATCAGGAAAGACAATACTGGCATTCTACGGGTCGGAGCGTGGAATGTTAGATCCCTTAATCGAGTAGGAAAATTAGAAAATTTAAAAAGGGAAATGGACAGGTTGAAGTTATATATAGTGCGGATTAGTGAAGTTCGGTGGCAGGATAAACAGGATTTCTGGTCAGGTGAGTACAGGATTATAAATACAAAATCAGTTGGGGGTATTACAGGAGTAAGTCTGACAATGAATAAGAAAATAAAAATGCGGGTAAACTACTATGACCAGCACAGTGACCGCATTATCATTGTCAAGATAGATACGAAGCCAACATCTACAACAGTAGTACAGGTTTATATGCCAACTAGCTCTGCCGATGATGAGGAAATCGAAGAAATATATAAGGAGCTAAAGGAAATTATTCAGACAATTAAGGGAGAGGAAAACTTAATTGTTATGGGAGACTGGAATTCGATAGTAGGACAAGGAAGGGAAGGGAAGATAGTAGGTGAATAAGGTCTGGGCAAAAGGAATGAAAGAGGAAACCGCCTGGTAGAATTTTGCACAGAACATATTTAGTTATTACAAACACCTGGTTCAAGAATCACAAAAGAAGGTTGTATACGTGGAAGAGACCAGGAGACACCGGAAGATACCAGATAGATTTTATAATGGTAAGACATAGATTTCGGAACCAGGTTCTACAGTGTAAGACATACCCAGGGGCAGATAGAGACTCTGACCATAACTTGTTGGTTATGAACTGTAGGCTGAAACTAAAGAAACTACAAAAAGGTAGGAAAATAAGAAGATGGGACCTGGATAAATTGAAGGAACCTGAGGTTCTTAAGAATTTCAGAGGGAGCTTTAGGCAACAATTGACAGAAACAGGAGAACATAAAACAGTAGAGGAGAAATGGGTAAAATTGAGAGATGAAATAGTGAAGGTAGCAAAGGACAAAATAGGTAGGAAGGAAAGACCTACAAAAAATCCTTGGATATCACAGGAGATACTAAATTTAATCGATGAAAGGAGAAAATATAAAAATGCAGTAATTGAAACAGGCAAAATGGAGTACAGACGACTAAGAAATGAGATTGACAGGAAGTGAAAAATGGCTAAGCAGGAGTGGCTAGAAGGCAAATACAAGGATGTAGAAGAATGTATAAATAGGGGAAAAAAGATACAGCCTACAGGAAAATAAAAGAAACATTTGGAGACAATAAATACAGCTCTATGAATATCAAGGTCACTGATGGAAAACCAGTTCTCAGCAAAGAAGGAAAAGCTGAAAGGTGGAAAGAGTATATAGAGGGGCTCTACAAAGGAAATGAACTTCGAGACAGTATTGTAGGAAGGGAAGAGGATGTAGATGAAGATGAAATAGGAGATACTGTACTGAGAGAAGAATTTGACAGAGCCCTGAAAGACCTAAGTCGAAACAAGGCCTCTGGAGTTGATGATATTCCCTCAGAGCTACTGAAGTCTCTGGGAGAACCAGCCATGACAAAATTGTTTCACCTGGTATGTAAGATGTATGAGACAGGCAAAGTACCCTCAGACTTTAAGAAAAACGTTATAATCCCCATCCCTAAGAAAGCAGGTGCAGACAGGTGTGAAAACTATAGAACCGTCAGTTTAATAAGTCATGGTTGCAAAATATTAACACGAATTATTTACAGAAGGATGGAAAAGCTGGTTGAAGCCGACCTCGGGGAAGATCAGTTTGGGTTCAGGAGAAATGTAGGAACACGGGAGGCAATACTCACTTTACGGCTTATCCTAGAAGATAGATTAAGGAATGGCAAACCTACATTTCTAGCTTTTGTAGATTTGGAGAAGGCTTTTGACAATGTTGATTGGAATAAACTCTTTCAAGTTCTGAAGCAAGCAGGAGTAAAATATAGGGAACGTAAGGTTATTTACAACTTGTACAAAAACCAGACAACGGTTGTCAGAGTTGAAGGGCATGAAAGGGATTCAGTGGTTGGAAAGGAAGTAAGACAGGGTTGTAGTCTTTCTCCATTGTTGTTCAATTTGTACATTGAGCAAGCTATAAAGGAAATCAAGGAGAAATTTGGAAAAGGAATTAAAGTTCAGGGTGAAGAATTAAAAACATTGCGTTTTGCCGACGACATAGTAATTCTGTCAGATACAGCAAAGGACCTGGAAGAGCAATTGAACGGAATGGACAGTGTGCTGAAAGGTGCATATAAGATGAACATTAACAAGAGCAAAACTAGGGTAATGGAGTGCAGTGTAAGAAAATCAGGTGATGCTGAAGGAATTAGATTGGGAAACGAAGCAATAAAGGAGGTAGATGAGTTTTGTTACTTGGGCAGTAAAATAACAAATGATGGTCGCAGTACAGAGGATATAAAATGCAGAATGGCAATGGGTAGAAAAGCGTTCTTGGAAAAGAGAAATTTGTTAACATCGAATATTGATTTAAACCTAAGGAAGTCCTTTCTGAAGGCATTAGTATGGAGTGTTGCCTTGTATGGACGATAAACAGTGCGGACAGGAAGAGGATTGAGTCTTTTGAAATGTGGTGCTACAGAAGAATGCTGAAGATTAGGTGGGTGGATCGCGTAACTAATGAGGAGGTACTGAACAGAATTGCGGAGAAAAGGAATTTCTGGCATACCTTGACTAAAAGAAGGGATAGATTGGTAGGACACATTCTTAGACATCAAGGAATTGTGAATTTAGCGTTGAAGGGAAGTGTGTGGGGAAAAAATCGCAGGGGAAGACCAAGAGATGGATACAGTAAGCAGATTCAGATAGATGTAGGTTGTCGTTCTTATGTGGAGATGAAGAGGCTTGCTCAGGATAGGGTATTGTGGAGAGCTGCATCAAACCAGTCTCCGGACTGAAGACAACAACAACAACAACTCACACCATGTCTTATCACACCATGTCCTGTAATTTAATATATTATGTCGTATATATACATACATATATATATATATATATATATATATATATATATATATATATATATATATATATATATATATATGTGTGTGTGTGTGTGTGTGTGTGTGTAAAGTCGTAGCACATCACACATGTCACGGAAACATTCCCTACCTTGTGCCGCTCGTATCATCTGACGCATGCTATGCCCGGTTGTGACACAGCATGTCCGGTTGTGACACATGCCTTATCATCTCGTGACATTTTGTATTGTAATACGACACCAGTCATTATTTTGTGATGCAACACATATCACGTCATAATTTGCCCCATGTTACACCAAAATGTAATACTGTAAAACATATCACATTGAGTGTAATGTATTAACACACCACTCTTCCTCACGAATTTCAAATGTCTGTAAATCTGTGACACTTAACTACTCCGTTCATCAGTCCTTAGGCTTACAAACTACTTAAACTAACTAAATCAGTCAAAACTACAGGTCATAAAGTCAAGTAAATACCTAGGAGTAAAAATTACAAACAACTTCAATTGCAAAGATCACAGAAAATATTGTAGGGAAAGCGCACCAAAGACTCTGTGTTGGCACAACACTTAGATGGTGTAACAGCTCTACTAAAGAAATTGCCTACACCACGCTTGTGCGTCCTATTTTGGAGTATTGTTGCGCATTGTGCGGTCCCCATCAAGTGGGATCGACACACGATTTAGAGAGAGAACAGAGAAGGGCAGCTCATTTTGTTTTATCGCGATATAGTGTCACAGAAATGACGCACGAGCTGGGGTGGAAATCATTAAAAGAAAGACGTTACTCGTTGCGATGTGATCTATTCGAGAAATATCTTTCTCCAACTTTCTGTTCCGAATAGGAACAGATTTTGTTAGTACCCATCTACATAGGAAGACACCATCATCGAAATAAAATAAGAGAAATCAGATCCTAAACGGAAAGATTTAGGTGTTCCTTTTCCCAGCGAGCTATTAAAGAATGGGACCGTAGAGAAATGTCATAAAAGCGGTTCGATGAACCGGTTTCTAAAATTTGGCACCCGTAAACCGTACAATAATGGTAGCTCCAGAATAACGCAATAAAGTTTTATTTATTTTAGGAAATAAAGGCGTAAAAATAGTGCTGTGCATTACATTTACAAAGAGAGGAGTATTCGTGGACTATTCCTTTCGTAATTTCAAATATTCAGAATAGAAATACAGAAGATTGATATATTAGAAACAATTTAAACATTAACTGCAGTCAAAAGAAAATTTACGAGCTAGTTGTTGTTGTTATGGTCTTCAGTCCGGAGACTGGTTTGATGCAGCTCTCCACCTTACTCTATCCTGAGCAAGCCTTTTCATCTCCTCATAAGAACGGCAACCCACATCCACTTGAATCTGCTTACTATACGCGTCTCTTGGCCTCCCTCTGCGATTTTTACCCCACACACTTCCCTCCAATGCTAAATTTACGATTCCTCGATGTCTAAGAATGTGTCCTACCAAGCGATCCCTTCTTTTAGTTAGGGTATGCCAAAAATTCCTTTTCTCGCCAATTCTGTTCAGTACCTCTTCATTAGTTATGTGATCTACCCACCTAATCTTCAGCATTCTTCTGTAGCACCACATTTCAAAAGCCTCTATTCTCTTTCTGTCCGCACTGCTTATCGTCCATGTTTCACTCCCGTACAAGGCAACACTCCACACAAATGCCTTCAGAAAAGACTTCCTTGCACTTAAATTAATATTCGATGTTAGCCTAATTTCTCTTTTTCAGAAATGCTTTTCTTCCTACTGCCATTCTGCATTTTATATCCTCTGTACTGCGACCATCGCATGTTATTTTACTACCTAAGTAACAAAACTCATCTACCACCTTCATTGTTTCGTTACCTAATCTAATTCCTTCAGCATCGCCTGATTTTCTAAGACCGCATTCCATTATTTTTGTTTTGCTCTTATTAATGTTCATTTTGTACGCTCTCTTCAACACACTGTCCAAGTTATCCAACGCAAAATTCTTCATTATATATGCAACGTCGCTTTTATTTTTTGTTATTTCACAAACAGTTGCAGTTTCATAAACTTCAGGGATTATTAACTCCCAGAATTCTTGCGACATCCTTCATAACCTCTACAAGCAGTCGATTCTCAAAGAAACTCGACACTTCGTAGCGCGTGCGACAGCGGAAAGATTCAAACAGGCTTGAATCTCAAACGCCGCTCGTTGTAGCGCGCGACAACAGCGTCAGGCAGCGCCACAGTCGGAAGTCACGCAGGACACTCCTCTAGCAATAGATGCGACCGGCTTTTGTCGCGTGAAGCTGTTGCGCGCTGTCGTTAGAATGTGTAACCCACGCAGGCCGCGGCCTAAGGGCACGCCAAAGACCTTGTAAAAAAATAGGGGCACGCACACATCTAGCCCGTAGACCACTCACGGCACAGCACTGACGTGCTTGACTCGACTCGCGCTGTCTACTATTCTTTGCTAGAGAGACCGGGGAATTTTCGGTACCTGCACTGTTGTTGGTAAGCCTGATATTTCCACGGATATTACAGCAAGTTTCGTACGGCAGCTGTTATTATAGTCGGGCCGAAATACGATGATCACTGGCTCTGCCTACTTGGCTGGGAGACCGCCCCGGCCGCGGAAAATGAATGCAGTCATGTTGCCAAGTAGTTAGTTCGCTGCTGGATAGTATAGCTACCGGTAGCTGTTGTCTGACAGATCTGGCGATAGTGCACAGCGCAACCAAATGCGCGCACGCGCAGAGCAAACTCCGCGTTTGACTTACTCCAATGGTCTGCAGCCGCAGCCGCCGCTCAAAGCCGATTGGCGCAAGTGCCAGGGATCATCCCATTTTAGCTTGACTATAGTTGATTGTTGGCTGCCAGCTCAAATGTTAAATGCGTAGTTAGTTCCTAAGAATGGAGAAAAACGAATTTCCTGGGGGCATTAAACATTATCATTTGAAGGGTTGGACAGCTGCACAGATCAAATCCTATTTGGATGAGATCCATGTGGGTTCTGCACCAACATTGAAAAGCATTTACATTTGGATCAATGAGCTTAAACGTGGTAAGAGAAGCACGGAAGCTGGAGCACGCTCCGCTCTGCCCGTTGAAGTCACCACACAGGAAACCATCGATAAGGTGCGTGATACGGTAATGGAAGATCGAAGATTAAAAGTTCGCGAGGCATCTCAACTGAATGGCTGCATTACATCCTCAATGAAAAACTGGCTCTGTGCGCGATGGGTGGCGCGCCTGCTCACTTAGGACCAAAAACGGGAGCCAAAGAACATTTCTGCTAAGAATCTCACACTGTTCAGGCGCAATCCAGAGGACCTTTTGCACAGATCAATAACTGTGCATGAAATCTGGATCCACCGTTATACTGCAGAGACCAAACAACAGTCCAAACAATGGACGAAGAGTGCGGAGAGTGCGCCAAAGAAGGCGAAGACTGGTTTGTCAGCTGGAAACGTGATGGCCACTGTCTTTTGGGATTCCCAGGGTGTAATCCTGGTAGATTATTTGGAAAAAGGCAGATCCATAACTGGGTCCTATTATGCTGTCCTACTGGATCGTTTGAAACAGGAAGTAATTGAAAAACGTATTGAAAAACGTCCAAGATTGGCACGGAAGAAAGTGCTATTTCATCAGGACAATGCTCCAGCCCACACAGCAGCTATCGCAATGGCAAAAGTGCACGACTTGGGCTTAGAATTTGTTCCTCACTCACCCTATTCACCAGACTTGGCTCCTAGTGACTGCTTATCCCCGAACTTGAAAATTTGGCTTGGTTGGAAGAAATTTTCATCGAATAAGGAAGTTTCAGCTGCTGTGACAGACTATTTTGCAGAGTTTGACAAAGCCTATTTTATCAATGGGCTGAAAAAATTGTAAACTTCTTGGACCAAGTCAGTTTTCGTCTTTAAAACAATTTTTAATCTATTTTTACCAGAGTTATGAAACCGCAACGACTTCCATGACCAGCACGATATCCGGACTTCTCTCTAATCCATTACGTTTTCGATATGATATGACTGCTAGCACGTCCGCCTTGTTAACCCACAACTCTTCCAGAACTACGTGAACAGGTTTAGCAGTCGTAGAATCTACATACTCTGCAAGTCACACTGAAGTTCATGGCAGTGGGTTAATCGAACCGCTTTTATGATATTTCTCTAAGGTATCATTCTCTAATAGATCGCAGGAATACCCAAATCTTTCGTTTTCGTTCTAATTTCCCTTAGTTTATTCTGATGATCATGTCTCCCTATGTAGGTGGGTGCTAAAAAATATATTTTCGCATTCGGAATAGAAATTTGGTGAAAGAAATTTCGCAAATTGATTTCGTCGCAACGAATAACGCCTCTCTTTTAATTATTTCCATCCTAACTCCTACATCATTTCCGTGACACTCTGTTCCCTATTAGCGATAATGCAAAATGAGCTGCCCTTCTCTGAACTTTCTCTAAATCGTCCGTCAGTCCCAAAAGGAGGGGATCCCACAATGCGCAGCAATACTCCAAAATAGGACGGACAAGTGTAGCGTAGGCAATTTCTGTAGTAGAACTGTTTCAGCTTCTAAGTGTTCTGCCAATGAATTGTAGTCCTTGGTTCGCCTTCCCTACTATATTTTTTATGTATTCCTTCCAATTTAAGTTGTACCTAATTGTTACTCCTAGGTATTTAGTTTCATTTACGGCCTGTAGTTTTGACTGATTTATCGTGTAAATTCAGTTTAACGGATTTCTTTAAGTGAGTCAAATGCATGATTTCACACTTATCATTATTAAGACTCAATTGCCAATTTTTTCACGATGCTGATATCTTATAGAAATCATTTTGCAGTTGCTTTTGATCTTCTGGTTACTTTACTAATCGATAAATGACAGTATGATCCGCGAACAGTCTAAGAGAGTTACATTGTCTCCTAAATCGTTTATAAAAGTAAGGAATAGTAGGGGCCCTATAAAATTTTCTTGGGGAACGCCAGATATCACTTCTGTTGTCTTTGATGACTTTCCGTTAATTATAACGTACTGTGTCTTTTCTGGCAATAAATCGCGTATCCAGTCACACAAATGTGGCGATATTCCACAAGCACGCAATTTGATTAGAAGACGCTTATGAGGTACAGTGTCAAAAGCCTTCCGGAAACCTAGACACACCGAATCTATTTGACTTCCATAGTCGATTGCACGCATCACATTATGTGAGTAAAGAGCTAGCTGTGTTTCACGAGAGCAACACTTTCTGAATCCGTATTGACTATTTGTTAATAGGTCGTACTCTTCGAGGTAGTTCATACTATTTGAGGAGAGTATATGTTCTACAATCCTGCTCCAAACCGGCATGAATGATATACGTCTGTAATTTTGCGGCTTACTTCTATTGCCTTTCTTAAGTATTGGAGTGAATCCCAAGTCAGTATTCGCTGTCTGTTTGATCAAATGGATGCCAGACTGCCGGCCGCGGTGGCCGAGGAGACTGAGGCGCTTCAGTCACGGTCTGCACGGTCACTACGGTCGGGGGTTCGAATGCCCCCTCGGGCATGAATATTTGTGCCGTCTTTAGTATAAGGTAGTTCATAAGTAGTTTGTAAGTTTAGGGACTGATGACCCCGTAGTTAAGTCCCATAAGCTTAACAAAGATTTGAACATTTTGATGCCAGACTCAGCTGGTACCTCAGGACCTCTTTGATATATAGATCCGTAAATGTAATAATTTCATTTACTTCATATGTAATGTTCCAATAATAAATCTTGAATGAATTAGAAAACTCAAAAGATGGCGTATTAATTTCCTTAGAAGTCGCGCGGTATCATTAAAACACACTATATACAATACTGAAATCTCTACTCATATATGAAGAAATTAGTTTCCGTTAGCTGCATGGCGAGAGCTGCCAACCAATCGAAAGACAATGTTGTTGACGAAAAGGTCCTGAACTCAGTTAGCGCTTTTAGCACAACCCATTTGGTTTCGACTGTTATGCATGCGAGCGCCTTTAGTTTGAAAACGATGCGACGTGACGTGGCCTTTGTGATTGCAACGCACCGTTATACCACAATGGGCCGCTAATGGAAGATTATTACGAATGTGTCTGTCGCTTGGGGGCACGATAAGATCTGGAAGATAATCAGAGTGTCACCTTCACGTCCAATCTAACCCACAGATGCAATACGATTGTATTTCGATCAGCACACGCGTCACTAATAATTCAACATAATTGCAGAATAATTTGTCGCGAAGCGAGGCAGTGGCCGCGCTGTCAAATTCGTCATGTGTCCTCCCTCGGGTATGTGTTTCTGTGTGTGCGTGTGTGTGTGTGTGTATTTGTGGGTGGGTGTTAGTGTTGTACTTAGCGGAAGTTTCTTTAAGTAGCTTGTATGTCTATGGACCGATGATCTCAACAGTTTGGTCCCTTAGGTTTGTAAACATTTGCAGATTTTTCAGTTATTTGCAAGCGTACACTGTTCCCAACAGTCGGGGCATCCGCAATAACCACACAAAAGTCACAGGAAGGGACGCACAACACGATCGTATGCGAATACGACAAAAGTCACGACCAGCGGTTGGTGTACGTCGCACAGTGGGACTGAATCCCCAAACCTTCGCCAAAACCGCAAGAAGACTTTTAATTCACACAAAACTCATCACAAGGAGGTTTTTGAGGTCGCTGATCACGAATTTGATGGTAAAAATTGTCTAAGCATAATGAATGAGCTAATATAGCAACGTGACCCATGAAAATCCATAATAATTTATTAATAATTGTGTATTTATAGAATTTAGACACTAATAATTAATGCACTGCCAACGTGATTTGTTTATTATAACAAAATAACAGAATATTTATCGAAAATGTACAGGTGAACAAAATTCCTTGATACCACACACACTGTAATTCAATAATATAATGAAACAATCTTCAAAGTCGGTGACAGAACACAAATAACAAATGTAATAGTATAAACTACGATAGAAGTAATGAGTGTAGCTAATAAAGGCAGTCGTTCTTAACATTCAAAACTTAATGTGATTGAAGATGTTGTCCTTATGCATACAAAATGGTATGACTGGTTTACTGGTTTTATATCTAGCAATCAGAGTCAGTATCTAAAGCGTCTCGCTGCGGAGCGCGCGGTTGCTCGCCGTGGAGGTTCGAGTCCTCCCTGGGGCATGGGTGTGTGTGTTTGTCCGTAGGTTAGTTTACCTAGGTTTAAGTAGTTTGTAAGCTACGGACTGATGACCACGCACTTTGGTCCGATAGATCTACAAACATTTGATTTATAGTCAGTATCACTCTCGAAGTTATCAGAGTCAGAATCCACATCGGAATTTTCCGTGGGCGATCTTGGTGTAATTGGGTTTGCAGGGGACAGTAACAGCTTTATTGCCTCCTTTGACAAACTTTTCACTTGTGTTTGTGGCATTTTTCTAATACTGGATATGTATGGATCCGAAGTTACCAGAAGCCTCTTTAAACTCTTATATTGTTTTTACACGTGAACATTTTCCGGAAAAGTCTTCCCGATATCTTTTAATGTCGTTTCTTGCTCTTCTTCGGATAACTGACCGATCGGCAACAGTGCGTGGCCACTTGTAAATATCCATTATACAGGAGGAATGGCAGATTTTGGCAGCTGATTCTTGTCAATCGCATCAGATAATTAATAAATATCTAGTCTGGGAGTTGAAATTCCGCGGTATATTGCGGTATATGCTACTTTTGCTCTAGGTGAAAATTCAAGTTCGGCAAAGCATGGTCGTTTTGCACAGATATCGAAAAAGATATATTATAAATAGGATAACCATGAAATTTATACCGATTTAGTGTACGAACATTTTGTACATACCTGTAGCAACCGTTTCCATCTGGTAGCACTGAAATTCTTCACTTCACTACAAAAATATTTACTCACAAACCGAGAGTAAATTTGCCTTGCTATCACAGCGAGTGCTCTCGACGAAGGTCACTTTTTAACTGACGTAACTCGACAGGTTTGGAAGGTGGCGACCTCTCCTTCTGGAATGAGATGCACCAATCCTTCCCCTACCCAACCCACCCATCAGAATTCCGAGAATCTAAAACTGATTTTTCGGGGTTTTGGGGATTCCATCCCACTGTGCGTCGATCTAAGCAGAGCCGCCTCTCTAGTAGGTCTGCATCTACCACATCGGAACAGGGATCGCAAGTTTCACGACAGACGCGGTTAAGTAAACAAAGATCACCGTAACGTATTCCAGCGATTCGAACGCCAAATTATCACCACCATTGGAAACCTGTCTCGTGACTTCATAGCTCAAGTTGACGTGCATCCAACAGCACTCACGTTGTGCACATACAAAGTATGAGAGTTCACTGTGAAGACATATTGACCGATTTTGTGATATGTAAGGTTAAGATCATGCCATTGACAGAGACATGGATTCAGAAAGACGAGCGCGTTGACATTTCAGAATTTTGTCCCGCTTCGTAGTTAAAAGGCAACAACGGTTCGTGCTGGTTGAGTGTGCAGCTACGAGAACGAAGCATCGTCATCGGCACTTCTTTCTGCAGACCGTGAGCTGTTGAAATTCGAACTTACAGAAATGCAGGTGAAAAGTATTGCTACATCACATGAAGGGCGTGGAGATGCATGTGCAATTGAAACCGTGACCAACGATAAACGGGCTGTGCTGGTCGCAATATACGTAACTCCAGGTACGCCTTCATGATCAGTCACACACTTTTTTAGAATTAAATGGCTTACAGTGATTGTTGTTGTATGTTTTATGGAGACAAAACTGCAAGGCCATCTGTCCCCCACTCAATCACTGGGCGTCGTAAGGAAAAGCATAAATGTGGAAAAGAGTCCAGATATTAAAATAGCAAAGGAGGAAAATCCCCCCTACTCAGTGGAAGGACTACAAAGGCAACAAGAAATAACAAAAAGTGAGACAATCACACAGAAACACCGGACACCGACAAGGAACAGAAAGTAAAAGCCGACGTCCGTGGTTGACCGACAATGAGACTAAAAAAGAGGAAAAGTCAACCATGTGGCGTCATGTGCAAACGTGCAATCAGAGGACATGAGGAATACAGACAGCGTACTGAAACATAACTTTAAATAGAGTGGTAAAGACCACTGTCCCGAATGAAACGTAAAACTGCATCAGCCTTTTTGGTATCGTCGCTTAAAACATCGGATAAAAGGGCAGGAAAATTAAAACACCGCAGAGTGGCTAAACCAGGGCAGTCCATCAAGATGTGGGCTACCATCAGGCGGGAGCCACAGCGACGCTCACCAGGGGAACACTAAGTACGGTACCAACAAAATTTTGAGTCGCAGGTATACTGTGCGGGAACTCCTCCAGACCACCAAGCTAAAAAGGATTTGTTCGAATGCGCCTTAGTTTCCACGAAAATCGCCATCAAAGTCCAGCGTGTAACAGCTATAATTGTACTGAATCGTCACGAGCACTTGAGCTAACGTGGTGTAATAAGCAAGGCGCTAGCCTGTCGCGCATACGACCCGAGTTCGAATCCTGCTTGGAACCAATTTTTTCACTCGTCCGACGACTGATTGTGCATAATTATATGCTTTAATAGCCACTATTACGTTAATGTTTGAGTAATTGGTCATGATAATAGCTTATGTTAATTGCTTCAATATGTATTGCGCACTATTATTTTATTTTATTCCTTATTTCAAAGCATACTTTTACGGCGACTGAAAGAACAGTAAACCGTCTGTAGTTACCAGCCGTAACATTTGTGCAGCATTTGCTAGCTGCGTTTACAGTCCCCGGCCCCAATGCTGTTACACCGTCGAATGCAGTGATCGCCTACTTGACGCATCTCAGCGGCTTACTATGCTGCGGCTAGGCGGGTAGTCATTTGTAGCATATCGTTCAAATGTAACTGTAATTACCTGTTATAACCTTATCATTGCAGTAAGAAATAAGGAATATAATTATACACAAAGGCCGGACAAGTGGGAAAAAAAAGAGCAGGATTTTAACTCCGGTCGTATGCGTGACAGTCGAACACCTTGCTAATTACAACAACGCTGGCTCACGTGCTCCTGATGACTCAATATAGGTATAGCTGTTACGCGCTGGACTTTGATCACGATTTTCGTGGAAACTAAGGCGCATTGGAACAAATCATTAGGCTTGGTGGTCTGGAGGAGTTCCTGCACAATATATAAAACTAGTTGGTACCATACTTGGTGTTCCCCTTGTCAGGCGGGTCCTCGCCACGAAGAAGATGGCCGTGTGTCAGCCAACTATGGCCAATGCGGAGTCAGCACAGGGCTACGGAGTCCCGGCGACAGGCCCGCATGGAGGAACGCCACACAGCCGTGGTCTACTTTACAGCCCGAAGTTTATTGGGCATCGTTAGTGTACGCCACTCAGTTTCCCAAAGCTTAGAAAGCCGATGGCGCAAAACAGACCGGATGTCAGAAGGAGTTAGCCCGATATCCAACACAGACTCCTCAACAGCCTTTCTAGCGAGTCTGTCGGCACGTTCATTGCCCTGCAGACCACACAAACACCACTGACGAACCAGACCGGTCAAGAGCAGAAAGCGTCTGCTGTACGGCTACCACCAAGGGAGAAAGAGGGTAGCGCTGATCAAGAGCACGAAGGCTGCTCAGGGAGTCGCTGCAGATAAGGAAAGACTCACCTGATAGGGACCGTATGTGCTGGAGAGCCTGGTAAATGGCCACCAGCTCTGCAGTGTAAACGCTGCCATCATCTGGCAAGGAGCGCTGTTCGATGTAGTCGACGTGAAAGTAAGCAAAGCCAACGCGGCCCTCAACCATTGATCCATCCGTGAAGACAAGGTCGTGTCAAGGGAACGAGCTTACAGTGAAAGCGCTTGTTTGTTCGAAGTGATGAGGGAGAATCAATATCATCCTTCTCTGAAGGGTGCATAAATATTGTTTTATGGAGTAGTGATGGAGAACAGTTTGTCGGCATCATGCGTGAAACATTCGACGTCAAACTGAATAATGACCCCTCAGTCTCGACGATCAGAGACAACACACGCATTGACGCAGTTGTTTTAGGTCACGACGAATATTTGTATACAAAAAACGACATATCATACATTTCATATCATAAACACTTTGTGTCACTAATCGGCAATAATGAATTGGTGACTGTAAGCAACAGTGTCGATCGTTAAGCTTTCATCCATGATATGTTTTATGATTAACGATCAGGTTAATAATAATCTTGAAAACACTCGATATGATCATAGATCGTACACTTACTAATAGCTTAGATACCGTAATATGGAAAAATGAATAAAAAATTCCTTATATAGAGGCATATCTGAAACCTTCTAAATATCATAGAAATTGCATAAAATCAAAAGTTCAGATATGACATTTCCACCCCAGTCAATTTTTAGGATAGACTGTAGCGTACCACCAGTCGACTTGACCGAATTTTAGGAGATATCGCCCCGATCTGTAAATCTCCTTTTTCTGTCTCTGATACATTACCTTGGGGTTGATTGTCATCTTCTTCTACTGCTGGTTCAGGTGGCAGTGGATTAGGTATCATTCATCTTCAGTTTTATGTGGTCTCATATTGTTCAAGATGCTGTACTTTCCTAGTTTGTTCTGATGTCTTTTTACAGTTCCATCAAGCTGTTTACACTGTACAACATGTTCCCTACATGTTTGATCATCTTTCCACTGAGTCATCTTGATCGATTTCACAAAGTGTTTGAGAAATTTTTGGTATACACTTCTCACCAATGTGGAACGTTGAACTCTTCTTTGGTTTTGCCTCCTCTTTTGATGGTAGACATAGTGATAATTTGATCTTTGGCTGACGGCCACGAAGTAGTTAAGTAGGTCATTTTCCTGTTATTGGATTTGGAGTTGTACGATAAGTAATTAACATATTCTTCATAGCATTGTGACTATTCTCTTCTCCCCAGTTGGCCTTGAACTACTCGACGAATCTTTTTGCTTCGCCATTTGAAGCAGGGTGAAATGAAGCTGTATTCGAGTGTTCTATGCCACTACTGGGTAAAAAATTGTTTTAAATCATGTGATGTAAATTGTGTCTCATTGTCCGAAACTATGGTTTTTGGGAATCCTTCAATGGCAAAGATGTTTTTCAGAGCCTGTATTATAGCTTCTGTAGTCGTAGAAGTCATGTCAAATATATACAGAAACTGAGAGTATGCATCAATACATAAAAACCAAGATGATTTCCAAAATGGTCCAGCATAATCAGTATGAATTATTTCCCATGCCTCAGTTACTTTCGGTCTATTTTTAAATTTCTTTTTGGGATCTGACTAGGCTCACACTGTGAATCCTTTTCTTCAATTTCTTTGTCTATTTTTGGCAACTGGCAATATCTTCGTGCCAAACGTTTCATTCTGACAATATCCCAATTTCTTTCATGATGGGTCTTCAAAATTTTCCTTTGCCACATTTTTGCTATTATAATCCTTGTGAAATTTGACTGAAGAATTAATAAGCCGTGGTTAATGCTGTCTGCAGTTCTTTTGTTAAAATATGATGGTAAACATTTATAGTCCCTAGGCAAATAATCTGGCCATCCATTTTTTAAATAATACAGAATCATTTTTAGTGTTGCATCGTTGTTCTTAGCCTTTTGAACTTTTTGTAATTTTCTCAAAATTACTGACCGGGTTATCAATTTCTTCATCAAGTTGTGAGCAGGATTCTACAGACATACCAATTTTTTTTTTTATCTGGACCAGCAACAATACGTATAAGGCATCGATATTTCCATATTTTCCTATGGGCCTGTAATAGATTTCGTAATTATAGTGCATCAATGTACTTGCCCATCTTTGTAGTCTCTGAACTGTCATTACAGGCAACTGTTTACTTAAATGAAATATTGAAAGCACAGGCTTGTGATCTGTGAACAGTTTAGACTTTCTACCAGAAAGGCATTGATTTAATTTCTTGACTCCATAAATTACGGATAGCACTTTTTTTTAGTCTTGAGTGATGTTCATTTAACGTGTTGGAAGCAAAGGTAATGGGTTTTACTGACCCATCTGAATATTTATGAGACAATACCGCTCCAATCCCATATGGCGTTAAGTCAGTAGCTAACACAACGATCTGAGTTGAGTAAAAATGCTCCATTTTAGTTTCCTTAATTATTTCATTCTTTTGCTTTAAAAATTCTAAGTCTTCTTTCTTAGTCCATTTTAACTTTCCATTCTTCTTTCGTATTTTATTCAGTGGTGAACTTGTTATAATAATTTAAGTTTCCAAGAAAATATTCTAACTGATGAATAGAATTTGGACAAGGCAGCTTTGTTTTTGTTGCTTCCATACCAGCTGCAGACTGTCAGGTTCCACATGCATCAATAATGTGACTTTGTTCTTGAAGAATTCACAGTTATTCTTATTATACCTGAAACATTTTGCCAATTTTTTGATAAGCATGTGGTCATCCTTATTTGTGTCAGTGACAGTTATATTGTCCAAGAAATTGGCACTTCCAGGTAAGGTACTTGTAATTTGTTCCACACGTCATTCGTAAATTGCAGAAGCACTTGCTATACCAAATGGTAATATCTCTATTAAAAAAAGTCCAAATGGAGTGTTGTCAACAGTCACCTTCTTGGATTTTTCGTCCAATTCCAACTGGAGATATGCCTCTGATAAATCTATTATTGTAAAATACTTGCCATTTCTGATTCTTTGGGAAAGTTCTTTGGGTCTTGATATTGGATATTGTTCTATTTCGTGCTGTGGATTTACAGTTACTTTAAAATCTTCATATTTTCTTATTGAATCATTTCGCTTTGGTACAGCTACAATTGATGCAGCACACTGACTAGTCTTCACTGGTTTCAAGGCTCATTCTTTAGTTATCCAGTCAATTTCTTCATTAATTTTATTCAACATGACGAATGGAACTTGTCAGGGCTGGAGAACTTTAGGTATGGCTCCTGTGTTCAATTTCAGAACTGCTTTGTATGCTTTTCAGATGCCTAAGACAGTCTGAAAGACAGAATCGTGACCCTGGAATATTTTCTTCTTGATTCTCCAAGTTGTTTGTCAGTACCTTACTTACACTCATATTTAAAAGAAATACATTGAACCAGTTCATTCCAAAGAGATTTGCAGTTGTTCTTACATTGACAAACAGTAAAGGAAGGTTTTCGTTTGTTCTGTTATATTTTACTACTGCTACTATTTTTCTGTTGTCGAGTTGCCATTGTGGAGTGGGATAATCTGGACGAACAGTCCCTTGATGATCTAGTGGACAGTATGCCGCAAAGATTACAGGCGTGCATCAGTGCGAGAGGACGCGTTACCGTGTATCAGGGGGGTACTCGTGTAGACTGCAATCTGGAACAGAAATCCAGCCGGCCGCGGTGGCCGAGGGGACTGAGGTGCTCCAGTTACGGTCTGCACGGCCACTACGGTCGGGGATTCGAATACGCCCTCGGGCATGGGTATTTGTACCGTCCTTAGAATTAGTTAGTTCATAAGTAGTTTGTAAGTTTAGGGACTGATGACCCCGTAGTTAAGTCCCATAAGCTATACAAACATTTGAATAATTTGAACAGAAATCCAGAATATCTTGGTTACTGTCGTACAACCTGTCAATTCATGAGTTATAAAGAGAACTGAATCGCTGTTTTTGTAAATCTCTATTCCAACCATATAATACAAAGAATAAAAAAAACACTAGAAATTTGGTGATGCAATACTTTTTTATGTGTGTATTTAAAATGACAAAACTCTGTTGCCAACAATTTGTGCGTATAAGGGAAAAGAATTGTGTAACTTTTGTTGACATCCTGGCCTTCTGATGGAACGAGTAGAAAATCTTTGGTCTAGGTATTTAGTTATTAGTTGCGCCTGCGACTTAGTTAGTCTGCAAGGTGAGACAATGTAGGGTCAGTAGAGACAAACTTTGCACCATCTACGTAAATACTCTGCAAATCACATTGAAGTGCGTGGCAGAGGGTTCATCGAATCGCTTTTATGATATTTCTCTAGCATTTCATTCTCTAATAGCGCGCGGAAAAAGGAAGCCCTAAGTCGATCTGTTTTCGACAGGATTTATTTTAATACGATGATATCGTCGCCCTATCTACGTGCGTGCTAACAAAATATGTTCGCATTCGGAAGAGAACGTCGGTGAAAGAAATTTCACAAATGAATCTCGCCGAGAGAAATTGTCCCTTTCTTTTTGTGCATTCCTCCCCATCTCGTGCCTCATTTCCGCGACACTCTCTCCCCTTTATCGCGATAATACAAAACGAGCTGCCCTTCTTTGAACTTTCTCTTCGTCGTCCACCAATACCACTTGGTAGGTATTCCATAATGCGCTGAAATACTCGAAAATGGGACGCGCAAGTGTAGTGCAGACAGTTTCTTTAGCAGAACTTTTGCATCTTCAAACAGTTCTACCAATGAAACGTAGCCTTTTATTCGCCTTCCCTACAATATTTTCTTTGTGTTCTTTTCAATTTAAGTTGTTCGTGATTGTAATTCCTAGGTATTTACGGCATCCGGATTTTATCGTGTAATTTAAGTTTAACATATTTCTTTTAGTGCTCCTATAGATGGCTTCACGCTTATAATTATTTATGCTCAACTGTCAATCTTTGCACCATGCAACTGTCTTATCTAAATCATATTTCTGTCGCTTCTGATCTTCTGGTGACTTTAGTAACCGATAAATGACAGTATCATCCGCGAACAGTCTAAGAGAACTGTTCACATTTTCTCCTAAACCATTTATAAAGTTAAGGAACAGTAGTGGCCCTATAACACTTCCCTGAGGAACGCCAGATAGCACTCTTTTTTACTCGATGACTTTCCATCAGTTAACAACGTTCTGTGTCCCTTCTGTAAGGATGTCGCGAATCTAAATGTTCAAATGTTTGTTAAGCTTAAGGGGCTTAACTGCGGGTTCATCAGTCCGTAAACTTACAAACTACTTATGAACTACCTATACTGAAGACAACACAAACATCCATGCCCGAGGAGAATTCGAACCTCCGACCGTAGCTTTCATGCAGACTTTAACTGGAGCGCCGCAGAACGCTCGACCACTGCGGCCGGCAAATCGCGAATCTAATCGCACAACTGTGGCAATATTCCGTAAGCACGCAATTTGATAAGAAAACGTTTGTGCGCTCCGCGGCAGTTTGTCGTTAAGTATGATGTATTTATTATGAAAGAGGAAGCCTTTAGTGGACAGGCATTCAAAGTTATATGTAGGTATAGTAGTAAATCATCAAGACGTCATACTTAGCAAGAAGAATTACCATTAATGAATGTTCGCCAAGAAGAACCTAACCTGTTAACAACAGATGTATGCCGATATGGTGCAACTGCAACGCAACATCTATGTGAGACCTAACCACATCTGTCTCATTTATAATGTGCGGCTACTGAGCATGGTAGTAATAAAACATCCGGATGTGTTGTTTCCGATTTTTAGATTAAGGCATTAACCAATCACGATCCCATCATTTCCATTGTTACACCGTAGCTAACTCGAAATATGTCAATAAAATGATTAAAATTTTAAAGTGTCGTTGAGAGTGGAACAATTTCACTTTTTTTTAATTTGCTATCAGTGTTAAAAGTGTAGATCAATTTGTGAAAACAGGGTTTATTTAAATATGAACCAATAATTATTGATATTATAATTCATGTGGTTGAGTCAACTCAGATCCCAGCGATTAGTTGCCAGCAGAATCATTACTGTGTACAAAAAGAAATAACCCTTTCACGAATTTACAAAGAATTTTACCTGTTGGATCTGTGTCAAACCGACGACTCGTAAATAAATGGCCATAAAAGTGAAATATTTTGAATAAGAACAGGTGATATTATTCTATTTGATAGTAAAAGAAATATTTCAACTGAACAAAAAATTCTTAGATTACTATTTTGAACACATTCTTCTGATGTGGTTGTCGTAACAACTAGTTAATTTAATTACGCAATTAAAATTATATTTTCTTGATATTATTTATTGAATTTCATGAAAATCTTTTATCGATTTCGCTTCTTCAAAATACAAACAATTATCTTTAGGATGGAAAGCGTATCTTGCCACTGTTACTGGCACGCATTACAACTAGTTGCTCCTCTTTCCTGAAGGGTAACGTGAGGCTCCACAGGAATAGCCATATGGTCTAAGGTACCAAACTGTGGACATTCGGGCCCGGTAAAGCACTAGACTGGAAACCGATGGGTCGCGCGTTCGAAACGCAGTCGAACCTGGGATTTTTCAGTCTGCGTTTTAACCCATCCTTCACCTCTCAACGATGTGAGGAGTCGCCAGGAACGACACGTGGTCCGGATTCCGCGTTAAGCTGTAGGTCCTCTTTTCCTGGTTGGATCACTGGGGTAGGCTAGGGACACGGAAGTTGCTAAAGTGGCGTCCAATTGAAAGACTTGCACCAGGTCAATGTGCCACACGAAATTATTATTATAGCTGTGGTCTAGGTGGCCGCTCCCGCTGTAAGTGTGTGTGTGTGTGTGTGTGTGTGTGTGTGTGTGTGTGTGTGTGTGTGTGTGTGTGTGTGTGTGTGCGTGTGTGCGCGCGTGTGTGTGTATGTGTGTGTTGTTCATAGTGTAACTTAGTTTAAGTAGTTTGTAAATCTAGGGACTGATGACCATAGCAGTTAAGTCCAACAGGTTTACAAACATTTGAACATTTTGGTACCGTGAGCTACCTTACTAATTTGTCCATTTATCAGTAATGGTATTTCTGGGTTGTGTCTTATGTTTCTGTACTTGTCCCTTATAGTGTTACATCCGTGCCCACCCATTAACTCAAGTAACGAATTAGTAATTGTATTTGCATTCTGTTAGTTTTCCCTAATTTTCTTTTGCTCAGAAGGTGAGCTAGCGACTATAAAACGAGTTCTTTGTCTAAATTTATTCATTTGTCACTGTTTCTTCTACTTTTTTTTAACTCTGAGGTATTTTTCCAAACGTTCGTCGGCATTTGTTTTTCGAGGAAGTAATAGTTCTGCAACGGTCTGGTTGTAGCCTCCACAAGATTTACCGGATAATTTATTCGGGCCTCGTGGTCTCGGACTAAGAGTTCGAGTGGAAAACAAAGGGTCACGGGTTCGAAACTCGAACGAATCATTCAGTTTTTTCAGACTGCGCCTTAACCCCGCCGTCGTCTCTTAACGATGAAAGGAGTTGCCAGAAACGATACGTGGGGCGGATTCCCAGTTAAAATGCAGATCCTCTTTCCCCGGCTGAATAACTGAGGTAGATTAGGAACACTCAAGTCACTGAAGTCCAGTAGAAAGACTTGCACCAGGTCACTGATCCATACGAAATAATAATTATTATTTACTAACGAACTCGGCAACGCTTTGAAGGAAGCTAATTTGTATGTGATATATACCCTAATCTCTTCCCTTTTTCTCCCTATGTCTATCCCTTCCTCCCTCCTCTACTTCCCCATCGACTCCTACCCCCTTCCTTTGTCCATCTCCTCCTCTCCCAATCTTTTTCCATCTCATTCACACCACTCCCTCTTATCCCATACCACATCCACTCACCCATCTCCTCTCTGCGTCTATATCATCCTCCATTTTTAAATCCATTTCATTCTCCCATTCTCTATATCTTCCTCCCACTCTCTCTGATCTTATTTATTGTTATTGCAATCGGAATCTTGATAGGGAATAGAAGGCTAAATCTATGGGTAAATTAATTGTAAACGGGTTATTAGAAAGACCTCTCGTGCAGCTCTATTTGTGAGCTGCTTTAATAGCCCTCCTGTTAATAGTTGTCTTCTACGAACATGTATGATTATAAATTTGGGCATAAGAATAACTTTCCTGTTTTATGTCAGAAATGACTGGGAAAATGAAAACAATATCACACATTTATACAGCACAGCTTAGCATGTTTTTCTCGCAGCGAGCAGAATAGAAATGCTTTTTACAACATGTTTATATCTTCTTGAGTGTTTTTGAATTAAAACAAAATAATTGTATCACGATCATACTTTAATGACAGAAATTCCATATGAAACAAAACAATTAATGAAAATACGTTTCGAAAGTTTTTGTAAGGCTTGTTAATGAACGATATTTTCGTCTTTCCGACCGGAGAGAAAGCGAACACTCGAACACGCCACGCCGATCGATATTACGACGCCGCAATGGAGGCATTGCTCTAAAAAAGAAACCAAGATATGTACTCAGTTTGTTTGTAACACTCAAAAATACCATGTACTCACATCAATTCTATCTTTGCATCGCTCCAAAGTTATGATGACTACCTATAACACCACGGAGGTAAGAATAAAACGGAGGGGCTTCTAAAGAAACAACTTTGCATATTAAATATGTCTGGCTATTTTAACCTTGAGTGCATAACGTCATTTCCCTTTATTCTAACTGGAAGTTGTTAATAATAATAATATTGTAATGATTGTTATTTATCATAATAAATATATAATGATTTCTGATGTAATTAAAACAGTACTGTTTAGTATTTAACTCGCAGTTTGTCAATAAAAATTGCTTCATTGTACTTTAATGACTTCTCAAACAATTGTGTCGTGTGTAGTTGTGTGTGTAAGGTAGCTGTAAAATGAATCTGCACTATAGTTCAAACTTGCTAATCTGACTGAACACTTTATCCAATTAGTTAAGCATGACTTTTGACAAAAATCAAAAATGTAATAAAAACCAATTCTGCCCCTGTGACTTTATTCATAAAATGAGTAATTTGATAGTAAATAATCTGTTTCATTAAAGATTGTAAATCTTTGACAATAGGACATCAGTAGGTAGAGATTGTTTATTGGTGTCGTACATTGAACTGAAATAGTAATCAACTCTTATGCTTAGAACTTTGAATCCCTGTTCCGGCGCACAATTTTAATCTGCCAGGAAGTTTCAAATGAGTTTTAGTCACTGGGAAAATGAAAGAACTCACGAACTTCCCATTTTGAGCCATAACATTCAAGAAAGGCAATAGGAGTGATCCGAAAAATTAGAGGCCTACATCATTGACGTCGGTTTGCAGCAGGAGTTTAGAACATTTACGCCCCTCAAATATTATGGACTACCTCGAAAACAACGACCTATTAACCTATAGTCAACACGGATTCAGAAGTACCGTCCTTGTGGAAAATAGCTAGCTCTTTAGTCACACGAAGTGACGACTGCTATAGAGAAGGGAAGTCAAATAGATTCCTTATTTCTAGATTTTCGGAAGGCTTTTGACACTGTACCTCTTCTAATCAAATTACGTGCTTATGGAATATCGCCACATTTCTGCAATTGGATTCGTGATTTCCTGTGAAAAAGGACACAGTACGTTGTAATTAACGGTAAGTCATCGAGAAGAACAAAAATAATATCTGGCGTTTTCCAGGGAAGTGTTATCAGGCCCCTACTCTCCCATATTTTTATAAACGATTTAGGAGACAATCTGAGTAGCTCTCTTAGACTGTACGGGGAAGATGCTGTCTATTTATCACTTAGTAGTCACCAGAAGATCAAACGCAACTGCAAAAAGATTTAAGAAAGATATTTGCATGATAAAAAAATTGGTAGTTGACCCTTAATAATGATAAATTGAAGTCATCCATATGACCACTAAAAGAAATCCGTTAAACTTCATTTACACGATAAAGCAGTCAAATCTACAGGCCGTCAATTCAACTAAATACCTAGGAATAACAATTACGAATAACTTAAATTGGAAAAAATACATAGAAAATCTTGTAGGGAAGGCAAACCAAAGGCTACATTTCATTGGTAGAATACTTAGAAGATGCAACAGTTCTACTAAAGAAACCGCCTACACTACACTTGTGCGTCCTATTTTAGAGTATTGCTGCGCATTGTGGGATCTACACCAAGTGGGACTGACGGACTATTTAGAGAAAGTCAGAGAAGGGCAGCTCGTTTTGTATTATCGCGATATAGGGAAGAGAGTGTCACCGAAATGATGCACGAGACGGGGTGGAAATTATTAAAATAAAGGCGTTATTCGTTACGTTAATCATTTAGATGATTTAGGCCTAAGAAAGCCTGGCGTTTATAAAATAACTTGTGAGTGCGGCAAAACATACATTGGCCAGACTGTTAGTTGCGTCAGTGACAGATGTGTTGAACATCACCGCCACACGCGATTGATGCAGCCTGAAAAATTTGCGGTTGCTGAACAGTCACTCAGAGGGACACAGGATGCCATACGGTGAGACACAAGTTGTTGCAAACACTTCACGTTACTGGGATTGTGTTTTGAAAGAATCAATTGAAATCAGAATAACAGATAACACAATTAATCGTGACAGTGGCTATTTTCTGAGTAAATCGTGGAATCCTGTGTTATCAGACCTGAAGAAACATCGGCATCTGCATCAAACAGCAACGAATGACAATCTATAACGATATGTCGCTTTTGACATTACTCACCACTGGAGGCGCTACAACTTCTCTCGCGCCAGGGGTCAGCAGCTAAGAGTAAACTCACGCCCTCTGTACTTAGCGCATGCGCCTTCGTACTTTCGTTGCGTATACAGAGCCAGCTGTACAACAGTTTCAGCCCTCCCTTCCCTGCCCCGCTTGGATCTCCCTTCCCCTCCCTCAGAGTTCTTACGTTTTCCTTCCCCCGTCCTCCAACCCTTCCGCTTCCCGCCCCTCCGCGCCTCCGTTCCTTCCCCTCTCCCCATGCGGGGTCTCCGTGCTGTACTTTTTAACAGTGTTTTTAACAGTGCGCCGGATTAAAGTGTCGTGCCAGTGTCAAGTGGTGAACATGGTTTTTAGACTTCAGAAACCGCCACACACGTTGAACACTGTGATGCCATGTTTTTTAATTATCTCTCTGGTATCGTCGCCATTCACTGTGCAAAATCTGTGGTTTTCTTTAGCCACCGTGGCAGTTTTTAATACTGACTATATGTGTTTAAAGCCTTAATTTCATTCTTTTTAATTCGCCTATTTTCTCTATTTTTATTGTTAAATTCAATATTTTATCTCATTTTTTATCGTTAAAATAAACATTTCTATCTCCTGTTTTAAACTACCATTTATGTCGTCAAATTTATATGTACCCTGGGCTGCTGTCAGCCTACCCCACGGGGCATTAAAATACAATAAAGGGAAAAAAAGTTTCAGTCAGTCACGGCTAGAGCGGTTTAGCTTCCTCACCTGATGATGGGGGCCAGTTGGACCGCAGAGATATTGTGTACAGGTGTCAGAATGATTCGGATGGAACCCGTGAAGAATTTGATCAATTAATACGCCGAGAAGGTCTACATAGCCACAACAAGTTGGTATTCTTCGTGATTTTTGACGCCATTATTTCCATTGCTAACAGAAGCTGCACAAAAAGCTGTGGTATTGTATAGAGATGATCGGTGAAGTAGTGCATAAATTTTTTAAATTTTTATTTTAAAAAGGCATCAGCTTTGAAGCTGTTTCTGGTCCATCGGAGTAAGTCCATTAATCACTGCTACATGTTGTTGCTATGGTCTTCAGTCCGGAGACTGGTTTGATGCAGCTCTCCACCCTACTCTATCCTGAGCAAGCCTTTTCATCTCCTCATAAGAACGGCAACCCACATCCACTTGAATCTGCTTACTATACGCGTCTCTTGGTCTCCCTCTGCGATTTGTACCCCACACACTTCCCTCCAATGCTAAATTTACGATTCCCCGGTGTCTAAAAATGTGTCCTACCAAGCGATCCCTCCTTTTAGTCATGGTATGCCAAAAATTCCTTTTCTCACCAATTCTGTTCAGTACCTCTTCATTAGTTATGCGATCTACCCACCTAATCTTCAGCATTCGTCTGTAGCACCACATTTCAAAAGCCTCTATTCTCTTTCTGTCCGCACTGCTTATCGTCCATGTTTCACTCCCGTACAAGGCAACACTCCACACAAATGCCTTCAGAAAAGACTTCCTTGCACTTAAATTAATATTCGATGTTAGCCTAATTTCTCTTTTTCAGAAATGCTTTTCTTCCTACTGCCATTCTGCATTTTATATCCTCTGTACTGCGACCATCGTATGTTATTTTACTACCTAAGTAACGAAACTCATCTACCACCTTCATTGTTTCGTTACCTAATCTAATTCCTTCAGCATCGCCTGATTTTCTAAGACCGTATTCCATTATTTTTGTTTTGCTCTTGTTAATGTTCATTTTATACGCTCTCTTCAACACATTGTTCATTCCATTCAACTGCTCTTCCAGGTCCTTTGCTGTCTCTGACAGAATTACATTGTCATCAACAAAACGCAATGTTTTTATTTCTTCCCCCTGGACTTTAATCCCTATTCCAAATTTTTCCTTGCTTTCCTTCACCGCCTGCTCGATGTACAAATTGAATAACATCGGAGGAAGGCTACAACCCTGTCTTACTTCCTTCCTAACTAATGCTTCCCTTTCATGCCCTTCGAGTGTAATAACTGCAGTCTGGCTTTTGTACAAGTTGTAAATAACTCTCCTTTCCCTGTATTTTACCCCTGCTGACTTCATAATTTGAAAGAGTGTATTCCAGTCAACACTGTCAAATGCTTTCTCCAAATCTACAAAAGCTAAAAATGTAGGTTTGCCTTTCCTTAATCTATCTTCTAAGATAAGACGTAAAGTGAGTATTGCCTCCCGGGTTCCTATGTTCCTCCTGATTCCAAACTGATCTTCCTCGAGGTCAGCTTCTACCAGCTTTTCCATTCTCCTGTAGATAATTCGTGTTATTGCAATCATGACTTATCAAACTGATGGTTCTGTAATTTTCACACCTGTGTGCACCTGATTTCTTTGGAATGGGGATTATTACATTTTTCTTAAAGTCTGAGGGTATTTCGCCTGTCTCATATATCCTACACACCAGTTCAAATAGTTTTGTCATGGCTGAATCTCCCAGAGACTTTAGTAGCTCTGAGGGTATGTCATCTACTCCTGGGGCCTTGTTCCGACCTAGGCCTTTCAAGGCTCTGTCAAATTCATCTCTCAGTATAGTATCTCCTATTTCATCTTGATCTACTTCCTCTTCCCTTCCTACAACATCGTCTCTAAGTTCATTTCCTTTGTAGAGCTGCTCTATGTACTCTTTCCACCTTTCAGCTTTCCCTTCTTTACTGAGAGCTGGTTTCCCATCTGAGTTCTTGATATTCGTAGAGTTGCTTTTCTTGTCCCCAAATGTCTCTTTTATTTTCCTGTAGGCGGTATCTACTTTTCCCCTTCTTATACATTCTTCTCGCATTTAAACATGGGCTTCCCTATAACACACTTTCACGAAACCTTACTTCCGTGTGCTGTTTCTACTACAGCTGCTGACAGGTGCGTGGAGTCTGAGTTGCTAGTAATACAGGATTAAATTAAGCACTTCCTCCTCACCAATTTCACAATGCAGCAATAATCGTATTCCTTCTTCACCCATCCTCATTTTGCAGGTTAATAAACAATATCGTATAATTAACAAGTCAGGCCCAAGGTGCAAGAGAGATAGAGGTATCGGGAGAAAATGGGAATCTGGTTCTGCAGACAGAAAAATAAAGAGCTGAATCAAATCAGGTTTTAAGTGCAGGTATGATGAATTATCTGAAAGAAATCCTCATCCGACATAGGGAAATCATCTGGATTGATGGCTTCGACTTCGAAAACAGGAACAGTCACGTGCAATACTCCGCGAAATTTGGGAATGATCCCAGACGCACAAAGCATCGACCCACAAAATTTGGAAACAGAATCTATCCAATCTGAAATCTAAACCAAACCCATGAATCTAATGAAAGTAGTGAAACTAATGAATAACAGTTCTGTTCTATACCAATTAGCATGGCTATTAAACATGAAATTAAAGTATAATTTTGTAGTTCGGATCTGGGAAAGTGGACCTTTCGCACAACAGATTTTCAGCGTCATTATACTGTAGAAAGCGGCCCTTCACAGCAATTATCATGATGATAATTATCTGGAAGACAATGATTCATTTCTCAAGGAAAGTATATATCGGTGGAAGTCAACATCGTCGTTGGTTGGTTTATTCACATTCACAAAACAAAATTTTCTTTTTTCCATACAGACAACCTGGTAACTCACAAATTCAGATGGTACAAGGAAGGTGTTGTGACTGGAAATTCTAAAGTAGCATTTTCAAAGACATAAGACTACCAAAGAACATATGGCATTTATATTCCTATGGGTGATATTAGAGAAAGAAAAAAAGCTTGGATAAACAATATACCAAGAGAACGACAGGTTAATTCGTGAATTTCGAAAACATTGAGACAATCAGTTTCAGAGATGAATTTATATCACTGATTTCTTAGCCTCTCATAAACTGGTATTTAGAGGTCACAGATAAAGTGTAACGCAATGAATTTCAGTAAAGCTATAAAACACGTGTCAAAGCCACAGAATCTGTCAGGCCAGTACTCATTTAATAATAATAATACGTCAAATTTAATTACTATTTATGAAACCTGATGAAATGCCGAGTTTATTGCCTACACACATAGACCGTTTAATTTGTTAATTAATAATCATTAAAATTTCATCGCACGATTATAGGCATACAACCAATTTTCCCAGGCCCACAGACACTACCGATGTATTGTGTGCATAGAGGAGCATCGGTTGGAGGGAGCAGCATAATTTTGGCACTGCACATTTAATTATTACAGAAAAAAGCTAAGTTGAGGAAAATTTGTTTAGTTTCCCTTCGGCCGTTATTTGAAACTGTCGCTGTAGCACGTGGTGACGGAGGGAGACGAGTTTTCGCGTTCTGCGAATCCGCGCCATTTCAGGTCACCCAACGTGACGGTTGGAACTCCGCCACTGCCGGCGGCCACAAGACAGGTAACGGTGAGTCCTCCCTCCTCTGTTAAGCCCGTTTTAAACGATCAACGAACTTATAATAGATTGATAACAAGTTGCGTTAATGGCGGCCGTCAGTCGTTTGAACAGCTGCACTAGTATGATCGCGCTAGTATCGAAGCGCGATAATTATAGCGATAAAGAAATAGGGCCCGTTCTAAATTCGGTACTAGTGGGTTCACTGCGCATGCGCGAACTAGTAGTTGTCAGCTGCAGTCAGCGCTCCAGTTAGTCCGCCATTTTCCTTCGTATTTACGTATACTTTGCGTTATGTTGAAGTTTATGATCAGAATGTATTACAAAATGTATTTCTAATGACGGCATTCACACTGTCCGTCACCAGACCGTCACCTAACGTCAACGTCATGTTAAGCATTCTCGAGAAGATTGTTTTGATTGAACGGTCGTCTGCTGACATCGGAAGTAAACCTATTTTCGTCAGGCGATTTTCATATTGTAGTCGACAATTACACCGCTTGCACGCAAATGTGTCTTATTAATCTTTAGTTTATTATTATACTTTGGTTTAGCGGTAAATTGCAAATGTTTCATGAAGACTTAAATATTTATGTCAATTATTGTCCACCGAAAACCGAGGTCGTAGGCCTACATCTGAAACCGAAAAATGGTTTATGTTTTGCAATATCGTAACAGAAAAGACTGAAGCCAATTGTTTATTTGAATAAGATTGTACTTTTATGATGCAATTTTCATTAAATAGCATTATAAATGAAAAAGTCAGTCCAAATTAAAGACAAAAATTCAGTTGTGCATGACGTTATTAACAATGTCAGTGGGCAAACCGTAGTAGATAAAGTAAAGAAGGTCTGTTTACGCTCTTGTAAATATGGCTTGATATGTTCATAAGTTAATTTTTTTCGCTTGAAAATAGATGTGAAAGTTTTGTAATGTTGTTTCACTTCCCAGAATTTTACCACACTAAGTTGACCAAAAACATAGACTGCAAGGTTTTCTTTGGCCGTTAATAACATTTAGCGTTGTTTCCTCAATTCCAGTATTAAACTATGACTTCCTACATAACAAATCGCCTGTTATAACCTCACTTTCAACATCGGGTATTACTGTTCGATTACTTTTATCGTCTAAACACGCTGCCACAAGATCTTGCTTGAGTTTTTAGTTCCGGGCTAGTACGCTAGGAGCACTTCAGTAGACTATTCTCTATCTTGTTCACCTTCGTTCATCGTTTAAAAATGGCTTTAGGTTGGCTACAGGGACCTCTTCGCTAAGCGCAGAGGTGCACACGAATGCATTGGTCACATCTTTAAGTAGCCTGGAGAGCAGCTCCCGAGCCCCATTCCGTTACAGTTCCTGGAGGTATCGACATCGACAGATCAGCGCGCGGCAGTTACCGTCGTTTAGTGACACGTGCTTCCCATTAGCTTTGGGAGCAAGTACCCTATCCCAGACTTCCGCGCCGGTCTCGACATGTTCACCGATACGACATGCTTAGCATCTTCCGTGGACGCGATCGCCTTACTTCTGCCATTGCGCCGTCTTTTCGGGAACTGCTATTCCAGTATTAAGCACGTTCGATGCCTAGGTCCGAACCTTGTTCTTGTAATCGTGCGCGAACTCATGGCTAGATTCTTACCTTTCGTCTCAAACTCTCTTTGAGGACTAGTTCTTATTCATATTCTTACTCTTGTATGTATTTTGCGACTTTGCCTACAGCAAGTCTATTACACGCCCAGTGGCTGCATTCAGTGTGTCAGGGTTTATGGAAATACGTGACAGGGCTACCTCGCATCTACGTGCTTTGTTGTTAATATGTGTTTCGACTGGCTATCCCGACTTTCATTTTTCTGTAGCTTTCCTTACTGTTCCTTTTTGTAAACCTTTTACCAGGCTTTGGCACCCCTGATGTAAGAGACAAAGTCCGACTGCCTGGGGCAGAATATATGCAAGTGAGTTGCCTATCAGGGAATAATGATAGTCGGAGACTCTTTAAAGGGTAATTTTCCCATCTTTTCTTTATTAAACCACAGTTACAGCTTCACCCAACATTCCGTACGCTACAGACGAAAAGGTTTACAAAAATGGATAGTAAGGGAGGCTACAGAAAAATGAAAGTCTCGATCCCTGAATCCACAGATGGGGACGTTCGCAAGACAACAACCATCTGCACGAACAGTTCGACGACGTTCAAAGCAGCATGAACTATCAGCTCGGACACAATGACTGCGATTACCCTTGACGCTGCATCATAGACAGGAGCGCCTGCGATGGTGTACGCAACGACGAACCTGGGTGCACGAATGGCAAAACGACATTTTTCGGATGAATCCAGGTTCTGTATACAGCACACGATGGTCGCATCCGTGTTTGATAGAGGAAGTAGAGAAGATCCAACGGAGGGCAGCGCGCTTCGTTACAGGATCATTTGGTAATCGTGAAAGCGTTACGGAGGTAATCGATAAACTCCAGTGGAAGACTCTGCAGGAGAGACGCTCTGTCGCTCGGTACGGGCTTTTGTCGAAGTTTCGAGAACATACCTTTACCGAGGAGGCTAGCAGTATATTGCTCCCACCTACGTATATCTCGCGAAGAGACCTTGAGGATAAAATCAGAGAGATTAGAGCCCACACAGAGGCATACCGACAATCCTTCTTTTCGCGAACAATACGTGACTGGAATAGGAGGGAAAAGCGATAGTGGTACTCAAGGTACCCTCGGCCACACACCGTCAGGTGGCTTGTGGAGTACGGTTGTAGATGTAGATGTAGTAGATGGCGGTGAACGCACATTGGAAGCGTGTATTCGTCATCGCCATACTGGTGTATCACCTGGCGTGATTGTATGGGGTTCGCATCGACGGCACTTTGAACAGTGGCCGTAACATTTCAGATGTGTTACGGCACGTGGCTCTACCCTTAATTTGATCCCTGCGAAATGCTACATTTCAGCAGGATAATGCACGACTACATGTTGCAGGTCGTGTACGGGCCTTTCTGGATACGTAAAATGTTCGACTGCTGCCCTGGCCAGCGCATTCTCCAAATCTCTTGCCAGCTGAAAACGTCTGGTCAATGGTGACCGAGGAACTGGCACGTCACAATATGCCATTCTCTACTCTTGATGAGGTTGAAGCTGCATGGGCATCTGTACCTGTACAAGCCATCTAAGCTCTGTTTGACTCAATGCCCAGGCGTATCAAGGCCGTTATTATGGCCAGAGGTGGTTGTTCTGGGTACTGATTTCTCAGGATCTATGCTCCCAAATTGCGTGAAATGTAATCACATGTCAGTTCTAGTGTAATATATTTGTCCAATTAATAGCTGTTTACCACCTGCATTTCTTCTTGTTGTAGTAATTTTAATGGCCAAGTGTAGGTGAGTTAAAACTCTAATATTAAATATAAATCCTAGGTCAATTTTTACACCTTGTGGGTGTCATGGTTGGAATCTGCTATTGGTACATACAGCTAATTGTTCAGCGGCAGCAAAAACTTTTTTGTTTTTATTCAGAAAACGTATTTCCCATTCTAAAGATCCCGCAAAAGCTGAAAATTAATCTCAGCCAAATTAAAGCCTACTGTTAAACCCTTATCAGACGCAGGATGGGAAATCAGAATCGAGCCAATGAAGGCCGTACTATTCCAATTTGATGATGTTGAATACCTTGAAAGCTAGAAAAATCAGTCAGAAGAATCAGACACACTCTAATCAGTATAGGTGCAGTAGTTTTGAACTAAATTCTCCGCTTTGAATTCATCACATCATTGCGATTACGGTATGAGTTGTTATCACATATTGATATTATAAGCAAATTATGACGATCCGTACAAGTCCAATTGTGTATTGCCCTTGAGCATTTGAGTAAGTTTTGTGATTGGTTCAAAAATATGGATAAACTGTGTTCGAGCAATGCATGTATAACGCTGGTAAGTTTATTGAAAAAAGCAGAGATGATTTGCAGGAATATTAAAAAAATAAAAGATTAGTCAAAAAGAAGAGAATATTACATTACGAAAGTACTGATGAACTTACGTTGTTTCCTAAAAGGTGATACGAAATAGAGTTTTATCGCTGTAATTGACTCCATATTGAGAAATATGGATTTAAGATTTGCATAATTAAAATAATATTTCCAACGTGTTGGTTTCCTCTGACGTAAGTAAGCTAAAATTTACTCCAAACGTTCCAATATTAAAAAGCTGCCAACATTCACACACAGTCCTGCGAGTGGGTGAGAGCTGTGACTTCCACCCTTAGGAACTGTATCAAGAATTGCAAACAATGATCCCGCATTTGCCCGATTTCATTAAAGGTGTGAAACAACTAGAGAAATAACTGAAAATAAAAGATATGTTCCCCAATATTGTCACTTGCACTTTTGTAACAATACCAGAAAAATCAGTCGCTTTAAAAAGAGACCTTTCCAAATTAAAGCTAATTAAAAATTAAAAGTGCAATGAGGTAGCAAAGACATTCAGCTAAAAAGAAATGTGCAAATGTTTGTTAAGCTTATGGGACTTAACTACGGGGTCATCAGTCCCTAAACTTACAAACTACTTATGAACTACCTACCACTAAGGACGGCACAAATATCCATGTCCGAGGGGGGATTCGAACCCCCGACCACAGTGGCCGTGCAGACCGTGACTGAAGCGCCTCAGTCTCCTCGGCCACCGCGGCCGGCAGACATTCAGCCGTAGCAGCTCTATCTATAGAAGCAGATATAGCATCCAATCGGGATTATGGTACAGTTGTTACCGAGTTCAGTAACGGTAAAAGTAAGAAATATTTAATTTCATTAATGTTTAATTGAAATTACAGAATAATGTTAAATGAAATTAAAATGTGTTCATTTTGTAAATAAAGGTTTGTCAGTATGAAAACAAACAAAGCCATTTCTCTGTATGATATATAGCCCCCTGTGCCACCATGGAACCTAGCAAACGTCACCTTGCCGACACTACGTTTTGGTCTTGCTCCGCCACTGATGACAATTAAAACATTTTTCGTATCTACCGGGTGATCAAAAAGTCAGTTTAAATTTGAAAACTTAATAAATCACGGAATAATGTAGCTAGAGAGGTAAAAATTGACACACATGCTTGGAATGGCATGAGGTATTATTAAGAAAAAAAAAAACGGTTTCAAAAATGACCGACGGATGGCGTTTCATCTAATCAGAAAAGCAGTAATTAGCATAACAATTTAAGACAAAACAAAGATGATATTCTTTCCTTGGCTGCCACCAGAAACAAAAATAATTGTAACTACATTATATTATCGTAATAACTTGATTGACTTTTAAGCAGTGCAATATTTTGCATTTCATTTTACTTGGGAGAACTCTAAAAGTATTTTGATCGTTGTTTGTTATTCATGGGTATGTCTTGAGTTAGATTTAAAGTGGGTAGGTACCTACCTATATTCTTGCGTGGTAAACACATACATCTTACCTACCTATTGATGAGTATTAAGATGATTATTAAGTTGTAGAATAATATGAAATTATTTTTTCTAACTTTTTAGTGCATATTAATTTGTTTTCGAATAGTTTTTAAGTCTTTTCTTGTAAAAATTATTGTTGTTTTTTTTATTTTTTTATTTCTAGTGAAATCGGAATATGGGTAGACCTACTAACCTTTCTGCTCATGTGAGACAGCGCCATTTACATGAAACAATGTCAGGGAGAAACGCCGTTCTCAACAGAGGAAATTTACCTCGAGGACAATTCCAAAAGAGACTTGCGAAGATCGCAAAAATACCTGATGATCAAAAAGTCAGTATATATTTGAAAACTTAATAAATCACGGAATAATGCAGACAGAGAGGTAAAAATTGACACACATGCTTAGAATTGCATGTAGTTTTATTAGAAATATATATATATATATATATATATATATATATATATATATATATATATTGCTAGACGCGTGAAAGATCTCTTGCACGCGTCGTTTGGTGATGATCGTGTGCTCAGCCGCCACTTTCGTCAGCCAATGGCTCGTCATAACTCCGGACATGCTTTACAGTGCTGTTCACAACATTATTCCTCCACTACAGCTATTGTTGAGGAATGATGCTGAACATACTGAGCATTTCCTGTAAATAACATCATATTTGCTTTGTCTTCATTTGTAATGCTAATTATTGCTTTTTTGCTCAGATGAAGCGCCATCTGTCAGACATTTTTTGAACTTTTTCTTTTGGTTGTAATGAAACCCCATGTCATTCCAAGCATGTGTGTCAATTTTCACCTCTCTATCTACATTATTCCGCGATTTATTAAGTTTTCAAATTTATACTGACTTTTTCATCACCCGGTAATATACTAGTCCATTTCTGTTACATGTGCACTGTGTTCCTAGGCGCCCATCACTGCCTGTAATTGTACCTGTCCGAAGATGTGTCTGTTTCTTAGCAAGTGTTAAGGAGGGTAGTTTCACAATGGAGCAACACCGCCAAGCGCCAAGCCAGTAGCGGAGCCAGGCACGTGGCGCCTGTGTGTTATGCACTCCCGCCACGCCGGCATCTCTGAGTCGCCGACGCTCGGCGCCGCGTACGACAAAAACAGCTCCGAATAGGGCGTCTCTCTGGGGGTTTTGCGCCAAGTGTTCGTGCAAGAACTACGGTGCCTTAATCTACTAGCCGAGGAAGCACATCTACCAAGTCCTATTTAATTTATATCCGTTTTTCTGGTAACTATTCACATAATTATGACGATTAAGACCAACATTTATTGCTTTGTTTCGCCCAAGTGTAAGGAGCCTAACTGTAAAGCCCTTTCTATACGAGACGTGCAACACGCACAAGGAAGTCGTTGTCAGCTGCAGCACCCCTTGCGATAGACCGTCGAACTACAAAGAAGCGTTCAAACGGTACGTATTTGTTGAGTCGTCTGCTTCAAGTGTCTACTTCGTTTGTTGTCAACTTACAGCAAATTAATCGCCGCGTTTCGAAACTGTATGATATACTGTGATGACTAGAACATTTGTGTTTTAGACTGCCACTGTGAAACTGTATTTAATTGTTTTCGTGCAGTTCGTGCGTAACTACGTCGCTCAAATGTGTTAACGTCCTCATTATAAAATGCGATTACATACTTATAGCCCCTGTGGTTTGAGGTGCCTATGTATATGATGAACAAGCTCAGGTGTCTATACATAGACCTTCCACTTTGATAAAGCTTCAAATAATGCTCACCAGAAACAAATATTTCATCTGTTAACTACAGCATGTTTCAGTAAAAATAGCAAATACTTTAGAAGATGTTAATAAAGACGATTTGCAGTTAAAATTTCGTATAATGTGTGTCCATTTTTATAGGGTACAGAGATACAGCTCTTGGTATATACAACAAACTGATCTGGATATTTTGACTGATTCTTGCGCAGGTTCATGGTAGATCACCATATTGACTTTTATTTAAATAACCGGTTTTCGACGTAGTTTAAAGTTTTAATATGTCCTAGTAAGCCGAAAACCGGGTAACTAAGTGGAAATGAACGTGTAGAAGATATACAAAATTATACTTTTAAGTAAGTGTGATGTTCTACTACTAAGAACCGACGAATAAATCAGTGAAAATTTCTTGATTTACATTTGTTCCGCCGGCCGCGGTGGCTGAGGGGACTGAGGTGCTCCAGTCACGGTCTGCACGGCCACTACGGTCGGGGGTTCGAATCCTCCCTCGGGCATGGATATTTGTGCCGTCCTTAGTTGTAGGTAGTTCATAAGTAGTTTGTAAGTTTAGGGACTGATGACCCCGTAGTTAAGTCCCTTAAACTTAACAAACATTTGAACATTTGTTCTACGTTTGTTTGGATTTCATATTAACAGTTATATCTCTGTATTCAATGAAAATTGTACACAGGTTATATTAAATTTTTAATGCAATTCCTCTATAGTATCACCTCCTAAAATACTTACGACTGAGTCGAAAAACTACGTTGCTCTGAGCAAGAGACAAGTACACATTCTAAAAAAAATTCCCGCCTTGACTTCGTTTTTCAGCTGGATTCCCCATTCGATCGTCTGCGCATGCGCGAAGCACTTCCATACGCGTGAGAATAGGATCCATCCTATTCCATACAGTAGCGATCGTATGCGCGCATCTTGTGCAAGTAGACGCGTCTACACTGTACGCGGACGGCGTGACCGGTGCATCGTGGGTTATCTCGTAAACACTCACTTCCCGTGTAGAAACGGCTTAATAAAACGCTCTCACTCAATGTATCAGGCAACGTACATGTGCCTTAGTGCGAATGCTGCATTAAAGAATAAGGGCCTTAACATACCACACATACAGGGGGATGCACAAAATATGAACAGCATTCAGTATACTACATCCTTTGCCAAGTTGGCACCACTGCGATCGTGTTAACACTGAGACGCGAGCGCAGTGCACAATTGACGTACGACCTCTTTGTCGTTTTATAGTTATCAAAATGACAAGCGAAGATCGCACACTAACAATTTATTAAATGACGAACGGTTTCGGTGCACTGTGACACCATTATCTGGTCACATATATGTTATGATCTGGTCATCTTGTTAATATGCCCATTTGATGTATGCCGTGGCGCGGTACGTTTGTATCGAGACAGATTTCCAGAACGAAGGTGTCCCGACAGGAAGACGTTCGAAGCAATCCATACATCAAATGGGCATCTGCCAACTCCGCATTCGTAAACATTGCACTGACTGCAAAACCACGTTCGTGATGAACAAAACCAGTTGATGCTACGTACTGATGTGCTTGATCCTAGTACTGCAGAGCAATGAATCGCAGCCGGCGGTGGTGGCCGAGGGGACGCCGGCTTGGCGCAGGGAATAGCGCCACGGACTGCGGTGCTGAAGGTCGCCGGTTCAATCCCGACCACCGGCAAAAAATTTATTTCTTTGTTATTAACAATTCCAGAATGTTCTACATCTTTCTTTGCCGGGCGCTGTGGCTCAGCGCGCCCGGTCGGAGGGCTGAACGTCCTCTGTAATAAAAAAGCTGAGCCAACTGATCAACGAACGATTTGGAGTCTGGCTTGAGCTTTCGCCGCGTTCGGACGTCTCTGCTTTCCGCTCCGCGTAGATAGTGTTTACGCCAGTGCTTGTTGTGTTCTGCTTGTTGTTATTGTGATAGTGATTTACTGTTGCGTCATTCTACTTTTGTTTCGTGTGTGTTTCGTCTGTTAATACGGCGAGTATTCGTCGTTCTGCGGATTTCCGGTTTTGCCCGAAATCCATCGGCAACTGATCATCATGGCTAAAAACCTCAGGAAGAAAAATCTGGTGTTTAGTTTCAACAAGGAAACCCGGCGAGTGCAACCTACCCGGCTAGAGATTGACGACTGGCTTGTTGAGGTAATCGGCATCAGTAATGATGATATACATACTATCCAGCTTGACTCGGATAACTACTGCCTGTTTTTAAAATTTCATAGCCCATCAGAAGTTGATAGAATACGGGCTGCCTTTGGTAATCAAGTAGAATTTACGCACAGAGACGGCACTAAAAGCAAAGTGTCAATTAGGCGTGCAGATGCTGATTTCAAAACCGTTCGTGTCTTAAATTTGCCCATTGAACTTGATAATGAGCGGATTAAAGAGGCCCTTTCAAAGTTTGGGGATGTTAAAGAAGTCGTGAACGAAAGATGGGGAACCAAGTACCGACTGCAGGCTTTTAGTGGAGTTCGACAAGTTGAAATGGAAGTGAAGACGAATATTCCGTCTTACATTACAGTCGAAGGATATAAAGCCCATGTGATATACAATGGCCAAACACCGACCTGTCACGTGTGCAACGAACCCGGACACTTACGGCAAGATTGCACCCGTCGTGTTTTTGTCTTAAAACCGACCTTAATGCAGCGGCGCAAATTAATCTTCAGTGAGGTTCTTGGTTCCAATACAACTGTGGGTTCAGGAGCAGATGCAGTAAATGCGAATCCTTCTGAAGTCCAAGATTCTGTTAAAAAAGACTTCCCTCCGTTAGTTGTGCCATCGAGTCCTATAGTTCCTGTAAATGAAACCGAAGTACAGAAAAAGAAACGCCCTCTTGAACACGTCGATGATTATTCAGACGAGGAATTGTCAAAAAATTCTCATGCGGCCA
Source organism: Locusta migratoria (assembly GCA_026315105.1). NCBI lineage: Eukaryota > Metazoa > Arthropoda > Insecta > Orthoptera > Acrididae > Locusta > Locusta migratoria. The sequence goes on along the minus strand of CM048749.1, from coordinate 230,752,596 downwards.
GGAAACCTAGGCCATCAAATGTAGTGGCAGTAGTTCAACATGACAGTATGCAGGTGGAATCGGAAATGCAAGCCGTTTCAAATGAAGTACCGGTGGATGCTGATATGATGGCCGTGACCCCGGAAACAATAACAACGCCGCGCGCCGCGGCCGAGGCACAACCTTTGCTTCCGCCCGCCGTGCCCGAGGAAGTTGACAAACAGCACTGCCAAAACAAAGTCCAGCAACACGCTGAAGCGGGAGATACCGCGCACACCACTGACGGCCGACCGCCAGCAGCCGCAACAGCGAGCGCGGTGGCTTCTGACACGCCTCCTGCTACTCATGAATTTACAAGACGCAGACTTAAACCACAGCCGAATCTTTCCGTTGCACGACCGCCAGGGAAGTCAAAGGCAGGGAAGACCGACTTGCAGTCTAAGAATACGAGTCAAGAAAAAACAGATACCAAACCTAAAAATATTCGTTACGAAATTGTGAGAGAGGGACTTGCACCCGAGAATTATAACAAACTGGACGATCCTCCCCCCCCCCCCCCACACACAAAAGTAACGACTAATGGGAAAATTTCGTCCAACTGGGCGTGTTAGTAGGAAGTCTATAATTGTGTTACTCTTCATCTGCTATAATTTATATTCACTTGTTTTCCAGTTCTGTACAAGCCGTTTTTCAATGCTTGGTTTCACAAATAGTATTGCTTTCATATACTCCTTGTCATCCTACATCGGCACTTGAAATGTTACAGGCTTTTAACGTTACTACTATCAATGTAAATAAGATTCAATCGGATACTAAACTAGCTGCACTGAAGCAATTTTTATATGATTCCAGCACAGACATTGCTCTTCTACAAGAGGTGGCTTTGCCTCAAATTGAGATAGCAGGTTTCGTTGCTGTAGTAAATTACGCACCTGAATTGCACTCAGGCACAGCAATTTTAGTGCGAGAAGGGATTCCGGTGACAAACGTTGAACAACTCGAATCAGGAAGAGGCATTGGTGTGGATATTCAAGGTGTCTCTGTAGTAAATATATATGCTCCCTCCGGAAGTTCGTATCGTTCACAAAGATCTGCATTTTATAAGGACGATATTATTTATTTGCTTAGAAAAGACCCGCAACATCTAATACTAGGAGGTGATTTTAACTGCGTACTTAACCGTAAGGACCAAATGCCAAATTTTAATTTTTCTAATGAACTTAAAAAACTTGTAAATGATCTAAAGATGGAAGATGCTTGGGAAGTTAAGTTTCCAACTCTAGTCAAGTTTACCTACATCACTCAGGTTTCTTGTAGCAGGATAGACAGAATATATGTCTCCAGTAGCCTCGTTCCTAGTTTGTTAACAGTTGAAACAATCCCTGCTATCTTTTCCGACCACAGTGCTGTTCTTGCATGTATAAATCTGAAACCTCAACCAAGTCGCCGATTTAGGAATCAGTGGCACTTAAATACATCCTTGCTAACAGACAGTGAACTAGAGGAAGCTATAACGGAGGCATGGCAACTGTGTTTACGTTCGCTACAAAATTACTCGAGTGTGATAGAGTGGTGGACACGACGAACAAAACCAAAGTTGCGGAAAGTTTTAATGTGTTTTAGTATCGAGAGGAGAAAACAGATAAAAGACACAATGGAATTTTACTATGGAGTGTTACGAGATTTGTATAATCAAGTGGATGCTGTGGACAATAGACTACAAGATATCAAAAAAATAAAGGCTAAATTAATCGGTCTTAAGAGACAGGAGCTGGAGGGCCTCAAAATAAAATCTAAAGTTAACTCCATTGGTGAAGAAGAATCTACTGCATTATATCTTATTAAGCATGCTAAGCACAGAAGGAAAACTTTCATGGAGGAACTCAAGTGTGAAGATGGCAGGATTCTTAATACTCAGAATGACATCGTAAATGCCTTACACCAATACTATGAAGACACTTACGGTGCTGGTGATACAAATGAAGATGACTACGGCGAGTTTTTTGATGCTTTTCCTACAGCAATAACTCTCGAAGATAATGACGCTGTGGTTCGACATTTTAGTACAGAAGATGTGTTAGACATCGTAAGACACTCTCCAACAAAAAAATCTGCAGGTCCCGACGGGCTGCCCATTGAATTTTATGATCGATACTGGAGCTTGATAGGAGACAAAATAACAGAAATAGTAAATGAAGTATTACACGGCAAGTCCGTTCCGTTAGAATTTAAAGAATGTAAAATCGTGCTAATTCCGAAGAACAGAGGATGTAAACAGATCAACAACCTTCGACCCATCTCTTTACTCAACTCCGACTACAAGATAGTCGCACGAGCTATCCATAAAAGATTGATCCCACTCACTGGTAATTTAATTGGCAGATATCAAACCTGTTCTTACGGGAGGACAATTTTTCAAACGGCAGCTCAGTATCGAGATGTGATAGCTCTGGCTTGTGCAACTAAATTAAGGTGTGGCCTGCTATTTGTTGATTTTAATAAGGCATTTGACGTCGTTAATCACAGGTATTTGTCAGAGACTATGACTAGGATGGGCTTCACTCCCAAAGTTGTTGATGTAATTAAAAATGTAGTAATGGGTTTAACAGCTCATGTTTCTGTTAATTGTCAGTTAACAAAACCAATACAGATCAGGAGAGGCATCCCCCAAGGCAGCCCCCTCTCGATGCTACTGTTTGTCATATCACTCGAACCTTTTCTACATCGAGTACAGAATACTCTTACTGGATTAACGCTTGCAGGCCACAAAACTGTGATTGGTGCTTACGCAGATGACGTAGGGGTGGTTGTTCGAAACGCAGATGATGTAACCAGTCTGGAGGTGGAGCTGGAACGGTACTGCTCAGTTTCGGGAGCGAAAATAAATACCGCTAAGAGTAAATTTTTGAATATTCAAGGCCTTGAGCATGTTCACATCGGATGGGCGGAAAAATCTGTGGAACATAAGACGATTGGAGTTAAGCTGTCTGCTTCCATCTTAAAGATGATAGCTAACAACTGGAGAGATATTTCCGTGAAAATTCAAGGTGCGCTAATTGACAATTCCCTTCGTAACATGGATCAATTCCAAAGAGTGAAGTACATAAATACATGTATCCTATCGAAAGCATTCTTCATGGCACAAATTTTCCCCATTCCAAAAATGATAGCCAAATCTATCATGTCCAGACATACCAACTTTCTCTGGAAAGGGGAAATTTTCAGAGTGGACGTTAGAACAGTAACACTGGACATTACACACGGAGGTATGGCCTTAACTGCTATTTCGACCAAAGCTACAGCTCTTTACATCAAAAGAACTACTGCAATAATAGTGGATTTCCCGGAAGGTATTACGGCGACACTTTTTGACGCTGTCAGACCAGCAAGCATTGAACCACCGGTAAATGTCGGGAAAATAAATTTTCAACTGAAACACGTCAGGGAATACTACCTGGTCAAAAGCTACCTTGGTAGTGAGCTCATCAATAACAAGAACATTACTACAAGGCGATTCTGGAAGAACACAAGAAACACGAAGGGATAAATAAAATTGAAAGACAGTATAGCGGGGTGCAATGGGATGTAATATGGAAAAACATAAACAGTAGGGTATTATCGACGGACGTCAAATCAGCTTGGTACAAAGTTGTGAATAATTTAATCAGCACCAACGCCAGACTCCATGCAATAGGACTGTGTCCTACTGCCCTCTGCAACACTTGTCAGTTAAATGACACACTACAACATCGCTATACTTGCGGGAACCGACTACAGTATTGGAATTGGACGAAGGAGAAAATCATCTTAATTACTAGGTATGCGGCCAAGAATATGTCTACAACAATACTGGACAAACCGGATATAAAATTCTACCCCGAAACCAAAAATAATGCTGTTATCTGGTTACTAGGTAAATTTATTAGCTATGTTTTTAACAACCTTGGAGAAGATCATTTCATTGAATTTAAAATGTATCTGGAAAATGAATATCAAAAAATACGAAAGTACAGGAATCACCAGAAACAGTTTGGTAATATGCTACATATAGCCTTTGGCAAGAAAGGTATTGGATGAAAGGGAAAAGTTAACTTGTCTGATAGCGTCTGACGGCCTGATACTGACAAGCATCAAAGAACTCAGGCACGTGGAACATAGACAGTGATTAATTCTTAATATTTTAATATTAATTGTAATCAAAATTCAGTCAATAAGCGACCCATAAGAAAAAGAAATTTTAATAGTATTCTACTTTCAATGGTTTTCTTATATAACTAATAAAAAACTTATATAACTTATGTAACTAATAAAAAAGGAGGCAGTAAAAAAAAAAAAAAGAGGCAGTCAGTGATGCGTGTATGTTGGGAAAAAAAAAAAAAAAAAAAAAAAAAAAAAAAAAAAAAAAAAGAACGAATAATGAAAAACGACCGCACATCATAGATCTACCTGAAGAAAAAAAAAGGGGGGGGGGACTGAGGCGCTCCAGTCACGGCCACTACGGTAGGGGGTTCGAATCCCCCCTCGGGCATGGATATTTGTGCCCTCCTTACGATTAGCTAGTTCATAAGTAGTTTGTAAGTTTAGGGACTGATGACCCCGTAGTTAAGTCCCATAAACTATACAAACATTTGAACATTTTGAATGCGTCGCATGTCAACACACGCACTGAAGTCAACATTGCCTTCCTTCAATTGGGCCAACTGGCGGTGAATCGAGGAAGTACAATACATACTAACCAAACAATTGGGTATTTTGACAATTGTCTGCAAGAATTATTTCAATTTACATTTAAAGAGAAATACTAAAATGAGCTCTAACATGGAAATTAAGCGTTTTCGGACACATGTCCACCTAACATATTTTCTTTCTTTGTGTGTGATGAATGTTTTCTGTAAGTTTGGCCGTACCTTTTTGTAACACCCTGTATATAATATGCCAGTGACAGGCAATGATCCTTTCGTTAGTGGGGAGGGATGGGCAAGTTTGGAACCCTTACTCTTACGGCAATTAGTACACTGTGACTACGAGTTTTCAGTATTGTGGGCAGGGTAAAGCTGGAAATTTGTGTCTGATGGGAGGCGTGCTTAGGTAGTCCTTGCAGGCGCGGTGACCACTGTGTCCCCAGTGGTGTAGGGGTCAGCGCAACTGCCTAGAAAGCAGGAGACCCGGGTGCGAATCCCGGTTGGATACACATTTTCAGCTTTGCCCATTCGCAGCTAAGTCATACATTCCGTGAATATAAAAACAATAACAACTGTAGGATCAGAAGTGACGTCTGTTCTTTCGGAGTAGACGCCATATGTATATGTATAATATGCCAGTGACATGCAATGATCCTTTCGTTAGTGGGTAGGGATGGGCAAGTTTGGAGCCCTTGCTCTTACGGGAATTAGTACATAGTGACTACGAGTTTGAGTACTGTGGGCAGGGTGAAGCTGGAAATTATGTGTCTGACGGCCCGCCTCCGTAGCTGAGCGGTAGGGTCGCTGACTTCCACGCAGGAGGCCCGGATTCGATTCCCGTCAGGGGACTGGGTGTTGTGTGTTGTCCTAATCATCATCATCATCTCATCATCATTGGCACGTAAGTCGCCCACGTGTCGTCAACTAAAAAAGATTTACACTAAGGCGGCCGAACAATCCCGCAAGGGGTCTCCCGGCCAAGAAAGCCATACGCTCATTTCATTTCAGTTGTGTCTGACGGGAGGCGTGCTTAGGTAGTCCTTGCAGGTGCGGTGATCACTGTGTCCCCAGTGGTGCCGGGCGCCGTGGCTCAGCGCGCCCGGTCAGAGGGCTCCACGCCCTCTGTAATAAAAAAGCTGAGCCAAATATTCAACGAACAACCTCGAACAAAAACGATCAGCGTCCGCAACGAAGAGAACTACCCAGAGAAAAAAAAAAAAAAAAAAAAAAAAAAAAAGTGGTGTAGGGATCAGCGCAACTGCCTAGAAAGCTGGAGACCCCGGTTCGAATCCCGGCTGGGTACACATTTTTAACTCCCAGAATGTATTCTCAAGAGCTGCCATTAACAGCATGAGAAGTCGGGGACATGCAGGTTATCAAAGTGGCATCCAATTGAAAGACAAGGAGCTACATCAAATTATTATAAATATTATTATAAATGTGAACAAACAATGAATGAGCCAAAAAAATCTAACAACATTTTGTGAATTTTTGTTCAGTGCTGACCTCAGACAACTGAGAAAAATCTTCAATTCAGCCAGGTGCAATTTCATAGTATTTATTTTTTTGTATTATTAAGTGTAATATGTTTAGTCAGTTTCATGTAACTGTTCATGTAGGACCTACTTGCCATTTTTTCACTCAGGGTAGATGATGGCAGATTCTCTTACATTGTTGCTTTCCTATCATTATGGCATTTCTCACATTAAGTCAACTTCAGTTCATTTTGTCACTTTATACATTTACACAGGTTTATTGGTGTTTGCCCATTGACAGTTGAACTAATATATTCTGTGAATATGAAAACAATAACAACTACAGGATCAGAAGTGACGTCTATTCTTTCGAAATAGAAGCCACATGAATATAAAGATAAAAATAAAACAATCAAAATGAAAAATATCAATTTAATACAAATAAACAATCCCTGAGACAGATTTTCGTCTCGAATATGTCAAAGACAATAATGATAAATCTGAAGCATGGTATTAAAATTTGTGATGCGGCCGGGAATCGAACCCGGACCTCCATGCTTACTAGACGTCTTACCGTTAGACCACCACTTTAATTCAGCTTTTGTATTCCAAAGATAATTGCCACTACTGCCAAGGCTCTCCATGCAGCGGAATAGCACCTCGGCAATGGACATATTGGAACAATCCTGTTAAGGTGATATAAATATCAATTAAAGTTTGTGACATGGAGAGAAATCGTACTTAGACTATTCCGAGGCGCCTTAATCGTTTGTAGTGTGGTGGTCCAACGGTAAGACGTCTGCCTAGTAGGCATAGAGGTCCGGGTTCGATTCCCGGCCGCATCACAAATTTTAATTTTATGCTTCAGATTTATCATTAATGTGAAAAAAGGTGTGCGAAGTCTGAAGTAAATAAGTGATCCCAACGTCGTGGCCTCCCCTGGAAAGATGCGAAGTAATACAAGTCCGGTACGTCGTACTGTAGCTTGAGGTCAGTCACTCTGGAGCACAAGTTCAAAGACACTGGTTGACACAGGTCTGCTGGCGTTGGTGCGTTCACCGGAGACGGAAGTCTTCTTCACGGCGCGACGAAAAGCGCAGCCGTGTCTCGGCAAACAAACTGCACGCCTACGGTCTGCCCTCTACCGTATCTTCCTGGAAGTGAATGTGATCCGACCTCCAACAGTATTGCCCGCCTGCCTTCTGGCTGCGCTATTTCGAGGCAGAGGCGCGGCGGTGTTGCCTCGTAGCTACGGGAGACGCTGCTTCTTCCTGGTATCTCATCGGCCCCTCTAGAATCCGACACAAGAATCACGACACTACCAGGAAATTTCTACAATTGCGGCGCTGCCAAGTGGCAGGGATATTTAAATACACTGCGAAATTGTTCTACATCTACATGGGATACTCTGCAAATCACATCTGCCGCGGTGGAGTAGCCAAGCGGTCTAAAGCACCTCGCTGCGGAGCGCGCGGTTGCCCGCCGTGGAGGTTCGAGTCCTCTCTGGGGCATGGGTGTGTAGTTTGTCCGTAGGTTAGTTTAACTAGGTTTAAGTAGTTTGTAAGCTACGGACTGATGACCACGCAGTTTGGTCCGATAGAATTACAAACATTTGATTTGATTTGAAATCACATCTAAACGTCTGGCATAGTGTTAATCGAATCCAGTCTAGTGCCAGCTGCTGCCAGTGCCACATCGTAAACAGCGCTAGGTATCTTAATTTGTGTCAAATTTAATTTGCCAGTCTAGTTCTTCATTTTAGTTAGTACTTCTGTTTAGAGGTTTATTCGAGCGTATTCGGCAGATTAGCATTGAGTCAGCTAGCAGTCAATTCAGTGCCAGCTGTTGTCGCTGCCTCATCACCCAGAGTGCTAAGTAAACTTTGTTTACAAGATAAATCAATCAAATGTGAAGGCCGTAAACTCCACAAAATACCTAGGAATTACTATTACTTCAGACTTAAATTGGAAAGAACACGTAGATAATATCGTGGGAAAGGCGAACCAGGGACTGCGTTTTATTGGCAGAACTCTTAAAACATGCAACAGAACTACAATAGAAACTGCATGCACTACGCTTGTCCGTCCATTTTTGGAGTATTGCTGCCCAGTGTGAGATCCTTATCAGGTGGGTTTGACGGAGGACATCGAAAGAGTCCAAAGAAAGGCAGCTCGTTTCGTACTGTCACGATACAGGGGAGACAGCGTTACGGAAATTATACAGGATCTGCGATGGGAATCATTACAACAGCGGCGCTTATCGCTGCGGCGTGGGCTACTTGCGAAACTCAAATCGCCAGCATTCTCCTCCGAATGTGAAAATATATTGTTGACTCCCACTTACATAGGTAGAAATGATCATCAGAATAAAATACGAGAAATCAGAGCTCGAACAGAGAGATTCAGGTGTTCTTTCTTCCCGAGCGCTATTCGAGAATGGAATGGGAGATAAATAGTATAATTGTGGTTCGATGAACCCTCTGCCAGGCACTTAAATGTGATTTGCAGAGTATGCCATGTAGATGTAGATGTAGATGTATCATAATTTAATTGCGTGAAATTTCGGTGCCAGTTAATTTCTTAATTTTCGTTACTGTTTTTTAAGCGGTTTCTTCTCACCTAGGTGACAGATTTCGTTTTTGCTACTGCTTTAAGAGTTTATTCTCGCGTACGTTGATAAATACCGCGTGTATAGTTTTCGTCTGCTGCAAGTTACGTGTCATATTGCCACTTCCTTATTTTGTGTTCTGCTTTGAGAAAGCTTATGTTCCCTCGCGTTTTAACGGTGTATCCCATAGATATTCTTGTTTATTTTGAAAACTGCCGGACTCACTTTCGTTGTTTTGACAGTGTACTTACCACTGACCACAGTTCAGTCAGCTGCCAGCCGCCTTTATTAAAGTACTAGGCTACTTAAAAGTAAAAACAATTGGGTATTTTGACAATTGTCTGCACGAATTATTTCAATTTACATTTAAAGAGAAATACTAAAATGAGCTCTAACACGGAAATTAAGCGTTTCCGGGCACATGTCCACATAACATATCAAATCAAATGTTCAGATGTTTTTACACCTTATGGGACTTAACTACAGGGTCATCAGTCCGTAAACTTACTAACTACTTATGAACTACTTACGAACTAGGACGGCACAAATATCCATGCCCGAGGGGGGATTCAAACCCACTACCGTAGTGGCCGTGCAGACCGTGACTGGAGCCCCTCAGTCCCCTTGGCCACTGCGGCCGGCCACATAACATATTTTCTTTCTTTGTGTGAGGAATGTTTCCTGAAAGTTTGGCCGTACCTTTTTGTAACACCATATATGGTGTTTCACTAAGTGAGTTTGCCTCTGTAACTAATAAAATAATAGGTGACGGGAAATTTTAATGCGGTAGGTCAACACACAAAATGTTACACTTTCTGCGGAGCTATGAACGTAGTTTATTGTATCATTTTCCAAAGAGTTACAGCACAAAGATATAATTTTTTAAATGGAACCATAGTTTTTTCTATCGTGCATTGGATTCGTTGAAACCAGCTGCATCGAAATCAATTTAAAGTACATTCCTATCACTGTTAGTTTGGGAGTTACAACCCTTCAAAGTTTATGGGGCGGAGGCTGTGACAGCGTAGCTAACTGGCTGGTGGTCATGAGACAGTGGGCCGTGCCCCAGGGGATAGCCACTCGGCTAGTCAGCTACGCTATCGCAGCCTCCGCCCCCGGAACTTTGAAGGGTTGTAGCTCCCAAACTAACAGTGATAGGAATGTAGTTTAAATTGATTTGGACGCAGCTGGTTTAAACGAATCCAATACACGATAGAAAAAACTATTGTTCCATTTAAAAAATTATATCTTTGTGGTGGAACTCTTTGGAAAATGATACAATAAACTATGTTCATAGCTCCGCAGAAAGTGTAACATTTCTTGTGTTGACCTACCGCATTAAAATTTCCCGTCACCTATGATTTTATTAGTTACAGAGGCAAACACACTTAGTTCAAATGTTCAAATGTTTGTAGAACTTATGGGACTTAACTAAGGGGTCATCAGTCCCTAAGCTTACAAACTACTTATGAACTAGCTAAGACTAAGGACGGCACAAATATCCATGCCCGAGGGGGGATTCGAACCCCGGACCGTAGTGGCAGTGCAGACCGTGACTGGAGCGCCTGAGTCCCCTCGGCCACCGCGGCCGGCCAACACACTTAGTGAAACACCCTATATATATATATATATATATATATATATATATATATATATATATATATATAACTTAGTTTAAGCAGAAGCAGTTTGTAAGCCTAGGGAGAAGTTAAGTGCCATAGATTTACAAACAGTTGAATATTTGAATTAAGATAGTCCAACTTAATACAGCAGAGTAGTGGCTACCGTCAAACATAAGCCCCGAGTGATGCGACTGCTGCTAGGCCTCGACCACGAACGAGGTCGAGACTCTCGCCTCAGCCGTCCACGTGGACGCCCACACTCTGGCGAGCCCCCTGCCGGCTCGTGTGGAGGCGGTCGCGTCGACCACAGACGGCTGCTTGTCAGAGATGTTTCCGCGTCTGTTTTTCTGGCTGACATTTGCTTGTTATTTTGTCTGACGTTTCGCCAGCGTAGGTGGCTGGCAGTGTCAAAGTTTCACGTTCCATTGCTGGTGGCAGACCAACACTGGAAGGTGAAACTTTTGACAATGCCACCTACTCGTGTTGCCGAAACGTCAGATAAAATATCAAACAGACGGCAGCGGAAAAATCCGAGGCTGCCTGAAATAATAAGTAGCAAAGTCTGTTGTTACCTCGTAATACACTATGGGAGGAGTTGGCAGTGAGTCGCAAGGATATGGACGAAGCCTGCAACTAAAGGAATTGATTAATCCACCAAGAAAAATCAATACTTAACTGCAGACTGCTAACGAAGATACGAGCTTATGGAATAGGTTCACAGGTTTGTGACTCGCTGGAAGACTTCCTAAGTAATAGAACGCAGTACGTTGTTCTCGACGGCGAGTGTTCACCAGAGACGAGTGTATCGTCAGGCGTGCCCCGGGGAGTGTGATAGGACCGCTATTATTTTCTATCTATATAAATGATCTGATGGACAGAGTAAGTTGTAATATGCGGCTGTTTGCTGATGATGCTGTGGTGTATGGGAGGGTGTCGTCTGTAACTGACTGTAATAGCATACAGGATGACTTAGACAAAATTTCTAGTTGATGCGAAGATTGACAGCTAGCTCTCAATGTGGAAAAATGTAAGGTGATGCGCATGAGTAGAAAAACCAATCCCATAATGTACGAATACAGCATTAGTAGTGAGCTTCTTGATGTAACATTGCAGAGCGATATGAAATGGAACGAGCATGTAAGGACAGTTGTGAGTAGGGCGGACAGCCGACTTCGGTTTATTGGGAGAATTTTGGGAAGATGTACTTCACCTGTAAAGGAGACCGCGTATAAGACGCTTGTACGACCACGTCTTGAGTATTGCTCAAGTGTTTTGGACCCGCATCAGATCAGTTTAAAGGAAGGCATAGAGGCAGTTCAGAGACGAGCAGCTAGATTTGTTACCGGTAGGTTCGACCAATGCGCGAGTGTCACGGAAATGCTACGGCAACTCAATTGGGGATCGCTGGAAGAAAGACGACGTTCTCTTCGTGAATTTCTGTTGAGTACATTTAGAGGGCCGTAATTTGAAGCTGAGTGTAGTACGATCTTGCTGCCGCCTACTTACATTTCGCGTAAAGATCACAAAGACAAGATAAGAGAAATTAGGGCTCGTACGGAGGCATATAGGCATTCTTTCTTTCCTCGTTCAATTTGGGAGTGGAATAGGAAAGGAAATGCCTGGTAGTGGTACAGTGTACCCTCCGCCACGCACCTTACGGTGAATTGCGGAGTATGTATGTAGATGTAGATGATGTACTTGTGGTGGCACAATTCTTCCTATCTGTTAAACAGTTCTGCAAGGTATCATTACATTATTGGCATTACAGTTCCGGCTTGTGCTATGCACACGGCTGGCTCTCTGTTGAACTTCTTGATCGTTGACTGCTTCCTACTGACTGCAACTCCCGTACCTTCTGTGGTGCTGTGATGCACCGGCATATGTGCGCAAACCCCCTTCTTCCGATTGGTCGTAGCGCAGTGCAGGCAAAGAGGTAACGAGACTGCGAGCGTCCCCGTCGGCCGAAGTACTATGGAGCGACTCATCGCTCTTCTTGAAGTCGCGCGACGACGTGTCTAGACCGCCGGCGTTGTGGCTCAGATCAAAAATGTTCAAATGTTTGGTAAGCTTAAGGGAGTTAACTGCGGGGTCATCAGTCCCTAAACTTACAAACTACCTATGAACTACCTTATACTAAAAACGACACAAACAACCATGCCCGAGGGGGGATTCGTACTTCCGACCGTAGCTGCCGTGCAGTCTGTGACTGGCGCGCCGCAGACTGCTCGGCCACTGCGGCCGGCGGTGTTGCTGATAGCGACGCCACAACAAACTCTCTCACAGTTTTCCAGTTCGGTCACGATTTATTGTTGAAACAGCGGATCTGAAGTACTTGAAATGATTACATATACAGATCAGCAGCTTAAAACGGTACTGAGGTATCAGGTGACGATAGTCGGCCGCGGTGGCCGAGGTGACTGAGGCGCTCCAGTCACGGTCAGCACGGCCAATACGGTCGGGGATTCGAATCCCCCCTCGGGCATGGATATTTGTGCCGTCCTAGTTTGTAAGTAGTTCATAAGTAGTTTGTAAGTTTAGGGACTGATGACCCCGTAGTTGGGTCCCATAAGCTTAACAAACATTTGAACATTTTCAGGTGACGATACAGGCTGAAACAACTAGACTTGTGCATAATAGTACTGTGGGTTCTTCTGGCGCTTGCGATCGCTGATCGTGTTTGTTCATTGTTATTCGATGTGCTGGTGGCTCCGCTTTTTTATTAGAGAGGGCATTTTGCCCTCTGACCAAGCGCGCTGAACCACGGAACCCAGTACTGCTCAGCTAACACAACGCTATGCAAAAAGCGACTACACAGACTGTCGTAAAGCACGTCTCCTTCCACACCACACAATTTAATTCTGCCTCAGTGTTCCCCGTGAAACGAAATACGTATCAAATTGCCAAGACTCTCCTGTATTGGAATAGTACCCCGCAAAGAACTTGAATGGGAACTTAGGTAGAAGTGATACAGATATGAACAATAACTCAGTTCCCTCAGAAAAACATTGTCTTGTTATACCAGAGTTATTAAACATAAGAAGAGGCACTGAATTAAAATTAGTGCTGTGGTCAGGATTCGCACCCAGGACATCCAGCTTTAGACTTGCGCATAATAGTTCGCGATCGGGAGCGCTCACTTTAGTTCGCGGCTCTGCCGCGAACTTGTTCGTTCTTTTAGTTCGGCCGCTCCCAGTAACGGCTGAGCGGCGTGGTCTGCACATGCAGGTGGAGGGAGAAGTTCCCCCACCTAGCTGCTTCATGCGCTTGCTGCGTGAGCCGCTAACGATATCACGCAGGCCAAAAGAAACAGTTTGTGGATAATTTCTCGCGTTTAACTTTAGAGTTATCTGTATATCTTGGCATTAAGGAATTTATTAGTCAGATATTGCAGAGTGCAGAATATTTCAAAACAGAAATTTTATAGCAGTGAACTATGTAATCTAGCAGGCAGACGCTCACCTTGAAATGGCTCTCATCAGCAGAAGGCAAACACGTGATTTTTAATTCTGCTGTGCGCCGTCTCGCTATTGCCCGTCGGTCTTCGGAAAAGAATGTAACGAACTTAGAAGAGAGGTACGTTTGGCATAATAGTTCGCGACCGGTAACACATGTTTTAGTTCGTGACCGATTGCACGTATTTTAGTTCGGGACCGATCGCGCATATTTTAGTTCGCGACCGATCGCGCATATTTTAGTTCGCGAATGGTAGCTCTCCTTTTAGTTCGCAGCTCGGCCGCGAAGTACGTCGCTCTTTTCAGTTCGTCCACTCTTTATGGTTTTTACTACCGCTACTAAAAGAGCTCGTGCTTTTGTTATGACAGCTGTTTTTATATAATGATCAGTGTTGCCCAAGCGTGTGCTATTACCCGTATTTCTGGGCAAATGAACTAGTTACTTACACCAATGGGTGATACAATGGTATTCAACTACTTTGCATACAGATTACTCGTAGTAAATATTATTTAGACACTGCTGAATACCATAGAAAAGAAAATTTGTGGCAGTGAACTATGAAACTACAGCTGAGCTGCATCTCAGCTCGAAATGACGGTAACTAGCAGAAGGGAATCACGCGATTCTGCACGCTCTAGCGTCCTCAAGCTGATCTCCGTCAATCTTCGGAAAAGGAGCGGACGAACTAAGAGGCGACGGATCTGCGAACTAGTTTGCGTAGTTCGCCTGTGGGAGCGCTCTTCCGAACTAGTTCGTTCGCGAACTACACAAGACTAGAAACAACCATTCCAGTACGTGCTGTACACTCAATCGGAAATGCAGGCGTTGATTATAGAATCCGTTCCATCATACAAATGGCGAATACGGGCTTGGATACACAATTCCACGCCTGATCGATCTGTCCACGTACTTATGTAAGGTCACTAGTACTGTGTGGGCTAGCATTATCCTGTTGAAATAGCACACTAACTTCTTGTTGAAAGAACTCGTATTATAACGTTCTGCACGTATCGAGCGTTGAACAGCATACCTCACACAAATATGAAAGGTGAACGACAGTTGTTTCATACTGCACAACAGACCATAAGGCCCTGGGGTGGAGCCAGTGTGTCTTGGACGAATTTACTCTACGAGACAGTGCTGGTCAGTGTCATACATGTTGGAATTTTTGAGAGGCTGTGTGAGCCACAGAGACGCACTCCAGGCTGAGAAATAGAGACCATTGCAGATAGCAGGCTAAAACAGACACGTACATCTTACGGGATGGAGCCACTAAAGAAATCTCCTAGCCGGCCGCGGTGGCCGAGGGGACTGAGGCGCTCCAGTCACCGTCTGCACGGCCACTACGGTCGGGGGTTCGAATCCCCCCCTCGGACATGGATATTTGTGTGGGCCTTAGTATTAGTTAGTTCATAGGTAGTTTGTAAGTTTAGGGACTGATGACCCCGTAGTTAAGTCCCATAAGCTATACAAACATTTGAACATTTGAAATCTCCTAGCGAACTGCTGATGCCCTCAGCCACTGTCCCAGGGTGGAGGTTACCTTTCGGAGAAGATGGGCGTAACTTCATATAGCGTCTAGACGCTGTTGAAGACGTTACATTAGTGCTTGGTGGCCAACAAAAAAAAAAGTTCAAATGTTTGTAAATCTATCTGACCAAACTGTGTAGTCATTACTCCGTATCTTACAAACTACTTAAACCTAGGTAAACTAACCTAAGGACAACACACACACCCATGCCCTATGGAGGACTCGAACCTCCAGGGAGAGCAACCGCGCGCTCCGCAGCGAGACGCTTTAGACCGCTCGGCTACTCCACCGCGGCGGTGGCCAACAGGCACGTTTTAATGTACGTAGCAAAGTTGATATCAGTCACTGGGGAAAAGCAACGTCAGTGGTTTCAAGAGGCTAGAGTGAGAGGGTAAAGAAGAAAAACTGTAAGTTAGCAGTTCCCCTAAGGCGTGGGTAGCGCCGTGACGTTTTCCTTTCAGCTGAACAATGTTGCTACCAAGTATGGATTTTATAGTGCACAAACAAGCCACCTCCCCACCCGGGGAATGGCAGAAGGGACAGGGCTGAAACGTGGTTCGCTAGAGGACTCAGAGAGAGGGCAAGCCCAAATTTAGATTGGTTGAACCAAGCAGCGGCCAATAGGAAATTGTTAACTGTCGGAATGTGGGGAAAAAAAGTGCGCCCACACCTGCCGTTAAAACCCCCGGTTTTTGGATCAAGAAGGGAGTTCTGAGTCGGACGAGTCGGACGCCAGCCCGTGTCTATCGCCGTCGGCCTCGGGGTGCTCTACGACAGTCTGTTTCTCGCGAGGAGTGCGTGTGTCTATGGAATGCTGCTAGGGAACGTAATTACTGGCTTTTGTTGTGGCGACCGATTTATACTTCTTGTTTTTTAAATAACTAACCCCAGTGTAGTGGACTTAGTATGGGATGCAACAAATTCATTGCCAGGTACCTAGGAGTTCTATAAAGTTTCCTAAACAAGTATTCTCTCGAGTCCCGAAATCCGCATCTCTAGTAGATGCCTGTACTGTCTCTCTGCAGTCACTCCTTTCCGCTCGGGATATGCAGACTGACCTTGCTACCTCTTCCCTCTTTCCTATGTAGGACACGACAACAGGTCTACGTTGTTTGCACGAACGACCGTCACTTACGCGTAGACGGATTCTGGTTTTATCAGTGAAGAGCATTGCTCGCCATTCCATCTCCCAGGTGAACCTCTGACGGCACCAGTCGAACGGTGCACGTCGATGGTGACTTGTGTGAGTGAAAGAGGGGCTAGACGTCTTGTCCGTAGTCACACTGCTAGTAACAGGCCTGGCGGTTCATATTTTTTAATGATTTGGCAGTTGTCCAAAAGTTGCCCCCAACTTCTATAATTCCTCCCCCCCCCCCCCCCCGCTCTCAGTAATCTCTATACATAAAAAAATGTTATTTTGGTATGTGTTTAGCCGTTAATCTCCATAAGTTCGGGTCAAATCTAGTTTCCGATACCGCTTTGAACAATGACGTCATGTTTCACGTCATTCCGTCCCGCGCGTGGTTCAATACCGGTCCACACTGTTTACGTGTCTGATATTTTTGAAGACACCCTACCTTCACTTTAAGAAAAGTTACCTCTAGCGTAGCCCTAAGAAGGTTAGGTGTAGGTTAAACAAGATTTTTTTTTCTTTTCAGTACGTGAGGGCGCGTAGCACCCGAATCTCCGGTTCAGAAATACTCAATCGATTTACAGTTGTATAAATATAACATAAATATATCATTTCAGACCGTAAAACTTAGAGAGCAGCTTTCTTCAAAATTACCTAATTATTAAAAGTATTTTGAAAACGTGGTATCATTAAGTAGATTTGACCTATTTATGTGAATGTAACTACCGATACCGTGTTGTAGTAAACATATGTTCGTAGTATCTCTCGATTATGTATGACGTCATATGTGACGTCATTGGTCAAAGCGGTATCGGAGACAAGATTTTATCCGAAAGTTATGGCCGATTGCTTTGAAATTTTGACCTAACGTTGCACTGTAAAACAGGAAGTTTTTCTAGGTACATATTTTTTAAGTATATTTTATAAAACTGATTTTTAATATCGACGTTTCCTCATTATAAAAATTAAATAAATTCATATGACATATACTGAAAAATTATGTATATAAAACATACACACATTGCAGTAGCACATTGTTTAAAATTTCAAAACATTCGGTCAAGACCTTTGGGAGATGTAAGATTTAGAACATAACACAAAACGTTTCCGGGCATGGGTTTCTATGCTTACTTTGTTCCTCAAGACACCTCCCACATCCCCTAGATGTTTCAAAAAATGTTTCTAAAGGTTATGGGACTTAACTGCGGGGTCATCAGTCCCTAAACATACAAACTACTTATGAACTAACTGATACTAAAGACAACACAAACATCCATGCCCGAGGGAGGATTCAAACATCCGACGAGGGAGCCCTCGCGATCCGTAACGTGGCGCTCCAGACCGCTCGGCCACTTCTGTGCGACGCTCTAGGTTAGATATAGTTCTAAGAGGAGACAGATGAAGCCGAGGAAATTGATGTAGAGAGGGGGTGGGGAAAGAGACTAACGCTTAGAGAGTGGTGATGATATGGATATTAACACGCAATTACTCGTTAAACCAGAAAGGTTCATTGCGACAACAATTTCAAAAACTTCTCTGTACTTTTAGCTCTATTTCACTCGCTGTAATGTATAGTCTAAAGTGCATCGAGCAGTAAACTACCCATGATCGAACTTTTTGATTAAATTAAATGTTCAAATATGTGTGATGTTTTATGCGACCAAACTTCGTGGTTATCAGACACTAATCACTTGACTAACTTAACCTAACTTACGCTAAGGACAGCAAAAACACCCACGCCCGAGGGAGGATTCGAACCTCCGACCGTATCGGTAGTGCAAACCGTGACTGGAGCGCCGCAGACCACTCGGCCATTGCGGTCGACTGAATAAATTAGATACACATTCTTGAAAATAAGTGCCATTTGAAAACGACTGTTACGAATTTATTATAAAGACATTATGCTGTATTACCACGTGTGAAAAAATCAGATCTTTAAACCGTATGCCACGGTGGAGTGGCCAAGCAAATTGAGGCGCTATGCTACGATGCGCGAGGCCGCTCCACGTCGGGGGTTCGAATCCCCCCTCGGGCATGGAATGTTTATGCTCTCTTTAGTATAAGGTAGTTCTTAAGTAGTTCGTAAGTTTAGGGACTGATGACCCCGCAGTTAAGTCCCTTAAGCTTAACAAACACTTAACATTTAATTTAAACCGTACGCTTTCTTCAAAATAGATTGAGAATCATTATGAATCTAAAAACTCACACAGAATCAAAATTAAACATTTTCGATTTTTACATACAATGGAAAACACGTACGGAAAAAAATAAGTTGATAAAACAGTTTTTACAGCTTGTAAATCGGAAAAGTGATGTCTCCCTTTTTCTCAGGCCGGCCCGATCGGGAGTGACCATCCCCGTGCGACTAGTATAAATAAATATTTCCCTCAAATCAAGAAGAGTGTGGCTAGTAGTAGTTTGCCAACAGATCGTCTTGACACTTCTGGGCTCACAGACCCTCTTATCTGTGGTGTCACAATACGGCGATCTTGGCGAACATCAATGTTGCATAGGCGTCCAGAGCCTCGTCTGATGTGAGAATGTTAACGTGAGCTTTGCAGCCAGCATCTTTGATCAACCATCGCCCACTAGTATACTCCCAGCCTCCCCACTCCGGGAAAATCACCGAAAGTCAGGAAGTACTCACATTCGCCACTGGAGCGCTGCAAGCGTGCCCTAATATGGCCGTACGCCACTATACGCACTTACGACATTTGTGGCATTCGGATTGTTTCTCTGTTTATGGGATTGCTATTTTGATACTTCGCCCGTTCCAAACGTCCAGTCACTTCAGCTCCAATGTTTGTTTGTTTTTTTAAGACGACTGGTATAACTGTTTTACATATTACCTCGCCTAATTTTTCCGTATGTTCTGAAGTTTCTCTTGTGCACCGTAAAATATTCGCAGTGTTCAACACAGTGACAACTGAAGAAGTTAATATTGTACAAGCTTGAGTGCTGACAAATTTGGCAGCTCATGAGTGATTTCATTAAGATGTAAAAGTTTAAATCTAGATCTCCAAAATTTAACACGCAATTTATTTTGTTCTATTTTTAATAGCTTTTCGTCTAAAATATCACACTGTATGTGACTAGAAGAACGGCAGCAATTACTGCCATGATTTTCAAGCAGTTGTACATTGGAATTAATGCTCTGATCATGGGTTTCCTCAGTGCTTTCATATTTTCGTTTTTTGAGTGTGATATTCATTGTAAGTTTTTTTTAATAGTTCTACATACTTCTTTTGCTTGTTCAACTTTATAAGCTGGGCAGGAAGGAAAAACAGAGGGAACAGCAGCATCCAGCAATTTCTTAATTTTTAACACAGACCGATAATCTGCCTCTCGCAAATGAAGGCTACATACCACACATGATCTAAAGTTGAAATTGGGCGAAAAATCTGCTCTTGATATTGCTTTCAGCTACTGTTCTCTGACATCACTTTTGCTGGGAAATTCGTGAAATGAAATTCCTCTCGCTTTACCACTTCGGTTTGTGCAGCAGTACACCATTGTTAATGACAAAACCTGTAATGAGACATTGCTGTATTACAGTAATATACGTATGGTAACATCGTAAAAATTAACTAATCAGACCAGATATACCGATGGGGTAGAAAATTAGAGAGCGCGTGTGAAGAAACATGAAGATCGGATTATTGCGATCCCTGTAATGGTGCTCTAATAACAACTACCACGATTTCATACCTTCATATTACGGAATCAATCTACCGTAATTCCCTGATCATACCTCAGGGTACTCTTGCTAGTCTGGCAGTCAAACGACAAGAAATTACACTGTTTACTTAGTATCTACTGTTGATTACAATGTTCGTGCAGCGCGGGTTTGGGGCACGCTACTAGCGCCGCAGCGGCCAAGACGGTAACTTCTTGATGTACGCTCCAAAACACGCAAGCCGAGCGAAGAGGGAAGGCTGGGAGTATACTAGCGGGCCGATGGGACAACTGACGCGGTGAATCCAACTTATGTAATAGTTCCCCATCAGAGTACCACCACAGTCTAACATTTACAGTCACGACACTAGCGCAGATTTTTGTTATAAACTATGACAGTAGCGCTCCAAGCGGTCGACAAGCTACATTTCTGAAGACGGTATTGTCTGAGTGCGAATACTGTCGTCTATATTGATTTTAACATACTTTTTACATTAGGAAACGTATGTAATGCCATAAAAATAGATAATAACTGAGCAATATCTCCACAAGTTTCCTAAGGTCCCTGACAGAGTACGAAACGATACATTGCAGGACAGTTTATTTACCGTTATCTTGTAACCTACAGGCTTTTGCTAAATAATTTCATTTTCTATTAAATTAATAAAAATGGGTAGGAAACACCAGAAGATCTTCCCTTTGGCAGAAAGACGTCGCATTTCTACTCAAGAACATTAAGGTTTTTTCACTGCAATTACAGTCGAATCAGTGAGTGTTGAAAGTAGCAAACGTTTATAGAATGCAATAAATACAGTATTTAACGTACCAAATCAGCCACAACAGTTGTAGCTGCAGGAAAAACGTCAAAATTGTGGCAATAAAAAGAAAACAACAGTGAATTTGTTTTCCAACAGAGAAGAAGCCAATTCCACAATTGTTGCTACAGCTGAACCATAAATGTCAAGAATAATCAAAACATTGGCTTTTAAAGCTAAAGTAATTACACTGAACAGAATATGGACGTTTAAGAAAGAGATGGGGGTGTAAATATGTGCGAATCATTAGATTCCACACCGAATAGATACGAGTCATAAAACTGACTATCATATTAAGGAAAGACCATAATAAAAATTTATTATTATCGTATGTTTATAGTCTACTTATTTTCAGCGGAATAAGGTTGAAATACACACATATTCGTAAGTACCGGGTGATCAAAAAGTCAGTTTAAATTTGAAAACTTAATAAATCACGGAATAATGTAGATAGAGAGGTAAAAATTGACACAAATTCTTGTAATGACATGGGGTTTTATTAGAACAAAAAAAAGTATTGCTAGACGCGTGAAAGATCTCTTGCGCGCGTCGTTTGGTGGTGATCGTAAAGAAAAGAACATCAATTTGCTTTGTCTTAATTTGTTATGCTAATTATTGCTTTTCTGATCAGATGAAGCGTCATCTCTCGGACATTTTTTAACTTTTTTTTGTTCTAATAAACCTCCATGTCATTCCAAGCATGTGTGTCGATTTTTAACTCTCTATCTACATTATTCCGTGAGTTATTAAGTTTTCAAATTTATACTGACTTTTTGATCACCCTGTATTTGTTCAAGACGAAGTTGTTCTTTATATCACTGAATCAGTTAAAAACGACTGTTTTTACATTTATTTCCTTATCACATATGTCTCTTGATGTTTTACTAATGCTTGTAACACAAAAATTATACGAACTATTTCGTTAATTATGTACAAAAGTAATTATAAACAAACATGTCTACTTCGGCAGCTCGCCCACCGCTAGGAGCGCTGTTGTCGTTGCAAGTGTCAGTTGGTAAAATCTTTTATAGCAGTCAGTGTACGCTGATGCAATAGCTCCGTACTTAGCTATCATTTACAACCGATCACTGAGCGAAAGATCCGTACCTAAAGACTGGAAAGTTGCCCAAGCTACTCCAATATTCAAGAAAGGCAATAGGTGCGATCCCCAAAATTACAGGCCAATCTCATTGACGTCGATTTGCAGTAGGATTTTGGAACATATACTTTGTTCGAACATTATGAACTACCTCGAAGAAAACGACCTATTAACCAATACTCAACACGGATTCAGAAACTATTGCTCTTGCGAAACAAAGCTTGCCCTTTATTCATATGAAGTGATAAGTCCCATCGACAAGGGATCACAAATCGATTCCATATTTCTGGATTTCCGGAAGGCTTTTGACACTGTACCCCACAAGCGGCTTCTAATGAAATTGCGTGCTTATGGAATATCCCCCAATTGTGCGATTGGATTCACGATTTTCTATCAGAAAGGACACAGTTCGTTGTAATTGACGGTAAGTCATCCAGTAAAACAGAAGTGATATCTGGCGTTCCGCAGGAAAGCGTTATAGGTCCCCTACTCTTCCTTGTGTTTATAAACGATGTAGGAGACAATCTGAATAGCTCCCTTAGACTGTTCGCGGATGATGCTGTCGTTTATCGGTTAATGAAGTCAACAGAGGATCAAAAGCAACTGCAAAGCGATTTAGACAAAATTTCTCCATGGTGCGAAAATTGGCAATTGGCAATTGAAGTAATACATATGACCACTAAAAGAAATCCGCTGAATTTCAATTACGCGATAAATCAGTCAAAACTTAAGGTCGTAAATTCTACCAAATACCTAGGAGTTACAATTACGAACAACTTAGACGGGAGAGAACATACAGAAGATATTGTGGGGAAGGCGAACCAAAGGCTACGTTTCACTGGCAGAAGGCTTCGAAGATGCACCAGCTCCACCAAAGGGACTGCCTACATCACACATGTGCGTCCTCTCCTGAAGTACTGTTGCCCATTATGGGACCCTCACCAGGTGGGACTGACGGAAGATATTGAGAAGGTTCAGAGAAGGGCATCTCGTTTTGTTTTATAACGTTACCGGGGGGAAAGCGTCGCGGAAATGTTGAACGAATTGGCATTGAAACCATTAAAAGAAAGACGTTATTCATTGCGGCGTGATTTGTTTGCGAAGTTTCAATCACCGACTTTTACTTCTGAATGTGAAAATGTTTTGCTGGCACCAACCTACTTAGGGAGACATGACCATCCCAATAAAATAAGAGAAAACAGATCGAAAACGTAACGATTTAGGTATTCTTTCTTCCCGCGCGCTATTAGAGAATGGAACGGTAGAGAAAAGTTATGAAAGTGGTAAATGAACCCTCTGCCAGGCACCTAAATGTGATTTGCAGAGTATCTGTGTAGATGTAGACTGTATATGGTAGACTGTGGTACCATTCCGGCAGACTGCTTCAAACTCGCTGAGCTGGCTGCTGGGAGCACCAGTGGGTCTCTGCGGCATGGCTCCTGTCTGCTTCACGCGCTGATGCCGCGCTCAGCCAGGGATGGGACACTGCGCTCACGCCGCGCCGCTTTCTCGGGGCACTGCCTCCCTGCTAACACTGTTCGGTTGTTGGTTCGAGCGTGCCAAGACGGGCGTGTCCACTGCGCGTAATTAGAATAGTGTTGTCGTAGGAGAAGCCTGTTTGGCGTTCGCGGTAGGAAAAATTCAGAGAAACTGGAAAAAGGATATTGAAATATTTTACAAGAACTTTCCTCGAGAAGATTACCCGCAATTGTTTATCTCCTGACAGCTTACATTATGTTCTGAACTAAATATTTGAGAAAAAGTGTTTCCTTCTTCTGAAATCAAATTAAAGAATTTGAAGGTCACGAGTAATCTTACTGACCTTCGACTAGGGCATTGCGATTGATTACGAGTAATATTACTCCAGACATGCATATGCTAATAAAAAATCAATTAAGTAGGTTTAAAGATGATCAAGACACGCGTTTTATTTATTTATTAGATGGTCCGTTGAACTTCGTATCACTTACCTCTTAATATAAACCATACTAATTTAAATCATATGTATTTTAGACCCAGTAGCTTTATAAAGGCATTTGCTTTGAACGTCAAATGTGCAAAATTTTATCGCAATCGTACGAATGATAGTGATATCCCAAAGAAAAGAGCTCTTTCAGTTTTCAAAATGTTCAAATGTTTGTAAATCTTATGGGAGTTAACTATGGGATCAACAGTCCCTAATCTTACAAACTACTTACGAACTAGGACGGCACAAATATCCATGCCCGAGGGGGGATTCGAACCCTCGACCGTAGTGGCCGTGCAGACCGTGACTGAAGCGCTTCAGTCCCCTCGGCCACCGCGACCGGCCTTTCAGTTTTCCACAAAATTTCCTATTTTCTGGCCAACGTTTCCAAACTTTTACTTCACTCAAACCTTCCTCTGGCTTTGAACGTCGAATGTGCAAAATATTATGGTAATCAGATGAATGGTACTGATATTTCATAGAAAAATCTCTTTCTATTTTTTCTGTATTTTCCGGGAATTTTTTCCAAATTTTTATTTCATAAGATCGTTACTCTTGCTTTGAACGTCAACCAGACGAATGATATTGATATCCTTTGAAAAAAGGCTCTTTCAGTTTCTCACGAATTTCCAAATTTTCCGGGTAACTTTCCCGAATTTTTAGTTCGTGAGAACGTTCATCTTTCGTTGAACGTCAAATGGTCAAAATTTTATCGCAAGCGGATGAACGGTTCTCAACTTATAGTATTGAGTACATTTAGAAACACATTTAAAAAGAAACTTAGTTCGACAGTCTATCGCAAGGAGTGCTGCAGCTGAACCTACTTTCTTTTGCGTTTTGCACGTTTCGTATAGAAAAGGCTTTAGGTTTAAAAACATTTAAATTCCCTAGATAGGATTTGCCGTAATTGGATAGAAACTGACGTCATTTTTTCCAAGTGTGCTGTGCATCTGTGTTATTCATCCTTTTTCTTTTTTTTTTTTTTTTTTTTTCGGGCTCTGTAAATGTACCCTTACTTTTGCAACGCACTCAAATGTTTGTAAACCTATTGGTTTACACTTACAAATTGCTTAAACTCACCTAAGGACAACACAAACCCACACACAAACAATCACACACACACACACACACACACACACACACACACACACACACACACATATATATATATATATATATATATATATATATATATATATATATATATATATATATATATATATATGCCCCAGGGAGGACTCGAACTTCCGACGGCGACCGACAGCGTGTTCCGCAGCAAAGCGCCTTACAGCGCTTGGTCACTGCACCGCAGCCGCAGCACTTCGTTGCTAAGAGTTTCGCTGGCAGGCAGAAATGCTATAATTATTTTTATTTTTTTATTTTTCAATTACATCTCGCTATTCATAAACGAGACTCAGAGGGCCATAGACACGGGTTCTCAGGTACATGCTGTGTTTCTTGACTGCCGCGAGGCGTTTGATACAGTTGACCACAGACGTTTAATGAACAAAGTAACAGCATATGGTCTATCAAACCAGTTGTGTCATTGGATTGAGGAGTTCCTAGATAACAAAACGCAGCATGTCATTCTCTATGGAGAGAAAACTTCCGAAGTAAGAGTGGTGTCAGGTATGGCACAGGGGAGTGTCGTAAGTCCGTTGCTGTTCACGATATATATATATATATATGACCTTACGGATAACGTCGGAAGTTCGCTGAGGCTTTTTCCGGATGACGCTGTATATATAGAGAGGTCGTAACAATGGAGAACTGTATTGAAATGCAGAAGAATCTGCATCGAATTGACGCATGGTGCAGGGAATGGCAATTGAATCTCAATGTAGACGAGTGCTGCGAATACATAGAAAGAAAGATCCTTTATCATTTAGCTACACTATAGCAGGTCAGCAACTGGAAGCAGTTAATTCCATAAATTATCTGGGAGTAGGCATTAGGAGTCATTTAAAATGGAACGACCATATAAAATCAGTCGTCGGTAAAGCAGATGCCAGACTTAGATTCATTGGAAGAATCCTAAGGAAATGCAGTCCGAAAACAAAGGAAGTAGGTTACAGTGCACTTGTTCGCCCACAGCTTGAATACTGCTCACCGGTGTGGGATCCGTACCAGGTTGGGTTGATAGAGGAAGTAGAAAAGTTCCAAAGGAGAGCAGCGCGCTTCGTTACAGGATCATTTGGTAATTGAGAAAGCGTTACGGAGATGATTGATAAACTCCAGTGGAAGACTCTGCAGGAGAGACGCTCTGTCGCTCGGTACGGGCTTTTATCGAAGTTTCGAGAACATACCTTTACGAAGGAGTCTGGCATTATATTGCTCCCTCCTAAGTATATCTCGCAAAGAGATCGTTGTTGTGTTATGGTCCTCAGTGTGGAGCTGGTTTGATGCAGGTCTCCACCCTACTGTATCCTGAGCAAGCCTTTTCATCTCCTCATAACAACGGCAACCCACATCCACTTGAATCTGCTCACTATACACGTCTCTTGGTCTCCCTCTGCGATTTTTACCCCACACACTTCCCTCCAATGCTAAATTTACGATTCCTCGATGTCTAAGAACGTGTCCTACCAAGCGATCCCTTCTTTTAGTCAGGGTATGCCAAAAATTCCTTTTCTCACCAATTCTGTTCAGTAACTCTTCATTAGTTATGCGATCTACCCACCTAATCTTCAGCATTCTTCTGTAGCACCACTTTTCAAAAGCCTCTATTCTCTTCCTGTCCGCACTGCTTATCGTCCATGTTTCACTCCCGTACAAGGCAACACTCCACACAAATGCCTTCAGAAAAGACTTCCTTACACTTAAATTAATATTCGATGTTAGAAAATTTCTCTTTTACAAAAATGCTTTTCTTCCCATTGCCATTCTGCATTTTATATCCACTGTACTGCGACCATCGCATGTTATTTTTCTACCCAAGTAACAAAACTCACCTACCACCTTCATTGTTTCATTACCTAATCTAATTACTTCAGCATCGCCTGATTTTCTAAAACTGCATTCTATTATCTTTGTTTTGCTCTTGTTAATGTTCATTTTATATGCTCTCTTCAACACAATGATATCATAAAGATAATATCAGAGAGATTAGAACCCAAACAGAGGCATACCAACAATCTTTCTTTCTGCGAACAATACGTGACTGGAACAGGAGGGAGAACCCACAGTGGTACTCAAGGTATCCTCCGTCTCACACCATCGGGTGGCTTGCGGAGTATGGATGTAGATGTAGATACCAAGTGCTGTATGTGGATTTGTGGTAATGTTTAATCAACTGAATGCTGTCCCAAAATGACTGTAAAATTCGCCGGAGCATGTGTGGGTTCGTGGCCATCGGCGCACTGCAGCACTTTGCTCGAGTTGCGCAGTGCGGCCTCGCGAACCGCCACCGTCTCCCGTTTCCCTGGCTTTCGTGTTTATCTCAGCAGCCGCGCGAGTTTAGGCGTAATAAACGGAACTTTTATACAAGCCTGCCCACGCGCGGGCTACTCTAACTCCGTTGCCATTCCGTACCATGGATCGGAACAAACATTGCACCACACGCTAAACTGTTAAAAAAATTAGTCGTTTGTTACCGCGGAGGCAACCTGTGTCATAAACTTTATCAGGTTTGAATGCAATTGCGAATCCCGATGTGTCCAGCGATACTGTATTCCAGTGCTAAAAAATATCACTTGAAATTAATTCATTTTTTTTCAAAAAATAAATAAATAAATAAATAAATAAGTTCAAATGTTTGTAGAGCTTATGGGACTTAACTACGTGGTGCCGGCCGCGGTGGCCGAGGGGACTGAGGCGCTACAGTCACGGTCTGCACGGCCACTGCGGTCGGGGGTTCGAATCCCCCCTCGGGCATGGATATTTGTGCCGTCCTTAGTATAAGGTAGTTGATAAGTAGTTTGTAAGTTTAGGGACTGATGACCCCGTAGTTAAGTCCCATAAGCTTAACAAACATTTGAACATTTTTTGTAACTACGTGGTCATCGGTCCCTAAACTTACAAACTACTTATGAACTAGCTAATACTAAGGACGGCACAAATATTAATGCCCGAAGGGGATTCGAATCCCCAACCGAAGTGGCCGAGCAGACCGTGACTGGTGCGCCGCAGACCGCTCGGTCACCGCGGCCAGCTCATTTTTTCAGATCTAGATTTCGCATAGCGCCACTTGGGCACTTTTTGACGTAGGTTGATAATACCCCTAAGCAAAGCAGAGCCTTTGAGGATCAACGGACAGCAGTAAGAGTGGTAATCTGAAGATTTTTTAACAAGGAAAGTACTTGGGCTCGAACAAAAACATATACACCAAAATCGTATGAGAGATAATTTAAAGGTCCCTTATTACACTAGTAATACTCCCACATCTGCAAAACTCTGCAATCGGCCGTTAGAGGCCTCTACGTGTGCCATGCTGCATTGCACTTTGACCTGTCGGTTCGCCAGTAGGGACGGTGCAGTGTGCCTCCGAAGTTGCGTTTTGTGACGTTATTTGTGTGGTGAAGCGACAGATGGGGCGGCGATTGCTAATCAATCCTGCTAATGTATTGCGATTGGTTGAGATGAAGTTACGAAGAACCTTTCTTCGTGAAGATGGTATTAGTGTAGAAGATGAATCATTCGCATGCTTTCTCGTATCTGTTATGGTACAGAAATATGAGCGTAGGTTAAATACTGTTGTAACACTAACACATAATGACGATAATAGGGATTATAACGACGAACAACTCATTCAACTGATTGCAAGCGGTAGTGCTACGGTAAGTGCGGGAAGAGGCGATGGAAGCAGTGGCAGTGAATACCAACAGTCTTCCCAGAAGAAGGTTACAGTTGCAACTATCATCACGGCTTTTGATGACATTGTATTTAATGTTTTGAACTTTTTTTTTTTTTTTCAAATCCAGTTTTTAGTATTTTGGTTTCATCGAAAAATATCTCTATTTATGTTGCAAAAATTCAGAAATTGATAAGATTATTTCTTCGTTGTTTTTGTTGTTAAATTTTTGTAATTAATACTCCCCAACCAAAGTAATGTCTCACAATATCCTTTCAGGAAGATGTGATGTTGGCGGCTTGCATGTGCGGAAGATAAATTTTGTAGTCCAAGTGGAGGATAGAGGGTAGTGCGCTGTTTGTGTTGTTTTTGATTTTGAAGATGACGACAACGAAGATAGCGGTGATCGTGATAAATAGGGGGTTAAGTTTCAATACAACATCATCTCTACGACGATTTAATCTAGGCATTGGCACAAAATCTAGATATCTGGAACTTTATACCACAAATTCTCATCTACGTGTTGACTAACACTGTCAATTAAAATTTCTTGCACTGTCAGAATCGTAAATGGGAACCTCGGGAACCTCTTCTTCCGAGCGGGTCGTCGTAGTACAAGGTAGTTCATAAGACGTCTGTAAGTTTAGGGACTGATGACCCCGCAGTTACGTCCCTAAAGCTGGCCTAACATTTGAACACGTACGTAGTTGCGTTTTTTTAAATAATGACTCATTTTGTTGCCGCGCGGAATGGCCGAGTGGGCTAAGGCATCATGCTACTGACTGGGCGTCCGTTGCCGCCGGAGTTTCGAGTCCTCCCTCGGATGTGTGTGTGTGTGTGTGTGTGTGTGTGTGTGTGTGTGTGTGTGTGTGTGTGTGTGTGTGTGTGTGTGTTGGCCTTAGTGCAAGTAAGTTTAAGTAGTTTGTAAGTCTAAGGACTCATAACAAAAGCAGTTTGATCCAGTTCGTTTACAAACATTATAACTCATTTTGATCATCTTAATTCCCTACATCACTGGTTTACTTAACTTTTCACGTGAACGTCATAACTTGGAGCGGCCCTGGAGTGAGTCAAACTGTGCCAACGCTACAGATGTACTGTACAGATGTACAGTGGGTGCAAAATTTTAAATTTTAATACGGTTCCAAAAATATGAAATAAGAAGACAATGAAACACTTGCAGAAATAAAGAAGTGTGACAATAATTTGATAATAACAATCATTTATAAATAGTGACTTACAGTAAATTATCAGCTATAGGCGTAACAACCACCTACGACACATAATTCAGGAGATATGACACAGCTGATGCGAGACGGAGGATACTTTACCTACGGATCTCGACAAAATCGACTGTTTTATTCCGATCTTGATTAAACTTCGCACACTTGTTCTTCAAAATAAGAGGAAGCTCAGTTGCCTACACCAAGCCACACGGGAATGGCTGCTTGGATGGGGGTACCATGTTACTGAATTGCTCCTGTCCGAGGTTCGAGTCGTTCCTTGAACTTAGGTGTGCTTGTTAACCTTAGCAAAAGTTAGTTTAAATAGTTTTCAAAAGTCTAGGGACCGATAACCTAAGCTGTTTGGTGCACGGCAGAGGAAAATTTCAACAGGTTTCAAGGCCTTGTGACCAATCACCATGAAATTACGTACGTTTCACAGTTCTCCGTGACATTTGATACATGCAATTTTTCATATAGTTTGTAGACAATGAGAGTAGGATATTGACAGGGAGTGTAGTCGAAATGGGCCGTGAGGGGGAGATGAAAGAAATACTAGAGAGAAGGAGAAAGAAGAAAGAGACGAATATAAGAAAGAGATGGACTGAACATATAAAATCCCGATCAATGCCCGGATTCCAGCTAGTAATATATAAGTATCAGAGTATGACGGAGCGAGGTGGCGCAGGGGTAAGACGTTGGACTCGCATTCGGGAGGATGCCATGCAGATTTAGGTTTTCCGCGATTTCCCTAAATCACTCCCAGCAAATACCGGGATAGTTTCTTTCAAAGGGCACTACCAATTTCCTCCCAGAAAATCCGAGCGTAAGCTCCGTCACTAATGACCACGCTGTCGACGAAACCACAGTCTATCATATACAGTCACGACACTCCCATAGATTTTTTTATACACAGCGACAACTGCGCTCCAAGTGGCCGGCAAGCTACATTTCTGTATACGATATTCGATGAGTGCGAATAGTATCGTTTATATCCAGTTTAACAAACTTTTTAGATTAGGGAATATATGTACTGTCATGAAATAGGTAATAACTTAAATAAAGCACCACCTTTGTCTTTCTTATGTTTCCTAAGATCCCTGATAGGGTACGAAATGATACATTACAGCACAATTTATATCAAATTATCTTGTAACCCATAGGCTTTTACTTAAAAATGTTATTTACTGTTAAAAATTGAAAAATGGTTAGGAAACACCAGAAGACCTGCCGTTTGGCAGAAAGACGTCACTTTTCTACTCAAGAACGTTAACATTACTTCACTATAATTCCAGTGAAATCGGTGAGGGTGGAACGAGGAAACGAATATAAAATGAAATAACTACAGTTTATAACGTTCTAAAACAGCCACCACGTCTGTAGCTGAAGGAAAAAAGCCACAGACGTGAGAAGAAAACGTAAAAAGCAATCAAACTGTTTTCAACAAAGAACAAACCCAATTCCACAATTGTTGCTACAGCTGAACCACAAACGGCAAGAATCTTCAAGACATTGTCTTTTTAAGCTAAAGTAATCGAAGTAATCACACTGAGCAGAATATGCGCGTATAAGACAGTCGACTGTAGCCTACAAATGTGCGAATCATTAGACTCCATATCGAATTAATAAGTGTAAAAAAAACTCTTTGCATTAGTAAGAACAGACCATAAAAGAAATTTATGTTTCTCTTATGTTTATATTCTACTTATTTTCAGCGGAATAAGCAGCAAATACACACCTATACGTAAGTATTGGTTCTTGATGAAGCGCCGGCCGCGGTGGCCGAGGAGACTGAGGCGCTCCAGTCATAGTCTGCACGGCCACTATGGCCGGGGGTTCGAATCCCCCCCCCCTCGGGCATGGATATTTGTGCCGTCCTTAGTATTAGCTAGTTCATAAGTTTAGGGACTGATGACCCCATAGTTAAGTCCCATAGACTCTATAAACATTTGAACATTTTCTTGATGAAGTTTTTCATTAAAGCATTGAATCACTTAAGTTCGGCTGTTTTACATTAATTTCCGTATTATGTATATTTATTGATATGTTACTAATACTTGTAACGCAAAAATTATAATAACTAATTCGTTAATTATGTACACAAATGATCAAAATATCCACGGGTTTACTGCCGGTCTATAGTGTCCAACGGGCACAATATTTCGGCGATCATACATGTCGCCATCATCAGGTGAACTGACGGACTGAGCTCCTGGAAACGCGCCGGCACGGAGATCCGCACGCTACGGCTGCTCGATGGGAACTGGGTTCTAGCCCGGTAGCGGGCCATTGAAATACCCTCGGCCCGCGGAGCGATACCTCCGTGATCCGCGCCCCGCGCCGCGGCCGCGCAGTGGAACCGATTGCGCCGGCGTCTGAGAAGACGTCGGTGTGAGGGCTCTGTCCGCCGTGGTCATCACTTCGTTACGTTTGCTAGATTTACTCTTAATTAACCCAATCGCTGGTTCCCAAGCTTTGCTAAGATTATAGCCAGAGTCACGGTTTATGAGGTCGTCACTTGTGCGAATTTCAATGGCCTCTCTAACGACGCAGTCCCAGTATCTCGACGTCTGTACCAGAATCCCAGTGTGTTCATACTCCATGGCGTGATTCTCCGACAAACAATGTTCAGCGACCGCCGACTTGCTCGGATACATCAATCGTGTGTGCCTCTGGTGTTCAACGCATCGATCCTCGACGGTACGCATCGTCTGTCCAATATATGACTTTCCACACTGACACGGAATCTGGTACACGCCCGCCTTCCTCAAACCGAGATCATCTTTAGCGCTCCCTGCCAGTGCACTAATTTTATTCGGCGGACAAAAAACAGTTCCAACCTGGTGTTTTTTTTCAAAATGCGGGCGATCTTCCCTGAGAGTGCGCCGGTATATGGAACGAACGCAGTGCCTACATCCTCCCTTGTGTTTTCATCCGTTTCCACAGGTTGTGTTGTAGTGGTTGGGCGGAGAGCCCGCTGAATCTGCCACTCTGAGTACCCATTTTTTCGAAATACAGTTCTCAGGTGTTCCAATTCCTGGGGTAGACTCTATGCGTCGGAGATAGTGCGCGCCCTATGTACTAGAGTTTTAAGTACCCCATTCCTCTGTGAAGGGTGGTGACAGCTGTCTGCGTGTAAATACAGATCAGTGTGCGTTGTCTTCCGATATACACTATGACCCAGGGTGCCATCAGCTCTTCCCTTGACCAAGACGTCAAGGAACGGCAATTTACCCTCCGTTTCAGTCTCCATAGTGAATTTGATGTTGGGGTGTATGGAGTTCAGATGTGTAAGGAAGTCAAGGAGTTTATCCATACCATGTGGCCAGATGACGAAAGTGTCGTCCACATAACGGAAAAAGCAAGTAGGTTTCCATTCAGATGATGCCAGGGCTTCCTCCTCGAAATTCTCCATGTACAAATTTGCGACCACAGGGGAGAGTGGGCTACCCATGGCGACTCCCTCCGTTTGTTCGTAGTATTCGCCATTGAAAAGAAAATACGTGGAGGTCAAGACATGCCTAAAAAGTTCGGTGGTCTTCTCGTCAAATTTCTGACCAATCAAATCTAGTGACTCTCGAAGGGGCACCCTCGTAAACAACGAAACGACGTCAAAACTCACCATGATATCTTACTCATCCAGCCTGAAGTTGTTAAGGCGTTTCACAAAATCCACGGAATTACGGATGTGATGAGGGAATTTACCCACATAAGGACTTAATATTCCCGTCAAGTATTTGGCCAACAAATATGTAGGTGCTCTGATGTTACTGACAATGGGACGTAACGGCACCCCATCTTTGTGAACCTTAGGGAGTCCATAAAGTCTTGGCGGTACCGGACCTTGAGTTAGCAGTTTATTGGCGACACCCTGCGGTAAATCCGCATCCTTGAGAAGCGTCCTCGTCTTGTTTTCCACCTTCTTTGTGGGGTCAACGCTGATCTTCCGGTAGGAATCATCTTTTAGCAGGCTCTGCATCTTTTCAGTGTAGTCCTTATGGGAGACAACAACCGTAGCATTGCCTTTGTCAGCCGGTAAGACAACAATTTGAGGGCGCTCCCTCAGGTCACGAATGGCCGCCCTCTCTTTACTAGTGATGTTCGACTTCATGGGCTTGGATTTCGTCAATGCACGACAAGTTTCACGACGTATTTCCTCAGCTGAATCAGGCGGAAGTCGAGCTGCAACCTGTTCAACAGCACTAATAATTTCTGCGACCGGTGTGAACTTGGTGGTAGGAGCAAAGTTGAGTCCTTTCTCTAAAACTGAGACCGCATCATCACTCAACTCCATGCCACTCAGATTGATGACGGTCTTGCACGGAACCTGCAGAGATGGTTTGTCAAGGAGGCGTGAGAACTTGGCTGTTTGACGTCCTGTTGCCTTCTTATGGGCGGAATCGGCTGCAACCGAAGTAACACCATCAATCCAATCCCAGGAAAAAGACGTGAAGTGACTAGCCAGTTGCAAATGCAGTTTGAATAGTTCCAGAGAGATGAACTCAAGACTACGGCGGGTGAAATGCACTGTCTCAAGAAACAATGAGGCCGGCCCGTTTTTTAATTCTCTTGGCTGCTGCAGAATCGATGTGATGCGTAACCTTAGCAAAATTTGGAACAACATTCTCGGAACGATATCTCTTTAGAAAAGCAAGAGTACTTAGCAAACGACATCTACGGTGGCGCAATTTTTCAAATTTCTTCATGCTGCGATACAGTTCCTCCCCGTAAAGGTGTATGATGTGATTCTTCATGGAGTTGAGTGATGATGCGGTCTCAGTTTTAGAGAAAGGACTCAACTTTGCTCCTACCACCAAGTTCACACCGGTCGCAGAAATTATTAGTGCTGTTGAACAGGTTGCAGCTCGACTTCCGCCTGATTCAGCTGAGGAAATACGTCGTGAAACTTGTCGTGCATTGACGAAATCCAAGCCCATGAAGTCGAACATCACTAGTAAAGAGAGGGCGGCCATTCGTGACCTGAGGGAGCGCCCTCAAATTGTTGTCTTACCGGCTGACAAAGGCAATGCTACGGTTGTTGTCTCCCATAAGGACTACACTGAAAAGATGCAGAGCCTGCTAAAAGATGATTCCTACCGGAAGATCAGCGTTGACCCCACAAAGAAGGTGGAAAACAAGACGAGGACGCTTCTCAAGGATGCGGATTTACCGCAGGGTGTCGCCAATAAACTGCTAACTCAAGGTCCGGTACCGCCAAGACTTTATGGACTCCCTAAGGTTCACAAAGATGGGGTGCCGTTACGTCCCATTGTCAGTAACATCAGAGCACCTACATATTTGTTGGCCAAATACTTGACGGGAATATTAAGTCCTTATGTGGGTAAATTCCCTCATCACATCCGTAATTCCGTGGATTTTGTGAAACGCCTTAACAACTTCAGGCTGGATGAGTAAGATATCATGGTGAGTTTTGACGTCGTTTCGTTGTTTACGAGGGTGCCCCTTCGAGAGTCACTAGATTTGATTGGTCAGAAATTTGACGAGAAGACCACCGAACTTTTTAGGCATGTCTTGACCTCCACGTATTTTCTTTTCAATGGCGAATACTACGAACAAACGGAGGGAGTCGCCATGGGTAGCCCACTCTCCCCTGTGGTCGCAAATTTGTACATGGAGAATTTCGAGGAGGAAGCCCTGGCATCATCTGAATGGAAACCTACTTGCTTTTTCCGTTATGTGGACGACACTTTCGTCATCTGGCCACATGGTATGGATAAACTCCTTGACTTCCTTACACATCTGAACTCCATACACCCCAACATCAAATTCACTATGGAGACTGAAACGGAGGGTAAATTGCCGTTCCTTGACGTCTTGGTCAAGAGAAGAGCTGATGGCACCCTGGGTCATAGTGTATATCGGAAGACAACGCACACAGATCTGTATTTACACGCAGACAGCTGTCACCACCCTTCACAGAGGAATGGGGTACTTAAAACTCTAGTACATAGGGCGCGCACTATCTCCGACGCATAGAGTCTACCCCAGGAATTGGAACACCTGAGAACTGTATTTCGAAAAAATGGGTACTCAGAGTGGCAGATTCAGCGGGCTCTCCGCCCAACCACTACAACACAACCTGTGGAAACGGATGAAAACACAAGGGAGGATGTAGGCACTGCGTTCGTTCCATATACCGGCGCACTCTCAGGGAAGA
Organism: Locusta migratoria; assembly: GCA_026315105.1. NCBI lineage: Eukaryota > Metazoa > Arthropoda > Insecta > Orthoptera > Acrididae > Locusta > Locusta migratoria. The sequence continues at coordinate 230,716,370 of CM048749.1, read as the reverse complement.
TCGCCCGCATTTTGAAAAAAAACACCAGGTTGGAACTGTTTTTTGTCCGCCGAATAAAATTAGTGCACTGGCAGGGAGCGCTAAAGATGATCTCGGTTTGAGGAAGGCGGGCGTGTACCAGATTCCGTGTCAGTGTGGAAAGTCATATATTGGACAGACGATGCGTACCGTCGAGGATCGATGCGTTGAACACCAGAGGCACACACGATTGATGTATCCGAGCAAGTCGGCGGTCGCTGAACATTGTTTGTCGGAGAATCACGCCATGGAGTATGAACACACTGGGATTCTGGTACAGACGTCGAGATACTGGGACTGCGTCGTTAGAGAGGCCATTGAAATTCGCACAAGTGACGACCTCATAAACCGTGACTCTGGCTATAATCTTAGCAAAGCTTGGGAACCAGCGATTGGGTTAATTAAGAGTAAATCTAGCAAACGTAACGAAGTGATGACCACGGCGGACAGAGCCCTCACACCGACGTCTTCTCAGACGCCGGCGCAATCGGTTCCACTGCGCGGCCGCGGCGCGGGGCGCGGATCACGGAGGTATCGCTCCGCGGGCCGAGGGTATTTCAATGGCCCGCTACCGGGCTAGAACCCAGTTCCCTTCGAGCAGCCGTAGCGTGCGGATCTCCGTGCCGGCGCGTTTCCAGGAGCTCAGTCCGTCAGTTCACCTGATGATGGCGACATGTATGATCGCCGAAATATTGTGTTCGTTGGACACTATAGACCGGCAGTACACCCGTGGATATTTTGATCATCAAATACGCCGGGAGAAACTGAAGCATCGCGTACACAAATAATTATAAAGAAACATCACTCTTTCGGCGGCTTGCCCACCGCTAGGAGCGCTAGTGTCGTTACAACTGTCAGTTGGTAACAACTTTTACAGTAGTGAGTGTTACGACTGTATATGTTAGATTGTGACGGAACGTTAAACCCTAAGCTTCCTTCCTTCCTATCAGAGTATCAATGCTTTAACTGGAATCAAATATTTACAGGCAGTCACATGTAAAGTTGATTTAAAAATCTGTTACTGTCGTGACATGAAGTACAACCAAATCTCAGTAAATAAATAAATAAAATCGGCTTATCATCTTCAGAATCAGTGCACCTTAAATACATGACCAACAGTAAATTTAAACTTACTGTCGTAAATTAATCAACCATGGTGCTCATTATAATTTTTTTCTGCATTATAGTGTCAGTAATTTTCGCCCTCATTTGTTTTGTAAAATGGTCCAGAATATTCGAAAAACTACAGTTATAGTGCAACAGCCTAACCACATTAATAACGTTCAGTTCTGTAAGACATCTAAAGGAAGGTCGGTTCTGCAGGCTATTTTAGATTCACTGCGGAATATTCCGTTTCCTGTCAGCACTTTCTACAGGTACATAAATACTCCGCAAATCACACTGAAGTGCATGGCAGAGTGTTCATCGACCCACTTTCATGATGCTTCTCTACAGTTCCATTCTCTAATAGCGCGTGGGAAAAAAGAAACAACTAAATCTTTCCTTTTTAGATGCTTTTCTACCGTTCCATTCTGTAACAGCGTGGAAAAAAGGAACACCAAAATCTTTCCGTTTTCGATCCAATTTGTCTTATTTTATTGCGATGATTATGCTTCTCTATGTAGATGGATACTAACAAAATATGTTCGCATTCGGAAGAAAAGTTGGTGAAAAAAGTTTCGCAAATATATCTCACCGCAACGAATAACGCTTTACTTTTAATAATTTCCACCCTAACTCGTGCATTATTTTCCTGACACTCTCTCCGTTATAAAGCGATAATACAAAACGAGTTGCTCTTCTTTAAACTTTCTCTATATCCCCCGCACTAGTACAAGAATTAATAAATTACGAATCAACCACTTACATTGTTATAGCAGCCCTCTACTCTCTTTGAACTACATTTTTTGCCATCTATCAGTCTCATTTACAATCCCTCCAAAGAAAATAGAGGTAGCATTTGTGTCACTCTGGTGTTACCGTAGATGGAAGTTGCACGAAACAAACGTTTCCTTGCACTAAACAAAATTCATGATTGTTGATTGCAATAAAATTTGTATGGATATGGTTGAGTAAAAATATTTCACCCGTAGCACCAAACAATGCGTGTACACTGCACATCACATGCCACAGTGCTTTTACTCCAATCTGAGTTTACGTGTGGGAAGATTCATCGCATCTATCCCCTACTATTCCCTTTCCTTCGGATCTCCGTTAATACCTGTTACCTTGATCTTCTTGCCACAATCTTGTATATTAATATGTTTCTGCTGTTTCTTGACGTTGAATCTATACTTAATAACATACAAACAAACTATGAAACAACTATGTTTGGCAATGAAATAACTAAACTGCACTGAACTGTTTATCCAGTTTTGTCTTCCGAGAAAGAATGACACTTTGATAAAGGTTGAGTTTGTCTGAATGTGGGAAGGGGATTCGGAGGGGACGGCACTGAAAATTTTCTCACCGGGCGGCAAAACTCTGGAGTCAGCCCTGGTTATAACTGAAATTACATGCAACATGAGAGAATTACTATGGGTCTTAAAGAAAGTGGTAACTCAGGTTCTGAATATAGTTTCAACTAATATATGCCCGTGCTCCACTACTAAAGCTAACAAGTTCGTTCCAGTACTGTTGCTTTCTAGATTTCAGAAAACCAATTGATAAAAAACAAACCCATTTGAATCACTAGACAATCAATTCGTTTTTCGTAGCAACAAGTCAAATGTAAATAAAAGTCATCGAAAGAAGCAAAGAAATTTCATTAAGATTTTAATTTACAAAGTGAAACATTAAATACGTTTTTTCTGGCCAAGTAAAATCAATGGTAGTTGGCATTCCTAAGAATAAGATTGTACCGCTTAATTCTGTTGGTGACATAAGTTTCCGATTATACAGCTATCATTGATTGTAAACTAAACAATCAAACAATGTCATATGTTGGTACGAAATTAAAAGCAGTATTTATTGGTTCTTTGGTGTACTGTGCCACCCTACCAAGCAAACCAGACTCTTACAATTTAAAAATTAGAATGAAACTTGAAAGATGTCACTAAGTTACGTGATGATTTCATGTAAATTATTAACACCAGTTAAAGACATAACAGACTGAAGAGAGCAGGTTAGGAATGATTTAAGCGTAATTTCTTGTATAATGAGCATTACAAGTCTTAAATATCCAGTCTTTCATTTAAGTTCTTAGTTCATTCAGTACTGTCACTAATTTAATATTTAGTTATCAGTATTAGTAAGGTAAGCTTGGAGGTAGACAGAAATTTTATTTCGTTGGCAGAATTCTATCCACAGCCTTCTCAGCAAACTTGTTATTCAGCGAACGTTCCCAAAGTCGCCGCTACCAGTGACCACGAAGTCGTGGTACTCGTCTGGCGATGGTCTGAGAAGTTCTATACATCAAAGAGAAATTCAGCGGAAGCCGACAGGGCAGCGTGAAAGCGAGGGCTGGTTTCACAGAATTAGACGGTCGGTGAACGCAGAAGACACAAAGAGTCATTGCCAGTCTCTTGGGAGGCTTTAAGTGAAGTAATAGCATATTTCCCGCGCCTCACCTTGCTTTTCTGTTCAAGGAATCTTGTAGAAAGAGCGCGAATAGCATTTTATTATTGGCACGACGTCTTTGTCGTTAGAGGGAGAGGAACGAAGTTCCTGCCAGCACTCACAATATGTTTAAAGCAAGCCATTTGACACCTCAAAATAATGAGTTTAAAAATATAAACTGTTGAAACGGCTGAAGAGGGAAGATTTATTTTTTCTCTCCAGAGCAAAGACGTAGAGGAATGAACGGCTTCTTCTGTCTTCGACTGCCGACTTTTGCCGTGTCTGCACATCTGACTGAGGCGCTCCAGTCACGGTCAGCACGGCCACTACGGTCGGGGGTTCGAATCCCCCCCTCGGGCATGGATATTTGTGCCGTCCTAGTTAGTAAGTTGTTCATAAGTAGTTTGTAAGTTTAGGGACTGATGACCCCGTAGTTAAGTCCCATAAGCTTAACAAACATTTGAACATTTTTTTTAGTTTTATAGACAGTGGATCGTTCTGTCGATTCGTGATGATCTCTTGGAAGGAACATTTGTGATTTACCCTTTGTAGATAGTCGAAAACACTGAAACCTATTCTTTCTAAAAAAAATCTCTGTGTGTATTTCACTTTCAGGTATCGAAGTTTCAATTGTTGTTAGACAGTGTAATATTACTCGTTATTGAATCAAATAGTCATAATAACAAACGTCGTATTCCCGAACTTAAAACATAGTCACATTTAATTTCCCTAATGCCGCACTCCAAAGTTAAAGCTGAACTACTGGCTATAGCAATCTAAACTCAGCACTGTTGTACTAACAATTTAGCAGACTCTACTCATAACTGATTAATTATGAAAGCACCTGTGTTTGTGTACAGCGCAACGAAACATTAACTTTCTGCTGAATTTCTTACCACTGTCAACCACTTAAACAATGCACATATAATCGTCACACATTTCACGTAAGAAAATTTTTACAAGAGAAGTTTTCAGCAGTCTTAACTTTATCTTGAGATGGCCTACTTCAAATGACCTAACAATTCTCAGTTAATAATGTTGATAACAATTAGTTCCCACAATGAAATAACACTTCACTTTCGTTGTTGTAGTTGACTAATTACAGAGGGATAAGTTCTTACTAATGAATAATAGAGGACGAACGTTTAACAAAATGCTTCATTCAAGAAACAAAAACGAAAACTACATCTTTTAATTTTACAAATACCAAGACAGAAAAGTAATAGTCGGATTTTACTTTACCTTTTAGTCCTTAAAGTTTTTCTGTGAGAAAGTTTTACAAATGAAAATCTCTGTCTGCTGCCTCTGCGGACAGACTCACAAAAAGACATACGTCCTTACACTTTGACTATCAGATCGGAAGTATCGTGCATTCGCGCCAAAACTGTGCTCCTCGAGACAACGATAATGTTATACAAAAGTAATGCATCGTTGTCGCGTTCTACCAACCTCAGGTGGCGTACCAACGTAATTTACTGTCCGTGGCTTCTAGCACAACTATCTAGTGCCACCTTTTTGCTGGGTACGTCTGTACGTACCCCTTTCAAGATATAAGCCTCATTCCTGATCACGAAAGTCAAAGCCGTTTGCGTAACTTCAAAATTTTCTATGCAGTCAATGAAATGAGTTTACAGTGAGAGCTTATTTGATACGGATGCATACCGTCATCCTTTATTAATTTAAATTCTTTTGATCGGGGTTTTTCGCCATATTTCTTTCAGTGTAGGACAGATCTAGATCTTAACTTCGAGGATGACTGTGCTTCTCTGTAACTTCAGACTGGCCATGCTGCAAGCTGCTACAATAACAACTACAGCCGCTGCATATATTGGTGTGGTAATATGTCGACGCAACTGCGATTAGGGAACGTAAAAAGAGTATTATTGCTCTGTCTCTTTCCTTGTTCTGTCAGTTAAAAATCAATTGCATATTAAACTAGCTTTTTTATCATTCTTCTATTTAATTCAGAGAGTGCACATTCATGGCCAACGCAAATCTGTATCGGTGTTTCATGATGTTTCCTTCTCGCGAGTTAGACATACTGCTTCCACAGAATTCTTTCCTCATTTTTTCTTCTATGTCAACAAATGCTGTAAGTGTAATTTACGATTATTACGTGCTGTGTCTCCTATATTTTTGTTATAATAAATATATTTAAAAAAACTCTCATTTCATTTCAGTAGATTTCTTTTTCCCTCTTTCTGTAAATTCACAAAAATTAATATTTAATAATTAATCAACGTAGCGCTTAATGCAGAGGCTTGTCTGGAGAGAGACGTTTAGTTTAAATGCAAATACTAGTAATTGGCAGTAAAAGACATTAAGCAATTATGATAGAGTTTAGGGCCAAAATAAAATTATTCGATTTGAGTATTCATACCATTGCATGCACGTTAACATACATACTTAAATTGGAAACTTTAAATTACAATATACAGGGTGTTTCAGGATCAATAGTAAGTGTTTAGGAGGTGGTAGTGTAGACAAATTGCAATAACTAATCACACGTGTGCAATTTCTATTGAATATAGAGATAAATCTGAATTGAATGCATTTCCGATTCGTATTTGCTACATCGGTTTCTATAGGCTACAGGTTTTAGGCGTATTCATCAAATATAAGCACTAGAATGTTGATGTTCAAGTTGTGAAGTCGCATCTGTAAGTGTGAGTGAAAAGACTGTGGATGAAGTAGCAGACGTTATTCATTTGGTACAACATAGTGCTTAAAGAAGAAATTCTGCATGTAATTGTGTTCCACAAAAAAGAGTATGGCGGATATTATGACAGCACTGGCTCCATATGTATTTTTAACCGCTCATTCAACTCCTTCGAGGAGGGCATGAAGATTGACTACTGGAATTTTCTCTTTCGATACTTGAAAATCGGCAAGAAATACCATTTTCACACTTCACTGCTGAACCCACTTCCATTAGTGACGGAATCAACAACAAACACTAGAAGAAAATCCATGTGTCATTGTGCAGATACAGTTTCAAGTTTCAGTTGATAGACAGTCAGTTATTTGGGCGTGTTGTGTTACCACAACGTTTAGAGGGACCCGTTCTCTACACTTTCTTGAAAATAAGCTTCGAGCATCATTCTAAGAAATTCCTTTGAATGAATGAATGCTTATTTTCTTCCATTTTGACGGATCCCCTGCACATTCTAGTCGTCAGGTGACATAAGCTAAACCTAACATTTCCAGGAAGATGAATCGGTAAATGTGGGCACTTGTCTTGGCCAACAATGTCAACATAGCCCCTACCCATAGCTTAAGATATAAGAATGTAGCTTTCGGCGTCATTATTGTTAAAATTGAAATTCTTTTGAGCCATTTGCCACGTCATGACGATATATATCTCCAACGTTTCGGCTCCGTCACAGGTGCCTTCCTCAGGAAATGCTGACTTGTTTCCCCCTGTGTTTGTCTTATACAGCCAGCAGAAAGGGAAGGAATAACTTTATTAGTGCTTGCATTGATGTTTCTGGTAGCGCGGAAGATGCGCTTATTGCAGTTTGCATCGGTGGTTCTGATACTAGAAAGTGTACGCTTGTTGGCGTTTGCATTTAATTGGCCACAACGGCGATAACCGAAGTCTCCTGGTGGGCCTGGTTCTTCTTAGTAGTGACGTTGCTGCCACGCTGTCAGGAGTGTCCATCTGCAGCACAAGGGCCGTTTGTACTGCTTGCCAATGACCGTCGCCGCACTACCAAAACCAGTAGCCAAGACGGTGAGATTTTTTATCCGTCTTCTATGTTCATTTTGTTGGGGTGTTTACTAATCTCAGTTGCTTCACGCATTTTCCTCTTCGTTTTTTTTTTTTTCGTAGCTTACAAATTACTTAAACCTACGTAAACTAACCTAAGGACAAACACACTGCCCCAGGCAGGACTCGAACCTCCACGGCGAGCAACCGCGCGCTCCGCAGCGAGGTGCTTTAGACCGCTCGGCTACTACACCGTGGCCCCATGGGATCCTAAATTGATTTGAGGACATCTTTAATATTGTGTTATTGCTGGAAAAACAGGTTTGATGCCAGCTCGTCGTAAGACTTTCCAAATGTGCTCACTAAGCCCCTTAAAGTATGGCAAACGTGCCACCGGTAACTCTTCAACTTCCGTGTCCTTTTCCTTAGTTCGGCGCGGTTTTGTAGCTTTCTTAATGCTTCTGTCGCTGTAACCATTGACACGGAATATCGATCGCAACTTGGAGAGCTCTTCTTCCAAATTGTTGTCATCACTAATCCTATGCGCCCTTGTAACTAGTGTGCGTCGAACTGAGTTCTTCTGGGCCGGATGGTGATGGGATTGCGCGTCCAAGTACCGGTTGGTATGGGTGACTTCCTATGCACTCTTTGGCCTAGTGTGCCTCTTGCTATTTTGTACACTAGTACGTCCAGAAAAGGAATAAAACCATCGTTTCCTATTTCTACAGTGATTTTTATTTTCTCATGCTAGCTGTTAAGATGTTCGAGGAATGCAACTAGCTTTTCCTTTCCGTGTGGCAATATGATCAAAGTATCGTCGACATACCTTAGCCAGCACTTGTGTCATAAAGGTGCTGAGTTCTAGTAAAAACCCTAGCAATATGAACAGAGAAGACGGATACAAACTCTCACCGACTTGGCTACCGGTTTTAGTGGCGTGGCGACGGTCATCGGCGAGAGCTACAACGTCCTTTTGCCGCAGATGGGCACTCCTGACAGCGTGGCAGTAACGTCAGTACTTAGAAGAACCAGGCCCACCAGGAAACTTCGGTTATCGCCGTTGTTGGCTGATTAGATGCATACACCAACAAGCGTACACCTTCCTGTTTTCCACTGATGCAAACGCCAATAAGCGCATCTCCATCCCGTATTTCCACCTATCAGAAACACCAATGCAAGCGCCAATAAAGTTATTTCTTTCCTTTTTGCTGGCTGTATAAGACAAACACAGGAGGAAACAAGTCATTATTCGCTGAGGAAGGCTCCTGTAACGGTGTCGAAATGTTGGAGAAATATGCGGCAAATACCTCAGAACAATTTCAATTTTAGCTTTAGATAACTTCCTCGATAGTGGAAGTATGGCTGCCGAAACAAAGTTTCAAGTTTCCTGCAGATGTGAATCCGTAGATAATGGCTCTCCATACCAAATCAGGACTCATCTAGGAAAAGAACATTGATCTACTGTTCGACCGTTCACGTGGCATGTTGACAACTCTGCCGATGCCATCTCTACAATGTTTGCCTCGATGCAATCTTCTCCGTGAATGCGGAGAATTCAGATGCCAGTTGCAAGGCAGTATATAATTCCGTCCACGTAATAACACACGTGGTCGGGCCTGCCCTGGTCTTCGGGATTCAGATTTGGTCTGTATAAACTGTCATCACATCAGAATATCACCAAACCGATTCACATTAAGCCACCGGACCACATCGGTTTGAGACTGTCCTGCTTCTAATCTTCCTATGGCCCTTCACTGCAGAGAGTCCCGCACACGTCTTCTCTGTGTCATACTACACCATTTGTGGATGTGTACACAGTGACTGTAGATATGGGACTAACTAGAAAACATTACCTCGTTTGACAGGTGTCCAGACGTCCTCGCTGGGTTGGTTATACACTGACGGGACTGCCATTTTCTGTGCGAACACAATTATACAATAAAACTATATTTATTCGAAAAAGAAGATAAAAATTCGATTAACGCTTTCCGGAGTGAAAATTTACAGTCTTTCGAAACTGTCAATGCAAATTATCCACCGGCCTTCCGTACAGTGAAGGAGAGGGTAGAACGCCAGTCTCTCTCCTTTACTACCCGCCGCTCTGAATCATACAACACTCCTTTTACTGAGTGGGAGCTCCTCAGCCGGCCGCGGTGGCCGAGGAGACTGAGGCGCTCCAGTCACGGTCTGCACGGCCACTACGGTCGGGGGTTCGAATCCCCCTCGGGCATGGATATTTGTGCCGTCTTTAGTATAAGGTAGTTCATAAGTAGTTTGTAAGTTTAGGGACTGATGACCCCGTAAGCTTAACAAACATTTGAACTTTTTTTTTTAGCTCCTCAGTGCTCTTCAACAATGTCATGACATGGCGCCTGGGCCTGATAGCATCCATAGCCAAATGCTGAAGCATCTCTCAGCAGATAGTCGGCGCAATCTACTTGCAGTCTATAACCGCATTTGGTGTGATGGTGTCTTCCCGTCACAGTGGCGGGAGAGTATCATCATCCCAGTGCTAAAACCCGACAAACATCCTCTTTCCTGGGATAGCTATCGGCCCATTAACCTGACTAACGTTCCATGCAAACTGTTGGAGCGGATGGTCAGTCGGCGATTGTGTTGGATTCTGGAGACTCGAGGCTTACTGGCTGCATGCCAGGGCAGTTTTCTCCAGGGTCGATCTACCACCGACAATCTGGTGTACCTCGAGTCTGCAATCCGCACAGCCTTTTCTCGGTGCCACCACCTTGTTGCCATCTTCTTCGATATGCACAAAGCATATGATACAACCTGGCGACGACACATCCTCAGTACTTTACATGGTTGGAGCCTCCGGGGCTCCCTACCTATTTTTATCCAGAATTTTTTAGCTGTCCATACCTTTCGTGTCCAAATTGGTGCCTCCCTGAGCACTCTCATATCCAGGAAAAATGGGGTTCCTCAGTGCTCGGTTTTAAGCGTTCGATTATTTTTAGTTGCCATCAACGGTCTAGCGAATACGGTTGTGTCGTCGGTCTCCCCTTCTCTTTTCGCTGATGACTTTTGTATCTCTTTTAGTTCCTGCAGCACCCAAGTTGCCGAGCGTAGGTTGCAAGGTGCTATTCGGAAGGCGCAGACCTGGGCGCTTACTCATGGCTTTCAGTTTTCTGCCACCAAGACCAGAATGATGCACTTCTGTCGGCTTCGGACAGTTCACCCTCACCCTGAACTTTATCTTAACGAGGAACTCCTGACCGTAGTAGACACACATCGGTTTTTAGGACTGCTCTTTGACACCCGGCTGACGTGACTCCCCCACATTTGTCAGCTGAAACTGGAGTGCTGGCGCCGTCTCAACCTACTCCGCCACCTGGGTCATACGACCTGGGGTGCTGACTGCTCGACGCTGTTGCGGCTTTACACAGCAGTCCCGTCTCGATTTTGGGTGCATTTCCGATGGGTCTGCGGCACCTTCGGCACTGCATCTACTGGACCCCATTCACAACTGTGCGGTTCGCATCGCGACTGGCGCTTTCCGCACCAGCCCAGTGAACAGCCTACTTGTGGAGACCGGGGTCCCACCTTTGGGGATCAGCCGCCAACACCTGCTCGCGGCTTATGCAGCCAACGTATAATGCTCCCCAGGCCACCGGAACCGTCATCTTCTCTTTTCGGATGTGATCGTTCCCCGCCATCAGCGACGCCCCAGATCAGGTAATACGATTGCCTATCGAGTTCGGTCCCTCCTCCTGGAGCTTGAGTCTCTGCCCCTTCCATCACCATATCGGGTCCATGTGCGTACACCTGCATGGTGCTTGCCAAGGCCGTCTACTCGGCTGGACTTGGCCCATGGGCCCAAAGACTCAGTTCCACTGGCGGCGCTCCGCCGTCAGTTCTCGGCTGTCATAGCGGAATTCCCTGGTTATGACCTGATCTACACCGATGGTTCTCTGGTTGATGGCTGCGTGGGATTTGCCTATACTCACGGTGACCGTGTGGAACAGCACTCTCTGCCGAATGGCTGCAGTGTTTACACTGCAGAGCTGGTGGCCATTCACAGAGCTCTCGTGCATATCTGGTCCTGCTCAGGCGAGTCTTTTCTTATTTGCAGCGACTCCCTGAGCAGCCTTAGAGCTCTGGACCAGTGTTACCCACGGTTTACCCTGGTGTTGGCCGTACAGGAGACACTTTAGGCCGTTACACAGACCGGGAGATCTGTGGTGTTCATCTGGTCTCCGGGTCATGTTGGTACCCAGGCAATGAACGTGTTGACCAGCTTGCCAAGCAAAAGGTCATGTTGGTATCCCAGGCAATGAACGTGTTGACCAGCTTGACAAGCAGGCTGTCGGTGCGTCCAGTCTAGAGAACGGCCTCCCAGCTGCTGATCTCCGTTCATTGTTGCGCCAACGCGTACATCGCATTTGGGATGCTGAGTGGCGTAGCCTGAGCACGCCCAACAAGCTCTGGGTTGTCAAGGAGACTACGGCCGCATGGCGCTCCTCCATGCGTGGTTCTCGACGGGATTCAGTGGTTTTGTGTCGCCTCCGTATTGGTCATACGTGGCTCACCCATGGACATCTCCTTCGTGGTGAGGACCCGCCCCAATGTCGGTGTGGCTCGCGTCTGACAATAGTCCACATCTTGTTCGACTGCCCCGTTTTAGCCGCCTTGCGGCGAAGTTTTAACCTCCCTGATGTTTTATCGGAAGTTTTAGGTGACGATGCTAAAATGGCAGATTACGTTTTACGTTTTTTTCGAGCAGGGGTTTTTACCGTTGTCTCTAACTGGAGATTTCTTTGTGCTGCCGAGTGGTTGACTTTCCTTATTTTAGTTTTATGGTCGGCCAACCACAGCCATCGGCTTCTTTGTTGTACGCTGTCTTTGCGTGATCGTCTCTTTTCGTTTTGTTTCTTGTTGTTTTTGATGTTTCCTGGACGCAGTGGGAGTCACCTCCCACATTGCAAGCGCAATGTCGGGGGGGGGGGGGGATTTCTTAAGCATAGACAGTATCACTTTTGACACTTATTGATGGAATGGGGGACTGATGACCATTGTAGTTTTGTTCCCCTTAAATATCCAAACAACAACATCAACGCTGATTCAGAAAGTATCGTTCCTGTGAAACCAGCTAGCTCTTTACTCCCATTATGTGATGAGTGCTATCGACGAGGGATGTCAAATACATTCCGTATTTCTAGATTTCTGGAAGTCTTTTGACAGTATGCCTCACAGCGTCTTCTAATCAAATTGCATGCTTATGGAATATCGCCACAGTTGTGCGATTGGATTCGTGATTTACTGTAATAAAGAGTAATAACCTAACCTAACCTTATTGTAATTGACGGCAAGTCATCGAATAGCACAGAAGTGATATCTGGAAAGACAGAAAAGTTGCACAGGTCATTCCAATGTTCAAAAAAGGCAATAGAAGTGATCCGTAAAATTAAAGGCTTATATCATTGAGGTCGGTTTGCAAGCGGGATTTTAGAACATATACTTTCCTCAAATAATATGATCTACCTCGAAGAGAACGACCTATTAACTCCTAGTCAACACGGATTCAGAAAGTATCGTTCCTGTGAAACCAGCTAGCTCTTTACTCACATTATGTGATGAGTGCTATCGACGAGGGATATCAAATAGATTCCGTATTTTCTAGATTTCTGGAAGGCTTTTGACACTAATACCTCACAAGCGTCTTCTAATCAAATTGCGTGCTTATGGAATATCGGCACAGTTGTGTGATTGGATTCGTTATTTCCTGTCATATAGGACACTGTACGTTGTAACTGACGGCATGTCGTCGAGTAAAACAAAAGCGATATCTGGCGTTCCCTAGGGAAGTGTTATAGGGCCCTTACTGTTCCTTGTTTTTATAAACTATTTAAAGGACAATCTGAGTAGCTCTCTTATACTGTTCACGGATGATGCTGTTATTTATCGGTTAGTAAAGTCATCAGAAGATCAAAAGCAACTACAAATGATACGATATCTGCATGGTGCAAAAATTGGCAATTGAACATTAATAATGATAAATGTGAGAACATCCATATGACCACTAAAAGGAACCCATTAAACTTCCATTACACGATAAATGGTCAAATCTACAGGCCGTCAATTCAACTAAACAACTAGTAGTAACAATTACAAACAACTTAAATTGAAGAGAACACACACAAAATATTTTAGGGAAGGTGAACCAAAGACTACGTTTCATTGGTAGAACACTTAGAAGATGCAACAATTCTAGTATAGAAAGTGCCTCCAATACACTTGTGTGTCCTATCTTGGAGTATTGCTGCGCATTTTGGGATCCACACCAGGTGAGACTGGCGGATGATTAAGAGAAAGTTCATAGAAGGACAGCTCATTACGTATTATATACAGTAGAGCGTGTCACGGAAATAATGCACGAGTTGGAGTGTTAATCATCAAAAGAAAGGCGTTATTCGTTGGGGCTAGATCTATTTGTGAAATTTCTTTCACGAACTTTCTCTTCCGATTGCAACTTTGTTAGCAACCATCTACATAGGGAGATATGATCATCATAATAAAATGAGAAAAATCAGATCGAAAACGGAAAGATTTCGGTGCTCCTTTTTTCCCGCGAGCTATTAGAGAATAGAAATGTAGGAAATTATCATAAAAGTGGTTCGATGATCCCTCTGCCGTGCACTCAGTGTGACTTGCAGAATTCAATTCAAATGTTTGTATAGCTTATGGAACTCGACTACGGGGCCATCAGTCCCTAAACTTACAAACTACCTATGAACTACTTAATACTAAGGACGTCACAAATATCCATGCCCGAGGGGGGATTCGAACCCCCGACCGTAGTGGCCGTGCAGACCGTGACTGGAGCGCCTCAGTCCCCTCGGCCACCGCGGCCGGCTGACTTGCAAAGTACTTATGTATATATAGATGTATACCTGTACCAGCTTTTCGAATTTTCATAAGGAACGTTTGGAATCGGTAACTAGAATTGATCTATGGATCACAATTATAGTTACCGATACTAGCTATCCATACTTTTTACATGAATGGATGTTATGGGTAACTAGAAATGACTTATACAGCTCAGTTCTAATTGCCGATCCCAACTCTTTTTGTTTTCTGACTGAATCATTTTGGTACCTCTTCAGTCTGTCGTTACTTTGAAATAGCAACACGCGAGTTATAAGGAGAAAATCATGAAAATACGAAAGGGAAAATGGCGTCTCTGCACGAGAGAGCTTGCACCCAAATAGACCTCAGGATCGACCGGCTACATCATTTTGGCATCACTTCCTTGGCCAGTTCGGGTGCAAATAGACTCTTCCGTCACAGAGGCAAATTTGTCAGTCCAATAATGTCTGTGGTCTTAGATAATCGAGTTGCTGTTGATAATGTCATTTGTTTCCCTGAGCCTATTGTGTTGTTTAATAATTTTGCAGATGAACTTGAAGTAATATATAAAGAGACAGACAGACACGCCAGTTTTAGATTAAAATCCTTAGATTACGATAGCTTTTCTCTCGCAGTTCGATTTTGGTGTATGTCGACGCAACTTACGCTCAAGTTATCCTTGAGAACCTCACATACCTGTCTGTTGCTCCATTACATCGCTTATGTTTGCTGTGAAAACCCCGCGAAAATTTCTCGAATGGTTATGGAGATAACTGTTTAAAAAGAATAACACAGGTACGGCGGTTCTACAGTTTTATTCCAGTAGAGATAATCTGCTGCCTAAAGGACGTAGTGTACTGTACTTACGTCTTAGCTGTTGTCCTACAGTTATAACTTTCCTGTGAAAAGACAGTCAAGCTTATTGTGTGGAAGATTTTAACGTAATAACAAAACGCAACACGTTGTTTCTGTAAAACTGTGCTTTCTCGCCGTTTCTTGGAGCAGGACAATGGAATGAACTTGTTTCATTATAATGCGGCAAAAGCCGTGCTGACAAATTCAAGCGATGTTGTAAATTGTCAAAATGAGACTTTTTAACTTTATTATGTTTTCAGAATCCAGTTAAGCTGATTAAGGTGAAACAGGGCCTCTTTAGAAACAACTTCAAAACGTTAAGTGTCTGCAATATAGAAACGTTGCCTTTAACTGTTGGTACTAAAGCGGGCAGAAAGGATAATTGCCTCTTTCCACAAATGAGTTTAATTACCAACTTTTCTTCCTTAGTTTTACCAGCTGCGAGTGCCAAAAATAAAAATATGCGGCAGAAATGACGTGCAAATCAACTGGACAGGAAATGTCATTTTCCCCTTTCTGTATCTTACTCAACTCCGTTTCTGTTACTCAGATCAGGACTGCTAATGGAGAATATAACCAGTTACAAAAAGCTAAGAAAAACAACCTTTCGATTAGTGGTTTTGGACTGCCACAAGTTATTACGTTATGGCAATGTAAGGAAACACTTTTATAAGTAAAGTTGTGTTCTCCAAAACCAGTATTTAATTGCTAGAATACATTTAAAAAAAAAAATAGATTAAACGAACATTTTGGACGTCAGATAAAAGGAATCGAACTTACCATGTAAGGAATTGTCATACGTAAGTCGCCCTTTTGTTGTTACTTAACACATTAAAGCAAGTAGTACTTCAGAAAGTACAGCGAGGCGAGAAAAGTGATGGGATAGCGATATGTAGTGATACAGGATCAACTCTAGTGTCTGATATCACTAGAGATCACTGGATATCACAGATCAGAGATAACATCGACTGTGCGTGTCCCTATATATGCCGTGTTGTAGTTTGAAACCAAGGAGGTTACAATAAAGGGAGGTGGCGTCACAGACATACATAACCAGACTGGCAATGCCGTATACAGTATCATTGATGTAACTGAAGTCTCGCCGCCATATTTCTATACTATAAACGTGTGATCAGTCGTGTAGTCGTGTGTATAATTATACGAAACAGTTGTAAAATACGGATGAACAGACGTACCTACGTTATCTTTAGAGTTTTGACATAACTGTCAGTGTTGCATGTTCGAAGATATGACTGTAATTTATCGTACAGCAAACGGAAGACACAAAAATGAACGTGTTACAATCCACGCTGTTTTTATTCATCTGTTGCCAATTTTATTCGACGTCATCTTTTCTTTCAGTGGTATGGACATTATAAACGTGCTACTTATCGTGGACAACATGTATCTTTATTCTTTGGAGTGTTCTTGCGAAAACTACAGTTTGCTTTGACACGTCTAGTAATTGTATGTTTTTATTAATGTTTTACATTTCAATGAAAATCGGCTTTTCTTTCAATAGTATGACGCTTAGAAATGTGCCGTTTGTCGTGGATAGCATTTTCTTTATTCTTCTGAGTGTTTCTCCGATAACTACAGTATGTAACATGTTCTTCTCATTACACGATTTTACAATGTCTGCGTAAAACTTTAACTACTACGGAAGTATTGGCTTAAATGAAAGGCGTAGTAAAACCTACTATTTAAGGTTACAACGTCATTTCATATCAGAAGATCATAGTAGTACCATACGGAAAGTTTTTGATGCGAGATAAAGCAACGTGACAGCGCCAAGCTTCAGTCACAGAGAAAAGTTTGCCCGTCTAGTAATATATGTCTGTGGGTAGCGTTATCGATGCTGAGAACAGGATTGGATGAAGCCAGAAGGGCCATGCTTTTGTGTCCAAAACAAATATTTCTCCCTGTATGAATAAAAATGTTCAAATGTTTGTTAAGCTTATGGGACTTAACTACGGGGTCATCAGTCCCTAAACTTACAAACTACTTATGAACTACCTACTACTAAGGACGGCACAAATATCCATGCCCGAGGGGGGGGGGGGGATTCGAACCCCCGACCGTAGTGGCCGTGCAGACCGTGACTGGAGCGCCTCAGTCCCCTCGGCCACCGCGGCCGGCCCTGTATGAATATTATCTTCTTTACATAATGTCACTAAATTGACACTCACATCGGAGTATTTACGTAGACATGACGTACATTACAACGACTAGAAGTACTATATACCGCACTACGACAAATGTTTTGGGTAGAATCAAATACCGGAGTGCCCAGGTTGCTGGCTTCACTTCTTCAGTGTTAGGGAATCCCCAGAGATCTAACCTTGTTTGAAACCAACATGTAACACTGCCCCAAGACACGTGCCTGGGTTTTCGTCATTAGGAACAATAGTTTTTCTCATTAACGGGTGAAATCAAGCGTTGATCTTAACAATACATTTATTTCTAAGTTTTACTATCATGTAGTAGGGAAGGTAGCGCAATTTCTCCATATGTCTGATATTAAAAGGGTGATTATGATTTTTACATGTGTCCTAATGGAAGTATTTATTTTTAGAAACAACAGAATCACTCATCTTTAGTATTTGTTGTTATACTTTTGTCAATGGATGAATATAATTATCGTTGGAAAGATATTTCAGCTGGTCTTGACTGAGCTTATACGTCGGCAAGTATGTCATTTATGGTGCAGATCTGTTTTTAATTACGTTATACAAAGCTAAAGTTGAACACAGACTTCATTGTACCTATAAAACCAGTTGTTAATGAGAATGTCCTCGCCACATTAATATATAAAATAAATTGACAATATTTTTCTCTTTTAAATATTGACATTACTGTATGAGGCAAAAGTCATAAAATATTAACTCTTGTATTGCGTTAAAATAAAGCATTATGGATGCAAACAGATTCAGTTCTTATAAAAGCATATCAAAACATTTCACATGTGTTGTTGAGGAATCGTAAGAAAAAAGATGCTCCTTGTCAAACTGATATTTCATCTTCTACTCCTGTGTAAGATTAAAACCTAAAAGAAGCACAGTACAACAAAATAGCTGCTATGTGCTTAAAAGCTGTAGTTCTTTTGCTTCTAAAAATAACTATCAATATGTTTCATATAGGCACATGTTAAAATGTATCCATCGCGTTAATACTGGGAATTACGAAAAATCAACGATAAGTGCACTACTAAATGTGTAATAAGAAACGATAAGACATTTTAATGTTAAAATATATGCTTAATTTCCACTACAAGAAGAAGCACCATAACTCTCAACTCTACATTATTCGTAATGATGAAACAGGTTTCCTGCCCCGACTCATGTGACTTATATTTTGGTATCGGTACAATGACATAACGTGCAGTCTACGTTACCTTTGGTCTGTGTCCGATACAAGGAGGGTAGAATAAATGGAGGTGGCGTTACCTATGCCGAGAACAGGCATTGGATGAAACCAGATGGGCCATGCTTTGGTGCGGAAAACAAACATTTCTCGCTAAAAATCCTGTGTGAATATCGCCCTCTACCTCAAGTCACTAAATCGACAGTCACATCGAAGTTTTTACTCAAATATGACGTACATTTCAGCGACTAGAACTACTATACATACGCATTACAGCAAATGTTTTGGTCATAAACAAATGCCGGAATGCGCAGTTTGCTGGCTTCACTTTTTCAGTGTTAGGGCATCTCCAGAGATTCTAATCTCCTTGGCCCGATACCACATGTCGGCTTTGACCAAAGACGTTATATGTTACGTCACTGCACAGACATACATTAGCAGACTGGCAAACTTGGCTCTCTGGCTGAAGCCAGAAGCCGCCATCTTGCTTCACCTCCCGTCAAAAAGTTTCCATGCGGTACTACTATGAACTTTATAAAACCACCGTTAATTGTAAAATTAACTCCGGCTGAATGGAACCAGTTAAAAGATTACTTTGAAAAATATAATTCTGGCCGTAAAAGCCAGTAAAAGATTCGTGTGAACTACTGGCTACTTCCTGCTACAGAATATTGTTCCCCGGCCCAAATTGAGAACTGACTTGACTCAAAAATTACTTTAGCAACAGGAAGTTAAAGAGACAGTGGCCAATATACGTAGTAGACCACAAGAATTACACACAGTCATTAATAGACAAGACACCACAAATAAAATCATTTCATGAAATGGCTTAGAAAACATTTAAGGCGCAACGGAATTTAAACATAATAATTTGCATCTGAGTTTGTTCTCAGCACGGGTGAAAAACAATATTAAATAAAAGGGGAAGGTATTCATTGACTACTATTCATAAGCAAGGTAAAATTTCACTGAACATAAATTATTTATTCAATTCAAACGTGAGAAAGTGGGGGAACCAATTCTGTTAAACAATAAAAATGCATCCCATTGAAATGGTTTACAAAAGTTATCGCATCTTACACAGAAGATCCCCAGGATTGAAATTAATATAAAGTACTCTGAACTGAATATCGTTGGGGGAAGATTTACAGCCAACAAACATTCATCCATTCACACGTGCAATGCAAAGCGAAACTCACCACAATCAGCGTGCTGATACGAAGCAGAAGCAGGCCCACTATCGTAGACAAAATTCAGCGAACCAGGATGTACCACACAACACAAGGAAAATAAACTTCGTAGATGGCTCTGGTCTGTCTTTCTTTACTTCAGATGGTATGTGATAATAGCGAGATAGATTTGCGTTTAAATTAAACCGTGGGCAAGCAAGCTAACTGAGACAACGGCACGTGTCCGCTACATTACATGTTCGCACCCCACTGAAGGCGAAGCGGTTAAAGATCATATTCATTTCAACAAAATCACACGGAATCTTAGATTATGAAGCAAGAATACACAATATTAAGGCACTGGTTTGTGAGTAGTAGCGAGAACTCAAGTGACTAGCTATGAACCCTTGAAGTCGGACTTTCGGACCCACGTGGTAAAAATACAAAAATTCAATCTTTGAAAAATAAAGAAAATTAACTACGGTGTGCAACCCTTAAAAATGCGTAGGATATCATAAGGAAGCTAAAGAAATACAGTTAAGAAGCGACTGTAAAGGTTTTACAGAGATGGACGAAGCCCATCTTCAAAAATCAGAAAAGTGCAATTAATTCAAAGTCGGAATAAATCAACTAAGAAATACGGCATACAGCCCCTAGAAACGCCAAGTATTTCATAAGCGAGCTAGTAAAGATGGCCGTACAAGGCTAGAAGAGAATTTACTGACGGAGTCCGAATGCAAAGTACAAGTTTGGAAATGAAACGGCAATTTAAAATAGACGGAGAGGAGATCGCGATGTACTAAAGGAAATCAGAAATATACATGCATAATTTCATGCCTGAAGGGCATAGAAACAGACACAGGGGTAGCTGAAGGCTTTGTTCTAAGAACACACCACGTGGAGTACATATCACTCGTGGAAAGAGTAACGGAAAGGTATATTTCACATGCACTACACAGAATTAACATATCTCCGCTTAATAGTCGCGTCCCACAAAGTTAGAAAGAATTTACACAGAGTTCTTACACTGCCAGATACTCACTAAGGTTCGAAGATACCAGGCTGTTACCAAACTGATAATTAGTAACGTATTCACCTCATTTATCTGCGGGAAATCACCGAAATAAAACTAATCACATTTCTGTACATGATCGTAGAAACTTATTCCGAAAAATGAACTCGAGTTCTGTAATTTAAGTTGAACAAACCAGACAATGAATCGCTACGATCTCAACGGAGAAAAAGAGTAGAACGACTTACCAGGTCGAAGAGCAGCCACCGAGTAAGTCCTCGGCGAGCAGATGGCCCGCCAGCACCGGATATTGGAAAAAAACACGATAAAGAGGGGTGGTGGGGAGAGTATAGACTTGCAACAGCCTACGGAGGCTCGATACCCCCACTGCCAACCCAACTTGTGACCAAAGGGTCTAGAAACCTCATTGATAGGATCAAGATCAGAAGATGGTAACGACTACCTATCGACACGAAGCCAGAGAGCATGCAAAGCGAGCAGCCAGCAGCCGACAACGAAAATTATCATACCTACACACAGACAGGCACGCCAGAAGATTCCCATACACGCACATGCAGAATAAAGCAAGCACACATTCTCACAGGAACAGTGGCGTCACGGAGAAGTCGTTCATGTTCCCACATGCATAGACATAATGATAAATTATTAGCATAATAAAAATACTAGCAATATTAACACAGCATTAATGAAAATAACATTAAAAACATGAAATGAAATGCTATTCCACATGCCTCCGAAAGATTGGCGTTCTAGTTTAGCAATAAAAGGCCCGTCTAACGATCTTAACTGAATTACAAAATTAAAAACCTAGGGGAGACAGAAGACAGCCGTCTTTCAACTTCTAAAGCGAAATGACGTTGTAAGCTTTACTAGTTAAACGTGCTCCACACTTGAGCTAATACTTCCGCAGGATATGTATTTAACATATTTATTGCAAATCGTGCTATGAGATGAACATGTTACTTACAGGTAAAGCAGACTGTAGTTATCAGAAAAATACTCAGAAGAATTAAGATGCATGTGCTTCATGAACACTAGAACAGAATATCGGTCCCACTATTGAACGAAAAGCCGAAGTTAATCGAAATGATAACAGATTAATAAAAACAGCAAATACCGCGACTCATTAATGTATGTGTCAAAGCACAGCGTAGATTTTGAAAGAACACTCAAAAGAATAAAGATACATGTTAACTACGACCTACAGCACTTTCATAACTACCACGCTACTGCAAGAAAAGTCGAAGTTGTATGAAATTGATAACAAATGAATAAAAACAGGAAATCAATGCAATTCATTGCTGTATGTATCTCCAGTTTGCTGTACGAAAAATTACATCCACATACAACACACTAATTGACCATTATGTCTAAACTGTGAAGACGGCGTAGTTATGTTAGTTCATTCGTATTTTAATTACTGTTTTCGGTCATTACACACATGACTACTCACACGTTTGTGGTATAGAAATACTGTTACACCAGTGATGCTGTATACTGCATTGCCAGTATAGTAATATATGTCTGTGCGTTATTGTGCCCTTCGCCGGTTATATTTGTGGTAATTTCAAGTCGCAGATCACATTATAGTAAATCAATATATTTCTTTGGATTTCATTTCTTCATTTTGCCATAAACTTAAGCTACGATTTTGCTTTTCTACCCAATCAAACACTCATAAATCGTGACAAGCAAGAGAAACTTGTAATATCTGTGTCAGTACCTCAAATATTATGAGTTATTGCTCGAGAAGGGGTTAACTTATACTTACTGTAGCGGCAGCGTAGTGTGCTAGTGCTGAAACAAAAGTTTTCGGTTTACAAGTATAAGAATTTTACTGACTGGGCAAGGGTATAAACAAGAACCTGTCAACCACAGACCAGAAACAGTGTTAATTATTTATTTCATGATCAACATAAAAGTTTATTCCACTCACGGGGTTTTCAAATAGCATTTAACGGATGTTGCCAGTACCAAAACGCAACGACGACGCTGTCATATATTTGACATATATAGTTCAGTTCCAGTTACTGATTCCAGTTGCTCGTATTTTCTACAGGGATGGCTGTTAACAGTAACTAGAATTGACCTATATAGCCCAATTCAAGTTACCTATACCAGCACTTCGAATTTTTCAAACCAACGTTTGTAATCTGTAACTGGAGAGACCTATATAGCTCAATTACAGGGAAGGCGAGTATAGGCTACGTTTCATTGGCGCAACACCTAGAAGACGCAATAATTCTACTGGAGAAACTGCCTACACTATACTTGTGCGTCCTATTTTGGAGTTTTGCTGCGCATTGTGGGATCCACACCAAGTGTCACTGACGGACGAGTTAGAAAAAGTTTATAGAAGGTCAGCTCGTGCTTTATTATCGTGATATAGGGGAGAGAGTGTAACGGAAATGGGTCACGAGTTGGGGAGGAAATCATTTAAAGAAAGGAGTTATTCGTTGCGGCAAGATTTATTTGCAAAGTTTCTTTCATCAACTTTCTCATCCGAAAACGAACATATTTTATTAGCATCCGCTTACATAGGGAGACATGATCATCATAATAAAATAAGAGAAATCCGATCGAAAACGGAAAGATTTAACTGCATTTTTTCCGGTGAGCTATCAGAGAATGGAACTGTAGAGAAATATCATGAAAGCGGTTCTATGAACACTACCGTGCTCTTCACTCTGACTTGGAGAGTATTTATGTAGATGTAGACTTATACCAGTTCATCGCATTTTCTAAGGGAACCTTTGACATCGGTAACTGGGTCTGACCTATGGAGCTCAATTATAATTACTTTTTACATGAATGGTTGCTATCGTATATAGCTCAGTTCTAATTAGCGATACCAGCTCTTCTCATTTTCTAAGGGAATCGTTGGTATCCGTACCCATATAGTTCAGTTCTATTTACTGATACCAACCCTTCGTCTTTAATAATAATTATAATAATTACTAATTGTAGTTACTGATTCCAAGATTTGTTTATTTTGATTGTGTAATATTTTCGTTATTTTCGTCCTACTTTCAATTAATTCGAATATTTTTTGGTATTTGTTATATGTTTCAATTTAGTTTGTTCCCAATCAAATAATCCTCTTTATCGCGGTACTCCCGTCAGATTCGATGAATAGTGTTGAACATTTCCCCTTTTCAATCTTTTATAATATTCTGATTTTCGATGCGCCATTATCTACTTATCTTTAAATGTAGGGGCCTATACTTTGGATTTTATAAGTAGTATCACGACGCTCCTGAACCACATACGTTCCCAAGGAGGTGTGGCTTGCATGCCTCAACGATACTGATAGCCGCTCCGTAAGTGCAACCACAGCGGAGGGGTATCTGTGAAGAGGCCAGAAAAACGTGTGGTTCCTGAAGAGGGGCGGCAGCCTTTTCAGTAGTTACAGGGACAACAGTCGGGATGATTGACTAAGCTGGCCTGGTAACTTCAGCTAATGTGGCTTTGCCACGCAGTTACTGCGAACGATTGAAAGCAAGGGGAAACTGTTGTTGTTGTTGTTGTGGTCTTCAGTCCGGAGACTGGTTTGATGCAGCTCTCCACAATACCCTATCCTGAGCAAGCCTCTTCATCTCCCCATAAGAACGGCAACCAACATCTGTCTGAATCTGCTTACCGTATCCATCTCTTGGTCTTCCTCTGCAATTTTTACCCCACATACTTCCCTCCAATGCTAAATTCACAATTCCTTGATGTCTAAGAATGTGTCCTACCAATCTATCCCTTCTTTTAGTCAAGGTATGCCAGAAATTTCTTTTCTCCCCAATTCCGTTCAGTACCTCCTCATTAGTTACGCGATCCACCCACCTAATCTTCAGCATTCTTCTGTAGCACCATATTTCAAAAGCCTCAATCCTCTTCCTGTCCGCACTGTTTATTGTCCATGTCTCACTCCCATACAAGGCAACACTCCATACAAATGCCTTCAGAAAGTACTTCCTTAGGCTTAAATCAATATTCGATGTTAACAAATTTCTCTTTTTCAAGGACGCTTTTCTACCCATTGCCATTCTGCATTTTATATCCTCTGTACTGCGACCATCATTTGTTATTTTACTGCCCAAGTAACAAAACTCATCTACCTCCTTTATTGCTTCGTTTCCCAATCTAATTCCTTCAGCATCACCTGATTTTCTTACACTGCACTCCATTACCCTAGTTTTGCTCTTGTTAATGTCCATCTTATATGCACCTTTCAGCACACTGTCCATTCCGTTCAATTGCTCTTCCAGGTCCTTTGCTGTATCTGACAGAATTACTATGTCGTGGTCAAAACGCAATGTTTTTAATTCTTCCCCCTGAACTTTAATTCTTTCACCAAATTTCTCCTTGCTTTCCTTTATGGCTTCCTCAATGTACAAATTGAATAACAATGGAGAAAGACTACAACCCTATCTTACTCCCTTTCCAACCACTGCATCCCTTTCATGCCCTTCAACTCTGACAACCGCTGTCTGGTTTTTGTACAAGTTGTAAATAACCTTACGCTCCCTATATTTTACTCCTGCTTGCTTCAGAACTTGAAAGAGAGTATTCCAATCAACATTGTCAAAAGCCCTCTCCAGATCTACAAAAGCTAGAAATGTAGGTTTGCCTTTTCTTAATCTATTTTCTAGGATAAGCCGTAAAGTGAGTATTGCCTCCCGTGTCCCTACATTTCTCCTGAACCCAAACTGATATTCCCCGAGGTCGGCTTCTACCAGCTTTTCCATCCTTCTGTATATAATTCGTGTTAATATTCTGCAACCATGACTTATTAAACTCATGGTTCTGTAGTTTTCACACCTGTCTGCACCAGCTCATACATTTTACACACCAGGTGAAACAGGTTTGTCATGGCTGGTTCTCCCAGAGACTTCAGTAGCTCTGACGGAATATCATCTACTCCAGGGGCCTTGTTTCGACTTAGGTCTTTCAGGGCTCTGTCAAATTCTTCTCTCAGTACAGTATCACCTATTTCATCTTCATCTACATCTTCATTCCTTCCTACAATATTGTCTCGAAGTTCATTTCCTTTGTAGAGCCCCTGTATATACTCTTTCCACCTTTCAGCTTTCCCTTCTTTGCTGAGAACTGGTTTTCCATCAGTGTCCTTGATATTCATAGAGCTGTTTTTCTTATATCCAAATGTTTCTTTTATTTTCCTGTACGCTGTATCTATTTTTCCCCTATTTATACATTCTTCTACATCCTTGCATTTGCCTTCTAGCCACTCCTGCTTAGCCATTTTGCACTTCCTGTCAATCTCATTTCTTAGTCGTCTGTACTCTATTTTGCCTGTTTCATTTACTGCATTTTTAAATTTTCTCCTTTCATCGATTAAATTTAGTATCTCCTGTGATATCCAAGGATTTTTTGTTGGTCTTGCCTTCCTACGTATTTTGTCCTCTGCTACCTTCACTATTTCATCTCTCAATTTTACCTATTCCTCCTCTACTGTTTTATTTTCCCCTGTTTCTGTCAATTGTTGCCTAAAGCCCCCTCTGAAATTCTTAAGAACCTCAGGTTCCTTCAATTTATCCAGGTCCCATCTTCTTATTTTCCTACCTTTTTGTAGTTTCTTCAGTTTCAGTCTACAGTTCATAACCAACAAGTTATGGTCAGAGTCTATATCTGCCCCTGGGTACGTCTTACACTGCAAAACCTGGTTCCGAAATCTATGTCTTACCATTATAAAATCTATCTGGTATCTCCCGGTGTCTCCTGGTCTCTTCCACGTATACAACCTTCTTTTCTGATTCTTGAACCAGGTGTTTGTTATAACTAAATTAAGTTCTGTGCAAAATTCTACCAGGCGGCTTCCTCTTTCATTCCTTTTGCCCAGACCATATTCACCTACTATCTTCCCTTCCCTTTCTTGTCCTACTACCGAATTCCAATCTCCCATAACAATTAAGTTTTCCTCTCCCTTAATTGTCTGAATAATTTCCTTTAGCTCCTCATATATTTCTTCGATTTCCTCATCATCGGCAGAGCTAGTTGGCATATAAACCTGTACTAGTGTCGTCGGTGTTGGCTTCGTATCTATCTTGACAATGATAATGCGATCACTGTGCTGGTCATAGTAGTTTACCCGCATTCCTATTTTCTTATTCATTATCAATCCTACTCCTGTTATACCCCCAATTGATTTTGTATTTATAATCCTGTACTCACCTGACCAGAAATCCTGTTCATCCTGCCACCGAACTTCACTAATCCCCACTATATCTAACTTCAACCTATCCATTTCCCTCTTTAAATTTTCTAATTTTCCTAATCGATTAAGGGATCTAACATTCCACGCTCCGACCCGTAGAATGCCAGTATTGTCTTTCCTGATGATCACATCCTCCTGAGTAGTCCCCGCCCGGAGATCCGAATGGGGGACTATTTTACCTCCGGAATATTTTACCCAAGAGGATGTCATCATCATATGTTCATACAGTAGAGCTGCATGTCCTCGGGAAAGGTAACGGCTGTAGTTTCCCCTTGCTTTCAGCCGTTCGCAGTAGCTGTGTGGCAAAGCCACATTAGCTGATGTTACAAGACCAGCTCAGTCAATCATCCAGACTGTTGCCCCTGTAACTACTGAATAGGCTGTTGCCCCTCTTCAGGAACCACACGTTTGTCTGGCCTCTCCACAGATACCCCTCCGCTGTGGTTGCACCTACGGTACGGCTATCTGTATCGTTGAGGCACGCAAGCCACCCCACCTCGGCAATGTCTGTGGTTCATGGGAGTGGAGGGGAAACTATAGTCGTTAATTTTCCCGAGAACATGCATCACTATTGTATGAATATATGATGATGGCATCCTCTCGTGTAAAATATTCCGGAGGTAAAATAGTCCTCCATTCGGATTTCCGGGCGGGGATTACTCAGGAGGATGTCGTCATCAAGTAAAAGAAAACAGGCATTCTACGGGTCGGAGCGTGGAATGTTCTAACCCTTAATCGCATAGGTAAGCTAGAAAATTTGAAAAGAGAAAAATAGGTTAAAGTTAGATATGGTAGGGATTTGTGAAGTTCGGTGGCAGAATGAACTGGATTTTTGATCAGGCGAGTACAGGGTTATAAATACAAAATCATTTGGTGGTAACTCAGGAGTAGGTCTCATAATGAATAAGAAAATAGGAATGCGGGTAAGTTACTATGAACAACATAGTGAACGCATTATCGTAGCAAAGATAGACACAAAGCCAACACCGACCACAGTAGTACAAGCTTATATGCCAACTAGTTCTGCCAATGATGAGGAGATCGAAGAAATGTGTAAGGAGATAAAAGAAATTATTCAGATTTTTAATGGAGAAGAAAACTTAATTCTGATGGGGGACTGGAACTCGGAAGTAGGAAAGGGAAGCGAAGGAATGTAATAGGTGAATGTGGACCAGGGAAAAGGAATGAAAGACGAGATCGCCTGGTAGAACTTTGTGCAGAACACAATTTAATCATCACAAAAACTTGGTTTAATCATCGTAAAAGAAGGTTATATACGTGAAAGAGACCAGGAGACACTGGAAGGTATCAGATTGACTTTATAATGGTAAGGCAAAGGTTTGGAAACCAGGTTTTAAATTGTAACCCATATCTAGGGTCAGATATAGATTCTGACCGCAACTTATTGGTTATGAACTGTAGATTAGAGACTGCAAAAAGGTAGAAAACTAAGGAGATGGAATATGGACAAATTGAAGGAACCAGAGGTGGTTGAGAGTTTTACAGGGAGCGTTAGGTAGGTTTCTCTGAAACGTGGAAAGTAATACAGTAGAAGAAGAATGGCTAGCTCTGAGCGATAGAGTAGTGAAGGCCGCAAAGGATCATATAGGCAGAAGTACAAGGCCTAATAGATATCCTTGTATAACATAGGATATACTGGACTTAATTGATGAAAGTAGAAAATATAAAAAGCAAATGTTTCAAATGTTTGTTAAGCTTAAGGGACTTAACTGCGGGGTTATCAGTCCCTAAACTTACAAACTACTTATGAACTACTTAATCCTAAGGACGGCACCAATATCCATGCCCGAGGGGGGATTCGAACCCCCGACCGTAGTGGCCGTGCAGACCGTGACTGGAGCGCCTCAGTCCCCGCGGCCACCGCGGCCGGCTAGAAAATATAAAAGTGCATCAAGTGAAGCAGTCAAAAGGGAGTACAGACGAAGGGAGTACAGACGTTTCAAAAATGAGGTTGACAGGAAGTGCAGGCTGGCTAAGCAGGATTGGCTTGAGGAGAAATTCAAGACCGTAGAAGAAAGTATAAGTAGGGGAAAGATAGGTACCACCTACAGTGTAGGTTGGCAAATCCGGATTTCGACCACTGTGTGGTCATTATCAATGCTAAAATAAATACAAAAGGGCCAGTTAGAATAACATGCATGTCAGATTATAAGCTAATTGTACAAGTTTCAGTCATAGTCAATGATAAAAATACATACCTAAAAATAAATTAAAAAACTTAAAATATCTCGACCTCCATGTAGGAGGTTGCGTTTGTACTGACGCAGCTGTTACAATCCTTACACAGTTGACGTCAGCATGGGTCATTTGTGACTAAGGCGCCCTCTTTAAAGTTTCATATAAATAACAAATTTATATGATGTATATTTATGGTAGAGAAAGTTACATTTTAGTGTAATTTTAGTAGGCATTTTAACTTTAAACTGTTCTTTATTTATGAGTCTCGTTTACTGTTTATATATATGATTGGTAGTAAAAATATGTACTAATTGGTGTCTATACAGCAACTCTTTTAAAATATTTTATATAAAACTGATGATCTGTTGATAATTTGTTCACAGTCAAAATCATAAAATCAAATTATGTCAATTTTAAAAATCAAATGATGTCAATTTTAAAAAATAGCTGTAGTAGTAAGTACTGTCGTCAGATGGTGCTAACCAACGTCTATCCCAAACTGTCTTAGAGCGTATATATTATAAAACATGCTTGTCTGTTAGGGTTTTCATTAAAACATGTAACAGATGTTGTAGTCTAGTGCTAAAAGTACTGTATATTCCTATTGTATACATAAAAATACTTGATGGGTACAATATTTATCACTGTATGAAAGGTACTCGCATGTGACAGGTGGGAAGTTTAGATGTAAATATCGGCCGACTAGTGCATGTGTCATCCACCGGCCTAGAGTCGCAAGTCTCTAGGCGATCGACAAAAGGCGATACGTTATATCGTTCTTTTCTCGATTTTAGGGCCAGTCGTCGAGACGCCGCCGCCAGCCAGCCAGCCAGCCAGCCAGCCGCAGTCGTCGTCGCCGCCAGCCGCCAGCCGCCAGCCGCCAGCCGCCAGCCGCCGCCGCCGCCGCCGCCAGCTCGCAGCAGCAGCAGCAGCAGCAGCAGCAGCAGCCGCCGCCGCCGAGCAGTCATCGCCAGCCCGCAGTCGCCGCCAGGCGTCTGCAGAGCCGCTGTCGCCTCCTCGAGCCTGTGCCGCCGCCCAGCAGCCGTCGCCAGCCAGCAGTCGCCGCCGGGTGTCTGCAACGTCGCTGTCGTCCCGTCGAGCCTGCCGCCGCCGCCGCCGCCGCCGCCGCCGCCGCCGCCGCCTCCACTCCGAGCCTGCCGCCTTTCATCGCCACCACCGCCTCTTCGTCTTCAGTGTCTTCGACATCGTCATCATCATCATCATCATCATCATCATCATCATCCTCGTCGCCGCTCAGTCATCCCGGTAATGTCTCACTCACCTGCTACAACCACATCCATCCACTACACCTCCCCGTCCCAGGCCTCCACCACCACCACCTGGAGTTCCACTTCCCTCCCCCAACCGGCAATTCCCCTGTCTGTCTTAATGTCCTTTTCCTCCGCTTCCCACGTCCCTCCTCCTCCTGTCTACACGCCGCTGACTTCGCCTCATGAGTTTCCTCCGTTACCGCCTGCCCGAATTGAACATCGCCGTGCCACGGTGGCTGACACGCCACAGTCGCCCCCGCCGTCCTTCCTGCCCCCACACCAACCTACGATTATCCCCCTCAACCCAGTCTCCGTTTCTCCTGCCCCTCCCTCCACCGCCTCTGCATCCTCCTCCACGGGCGCCAAGCCCAAAAAGTCATCCAAACGGGGGAGCGCGGACCCCACTCCAACTTTGCCCAAAAAGGCTCCTCCCCCTCCTCCCCCTCCTTCTCCGCCTCCACCCAACCACATGGACACTGCCCCCATTCCTGCTCCCGTGCAGCCTGACCTATACTCCTATGTCCTTTCCCGCCCCGACGCCCGTTTCCTTGACTACAAGACCCTCTCCATTGAACTTCGTAAATACTACCCCGACGTCCCCCTGACTCAGATCATCCCCCGCCGAGACTCCGTCCTCCTCAAATCCCCCAGCCCCACCCTACACACTGACATCCTCCACCGCCTCCCCCACATCCACTTTGGTCCCCATGCCACTCTCACCCCTTACTACACCGCCACCTCAGCTCGCCAACCGCCTCCTTCCCGCCGCCCACCCACCCTCACCGCCGTGATCACGAAGCTCAGCCCTCTGATCACGGAGGAAGAGGTGTTGGGTCAGCTCAACTCCATGCCCGATGTCACCATCCGCTCCGCCAAGCGTATCTTCAATGCCACTGGCCCGACATACCTGATGCGGATATTCACAGAGTCCGCATCGTCCCTTGATCACCTTTTCCTCCAGGGGGCCCTAATTTACGACCGCCGCCACAAGGTGGAACCCTCCCGTTCCCCACCTCAGTCATACCGCTGTGCCAGGTGCCTCGTGTACAACGACCACCTGACACAGAATTGCCGCAACCCCCCCACATGTCCTCACTGCAAGTCCCCTCACCTGCACAAGCACTGTCCTAACCTTGCCTCCCCTCCTACCTGCAACACCTGTGGCGGACCCCATCCCACCTACTCCTACAAATGTAAGTCCGTCCCAGCCCCCACCATCCCCGAATTCACCGTCCCCATTCGCCCCGTCGACCCACCCATGCACCCCAACAACTCCTTGCTCCCTCCCCCCACTGCCGAGGACGTCATCCGGTTTGTAACCACGGTCCTCGCCAACATCCATCCTTTTCAACGCCCGCACACCCTCCAGCAGATTGCACTGGCCGCACGGTCAGTGTTCCACCTAGAAACCTTTGCCACTTTCTCCCGCGCCCACTCCCACTTCGCTTTTTCCCGCCTCGAAACACAAGTCTAAGCCCGCCCGCTCCCCCTTCTTCCGTTCCTCCTCCCGTACCCCCCCACCATCACCATGGCAGGCTCATCATACACCTTTCTATACCATAATGTCCGGTCTCTCCCAGCCAACAAGCACCTCTTCATGCATACCCTTTTCCATCACCGCGTGGACGCCTTCCTCCTGAATGAAACCTTCCTCCAACCCCGTCGTCCCGTCAGTACCGCTCCTTACCTCCTTCATCGCACTGATGGTCCCCCTCCCTTGGCCAGAGGCGGAGTGGCGATCGGCCATCTCCGTCACCACCCCGTCCGGCTACACCCGCTCCTCAATGATCCTACCGAACATTTAATCCTCAGTCTCTTCCTCCCATCCCTCACCGTCACCCTCGCCACCATCTACGTCCGCAGCACCTCTCCTCTCCCATATGACTTCCTCTCTCACGTTGACCGCACCTACACGACCTATGTGGTCGCCGCAGACCTAAACCTGTCTTCCCGTCCGCCTGCTGAACTCCGGCGGTGGCATCAGTTTGTCACCACCTCGCTCCGGGGCGGAATCCTGCCCCTCCCTCGCCCGACTCGCCCCGAAAGCAATACCACCCCTGACGTCGTCTTGGCGTCTCCCAACCTCCTTGGGCGTATCACGGCAGACGTCCTTGACCTTATAGGCAGTGACCACGCCCCTGTCCTACTCACCCTTGACCACCGCCCCCGCCCTGCCCGAGCTCCTCGTCCTAGACCTCCTCCCAAACTCATTCATGACTACTCCCGTGCCGACTGGAATGCCTACGGTCGCTCCATAGATACCTCGGTCGAAAGCCACCCCCTTCCCCTCCGCACACCCGAAGATATTGAACACGCCTCCACCTTTCTCCAGCAAACCCTTGCTAACGCGGTTGAAGCCCACATCCCTACCAAATCAATATACCCGCACAGTCCTACCCTGCCTCCACAGGCTGTCCTCCTCCTCCGAGAATCCCGACGCCTCTACCGCTCGTACCTCCGTACCCGGGACCGGGACACACTCATACGCCACCGGCAAATCCAACGTCACATTAGAAACCTTTTGTCCGCGAAAAAACGCCGGGACTGGCGGCAGACATGCACTCTCCCCATTAACTCCTCAAAGTACTGGAAGGCCTTCAATCGCCTTACTGGCCGTCACTCCTCCCCCTACTACCCGCTTCTCCATGATAACCGTCCCTTTCCCGACAATGCCAGTAAGGCGGAACACTTTGCCTCCTACCTTTCCGACATCTTCTCCCTTCCTGATAATCCTCATTTTGATTACTCCCTCTTTCCCGATGTCCATGAGCGTACCGACACCTCTTCTCCCCCGCTCGCCCCCAGCTTCCAGTACTTGGGGCACATTCCTCCCTCCGACTTAAACACACCCATCACAGCACACGACATCATAGCTACACTTCGCACCAAACGCAACACCGCTCCCGGTCACGACCGGCTCACCTACAGGCACCTCCGTGCCTGTCCCCTCTCCTTCCACACTGTCCTTGCCGCCCTCTACAACACTATCCTCTATACCGGTTTCTATCCTCGCCTGCAGAAAATCTCCCGCATCCTCATGTTCCCCAAACCCAACAAGCCCCCATCCCAAGCCTCCTCCTACCGTCCCATCAGTCTCACCTCCGTGTTTAGCAAGGTCCTTGAATCCATCATTTCCCGTCGTATCCACCAACACCTCCGACAGCACCAGCTCTTTCCTTCTTCTCAATGTGGCTTCCGACCATCCTTCTCTGCCGACGACCAGCTCCTTCGCCTCGTCCACCTCTTATCCGTCCAGCTCAATTCCCGTCGCTCCGCCATATTTGTGTCCCTAGATATAGAAAAAGCCTACGACCGTGTCTGGCATTCCGGCCTCCTTTTCAAACTCCAACTCTACGCCCTTCCTATTAACTATGTCCGCCTCATTGCATCCTTTCTCACCAATCGCCCGTCCTATGTCACTGTCTGCAATTCCAACTCCCGTTTGTTTTACCCCTCTGCCGGGGTGCCCCAAGGATCTGTCCTCTCCCCTCTCCTGTACCTTATCTACTCCGCCGACATGCCCCAACCTCAGCCTCCCGTCCATCTCCTACAGTATGCTGATGACACTGCCTTCCTAGCCCTTGCCCCCTCCCTTGCCCGATCCCAGGTTTTGCTCCAGTCTCACCTCACCGCGTTCGCCGCATGGTGCAACCGGTGGCTCCTCTCCGTCAACCCTGACAAATCCCAGGCGATCATTATAGGTCGTACCACCCGCACCTTCCGCATCCCCGATCTCTACATCACCCTCCACGACCGTCCCATCCGCCACACTAACACCATTAAGTATCTGGGCCTCACCCTCGACCGACACCTTACCTGGACCCCCCCATCTGAAATCCATCCGTGAAAAAGCCATGTCCCGCCTCAACCTCCTTAAACTGCTCACCGGCCGGACGTGGGGATTACGCCCTTCCACCGTCCTCCACACATACAAATCCATCATGCGCCCCATCCTCTGTTCCTTCCACCCTGCCTGGGTATCTGCTCCTCCCACCTTTTATCACACCCTCCAAGTCCTTGAACGCCACGCCCTCCGCCTCGCCTACCGTATCCGCCTTCCTTCCCCCACGCGGATCCTCTACGATCTCATCCCCTTCCCTCACCTCCTTCAACACCTTGAACGCCTCCGCCTCCTGTATGTCACCCGAAAACTCGATTCCCGCAACCCGCTAGTTTACCCTATCCTCACCGCCTCTGGGCCTCTGCCACGCCTCCACCACTGCATTCCTCCCTCTCTCCACCTGCACACCCTACATATCCTCTCCCAAGGCAACTTCCGCTCCCTTCCCCTACCGGATGACGCCCTTCGCCCCGAAATATACCCCTCCTATCAGCTTTGATCCCTTCCCCGTAGACTTAGCGGCCCCCTCTCCCCATCCCCTCCTTCTCCCCCTCCCCGCTTGGATTTCCCCCCTCCTCTCCCCACCTGGAGTCTCAATCGCGCCTGTCTTTCCTTCTCCCCACCTTCTCCCCCCCTCTCTCTCTTTTCGACCCTCCCCCGCGCTTCCTCGCTTCCTCCCTCTCCTTGCCCCGCGGGGGCTGCAGCGTCGCCTTTTAACAACAGTGTATTCTCGTGTCAAGTGCATCGTCATCGCCGTGTGTTCACCTCCAGTGCGTCGCAACCCATGTCGTCACCACCTATATCATCGTGTGCCTTCGTGTGTCCAGTGTTGTATCTCCATGTGATTTTATCGCCACCGTGGCACAGACTGTTTTTAATCTGCTTATGTGTGTCAGTCTCTCTTGTTCATGTGTCTTAAGTCTGCAGTATTGTCTCCGATGTCCAGTTTGTAAGTCTTCCATTTTTCCTCCGTACCATGTTTTTATACTCATTGTTTTTAACTTCATGTCTTTGTTCCTTTTATCTCGCTTGTCATATGTCTATTCTCTCGGCTGAAGAGCAGCGCTGATGCTGCTGCCAGCCCGCCGACGAAAGTCGGAGTGAAATTAACAATAAAGGAAAAAAAAAATGCATGTGTCGGTTTCAGCTTTATGTAGCTGGACTCAACTGATTTTTGAATAGCTCCCAGAAATGGGAACTTTTCGATATCGTTTGCTCATTGAGCAGTGTCACTTTATTAGAGATCGGATGGCGATAGATCTCGAATTCTTCCCACAGGTCCATGCATTTACCCTTTCCACATGTATGGACCAACTGCATGTGGGTTGTTATAACTGGCGGCCTGTGTCTACTTGCTATCAGGTGGGCCGCGAAATTTGATTTTTCTGCCGCACTGTGTCGATCTACCGTGATGTGTTCACTGAATCTGGTTTCCAGTCTTCTGCCTGTTTGCCCAACATAACAGGAATTGCATTCAGGACAGTTGATTCTATATACACCTGATCTTTGGTAAACATTATTTGCCTCGACACTGTTTTTCAACATTTTACCTAAGTTACTGGTGGTGGAAAATGCCACTTTAATTTTTTGTTTTCTGAAGACTGCTGCGATTCTGTCGCTAATTTTCCCGTAGTATGGTAAACAAATAAATTTATTATGCATGTCGTTTACAACAGGCGATCTACTTTCATTCTGTTCCTTGCTCAGTATTTTATTATATATGCTGTCAACAAAATTGGGCGGGTAATTGTTGACCTTGGCAATATATTTGATTGTATTAAGCTCTGTTTCAAAACTTGTCTTTGGAAGTGGGATTTTTAGTATACGATTAATAGCAAAATTGAAGTAGGCTTTCTTGTGTTGGCTGGGATGGTTAGAATTGTAATCTATAACACAATCTGTGCACGTGTTTTTCCTATAAATTCCGGATGAATGTTTCCTATTTACGCGCGCAATGTTCAAATCAAGGAAATTGATGGACCTATTTTTCTCGACTTCGCACGTGAACTTTATTTTATGATGAAGGTCATTGAACTTGTTAACTATTGCTGTAATATCTTCATAATTCCCTTTAATTAATAACAGAGTGTCATCAACATATCTGAAATAGTATATTAATCTCTTAGTTAGTTCTGAGTTGTCTTGAAAAAATTTTGTTTCCAAATGATTGATAAAAATGTCAGCTAAAAGTCCTGATAGGGGGCTACCCATACTTAAACCATCTTTCTGTAAAAACATACTACCATTGAATTTAAAATAATTGTATTCTAGGATTAAAGTAAGAACCTCCATGTATTCGGTGATTTCCTCATTGGACAATGTCTTTTGCATTAAGAGGTTTTGCTTAACAATTTCAAGGGTTTCATTAACCGGTATGTTGGTATATAAATTCGTAATATCTAAGGAAACCAATTTCATGTCGTCTGTTACTGGCACGTCTTTAATTTTGTCAACTAGTTCATAACTGTTTTTCACTGAATACTGCTGGTTGAAAATAAAGTGCTTTTTAAAAAATTCAAAACACCTGATAGCAAGTAGACACAGGCCGCCAGTTATAACAACCCACATGCAGTTGCTCCATACATGTGGAAAGGGTAAACGCATGGACCTGTGGGAAGAATTCGAGATCTATCGCCATCAGATCTCTAATAAAGTGACACTGCTCAATGAGCAAACGATATCGAAAAGTTCCCATTTCTGGGAACTATTCAAAAATCAGTTGAGTCCAGCTACATAAAGCTGAAACCAACACATGCATTTTTTTTCCTTTATTGTCGTTTCAATTCCCCTAAAAGAGGGGCGGGCCGGCAGCACTCACTGGCGCTCTTCGGCCTACAGAAATAAAATTTGTCAGCGGAGAACATAAAAACACAACGGAGATAAAATTTTGGAGATAATACAGACATAAAACGGAGATTTAAAATGGAGATAAAACAAAGTACATAAAATGGAGGAAACAGTGGTGACATAAAACACTTGGAACGGCAAAAGTGGTGAATAAAAACAGTTGCTCGAATGTCAGTGGCGCACACACACAATTAAAATGAGCATAGGGCAGCGGCCATGGTGAGACCGTCCGCTATTTGGAGTTAAAATAAAAAACACAACACACACTTCGAGAGATACACAAATAAAAGCTGATGGTGTCGGCTGCGGGTTGGCCGTCCACTGTTGTAAAATAAAACAATTTAACTAAAACACACCACACTTTTCGAAGCACAAAGGAGGTTCCGTAGATGGTGGGGCACTGACAGCATTTGATGATGTGGTGTGGGGGGAAAAGGGGTGAAAGGAGATGGAGAGGGTGGGGAGGAGCCACAGAGCCGGTAGGGAAGGGACGGGGGAGATGATGTCCCATGAAGCCACGGGGAAGAAGGATAGGGGAGGGCGGTAAGAGGAGGAACCGGAGGGACGGAGGAGGGGAGAAGGGACAGGAAGGGAGGGATAGTCGGGGCCCTCAGGGAGAGAAAGTGGAGAGGGAGCAAGGAGAAGGATCAAAGCTGGTATGAAGGGTAGATGTCAGGTCGGTGGGCATCATCCGGGAGGGGGAGGGTACGGAAGTTGCCACGGGAAAGGATCCGGAGGGTGGACAAGTGGAGAGCAGGGGGAATACAGTGGTGGAGGCGCGGCAATGTACCAGGTGCAGAGAGGAGGGGATGGACTAGAGGATTAGGCGGATCTGATTTGCGGGATATGTAACGGAGGCGGAGATTTTCAATAAAGAACGAGTCTGGGGAAAGTAATGAGATCATAGAGGATCCGTGTGGGGGAAGGGGGATAAAGTGGGATACGGAAGGCGAGGCGGAGGGCATGGCGTTCCAGTATCTCCAGAGATTTGTAGAAGGATGGGGCATCGGAAATCCAGGCGAGATGGGCGACACAGAGGACTGGGCGGATGAGGGATTTGTAGGTATAGAGGATGGTAGAAGGGTTGAGGCCCCATGTTCGGCCAACAAGGAGTTTGAGGAGGCGGAGGCGGGAGCGGGCTTTTTCTTGGATAGCGCGTAGATGGGGAGTCCAGGAGAGGGTGCGATCAATAGTGAGGTCCAGGTACTTTAGGGTAGGGGTGAGACGAATGGGACGGTTATGGAGGGTCAGATAAAAATCTCGGGGACGGAAGGAACGGGTTGTACGACCTACGATGATCGCCTGGGTTTTGGCAGGATTTATAGATAGGAGCCACTGGTTGCACCAAGCTGCAAAGAGGTCAAGGTGTTCTTGGAGCAGGCGGTTGGAACGGGCAAGGGTGGGAGCTAAGGCAAGGAACACGGTGTCGTCAGCATATTGGAAAAGGTGTATGGGAGGGGCAGGCTTAGGCATATCCGAGGTATACAGGAGGTACAGGAGGGGAGAAAGGACAGAGCCATGGGGCACACCAGCAGAGGGATAAAAAAGACGGGAGTCGGTGTTGTGGACAGTAACATAGGTGGGGCGGTCGGAGAGGAAGGAGGCAATGACCCGGACGAGGTTGATGGAAAGAGCATAGGTTTGGAGTTTGAAGAGCAGGCCAGAGTGCCAGACCCGATCGTAGGCCCGTTCGAGGTCTAAGGATACAAATATGGCGGCACGACGGGAATTTAGCTGGAGGGAAAGGAGTTGCGTAAGTCGAAGGAGTTGGTCGTCAGTGGAGAAGGAAGGACGAAAGCCACATTGGGTGTCTGGTAGAAGGCGGTGGAGGTGGAGGTGGTGATGGATGCGACGGGACAGAATGGATTCGAAGACCTTGCTGAACACTGGGGTGAGGCAAATCGTGCGGTAGGAGGAGGCATCAGAGGGGGGTTTGTTAGGTTTTAGGAACATGAGGACTCGGGAGATTTTCCACAGGCGGGGGTAGCAGCCAGTGTAGAGGATGGTGGTATAGAGGGAAGCAAGAGTGGTGAGGAAAGGGAGGGGACATTCTTTGAGGTGGTGGTATGTGATGCGATCGTAGCCGGGAGCTGTGTTGCGTTTGGTGCGCAGTATCAATTGTATGTTGTGTACAGTGATGGGGGTGTTAATGTCCGATGGGGGGATGTGGTCCAGGTAATGGAAGCCAGGAGCCAGGGGTGGGATGGAGACATCAGTTTTTTCATGGACATCTGGGAACAAGGAATAATCAAAGTTAGGATTTTCAGGGATGGAGAATACATCAGAGAGGAAAGAGGCAAAATGGTTGGCCTTACTGGCATTATCAGGAAGGGGCTGGTCA
Organism: Locusta migratoria; assembly: GCA_026315105.1. Classification (NCBI taxonomy): domain Eukaryota; kingdom Metazoa; phylum Arthropoda; class Insecta; order Orthoptera; family Acrididae; genus Locusta; species Locusta migratoria. The sequence goes on along the minus strand of CM048749.1, from coordinate 230,677,082 downwards.
AGGTGGAGGAGAGGGTATGTGGACATAGGTTTCGATCCAGTGAGGCGGTGGAAGGCGTTCCAATACCGAGACGAGTTGATTGGGAGGTGGGCATTAAGCCGTGTCACTGTCTGATGCCAGTCCCGGCGTTTTTTGGCAGTCAGGAGGCTGCGCACGTGTCGCTGGAGTTGCCGATGGCGGAGGAGTGTATCCCGGTCACGGGTTCGCAGGAAGGAGCGGTACAGGCGGCGGGATTCCCGCAGAAGGAGGACAGCCTGTGGAGGGAGTGTGGGATGGTGCGGCTGGACAGCTTTGGTAGGGATGTGCGAATGGATAGCATCAGACAAGGTCTGCTGAAGGAAGGAGGCAGCTTGGTCGATATCATCGGGAGAGTGTAGGGGGAGATGGTGGCTTTCGACCTGATGGGTGATGGAGAGGCAAAAGGCATCCCAGTCTGCTCGGGAGTAGTCATGGACGAGTTTAGGAGGTGGAGGTGGGCGAGGATTCTGTGGGCGATGGACATCGTGTGTGAGGGTGAGGAGAACAGGGTCGTGATCACTGCCTATGGGGTCAAGAACGTCGGCGGTGATGCGCCCAAGGAGATTGGGAGAGACAATGACGACATCAGGGGTGGTGTTGCTACAGGGTCGGGTGTGGCATGGGAGCGGGACAATGTCACCATTGATGGTAGGAATGAACTGATGCCACCGACGGAGTTTGGCAGGAGTGCGGGAGTGGATATTGAGGTCAGCGGCGACCACGTAGGTAGTGAAGGTGCTATCGATGTGAGCAAGGAAGTCATAAGGGATGGGAACATGGGAGCGGACATAAATAGTAGCACAGGTGACAGTGAGGGAAGGGAGGAAGAGGGTGTGGATGAGATGTTCATAAGGGATGTTGAGGAGGGGATGTGGCCGAACCGGGTGGTGTCGGAGATGGCCAAAAGCTACTCCACCTCGTGCAGGGGGATGGGGAGAGTCGTGACGGTGTAGGATATAGGGTGTGGTACTGACATGTATGTGAGGGAGGAGGAAGGTTTCGTTGAGGAGAAAGGCATCCACGCGGTGTTGGTTTAAGGTGTTCATCAGGAGGAGCTTATTGGTGGGAAGGGAGCGAATATTGGAGTACAGGATGTTAAATCGTTGCTGCGCCATAATGAGGTTGAAAGGTGGGGAGAGGGAGAGGAAAAGGGAGCGGGTGTGGGGACTAAACTAGGGTGTGAGGACGGTCGGTTCGGGAGAAGGTGAAGTGGATGTGATTTTGGGAGGTTGTGGCCTTAAAATCAAGGTTGAAGAGGGAGCGAGCGGCCAGGGAGACTTGGTGGAGGGTGTGAGGGCGCTGGAAAGGGTGGATATTTTGGAGGACAATAGTCAGGAACCGGATGATGTCCTCCGCTGTGGGGGGAGGGCATAAGGAGTTATTAGCGGGGATTGGGGGATCAGTGGGACGGACAGGGACGGTGAGTTCTTCTTTGGTGGGAGGGGGGCGGGACTTACATTTGTAAGAGTAGGTGGGGTGTGCCCCACCGCAGATGTTACAGGAGGGGGTGGCGGCGAGGTTAGGGCAGGAGGTTTGGAAGTGTTGGCCTTTGCAGTGGGGGCATACAGGAGGGAGACGGCAATTTTCGGTCAGGTGATCATTATATGTGAGGCAACGGGAGCAGCGGTATGACTGGGGAGGTGCTCGGGAAGGTTCCACCTGGTGCAGGCGGTTGTAAATGAGGGCCCCATTGCGGAGGAGGTGGTTGATGGATGGCGCGTTTTCTGTGAAGACGCGCATGAGGTAGGTGGGGCCCGTCACATTGTTAATTCGACGAGCTGAGCGGATGGATAGGCGGGGATCCCGCCGGAGTTCCTCCAGCACCTCTTCCTCTGTGATCCCCGAGTTCAATTTGGTGATCACAGCAGTGAGCGTGGGAGGATGACGGGGAGGAGGGGATTGGCGATTGGAGGCTGGAGGGGGGAGGGGGACAAGGGTGGCACGGGGTCCAAAGTGGACACGGTGGATCTTGTGGAGGAGCTGTGTGTGGAGGTCAGGGTCAGGTGATTTGAGGAGAACAGAGTCCCTCCGTTGGATGATTTGGGAGATGGGGGCAGAAGGAGCATACTGCCGAAAGAGGAGAGTGAGGGCACGGCAGTCTAGGAGTTGGGGGTCAGGGTTATTCAGGACGAAAGTGTGGAGAGCAGGGGGTTGGGAGGGGAGGAGGGGTGGCGGGGGAGGTGGTGCAGGCTGGGTAGGGGGGAGAGGGGCGGCTTCCATCGGGACCGGTGGGCCAGTGGCGAGAGGGTCGGCGGGCTTTTTCGTCACCGAGGAGGTGGCGTCTGTGGATGCTCGTTTTGTCTTCTTTGGTTTGAGGAGTGCTTGGGAGGCAGGAGTGGGGACAGGGGAGACTGGAAGGTGGCGCGGAGCCGGACCTGCGGCTGCGGTGGCGTCGTCGGGTGGGAGAGGACAGGAGTCGACTGCGGTCTGCCGGGTGCGAACCGCGGCACGGTCACCGCGGGAGTCGGGGAGGGGAGGGAAGGAATCGAGCGGGGGAACGGGGGAAGGGGCAGGAGAGTGTGGGACGAGGGCAGCAGCTTGTGTGGGGGCAGAGGAGAGGGCGACAGCGGAGGGAGTAGTGAGGGTGAGGAGGGAGGGAATTGTGGCAGGAAGAAGAGGGGAGGATGTGCTCCAGGAGATGGTGGTGGGGGCATGGGAGGGCGAGGTAAAAATGATTGTGGAGGACACAGTAGTAGGGGGGAGGGTCGACATGGCAGAATCGAACAGTCACCTTAACTGTAGAACACTGATCCAGGATCAGCGGCGGCGGCGGACGTCCCTCCCGGCGGTCCAGGTGGGGGCGGGAGCGGCGCGGCGCGGCGACGGCGGTGGGACGCGCTCCGACGGGCTGGCGGCCGGGCAGAGCGCGCTGGGCGGCGGCGAACCCGGCGTGGGCCGCAGGAGCTCCTTCCGGGGCGGCGGCGGCGGCGGCGAAAACACCGGAGGCGTCGGACGCCGACGGGGCGGCGACACGACGGGACTGCAGTCCGGAGCGGCCGGGCGGTGGGGCCCCTGATCGGCAGTCGGCGACAGCGGCACTTAACGGCGACAGCGGCACGTCGCGGCGACTAATAACAGCCGAAGACGATAGCACACAAACGTAAGAAATAATAACTACGAACCACAAAACAAATACCGCACAAGCAAGGTAGTAAGAACGTTTCGTGAACACATGCACTAGTCGGCCGATATTTACATCTAAACTTCCCACTCGTCACATGCGAGTACCTTTCATACAGTGATAAATATTGTACCCATCAAGTATTTTTATGTATACAATAGGAATATACAGTACTTTTAGCACTAGACTACAACATCTGTTACATGTTTTAATGAAAACCCTAACAGACAAGCATGTTTTATAATATATACGCTCTAAGACAGTTTGGGATAGACGTTGGTTAGCACCATCTGACGACTGTACTTACCACTACAGCTATTTTTTAAAATTGACATCATTTGATTTTTAAAATTGACATCATTTGATTTTATGATTTTGACTGTGAACAAATTATCAACATATCATCAGTTTTATATAAAATATTTTAAAAGAGTTGCTGTATAGACACCAATTAGTACATATTTTTACTACCAATCATATATATAAACAGTAAACGAGACTCATAAATAAAGAACAGTTTAAAGTTAAAATGCCTACTAAAATTACACTAAAATGTAACTTTCTCTACCATAAATATACATCATATAAATTTGTTATTTATATGAAACTTTAAAGAGGGCGCCTTAGTCACAAATGACCCATGCTGACGTCAACTGTGTAAGGATTGTAACAGCTGCGTCAGTACAAACGCAACCTCCTACATGGAGGTCGAGATATTTTAAGTTTTTTAATTTATTTTAAGGTATGTATTTTTATCATTGACTATGACTGAAACTTGTACAATTAGCTTATAATCTGACATGCATGTTATTCTAACTGGCCCTTTTGTATTTATTTTAGCATTGATAATGACCACACAGTGGTCGAAATCCGGATTTGCCAACAAATAAAGAATTTATATTTATGACGACTGATTGCTGAATAATTACCACTAGTTAGATATTACCTGTAGCGTTGTGGACAACGGCATGATGATATGGAGCCTAAGTTCATGGGCGGTGGTTCGTTTCCTGCTACTCACATTTTTATTACCTTGAACGGGAGTTTTCTGACATGATTATTAATCAAATAGAATTTACATTCTGCGTTATTTCGACCTATTTAGATGACTTGCGTTTTCTCTTCAGCCCTTTTTAGTGAACATGCCGTGAAAAATTGTCAACGAATTGTGAACATTGTCTCCTGAACTACCTGCATGTAAACTGCGGACACAATGTAATAATAAATGTTGTAAACGTCATGCTCATACCAATAATTTTATATCTAAATTGCGTTATGGAGTTCTGTGGCAACTGTGGTTCTTTAATGATCATAAAGTGTTTGTTTCTTTTAATAGACACGTTTTCGCGTTCTATACGCACTATTTATGTGATAAGTGAGCTAATATTGTATTTCATGGAACTCAAGAGCTTTATCCATATTCCCTAGTCAATGCATGGAATTACTTGTATCAGCATGAAATTTACAACTTTCAATTTTACTGTAGGTCCGCAGTTTCTGTGCAGGTGGTTCAAGAGAATGTTTACAATTCGTGGGTCCACATTTCACAGGATGATCGCTAACTAGAACAAATGCACTTTTAAGAAAAACCCTCGTATATTTAAGAAGTATAAAATCTCAGAATTTAATTAATAATAGTAGATCATGTGCAGGACAGATTCTCAACTTAAAGACAATAATAATGTATCTGAAAAGAAGAGCGAAAAACTTTGTAATCTTGTTTGTTGACTTTAGGAAAGCATATGACTCGGTTGATAGGAAGTCACTGTTTGAAATACTGCATGAACTGGACTTAGACAGTAAAACCACAGCTCTAATTAAACAAACTCTAACAGACATTAACTCTAAAGTGAAATTCAGAGGTGACGTATAAAGAGGTTTTGAGATTAAAACTGGAGTGAGGCAGGGAGGCGGACTCTCCCCACTGCTCTTTAATTGTGTCCCGGAAAAAGTTATAAGGGAATGGAGAGTGTCATTAGAGAAAGCCAAATCAATGAGGGAGTTAAATTAGGTTACAAGAGGGACCACCTACAAGTAGACTGTTTAGCATTTGCAAATGACTTAGCTATTTTTTCGGATTAATTGGAAACAGTCATGAGACAAATTGAATTGCTCAAAGAAGAAGCTGAAAAAGCAGGCTTACAAATCTCCTTTGAGAAAACCAAATTTATGACAAACATTAACACAGCTCCAAACATAATGGTAACATAATGGGAAAATCGATAGAAGAAATAAGTTCAGGTAGCTAGGAGAAGTAATTGAACAAGATATTTCAGAGAAAGAAGCCATTAAAGCAAGACTTAGTAAGATGAAAAAAGCATACTACCTCACTAAGGGCGTATAAAATAAGAAGTCGATATCCATCAATGCTAAACTGGCTCACTAGTCTGCAGTAATTCGCCCAGAATCACTCTATGCAGCAAAATGTTTGAATAATAAAGCAATGATGGAATCACTGCAGATTACTGAAAGAAAAATATTAAGGAAACTCTCGGGTCCAGTTAAAGAGCAGACACAATACAGAATACGTCATAGTAGTGAAATCTATACAAATATTGAAAAAATCACTGATGTGATTAGGAAAAGGATAGCTTTCTACGCTCACATACAAAGGATTGATCCCAACAGACTGACAAAACTGTTCTGTTACTTCAGTAAATTAAAAATGAATAATACATGGTACAAAGAAGTTGGAATGGACATGGACGAGCTCCAAATTAGCCAACAAGATACTGAGAAAAGACTACCACTCAGAAAGATATTAAAGGATGCAAATGTTTCCATGAAAAACCGAAGAAAAAGACTGGAGCCAAGTGGACCGAAGAAAGAAGAAAGAAACATCGGAAAATGATGAGAGAAATATGGGGGAAAAGAAAGGAGAAACAGTTGAAATAATCGTAGTCCATAGTGACTCATACGTAAAAGAAGTAGGCAAAGTTCGTACATCTACGCCACATCATCACGCTTTTATTCACAGCCCTATAACGAGCTCTTATATGATTTTTCTCTGTTTTTGATTACCATTATTGTCAGGAGTTACCCGTCACTACTGCATTTGTTGACTATTGTTTACAACTAATCGTTCTAAGAACGACGTATTTTTGATACCTCTCCAGTTTGCCATTACTTTGAAATAAGAAGAAAATTATGAAAATACGAAAAGGAAGAGCTGTCTCTGCAGGATAGAACTTGTAGTTGCACCGAACAAACTTCGGAATGTTTGACAGAAGAGGTCATTTTGACGTCACCTCCTTGGCTCGTTGCAGTACAGCAGAAGCCTCAAAGAGCTCAGTCGACATACACTACTGAAGATCGAAACTGGACACGTATACGTCATAATGACGTCACGTAGTAGAACGATGGCAGTGAACCTATGCTCTTCCGCAGACTTCAACCCCCGTACCGGTTATGGCCGACAGGGACCCCACACACCGGCCGTCCGGCCCCGTTCTCCCCTTCATTATCTCGTCCTCAGCACAGGTGCGAAAACCTGATTTAGTAAAGAGCCAGACATTTCTGCGAAAACTAAATGAGGAAATTTCCCAGACTCGCCTACACGGCCCACACACAGTGCCCCGAGGTCTCCATCCCCTGTGAAAAATATTCGCCAAGCTCTAAGGTGCACGACGCGAACCCGTTTGTTGACTCCTAGTAAAAATTAAAAAAATAAAAATAAAAAAATAGCAAAAATACGTGTAGTCTTTCAGTATTTAAAGCATTTTGGTGTCTTTATACTCTGTCAGTCATATAAAAAAGAATACATCTATTAATATTGTATTCAATAAAAATATGTCAAGGCCGTGAACATTCCGAAAGAAATATAAAATTGTAAATATTTAAAAAGGGCAGCAGATGACGAACTATATTAATCGAAAGATCCAGTAAATGAAAGATTCCTGGATAACTTCAGTATGAGCATCGAAATTATTAGAAATTACATTGAATGTATTATGGAAGAAATGAACCCGCTAGAAACTATAGTCACCTATTCTAGAAGAAAGGACGGCGCCGTTGGCTCGTCTAGGTACCATTACTAAGGGACTTCATGTACACTCAACTTTGCACTTTTGTTTCCGAGTTGTTGCCTAGCAACTTCAACGATGCCTGAGCGGCAACATAACTTCGACTATGAACACTTTCACAGAAAATAGCTTACTCGATTAGGTACCACTTTTCTTATGCTGCAACTTTTAGCGTAACATTACTGATATTAAATAATAAATAACCATGATCAAAGCAAATATACTCTGTCGTTGCATTAAAGCTAAAAGCTGAGAGTACTGAGAAAATTGTCGCTTTCCAGTTGTACTGTTAAGACAGAACTTTCTGGAAGGGAAGTCTTTAGGATCGTAAACTCTCTTTCTCATACGGTTCGCTTAAACTTTTATCGAAGGCAGTATAGATTTAACAGTTCCAAGCCTCTAACCTATTATTCTGTGAACAGCGCATCAATATTTTGCTGCTATGCAGTAGCAAAACGGTACAAGAAATAAGTTTCAGAACAATGTCATTTTTACTGTAGGGGCGATCAAGAAACTAGCCTTCGGTGATGTTGCACCTGTTAATATGCAATGCACTGCGACTGCCACCCTGGTAAATAAGCACCGACATGTAGACAAGGGATTAGTGTGACATTCATGTCTTTCCGACGTGTGTGTGGTAAATGCAGAAGCGCGATGCTTTATCGAATGCGTCCAAACAGGACCAAAATGCAGTTGTTCTTACCCTTGGCTGCCGAAGTTCAAACATCGGCAGACATACATCTGACAATGAAGAATGTGTGTGGGGTACGATGTCTGTTGAAATCCGCCGTTGTAGACTGGTTGCTGCTGAAAATGTTCGTCAAACAACGTGGAAGGGAGGTACTCGAGCACTCACCCCATAGATCTGATCTTTCCCCATGCAATAGTCACACCTTGGGACCCTTGAAAACACCTTTGAATGGTCGGACATTTCGTGAACTTTTGATGTATGACATTTGTGTTAAATGTAAACGAAGGCTTCCGCGGCCGTTGTCATTGTTGATAAAACTCTTCTGGGTATTGGACCGCATCGTCAATATATCAAATATTTCACCGACGTTTCGGCCACTACTGCAAGCGGCCATCTTCTGGGTCTGACGTTTACTGTTGATAAAACTCTTCTGGGTACTGGACCGCATCGTCAATATGTCAAATATTTCACACGTAACACACAGAAGATGGCCGCTTGCAATAGTGGCGGAAACGTCGGTGAAATATTTGATATATGTTCAAAATGTTCAGATGTTTGTTAAGCTTATGGGACTTAACTACGGGGTCATCAGTCACTAAACTTACAAACTACTTATCAACTACCTTCTCCTTAGGACGGCACAAATATCCATGCCCGAGGGGGGATTCGAACGCCCGACCGTAGTGGCCGTGCAGACCGTGACTGGAGCGCTTCAGTCCCCTCGGCCACCGCGGCCGGCGATATATTGGCGATGAGGTCCAATGCCCAGAAGAGTTTTATCAACAATCACATTTGTGTTGTTTACGTCTGTATTTTGTTCTTAACAGCCCCTTGTGGCAAAGTATCCCTGTGGTAGTGGTGCCGTTGAAAATGCTATGCCATTATCTTGCGATGTCGTTTGCTTCTGCTCAGAAAATATTGTGCAGTTACATACAACATTAGGTGAAGCACCACACACTAACCATTTTTTTTTTTTTTTTTTGTCACATGGAAACATTTGGATTTATCGTTTTACTGAAGGCATTCGTATATAAATGTTCCCATGTGGTAAAAATTCTTGGTTTGTATATAGTGCTTCAGGCAATATTGTTATTTACTGTATAAGTACGTCATAGAGCGCACAATATTATGTAAGCAGAAGCAATTAACACCGTAAAAAAGTCACAGGATTTTCTATGGCACCACCATCCAAAGACTATTTCTCCCGAACGGGCTCTTAAGATTAGAATATAGAAGAAAACAATAACAAACATACAGGTTGTTCCAAGCAGGATGGAGCAAACTTAGACGGTTGAAAGTACACGATAATAAAATCAAAAATGTCCCATTAAAAATGGGCCTGCAAACGGGCCGTTTGCGAGATAATTACGATTGTATGGTTCCAAACCGACACTGACGTCACTGTAAACATCGACCTTGTTAGTTAGATGGAGCTCCGGCACATTTTGTTGCTGCTATGTGACGGCATCTAAAGAATAGATGCGACCAAATACGGTAAGGTTAAGGCATACGTGTACCTTGGCCTCCAAGATCACCTGATTTAAATCCATTGGTTTTTTGTGTCTGTGGTCACCCCAAAAGCGAAGTGTACAGCACACCCATTAACACGTTTGAAAAACTGAAGCGGAGAGTTGTACATGAACCGTCCAACGAGCTATATAAACTACATAGAGTGGCTATCTCTGGGTTAACAGCGCTCCTTGTGGCAGCAACCAGGAACTGTGGCAGCCATTTTTTTTCAACGTCTAGTGCACCGAATACGAAAGCTAGACCGACGCTATTTATGTGTTTTGGTTTCACATTTTGTGTATCACAGTAAGCTTGGAAGGTTATTTATTGCCGCCCGATGTGGCCGAGGGGACTGCGGCGCGCCAGTCACGGTCTGCACGACCAGTACGGTCGGGAGTTCGAAGCCCCCCTCGGGCATGGATATTTGTGCCGTCCTTAGTGTTAGCTAGTTCATAAGTAGTTTGTAAGTTTAGGTACTGATGACCCCGTAGTTAAGTCCCATAAGCTATACAAACATTGGTTATTTATTAAGCTGAAATGTTCAAATGTTTGTAGAACTTATGGGACTTAACTACGGGGTCATCAGTCCCTAAGCTTACAAACTACTTATGAACTAGCGAAGACTAAGGACGGCACAAATATCCATGCCCGAGGGGGGATTCGAACCCCCGACCGTAGTGGCCGTGCAGACCGTGACTGGAGCGCCTCAGTCCCCTCGGCCACCGCGGCCGGCTATTAAGCTGAAATCATGCCGAGTGCATGCGCAGCATACAACTGTAATAAGTCTGTTGGAATATCGTATTTTCAGTAAGTATTTGTATGCTTTCGTTTCTAAAATTTCGTGTACACGTCTTTCGTACTTATCACATTTCTGCATACATTACTCCTATGGCTTGTGTATGTGTTTAATTGTAACTAAAGTAAGCTGTAATTATATTTGTCAGTTTTCCTTTGAAAAATGAAGAACTTATTGAACGATGGTTAGCCAATATAAGACGAGATAAGTAGAAACCTACTGCATACAGTTATATTTGTCCATCGCATTTTGAGGAGAATTCCGACGATATTTTCGTTCCCTGAACATCTTCAAGCTACAAACACGCCGTCATTAGGGAAGAATATATATATATATATATTTTATCCTGTATCCATATTAGCTTGGCTATAAAAATAAGAATAATTAGGTAGAGAATGGTTTGTTAAGTCATTGCAGAAAATGAAAATGATATAATTTAATGCTATAGAAGACGACTGGTTACACTTACGTGACGTTGTAAAACATGGCGGCCGAGCTTTCAATTTGCTTCAAGTATGGCAGCTCCTTAGCCAGTCTATGTTGTTTATATAGGTCGCTGTCATGCGCCCTGGCGGGTGGTGTGAGAAGGGAGGACTCGCGATCGGAAGCTTGGTCTGGATGTACGCAGTGGCTGCGAGAAACCGATAGTAACCGTCCGTGTGGTTTGCTTTTCATTTGGCTGCGTGTTCCTGTTTGTCCAGGCATGATGAGTCGTGTTGTTGCCTGGAGTCTAGAGCTCATGGTGTCGACAGTTATCGCCATGTCTTATCAAGAGGAAAGTGCCTAGTGTTCTTAGAGGGCCTTATTTCATTTTGAGGATAACCCTTTGTACATTTGTGGCCGCTAGTTGTGGCTGCTCAAACACAGAAATGGAGTGACACTATCAATAAATATAGACTTTGGTGAGGAATCTGTAGCAAAGGTAGAATATTCAAAATTTTTCCGTGTAAGCATTGATGAAGGGTTGCACTGAAAAAAAAAATACTATTTAAGATCTGTTGAAATGTTTGCGTTCAGCAACTTATGCTATTAGGGTAATTGCAAATTTTGGTGATATACGTCTCAGTAAATTATTTTACTGTGCCTATTTTCATTCTCTACTTTCGTATGGCATCATTTTCTGGGATAATTCATCACTGAGTAAAAAAGTATTCATTGCACAAAAGCGTGTAATCAGAATAATTGCTGGAGCCCACCCAAGATCATCCTGCAGACACTTATTTAAAGAGCTAGGGATCTTCACAGTAGCTTCTCAGTATACATATTCACTTATGAAAGTTGTTATTAGCAATCCCACCGAATTCAAAAGCAATAACAGCGTACATAACTACAACACTAGGAGAAAGAATGATCTTCACTATTCAAGGTTAAATCTAGATTTGGCACAGAAAGGGGTGAATTATGCTGCCACAAAAGTCTTTGGTCACCTACCAAACAGCATCAAAAGCCTGACAGATAGCCAACAAGCATTTAAGAGTAAATTAAAAGAATTTCTGCATGGCAACTGCTTCTACACTATAGATTAATTCTTAGATATAAATTAGTAAATTTGAAAAAAAATAATAATAAAATAAAATATTTTTAAAAAATATAAAAATAATATAAAATTGTGTCATGTAATATTTAGTACAAAGTAATAATTTGTAACGACACCTTTCATTAACCTGACACGTTCCATATCATTACGAAGTGTCGTATTCATGACCTATGGAACAAGTACTAATCTAATCATATTGATGAAGTGCCGTCTAGTGCGGACTCTGTTGTGTTTAAACACTGCTGTGCAGTGCACAATTTGGCGGAGTATATTGTGTTGAAGATGTGATGAAAATTTGTGCTGAACTATTATTGTATTGCAGGAACAGTCATTGGTCTGTTTGATTTAGTGTCTGTCAGTGTTTGTTTATCCGAATCAACTTGGGCACTGGAAACTTCGAGTTCTAGCCGCAGGAACGGCTGATGGTAACATTTTGTGGGCACTTTTCATCATTCATTCAATGTGCATTTGGTAACTTATTTACTAAACCGCTGCACAGTAGTGAGGGTAAAATTTATCTTGCACGTGTTTAAAGTTTTATTATTAAGACTTTATCATCACCCGTGCTTGGCACCTTTCCTGTCTGTTATTTTATTGACCTGTTAGTGTTTGACTTAGTTTTAATGTGCTTGGTCTTATGTCGTTATATGTTCTGGAGCCACTCAGTCATGGGAAGCTGACGCAACGGGCGGTGTCTCCGTCTTAGCGTGTGGTCTACGTGCCTACCGTGGGAGTGCTTCCTTTTCTTCAGGTAAGTTATCGTTGCATTAGAAAGATACCGTTTCTTGCGTCAGGTTTCCAAACTGAGTGTTTAGCTGTTTGGTTTACTTTAGGCTCTTCAAGCTTGCGCCCAGTTTATTTGTCTGTTCCTTTCTTCTCGAGCTTTAAGGCCGATATGTTAAAGAATTGTATTTGAAGCTTTGGTGCTTAGTGAAGATTTGTTGGTGTAATTATCTAAATTTATTGCAAGTTATTTAACTTTGATAGTTCACTTAATGATTTAAAGTTACAGTTACAGATTTTAAAAACTTTATTTCAGAATCATTTGTCCTTTAATTTTATTAGTATATATGTCATAGTTTTTGGAATGACCTGAGCAAGGCAAGCCTGTCAGTTTGTTCACGTTTAACTGTTCCATTTTAGTAATGAAAATTTCTGTACTCCAAGAAGGCGAAACTGATTAAAATACTGTGATTGTTCTTATTTGCATTTAAAAGCTATTTGGTTGTCAATGTTCAAGTTGGTTTGTATTAATAAAGTGTAACAAGGAAAGATATGTACATGGGCTTACCCTTCCTTACTCACAAGGAAAGTACTTGGGCTCGAACAAACACATATACACCAAAATCGTATGAGAGATAATGTAAAGATCCCTTATTGCACTAGTGATACTCCCGCATCTGCAAAACTCTGCAGTCATCCGTTAGAGGCCTCTGCGTGTGCCATGCCGCATTGCACTTTGACCTGTCGGTTCGCCAGTAGGGACGGTGCAGTGTGCCTCCGAAGTTGCGTTTTGTGATGTTATTTATGTGGTGAAGCGTCAGATGGGAACCCTTCTTCGTGAAGATGGTATTAGTGTAGAAGATGAATCATTTGCATGATTTCTCGTATTTGTTATGGTACAGAAATATGAGCATAAGTTAGGTACTGTTGTTACAAACTAATAATAATGATAATAGGGATGATAATGACGAACAACCCATTGCAACCGGTAGTGCTACGGTAAGTGCGGGAAGAGGCGATGGAAGCAGTGGCAGTGAATACCAACAGTCTTTCGAGAAGAAGGTTAAAGTTGCAACTATCATCCCGGCTTTTGATGACAATTCGCTAGAGAACATGTACGATGATTATTACATAAGTTATAGTTAAGATATCTGCATTAGTATGACGTCTACAATTACATCTACAGTACTATCTAGACCTTGGTTGCAGAGATTTCCAGAAAAACTACACCCACCAGCAAATAGAGGTGTACGTAGAGATCCTGTAACCAAACGTTCATACAGATATGTTTGTTCGAGCCCATGTACTTTCCTTGTCAATCCTAATGTACCCTGCGATTTTGATAATTGTTAAAAAACAAAAACAACTGTTCAGTACACACTTGTCAAGAATTCCGCAATGATCCAGGGGGTTCCGAAAGAATTCGAAATTCATTACACAGACGAGCATAGTATTGCATTTAGATGCAAGGAAGACACTTCGAACACTTCCTTTAACAGGTAACTCATACGTGAAATGTGAACTAAATGCGGCGTAAAACCTAATAGTAAAGACTAAATTTCAAATTAATGTGTACTAACTAGGACGATGTTTACAATGACGTCAGTGGCGGCTTGGAACCATACATTCGCAATTATTTCGCAAACGGCTCGTCTGCGGATCCATGTTTACTGGGACATTTTTGCTTCTATTACTGTGTACTATCAATTGAGTACGTTTTCGACATCCTTTTTGATACACCCTGTATTTGTACGTGAACAGCTGTCTGATGATGAACCTTTAGGTTCGAAACCATTATCGGCTCTATTTTTTAAATAAATTACATTATTAATAATGGTTGCTTGCTGTTTTCTTCTTTGTAAGAATCAACCTGTAAAATGTAAGGTAATGGATATGAGTAGGAAAAACAATCGCATCACGTTAATAGTACGCTGCTTCACACAGTCACGATGATTAAATCTCCAGGCGTGACACTGCAAAGCGACGTGGAACGGAATGTCCATATAAATACTGTTACCTGGAAGGTAGATGGTGAGCTTCGGTTTATTGGGGTATTTTATGAAGAAGTGGTTCATCTGTAAAGGAGACTCCGTATAGAATACGAGTGCCACTCGAGTGTTTGCGATTCCCACCAGGTCGGATTAAAGGAAAACACAGAAGCAATTCAGGTCGGGCTCCTAGTTTTCTTACCAGTAGTTTCGATCAACGCGCGAGTATTGCAGAGATGCTTCGGGAACCCAAATGAGAATCCGTGGAAGAAAGGTGACGCTCTTTTCGTGGAACACTGTTGAGGAACTTTAGAGGGCCGATGTTTGTAGCTAGCCAAAAAATGTTTCTCATGCCGCCAGTTCACATTTCGCACAAGGACTACAAAGATAAGACAAATTACGGCTGTTATGGAGGCATATAGGCAGTCGTTTTCTACCAGATCCATTTGGGAGGAGAACAGGTAAGGAAATGAGTAGCAGGGGGATGAGGTACCGTCTATCGCGCACCATACGGAGGCTTAAGGGCACAAAATTACTAGGACCGTCTATCGCGCACCATACGGAGGCTTAAGGGCACAAAATTACTAGGACTATTTTTGGAGTGTTTTATCATCGTTTCCCTTCGTAAAACATAAGAATAAATTGTACGTTTCCCGCCTAAATCTATATAAATACTCTGAAAACCACATTAATATACCTGGCAGAGGGCTCCACCTAATCGCTTTCATAATATTTCTCTGCCGTTCCATCCTTTAATAGCATGCGTGAAAAAGGACATCAACATCTTTCCGTTTTCGATCTGATTGCTCTTATTTCATTATGAAATATCAAGTTTCCCTATGTAGGCAGGCGTTAACAAAATACTTGCGCATTCAGAAGAGAATGTTGGAGTAACGCCTTTCTTCTAATGATTTCCACTCCAACTCGTGCACCATTTCCGTGACACTCTGTCCTCTGTCGCGATAATACAAAACGAACTTTGTATCCTCCGTCAAACCCACTCGGTGAGGAGCCCACAATGCGCACCAATACTCCGAAGTAAGATGAACAATTGTAGTTTAGGCAGTTTCTTCAATAGAACTTTTGCATCTTCTATGTTCACTGCCAATAAAACATAGCCTTTGGTTCGCCTTCCCCATATCTTCTGTGTTCTCTCCAGTTTAAGTTGTTCGCAAATTGCAATTTCTAGATATTTGGTTGACATTACGGACTTTAATTTGCCTGATTTATCGAGTAAATGAATTTCAACGGATTCCATTTAGTACTCATATTAATGACCTCACTTTTGATTATTTAGGATCAATTGACAATTTTCGTTCCATGCAGCATATATAGTAGCTGAAAACCCGTCGATGCCCGGATATTTATTTAGTTATTCCAGCCTTGAGATAGTACGTCTCCTATCCCTTCTCTATCTCTCTGTGAATCTCTTTTTTCTTCTAAATGAATATTATATTTATGGGAAAATATTTCAAGAAATAAGGCTCTCTTGCATAACGTATAAAATTGTAAGTGCAGTATCCAAACAAAGAAAGATAGTAATAAAAATACAGATCATATATAAAATTCGTACCATCTCATATTTATTGAGTTATGTTTTGTACAATTTGTAGAAGTGCTATATGTCTGTAAAATCTGTTGTGTTACAATTAGTAGTAAATAAGTAACAGATTAAAACATGGTACGTGATGGGGCGGCTTTCCATGAACGTTAGTTCATGTGCTCATGTCACATGAACTATGTGTCGTACTGTGGTTCAATATCGAAGGTACATTCAGTTATGTGTGTGTATAATGTCTGTAAAATTTCCTGCGGCTACAGTTTGTGGTGTAGAAATTATAAATTGTAACGTCATACCGAATGCCGTAGTTTTAGTCCAAAAAACAGCGGGAAGTAGTAACCGAGAAACGTCTTTTCTTTTATAATTTTACTGTGGTTGACAGTGAAGCAAAAATATAATGAAGGTTGGAAAACATTTTTAAAGCTGGTTGCAAGCCGTTAAGTACCCTCATTTTCAAACAGTGTATGAAAAACGTCTCGTCCCATTATGTGGCAGTTTTTTGCGATTCCCATTGTTTATGACGTCATTTTTTCTTAATAATGTGTCGTTCGTGATTCTTAACCCTGCAGAAACTGTTATCTCACGGTAAGGAATATGTGTATTAAATTGGGTTGAAATCGGTCCAGTGGTTTAGGAGGAAATAAGCAATATTGTTGCGTGATGCACCAGTTTTTCTCGCATCTCATTATCTATGACTTCATACCTCGTGAACTGATGGTGGTACGATGATGAAATTTCGAACTTACGTTCAGTGGTATGTGTGTATACTGTCTATAACATTTCTCGCGAATACAATTAATAGTGTACGAGTAATAAATTGTAACGTCATGCCGGCCGCGGTGGCCGAGGAGACTGAGGCGCTCCAGTCACGGTCTGCACGGCCACTAAGGTCGGGAGTTCGAATCCCCCCTCGTGCATGGATATTTGTGCCGTCTTTAGTCTTAGCTAGTTCGTAAGTAGTTTGTAAGTTTAGGGACTGGTGACCGCGTAGTTAAGTCCCATAAACTATACAAACATTTGAACATTTTTTTGTAAAGTCATGCCAAATGCTGTAATTTTACGGCATGAACGCCTTAAAAGTAGTAAGCGACAAACATTTTTCCTTTCAAGATTTCGCTGGGGTAGTCAGCGAGTAAAAGTTTCCTAAAGGTTTTAAATTATGTTTAAATTTGGCTGTAAGTCTCTAAGTGCTCTCTTCTCAAATAGTGGATTGATACAGTCACACTATCACGTGCCGTAAGTCGGAGAAGTTTTCATTGTTTATGACGTCATATCTCCTGAACTATGAGCACTATCGCAAAATCCTTTCTTAGCTGACGTCTTCTATCTATGAACTACATTCCTGCCACATTTCATCCCTATAGGTGAAGTAGTTTTCGAGATTTCGTGTTTAGTTAATGAGTGAGTGAGTGTGAATGAGTGTCCTTTCTCTTTTATATATCGGGTGATCAAAAAGTCAGTAAAAATTAGAAAACTTAATAAATCACGGAATAATGTAGATAGAGAGGTAAAAATTGACACACATGCTTGGAATGACTTGGGGTTTTATTAGAACTAAAAAAAGTTCAAAAAATGTCCGACAGATAGCGCTTTATATGATGAGAAAAGCAATAATTAGCATAACAAATTAAGACGAAGCAAAGATGATGTTCTTTACAGGAAATGCTCAATGTGTTCACCATCATTCCTCAAGATAGCTGTAGTCGAGGAATAATGTTATGAACAGCACTGTAAAGCATGTTCAGAGTTATGGTGAGGCACTATCAGTTCCGATCGGAAGATTCCTTTGAATGCCAGTCTTGTTTAAACAACTGAATTACAGTACTGTAACCAAAACATTCAACACCAGATTAATCGATTGTAAAACCTATGACCTAGAAGGATTTTAGCAGTGAGAGCTTGTCATCTGCTGCGACTCTCATTAATGTTTTTACTCCGTAATTTGTTTCTCTCTCTCTCTCTCTCTCTCTCTCTCTCTCTCTCTCTCTCTCTCTCTAATGAAACCTCATGTCATTCCAAGCATTTGTGTCCATTTTTACCTCTCTATCTAAATTATTCCGTGATTTATTAAGTTTTCAAATTTATACTGATTTTTTGATCACCCGGTAGATAGAGATGAATTGTTCTGCAGTTTCTTTTGACTTCTGGTGACATTACCAAACGATGAACTACAGAAACGTCTGCGAACAGTCTGAGAGAGCTGCTCAAATTGTCTCATAAATCGTTTATAAAGGGTAACAACGTAGGACCCTTATAACATCCCTGGGTAACGTCAGATATAACTTCCTTTTTTCTCGATGACTCTCCGTAAATTACCGCGAACTGTGTCATTTCTGACAGGAAATAACTTATCCAATCGCACAACTTATGCTGTATTTCATAAGCACGCAATTTTATTAAAAGCCGCTTGTGAGGTGGTGTCAAAAGCCTTTTTAAAATCTAAAAATATGGACCGGATTTGAGTTCCCTTCTCGACAGCATTCATAACTTCATGTGAGTGAGTTTCGCAATATCGATACTTTCTATGGTGTAAAAGGTCGATCACTTCGAGGTAATTCATAATATTTGAGGAAATTATACGTTCTAGTAATCCTGATGCAAACCGACCTCAGTGATGAAGTAATGTAATTTTGAGGATCACTCCTGCTGCTTTCTTGGATATTGTAGTGACCTGTGTAACTTTCAAGGCTGACCGCGCGGTTGCAGCTGATAGATAGGTATGGAACTATTGCATCAGGAACCCCATTGGTATTTAATCTGGATAGGAAGTCTTATTTTCAGTAAGAAATTTCAGTAACTTTCTATTCCAAGAATAAAAATATACAGCAATCAACAATCCGAGCAATGGTTTTAACAGTTCAGTGTTTTACTAGCCATGGCCCTGTTTCGAGTTGGTGTGCCGTTGCCTTCCTCCGACCTCTGAAATGATTTGCCCAGCCAGTTATAGTTTAACGTTGATTCCGAACCACGGTGCTACTCGATATTTATTCACATCCGCAACATTGCCAATAGCGAAAGAAGTGGAGAGTGACAGATAAAAATCCTAGCCCGCCACCTAAGGATTCATTGTCTAGTGCGCATAATGGCAGCTTTACTTGATTGGAATACAGGTGTAAATACTTCGTCTTCTTTGGAAAAGAAATTTCGGGAATTTATATTTAGCAACAATGCTGTAGCATCACTGTCATCTATAGCATCACCATTGCTATCGCGTAGTGAAGGTATTGATTGTGTTTTACCGATAGTGTACTGAACATATGACCAGAATTACTTTGGATTTTCTACTAAATTAGGAGACAGGGTTTCGCTGTAGAAACTATTATAAGCTTCACGCATTGAATTCCGCGTTATATTTTGATTGTCTATAAAAGTTTGCCAGTCTTGGGGACGTTTTGGTCAAAAGCTCAAATGTTTGTAAACCTATTGGACCAAACTGCTATGGACATCAGTCTCTGGATATACAAACTACTTTAACTTACACCAAGGTCAACAAACACCCATGCCCGACGGAAGACTCGAACCTGCAGTGAGAACGGCCGGGATTTTCTTGGTCTGTTTAAATTTGGCATGCATATTATTTCTGTGAATGCAAGCTACATCTGATCTACACTCACATTCTTAATTTCTTAATTTTCTTTTAATTTCGATATTCAGTCTCGCTACGACAGCTATGTGTTCACTAATGCCTGTATCTATGGAGATGCTCACTATTAACTCAGCTATATGTGCTATTTCCCGGCTGGGTCCGTTAGTTTCTTTTATATTATGTATATCATCCATTTCCGAGTACTAGATAGTTCGTAACCGAAACCTTTCAAAGGTTTATTATCGTTCATTTTATTTTCTTATCATCTTTTTTTATGTGAGTACTGATATGTACTGGATAGTTCATCTCATTTTACAATTACGATGTAAAAGACCAAAACATCTGCGTTGACCATCGGTTTTCTCTTAACAATCCGCCTTCCTCACGTTTTCTTTAGGACACAGTTCTTCACTCCTTTAGCTATTATTCCATATCCGACGTCATGGTTCAAATGGTTCAAACGTTTGTATAGTTTATGGGACTTAACTACGGGGTCATCAGTCCCTAAACTTACAAACTACTTATGAACTAGCTAAGACTAAGGACGGCACAAATATCCAAGCCCGAGGGGGGATTCGAACCCCCGACCGTAGTGGCCGTGCAGACCGTGACTGGAGCGCCTCAGTCCCTCGGCCACCGCGGCCGGCCCGACGTCATGGTACATAAGAATGTTCAAATGTTTGTACAACTTATGGGACTTAACTACGGGGTCATCAGTCCCTAAGCTTACAAACTACTTATGAACTAGCTAAGACTAAAGACGGCACAAATATCCATGCCCGAGGGGGGATTCGAACCCCCGACCGTAGTAACCGTGCAGACCGTGACTGGAGCGCCTCAGTCCCCTCGGCCACCGCGGCCGGCCCGACGTCATGGTACATAAGAATGTTCAAATGTTTGTACAACTTATGGGACTTAACTACGGGGTCATCAGTCCCTAAGCTTACAAACTACTTATGAACTAGCTAAGACTAAAGACGGCACAAATATCCATGCCCGAGGGGGGATTCGAACCCCCGACCGTAGTAACCGTGCAGACCGTGACTGGAGCGCCTCAGTCCCCTCGGCCACCTCGGCCGGCCCGACGTCATGGTACATAAGACAATAGCTGTATATGTATATATAAATAATCCATAATGGGTATAAAATGCATTTTGTTAACAGTAAAACATAGTTGCCATGTCTATAATAAAGAATAATTGATGGATTATTTATATATACATATAAATCTCTTGTCTTATTTCTTACTGTATGACGTTCCTCATTGGTTTGTGATGTGCTGATGCTTCAGGCGGTGGGCGGGACTTTTCCTTCATAACACACAGCAGTCTCTCGCTGGTTAGTAGTCGCCGCACGCTCACCGCCTGAACACCTATAGTGAGGTATACTGTTTTAAGTATTTTTTTAATCCTGTTTGTAAATTTACTAATAGTGTACCTGTTTTCCTCTATAGAATATCGTCTTTTATTCTATTTTCAGAGGTCTGAAGATGATCTAAACCTAGATCGAAACCGGTCACCTATAATAATAAATTGTAAAAAATTTTGCCAACTAGACTGTTATTTTTATCATGATATTAAGAGGTCTTCTCTCTCTCTCTCTCTCTCTCTCTCTCTCTCTCGCTCTCTCTCTCTCTCTCTCTCTCTCTCTCTCTCTCTCTCTCTCTCTCCCCTGTCTCTCTCTTTATTTATTTAGTTTTGAAAACAGACTCTATGGTCGGGGGTTGGGGGAAGACTTCAGCGAACGGCGTCTGGAGAGGGCTGCAGCTCCATCGCTTCCCTCTCGCTACCCTCTGGGTTGGGACTGGAGGATTCCTACGCGAGAGGAAGAGAGGAATGTGCAATTTTGAGCACAATAAAGCAGCTTGCGGTTTTATATATATATTTTTTTTTTGGGGGGGGAGGGGGGGAAGCGTGCTCAAAGCGCTGCTTTCAAGTGCCATCCTGACATGATGTGCCGTAAAAGACTGTCGTTCTGGTCAGTGAGGAGGAGGGGAATACTCAGAGCTGCGTTCCCAGGCTTACCTGCACTTCCTGAACAGCCTGTTTTTTTTTTTTTTTTTTTTTTTTTTTTTTTTTTTTTTTTTCCAGACGCTGTTTCCATGGCGCCTCATAATTTTTCGGGAGAGTAAAGGGCGATAGTTAGTTGTCTCCAAATTTCGTAGATTCGCCCAGGAGGACGATGTTTTACTGCGTGAATTTACGAAAGTTCGTTTTAAAAGAGAGCTCGGCGTCTAGAGCTCCGGGATGACGGCGCCGAGGCTGATAAAAATTAAACGCTTTATTGCCCTGGGCCCACACGGCAGATACCAAAGGGTTCAACGCCCTAGCGATGGTAAGGCCGTGGGAAATCTTGTCCCGGGGGCGGAGCATAAGGTGGCGTCTGTAGAATGCTGCCGCCGTGGAGTAGCCGAGCGGTCTAAGGCGCGTCGCTCCGGAGCGCGCGGTTTCTTGCCGTCGGAGGTTCCAGTCCTCCCTGGGGGATGGGTGCGTGTGTTGTCCTTAGGTCAGTTTAACTTAGGTTAAATGGTTTGTAAGCCTAGGGACTAATAACCAACGCATGATTTACAAACATTTGTTGAATGCTCTGCGATTACCCGGTGGAATTTGGGATGACAGCTCTGACTGTTAGTCCTGGATGCTCTACCGCTTATAGGGCAGCCCATTAAGCCCACAAGTACATTGGTGTTTCGATGTCGAAGGGGCTTGGCCACGAAGAGCGGCCTGGATCAGCTCACCTTACGTGCGAAAATCGGGCACTCTCTTGCGAGACACCGCGAGGTGCGGACCTCCATCGTGGCTGGGTTTAGCGTGAACTTCTTGTTTGGTTTTGTACTGTCGTACCGCAGTTTGCGGCCACAGTGAACTTGGATTCGCTTGTGAGACTCCTCGAAATGCGGACCTTGGACAGTGGTATCTAATTAGCCGTATGAGTGGCTACAGTGTGGACTCACGCTCGAAAATTTTATATTTTGTGTCAAGTTGGACTAAGAGATCTTGCAGTAGTTGAGGTCAGCTTCGCAACTGCCCCTTTGCCACCTTGTCTATTCGATCACAGGTCAGTCATTGTCTACCTAGTCGCACCAACGAGCTAGTGGCAAATATCTTCTTGTCTGGAGACACCTGAACACCCTACTCGTGTATTATTCACGCTTGAGTCACTTTGTGCTGAGTCCGAGCCGATCTGCGGAAATTGTGTGGTACTGTTTTCTAGCGAGATAACAGAGGCTGATGTCTAGATATATATTTCGTTTCTGCCTAACAGAAGGAAGTGACATATTTTCGTGGTCGCATCTTAAAAAAAGAATCACGATAAACCACCCCACACCGGAAACTTTCAAAATTATTGCTCGTTTTAAACGACGTGTACAAAAAGGTCGCATAGATTCAGACGATTATGTCTGAGAAAACCATCATGACTCCTGCACAGAAGGAAGTACTGAAAAGGTATCACCATTTTTTCCGGGTGAAAATGTGGCCATAGTAGTTCTGAATGAATATGAAATGTAGAATCACTGAAAGCCACTAGAACAAAAGCCTGACACTGCAATTGTAGCTATTGGACAGTGTGATGATTTTTTCCTTTTCACTAAAATGATTTTATATATATCAAACTCCTAGAGTTACCTAAAAGATATTAGTTCCACTCTAGAGAGGTCAAGAACTTACATTAGGAATAAAACAGGGGATTAGAGACTTTCTGGTGTTGCTCTATGAGTGTTCATTGTGATGTGATGATACTACTAGATTCAGAAGAAATTATAAATAACTTAACAGTAAGATGTAAAAGGCTACACGTAATACTTTATTTTATTTTATATTATTAGAATAACACAAAATTCACAGAATAAACAAGAGTGAGTACAGCAAAATAACTGTTGTCGGTTGAAGTACAGAGGATATACACTGGTAGCTGGTAGTCATCCAAAATTTAACACTAAGATGGACTGGACATAAATTTATTTCAAAGATGATGCATTGCACAAAGATCACGTGATTGAAAATACAGCACCATGTGAAGTGTAGCAGGTGATAAAATCAGTAGTGGGAGTTACCATCATTGCTGGGTATAACCGCTGCTACACACCTTGGCACTGAACCACAGAGGTACTGGGTGTGTTGTTGGGGTATAGCAGTCCATACTGGTTCCACATACTTCAGAAGTTGATCTGGTGAAGCAGCTGGTGGTGTATCGCGGGCCAACCATTCTGTAATCATGGACCAGACGTTTCCTATAGCTGAGGGAGCAGGAGAACAGGCCAGCAATGTAGTCCGACGGTGGACGAAGAAATCTTGAACAGTGAGAGGCATGATATCCTGTTGCAATGTGACCCCCGGCACGTATGGGAAGACAACAGGCTGCCACGCTTTTCAGAGATGTGACGTTGGCTAGTTAGTGAATCGTCAGTGCATACTGAAGAGAGAAGGAGGGAAGTGGAATCCAGAACCAACCCCAATACCAGAAACAGAACTAGTAGGACGTACATAAGTCAACAGTTGAACAGTCTGTGACTATGGTGTCTACAGGCTCTAATCCAACTATCAATGTGGTAGATGGAATAATCTGGAGTCATCAGTTCAGAGATGTTGACGTTGGCTAGTCAGTGAATCGTCAGTGCATACTGAAGAGAAGGGGAGGGAATGTGGAATCCAGAACCAACCCCAATACTGGATGCAGGTCTAATAGGACTGTACATAAGGCAACAGTTCAACAGTCTGTGACCAGACCATCGAGGAGGTAGATGGCATAATCTGGAGTCATCAGTAAAAGCAATCTGAAAGACAAACGATTTTAAGGCGAGAAATAGAATTGAAATTTGTACCACATGCGGGGCTCGAACTGGTTGCCCTGCCTGACTAGGCAGTCGCTTTATGCTTCTTCCTTTTCCGAGTAGATCTGTACTTTGCAGTCTTTCATTCGCTTTTGTTCTAGGTTGACCGCTGTGTTCTTCGCAATGTTTTCTTATTATATAGTGCGTCAGACACTGTGACCGCGCGCCCTGAGCTACCAGGCCGGCATCCGTTCAGTCACCAGGGCATACTGTGACTGAACGGAGTTACCTGTCTCCTTCCACAATACACAGTCAATTCTGCCTGGATATTCCCCTATATAGCCAAGTACGTATCAATAAACAGGAGACCCGGCTTAGAATTCCGGCCGTCACTTAAGTATTAATTCAATGCTTCGCCTTACAAACAATATATTTGATATGTTGAGACTACATCTTCTCTGGACAATGAATTTACTTGATCTAAAAACAATGTCGTTCCACTTCACTCTTCTGCAAACGACGTTGCGCCACAGGCCGAGTTTGTTGTATTATGGTTCGTGATGCGGCATAGCGATCCATCACGGACATCTACATAAATACTACGCAGATTACATTTAAAGCCGGCCGCGGTGGCCGAGGGGACTAAGGCGCTTCAGTTACGGTCTGCACGGCCACTACGGTGGGGGGTTCGAATCCCCCCTCGGGCATGGATATTTGTGCCGTCCTAGTTCGTAAGTAGTTCATAGGTAGTTTGTAAGTTTAGGGACTGATGACCCCGTAGTTGAGTCCCATAGACTATACAAACATTTGATCAAAAATGTTCAAATGTTTGTATAGTCTATGGGACTTAACTACGCAGTCATCAGTCCCTAAACTTACAAACTACTTATGAACTACTTACGAACTAGGACGGCACAAATATCCATGCCCGAGGGGGGATTCGAACCCCCGACCGTAGTGGCCGTGCAGACCGTGACTGAAGCGCCTCAGTCTCCTCGGTCACCGCGGCCGGCGAACAAACATTTGAACATTTTACATTTAAGTGCGTGGTAGACGGTTCATCGAACCGCTTCTATTGATATTTCTGTACCGTTCCACTCCCTAATAGCGCGTGGGAAAAAGGCACACTTTAATAATTCCGTTTTCGATCTGATTTCTCTTATTTTATTGAGATTATCACGTCTCCTTATGTATGTTAGTGCTAACTAAATATGTTCCCAAACTGAGGAGAAAGAAATTTCACAAATAGATCTCGCCAAAACGAATAACGCCTTTCGTTTAATGATTTTCGCCCCAGCTCATACATCATTTCCGTGACAATCATTCCCCTGTATCGTCATAGTAAAATAAATAAATAAATAAAATGTAAAACAAATAAAAACAACCTCCAACATAGAACACACATGTGTAGTGTAGGCAGTTTCTTTAATAGAACTGTTGCATCTTCTAACTGTTCTTCCAATGAAATGTAACCTTTGGTTCGCATTTCTTACGATATTTTCTAAATGTTCCTTCCCATTAAGGTTGTCCGTAATGGTAATTCCTATGTATTTAATTGAATTTACGGCCTTTAAATGTAATTAATTTATCGTGTAAAAAAGGTTTAACGAATTTATTTAGTCCTGATGTGGACGACTTCATACTTATTAAGGGTCGATTGGCAATTTTTACACCATACAGATATCTCATCTAAATCATTTTGCAGCTGATTTTGATCTTCTTTACTTCTTTACTATCCTATAAATCACAGCATCACCCGCGAAAAGTCTAACAGAGCTGCTAAGCCGCTCGCAAAATCGTGAGTTAAGACGGTGCTGTGTTGCTGTGTAGCATTGCATTATTCAGGAGAGGAACGTGGACAATAATCTCTTCATGTGAGAATAGAATCTCTACAAAGGCGATGCTACAGCAGAATGCTGAATATAGTAAAGTGCAGTGCCTTTCATCGAACTTCTGCAGCGAAGCCGGATCATACGACAGATGGCTTGTCTGTACTACAATGCAGACAGTTGCTGTAGTACCCATCAGATGGCACCAGCGTATAGACATTCAAATTGCAATAAATTGAAACATGGCTTTAAGTTTAATTAGACATAATCTTTGTAAATATTATGAACATTATTAATTATTACTGATTTTATATGTGTTAGTTATTAGAGAGAATGAGGTGTAAACGTGAAATTCTTTAGATTTTAGAAGGAAATAGTACTGTTGAATACATATGTACGCTAAATTGGTCTGGAAATATTTTTCTTAGTAATCTGGTTTGCTCTCAGACAATTAGAAGTAACATATTTCGCGCGTATTTCAGTCTAACATATACATTAGTCATGACACTCCCAATGATTTTTGTTATACTCCACGATAGTAGCGTTCCAAGCGGCTGGCAAGGTACATTTCTGAGTACGATATCGAATGAGTGTGAATAGTATCATTTAAATTGATTGTAACATCCTTTTTAAAACAGGAAAGGCATGTACTGCCACAAAAATCGGCAATAACATTTGTCTCTATTAGGTTCCGTATAAGTTATTGGAAGGTATGAAACGGTACATTATAGGGCAGTTTATTTAAGATTCTATTCAAATCTATGACTTTTTATTGAAGAGTTTCATTTTCTATTATGAAGGAAAAATGGCTAATAAACAGTACAAATCCCGAACTTTTGCAGAAATACGTCATTATATTTTTAATATACTTCTGATCATAATTTCAACCAGTTGTTGTCCCACTCTTCACATTAGCATGGACCTACATCAGCTAGGAGCGCTGTCGTTGCAACTGTCAACTGGGTAACAACCAAAGAGCGGTAACAACTTTCACAGCAGTGATTGCCGAGACTGTGTATGTTGTACTGTGATAAGGCGTTTTCTATTCTAATAAAGCCGTCCTCTCGCGGAGCGTGGAAATGCACGTGGAAGAAGAAGTGATGACGCCGCAGCGTGGAATACCACGTTCCACTCCCCTGCGAAGCGTGGAATGAAGGATCTGGCATGTTAGATTTTTACTACGTAGAATTAGAAGCGACTTGGCTTTCACGTGACAAGCAGAACAATTGAGCCGCCATACTGCAAACGGAACTTCGTATTTCGTCCCTTCTTTCGTTGTAGCGTACTATGTATGAATATAATCTATGTAAAGCGTTAGAATACTGAAGGACGTTTGAAAACGCTTCATTTTAAATATGATTTGTTACAATAAATTACCGGAAACAAAATTTTCATGGCTTTAAAGTTTCTCGTATTTAACGTGTGTCAGTGTTATAATTTGTATAATGTGAAATAATATCGCCCCTTTGCTACGGTACAACGCATTCTATCAAAGAAGCGTCTTTGTGATGCTATGTCATAGATAAATAATATATTACAACAGGTTTTAGACGCGTAATATACCTGAAAACCGACCCTCTTGCTACAGCGGAGGAATAGCGTAGTTGGTAGAGTGACGGACTGTGGTGTAGAGATTCTAAGCGGACCAGGTTCGCGTCCGTACACATTAGAAATATATATTTTTTGTTTCCTTAATGTTTCTGGTTCTTTCTTGCTAATTTAAGTGTAATATCCGATTTTCGTTGTTATTTCTTTTTAGGACAACGTATCAGCGTCGTGGTTAGAGTCACAAGCTGTGGAGGAAAAGATGTAAATAACAGATTTGCATCTACACTCTCCCATACATTTTTAACCATTTCGTTTAATTATGGTTAATGCAATTTATTTGTTAATTTAATACAATTATAATATTCGGTATTCAAGGTTATTTATTAGAAACAAGAAATGAACTTTGTCCACGAGAGAATTTGTTGAGACTTTCTTTCTAGGCCTCAGGAACAAAGAAAATTCAAGACAGTTCCCTACGTCACTCGGTTTTCTCAACAGTGTTTGAATTAAATTGCAGTTCAGGACACTGTTGGAATACTTCAGTTTCACAGTGAAAGTGAACATGGCTAGCGCGTGGTTACAGAAGCAGATGCAGTGTAGGATTAACAGTGTTTACGCACAGCACCAAAAGCAAAAAATCGCACTGACGTATTTTACGGCCCACTTTACATTTATAGCTTTATAAGATTTTGCAAACCTTTTGGACCAAAATAATAATCTAAGTAATAAAAAATTAATTAATAAGAGTGTCTGAAACCCCTTTTAGGAAAAAAAAATAGATAGTGATGGGTTCCGAAACACCGACCATTGTCATCATAGTCTAACGCCTTGCCCACTACTCTACGGCTATCAATCAGAAGTTGAGTCCTATAATCTCATACTATTGATGTCCTTTGTTAACTGTTGCTAATATGGCGTTTGTAGACACTAGATTATCATTTATCGTACGACGAACGATGTGTTTTTGTTAATTCTTCAGTGCGCCATTGCTTTGAAATGACAACGTGTAAGAAAATCATCAAATACGCGCAAGATGGTGTATGCCGCAGAAAGTTCTGCGCGAGAAATGTCACGTGACATCTCCTAACGGCTGGTTTTCGTTAATTCAATGGAGGGTGTCAAATCTCCGTTAGTTTTGCAAATATGTCTCAAACGATACGAGATATGAAAAAAACATAAGGGAGCTAAGTTGTAGAGAATTTTCTCCTCTACCAATCGGGTTATTCAATTTTCGTATCAGATGAACAGTTAGTTTGCAATTACAATTATATTACAAACGGCTTTTTTTAGGTATTACTACCGTATTTTTTGTCCGAAAAATTTGAAAAAGGAAGGTTCTGGTCTCTGACAGCCTACAATCATGTCTGTAAAATTTGGTGCTGATCGTTTGAACGGTTCGTCTTAAAAACAGGGAACACGTTACGGACAGACAGAGATAGATAGACATCCCAAAATCGCCGTTATTTTTGCAAATATCTGTGAAACGCTACGAGATATGAAAAAACATAAGAGGGAAAAGTTGTAGAGAATTTTCTCCTCTACAAATTAGGTTATTCAATTTTCGTGTTAGATGAATAGTTAAGCCGTTATTTTCATTTCAATTTTGGGCTGTCAAAAGACGATCGCAAAGGCCCACTTTTAGTGTTACTGCCGTAACCTAAAGTGGACCAAAATTATCACAATGAGCATTGTCGAGCTGAGGCGTTGTCCCGCGTCTATAACAAATAAAATATACGGTCAGAACCTATTAGCTCCGAATATACAGAATATGTACAACGTGTAAAATGGGAATATAAGAGCAAGACAAATGGAGCAGGTGCAAATTACGTATTTCACCACTGACAATTTTTAAGCAATTTTTGCCAAAAAGTGATTTTGTCGTAAATTTCGTTATTATTCTCATCCGCTTTCAGATACATGTGCCGTCTTTGTGCTTCTTGAAGAAATAAAATAAAATTTCTGTGAGAATATTGCGTGCCACATGTAAGCATAAGAAAGCATTTCGTTTTTCTCCTACGATGGCTAAGAGAGATACCGTTTAATTTTACGCACATCCATCTTTGTAAGCACAATGATCAATGCGCCAGCCCGCAACGGGCGCTGGAGAGCGCTGCGGTCGCAAAGCAAATGACGATCAGCAGCACGTCACGTTCCGTGGGATGTAGCGGGTCGTTTCAGAGCGTGCTGTAGGTACACTAGGTAGACAGCACGTCTGGCCTGCGCCACGTTGGAACACAACACGTCCCGCGTGAGGACGGCTTAAGAGACGGAACTCAGCTATCAACACGGACGGGCACACAAACGTGAGCTCTGAGAAGTACTGATAATTTCGCGGTAAACCAAAAGTGTGGAGATCACGATATGTTCGAAATTATTGTGCATTATCTGATTTTTATGTGAATTGTGTTTATATGAAAATTTCCAAATTCACGCAATCTATTACCACGAATGTAATATTTTCGAAATAATTGTATTGCTTGATATTTGAGTGAGCAGTTTCCTAACACAGACAATCCGTGTGTTTATTATGTGACATTCAGTTAACCATAAGCAGGATACATGGAGTGACTGCGTATGTGTGTGTGTTGAGCAGTGTTTTAGAACGACCTTGACAGTAAATCATGCGTATTTAATCAATAACAACTGATTTATTTGAAAAAAAAATCCTTTAACGTATCATAAATTTGGCAAGATCTGTATAAAATTAACTACCAAGATAACCTGTGGATGTGTACATTACGGCTAGTTTTCCAAACAGATTTTCACTAACCGAAAAGCATTATACATTTCCTTTCAGTGCTGATGTGGACTGTTTAGCTGAATTAAGATATGCACCACAAGGTGAGTGAAAATAATCATCAGTAAGACAGTCGCGGTCAGCTCCGTTGCAATAGGACGAGGAAAAATAAAATTACTGCAGAACTTGACTAAATGGAAGAATTTTATAACAAAACACAACCTGAGACATGAAGGAATCATCAGTTATATATGTGTACGTGTTTGTTTATGCTTCTGTGGAGGGGGGAAGGAGTATAAAAACTGTAGAGCGAGACCAAGACCTCAGTATGCAGGTTCAAACGAATGTAAATTACAGCAGTTATTCGGTCTGGAATCCCACATGGGGGTGAAAGCTATATATAAACCTGGAAACACATCAAGTAGTTCATTTCCATATCACTAGGGGCGCTAGAGTGATCAGGGTAGCGATGTAATTGGCTGATAACTGTACAATAGCTGCTGCACATGTAGCTTATTCTGTTGTGGCGTTCTGAACTACAATATTCACATCTTCGTCACAGTAATATTCTATACGATATTTCAAAGCCTTCACCTTGGAACGGAAGAGAATACCCGCTAAAATGTCCACAATTAATACTAAGGTATGATATGTAACACAATATTTTAATTACATATGAATTAAATGTATTTTCTGGTAGTATCACGAATTAAGCTGTGTAATTTCCGTTAGTTTTTTATGTATCTTAAACAGCTATTCTAGTGAATATAATTACGATTTGTGTTTTTCAGGATATTCAGACCAAGAAATTGACGTTGAAATACTCCTGCAAGTTTCCCGGTTGTACATGTGGATACTACGTATGATCCAGGGGCGGCTCCTTCTAGGGCCACAGGAACCCGGCCCCACCAGAAAATTTGTGATAATACTTTTGCAGTATTATATCAAACAGTTGGAGTGTGTCATGATCCCCATGACATCTTAACTCGTTTCACAACGGCTTTTAATGAAATTGCGTGGTTACGGTATATCGCCCCTAATTTGCGACTGGATAGGGGATTTCCTCTCAGAGAGGACACAGTTCGTAGTAATCGATGGTAAGGCATCGACTAAAACAGAGGTGATATCGGGCGTACCACAGGGTAGTGTTATTCGTTCTCTGCTGTTCCTTATTTACATAAACGATTTAGGGGAAAATCTAAGTAGCTCTCTTAGGTTGTTTGCAGATGACGGCGTCATTTACCGTCTAGTATAATCATCTGAAGATCAAAACCAACTCCAGGACGATTTGAATAAGATATCTGTATGATGTTAGAATTGGCAATTGACTCTAAATAATGAGAAGTGTGAAGTCGTCCACATGAGTACGAAAAGAAATCCGTTAAACTTTGTTCACATGATAAATCAATCAAATGTAAAGGCCGTAAACTCTACAAAATACCTAGGAATTACAATTACTTCTGACTAAAATTGGAAAGAACACGTAGATAGTGTCGTGGGAAAGGTGAACCAGAGACTGCGTTTTATTGGCAGAAACCTTAAAAGATGCAACAGAACTACTAAAGAAACTGCGTACACTATGCTTGTCCGTCCTTTTATGGAATATTGCTGCCCAGTGTGGGATCCTTATCAGGTGGGTTTGACGGAGGACATCGAAAGAGTCCAAAGAAGGGCAGCTCGTTTCGTAATGTCGCGATACACGGGAGACAGCGTTACGGAAATGATACAGGATCTGGAATGGGAATCATTACAACAACGACGCTTATCGCTGCGGCGTGGGCTGCTTACGAAACTACAAACGCCAACATTCTCCTCCGAATGCGAAAATATATTGTTGACAAATGTTCAAATGTTTGTAGAGCTTATGGGACTTAACTACGGGGTTATCAGTCCCTAAACTTAGAAACTACTTATGAACTAGCTACAACTAAGGACGGCACAAACATCCATGCCCGAGGGGGGATTCGAACCCCCGCCCGTAGTGGCCGTGCAGACCGTGACTGAAGCGCCTCAGTCCCCTCGGCCACCGCGGCCGGCATATTGTTGACTCCCACTTACATAGGTAGAAATGATCATCAGAATAAAATACGAGAAATCAGAGCCCGAACGGAGAGATTCAGGTGTTCTTTCTTCCCGCGCGCTATTTTGAATGGAATGGGAGATAAATAGTATAACGGTGGTTCGATGAACCCTCTGCCAGGCACTTAAATGTGATTTGCAAAATATCCCATGTAGATGTAGATGTAGAAATGGTTACGCTTGCCTCTCGCCACAGCATAGCTGTGGGCACAGACATAGACCGTGCTGTGGGTCCACCCGGAGGAACCCCCCCCCCCCCCCGTCTCTCTCACTCTTCGTTACGCATCGATGCCTACAGCCACAGACAAAAATTACTCTGTGCTACAGCCGAGGGCCAGCCGCTTAACTACCCCTGCAGTCGCAGTGACGTCACAGACTGTTTTCCTTTCCCCTCCCCACTCTCGCTTTAGTGCTGCTTGGGGCCCGGTGAAGCTGGCCCTGGTCACAGACAAATATAAACAGACGGGAAACCTCCGTAAGGGCCCGGTCCTATGCTCAGGGGTGCGGGGAGGGACGGTTGCCAGCAGTTCCGTAAGATGTCCCATGATGGCGCCGCGGTCAGAAGCAGCCCTTTAAACTGGCCAGAGCAGGCGGCAGGTAGAGGCTGCCCCCACCACCACCTCCACTCAAACGCCAGCAAGCCGGACACAGCCGTGGCCTCGTGGCAGGCAGCATGAGCTCTCCCCTCACCCTCCCTTCCACGCTACCCTCTGACGTGCGAGAGCACAGACAAATATATACAGACGGGAAACCTTCATAAGGGCCCGGTCACATGCTCAGGGGTGCGGGAAGGGAAGGTTCCGTAAGATGTCCCATGATGGCGCTGCGGTCAGAAGCAGCCTTTTAAACTGCCAGAGCAGGTGGCAGGTAGTGGCTGTCCCCACCACCACCTCCCCTCAAACGCCGGCACACCGGACACAGCCGTGGCCTCGTGGCAGTTGGCACGAGCTCTTCCCTCAGCCTCCCCTCCACGCTACCCTCAGAAGCGCCTCTAGTGTCTTCTACCGGTACTAAGCCGGGGAACCGTCTGACACCTGCTAGCATCTTACGGAACTACGAGGGGAGCGTAGGACAGTGGTTTAGGGGGTGCTTCTCCTCTGTATATGTTACTCTGTGCCCTGGTGAAGCGGGCTGTGTCCCGCTCCCACTACCCACCCCTCGTGCACCTGTCTGCAGGTTCGTAGTTTGGGGACGGCGACCCTAGCCCCTTAGCAACTATGTCAGAACGTATTCTGGAGCTGTGTTCTTGCAACTTGCGTGTTCATAAACTGAGTATAAAATGAATAAACTAGACTCTTCAGAACGCCCTTTCATTTACAAGGTACGTCCAGAAAGTAAGTTCCGTATGGTTATATAAAACAAACGTGTACAGATACAGAAAAAATATTTATTGTACAAAAGTCTACAACTGTTAAACTACTTTTCTACATAGCTGCCGAAATTTTGTAGGAACTTGTCACAGCGTGGCACAAGTTTCTGTATGCCTTCTTCATAGAAGGTTGCCGCCTGTGTATTCAGCCATGTGGTAGCATGTTCTTTCAGCTCGTCATCAACGTCGAAATGTTGACCACCAAGGACAGATTTTTAGGTGTAAGAAAAGGTGAAAGTGGTAGGAGTGAGGCCCGGGCTGTACAGATGATGATCAAACACATCGCAGTGAAATTCCCGTAAGAGTTGTTTGGTCACGTTCGCCACATGAGGTCGGACACTGTCGTGGAAACAAACACCACCTTTTGATGGAAATCCTCTTCTTACACCTAAAAATCTGTCCTGTCAACAC
Organism: Locusta migratoria; assembly: GCA_026315105.1. Lineage (NCBI taxonomy): Eukaryota > Metazoa > Arthropoda > Insecta > Orthoptera > Acrididae > Locusta > Locusta migratoria. The sequence continues at coordinate 230,642,786 of CM048749.1, read as the reverse complement.
TTCAACGATGACGAGCTGAAAGAACATGCTAGCACAAGGCTGAATACACAGGCGGCAACCTTCTATGAAGAAGGCATACAGAAACTTGTGCTACGCTATGACAAGTGTCTACAAAATTTCGGCAGCTATGTAGAAAAGTAGTTTAACAGTTGCAGATTTTTGTACAATAAATATCTTTTCTGTATCTGTACACGTTTGTTTTATATAACCAAACGGAACTTACTTTCTGGACGTACCTCTTATTATGGAAGAGAAGCTAGAAATCAAACGGATAGGCGCACATCAACCAAAAGATTTCTTGATGTCTCAGTTCGACTGAAAGAAGAAGAAAACTTTCTGCTATACATGGTTCTGCAAGAAGTCTTGGCTAACTGTGAGTGAAGAGAAACAAAAATTGTTTCGTTTCTACTGTGTGTTGTTTAGTGGTGAAAATTTGTGGACAACAGTTGGCTGCAAGGATCTAAGGCATTTAAGTAAACGAATTAAGAAACACAAGGAAAGTGGGCTTCATTTAGAAAGTGCTGGTAAGTATAAAATGTTGGGTACAATCAGCATTATTGCTCAGATTGCTTCGGCATAAAAAATGTCAATTCAGAAACCTAATGAATTAGTTATGAAGAACAGGCACCTATTAAATAGAATAGTAGCGTGCTTATTGTTTGGTGGAACTCATGAGTTAGCACTAGGAGCTCACAATGGAAAACAAGAGTCAGTATACCGTGGCAATTTCGCCTGCGGCGCGCCAGTCACAGTCTTCACGGCCGCTATGGTCATGGGTTCGAATCCCCTCTCGGGCATGGATGTTTGTACCGTCTTTAGTATAAGGTAGTTCATCAGTAGTTTGTAAGTTTAGGGACTGATGACCCCGTATTTAAGTCCCATAAACTCTACAAACATTTGAACATTTTTCTCCTCTGCAAACGAAATTGTGGGGCACACAAGCTATGACATCATCGTACAGCAGATATCGATGATAACATCGTGATGGATGTCTATGGAAAATACGCCATTTGTTTGCCAATATGCCATATGTCCTTTCAGCAATATGATCAGTTGTTATATGCCTATGGATGTAAATTTTCTATTATAGTTAACTTTTTTTAACCAAATGGATGCAAAATGTGCCTCGATAAACCGAAAGCTCCATCAGCAACCGAACAAAAAGACATTGGTTTTCCTTCTAGATCGTTAGCCAATTTTCTGTCGTTCGGTATGTTTAGAAGGCTACGTTGTTGTTTTTTCCCCCATATTCAAATGATTGAAAACTGAGGAATGTGTTGCTGCTCCACTTGCACAAACATCTGAGATCTAAAAATGTTCAAATGTTTGTAAAGTTTATGAGACTTAAATGTAGGGTCATCACTCTCTAACCTTCAAACTACTTGTAAACTACCTCGTACTAAAGACGCCACAAACATCCATGCCCGAGGGAGGATTCGAACCCCCGATAGGGAACGACCTCGCGCATCGTAGCATAGCGCCTCAATGCACTCGGCCACTCCGCCGCGGTATCTGTGAAAACAATCCACTTCTGCGCACTTGTCGACTGCACTATAAACTCCATTGAAAATGCGTCCACTGTCAGGCGACAGTTTCTAATAGTATGTGAGCTCTCAAAAACCGAAGCAACAAATACTCGTACTGAATAGTTGGGCGCCAACAGTCTCCCGTCTGCGCCCGCTCTTATACCACGTGGTCATTCCGCGCAGCCGAGTCCTTCTAACGCAAATCCTGTCACTCCTTGTGACTGATGGCACGATCCACGCATAATAATGCGGCTTTCAAAGGAAGCTCTCCGCATCGTCCAACATGTCACTCGTAAACTGAATATTTCCAGCGCCACCGCAACGGTATTGCTAGATGTACGAGGCATGTTTTTAACTAAGTACCGTTTTGAAATTAAAAAAAGAAAGACGTGCTAAGATATATCAATAATTTTATTTTTACGTGAAAGCCTGTACCTTAATCTACTTTTCTACATAATTTACGTCAATATTGAGGCACTTGTCATAACGTTGTACCAGTTTTTGAATACCCTCCTCATAGAAATCTGCCGCCTGACTTGTTAACCACTGCATCACAACCAAGGAGGTTAGAATAAAGGGAGGTGGCATTATCTATGCAGAGCATATACGTCAGTTGAAGCCTCTCAGCCATCTTGGTCAATGCTGGATTGCCATTTCTCCGTAAAAACTAAGTCGACCCTATTACTGTTAATGTACTGGACTGACAGTCACTGCGAAGTATGTACTTTTAAACAATATACTTTCTTGAATAAATAGTAATAAATACTCAGCATATTATATTTGAAAACTTAATTTTCAACGGCTAAGTTGCATTCGTTTAACACGTTGTACCATGAAGGCAAAGCCGCCGAACGGTTTATTTCTGTTTTAAGTGACAAATAACATTAGCTCTACAATACGAACACTTCTCCAAAACTTAGGAATATGGCGGAGGCAGGCTTCACTTTTTCAGCCTAAGGGTGTCTCCCTGTACTCTAACCTCCTCGGTCACAACTGTTTTCACTTCGTCATCGTCTTGCTCGGTTACAATGCCATACAAAACACAACGAGAAACATTAGGAAAGTTATCCCGCAAGGAGGAAATCGTAAAGCGTCTGTTTTCTCTCACCTTATTGTCCACTTCCTGCACCAAAATTTCATTAACGACTGAAGGACGCCCACTCCGTTGTTCATCATGCACATTTTTGCAGCCATCTTTAAATGCTCTCACCTACTGTCTTACCAATCCATGACTCATAATGTTTTCTCCGCAAACGGCACAGATCTCACGATGAATATCGATCGCTTTTAGGTCTTTAGCACTAAGAAATCTTATAACAGCCCGTTGCGACTCACGATTATCGGACGCATCTTACAATACTCAGTACACAATGTAAACAAGGAACAATCAGACTGAAATGGTGTCAGTGCGTAGACAATAGATGTAGGTACCCAGTGCGCATAAAATTATTGATATATCTTAGCACGTCTTTTTTTATTTCAAAACGGTACTTACTTAACTATTAATACACTACGCGAACAGATATAAATTCGTGAAATGTTTAAATGTTTGTAAATGTGACTTAACTTCTGTCGCCGGCCGCGGTGGCCGAGGGGACTGAGGCGCTCCAGTCACGGTCTGCACGGCCACTACGGCCGGGGGTTCGAATCCCCCTTTGGGCATGGATATTTGTGCCGTCCTTAGTATTAGCTAGTTCATAAGTAGTTTGTAAGTTTAGGGACTGATGACCCCGTAGTTAAGTCCCATAAGTTATACAAACATTTGAACATTTTTTAACTTCTGTCGTTATCAGTCCCTAGGCTTAGAAACTACTTACACTAACCTAAGGACAACATACACACCCATGCCCGAGGTAGAACTTGAACCTCCAACGGGAACAAACAACGCGCTCCACAGCAAGGCACATTACAGCGCTCGGCAATTCAACAGCCGCGGTGGAGTAGCCGAGCGGTCTAAGGCGCCTCGCTGCGGAGCGCGCGGTTGCTCGCCGTCGGATGTTCGAGCCCTCCCTGGGGCATGGGTGTGTGTGTTTGTCCTTAGTTTAGTTTACTTTGGTTTAAGTAGTTTGTAAGCTATGGACTGATGACCACACAGTTTGGTTCGATAGATTTACAAACATTTGAATATTCAACAGCGGCATCAATTCCTGATTGTTACACAAAACTCATTTTTTTTCTCAAGGAAATGAAAATGGTGGTTATGATTGACGGTCACTACTCTGACACTGAGCTGGCACTGGCGGGGACTTCTGCAGAGCTCAGCTTTATCGCCGTTACTCTTTAATTTTTATGTGAACGACATGCCAACTGTAGGGGGATACAGTAAGCACAGTTTGAGGACAGTTTTTTTCACCGGCGGTCGACAGGTGCGAGCTAATATTAGGAGACAGCAGCAGTAATTGGACGTCGCGGTGACTTGGTGTAAAATGAACGAGGTTCGCCTTGATGCTGTGAAGACGACGGCCATCTACTTTAGTAAGAAACGCCCCCAACTACACACCACCTTACAGATCAACGAGCCGACCGCGGTGGCCGAGAGGACTGAGGCGCGCTAGTCACGGTCTGCACGGCCACTACGGCCGGGTTTTCGAATCCCCCTTCGGGCATGGATATTTGTGGCGTCCTTAGTGTTAGCTAGTTCATAAGTAGTTTGTAAGTTTAGGGACTGATGACCCCGTAGTTAAGTCCCATAAGCTATACAAACATTTGAAACATTTTGAACAGCTCAACGGACACGACTTACTATGCGCTGCGACTGTGACGTACCTAGGGGTCTCTTTAAGGTACGTTTACACTGGGATACATGTATAGCAAATAGTATGTGCGACATGTCAATATGACATCATCATCATCTCATACGAAAGTTCACCGATTTGCGTGTACAAACAGCTTTTTGGGCATATACGCGACTTGTCGCAGAACTTGCGCATGCGCAGTACCAGTCTTTCTCGTCGTCTGCCGCTTATTTTGAGAAGTAGCACAAGGTGCAGTCTCTCTGGGCGTCGGTCGCTGTGTTGATCGGTGAACTGCGTGATGTTGTGTTGTCAAGCTCATTTTTTGTTCACTAACCCGCGCCTTTAAAAGTTACACGATCGATCGCGTGTATAGCATTTTTCTGACAGTGAAACACAGTTTAATATGCCTAAATAAGTGTTTCTAGTTGGATTTATAAGAAAACACACATATTTGACTACTTAAAGTTGGTAAAATGACGATTGTTTTAAAATTACTGTGAGCAAAATGCTCACAGCGCGAGTGCTCGCGGTTTCAATAAACATTTGTTCGTGAGTGAAATAAAATACAATGTAGTTCGCTGAATCTGCATTCAATCTTGCCAAGGAACTAAAAAGTATCCCATTTTAGAAACATTTAAAAAATTTATAGTGCCGGGTATATGTACCAGCTTCCTAACAGTTAATAAGAAAACGAATTACACAGTGTATTATATATTCTTTTAAAAATTTATAACATCCATCCTTCACTTCTTGTGATAAAACTAGAACAACTGCCTTTCAAACCCGAAGAATCATATTGCATATTGAGCTTATTGATATTCTGTTCAAATACATTAACGTGGAAAATGAATCCGCAGTGGACAAAAATCTGAGTGTCACTGGCAATTGATCCACTGATAAAACTACAGAAATCTTCCACGCCCATTCTAAAACATTTTTTTTAATACGTGCCTTATTTAAGAGTTAATTATTGAATGACATTCCGAAAGTTCCGTGAGTAGCAGGATGGTGAAGGATCGCTCTTTGCCACCATCTGCCATTCCTCCGCCTTTCTTTCCTTTCAACATCCAAAAGAGCAAGCGCACAGACACGTAAAAATTTAAAATCTCCCACATCTTCTGGAAAGCCATCGCGAACTGAAACAAATCAACAGGTGCAAACGCGCGATATGCATGTATGAGATCGCTATTTGTCAGCTCTTAGTCACAATATACGTCCCGAAGTCGAATAAGCATGTCGTGCGTACATACTCTGATACTAATCTCAGTGTAAACGTAGCAGATCTACATTTCGCCCCCCATCGACATGCTGAAGCGCTCCACAATACGACGTACCGAAAGCCAAAACAATTATTCCCATTGTTTTACAATACCGACCTCAGCACAGCTACCAAAATCGCCTTTTTCATTATGCCTGTGCTCTCCAAGATGCAGTACAGCAGCTCGGTCTGGGGACTTGCCAGTGCCACTCAAATCAGATGGTTTTAAGTGGTCCAGAATATGGTCCTGCGATGGACCTGAATGCCAGCAGATGCACCCGTATCATAGATCTACACGAAACATTACAAATGCGCAAGCTACTGGACGCGGTCAGCGAAATTATACCAGATGACGGAAACCTTACGCGATACTATCACTTTCAAACTATTGAAAGAACGGTCCTCTTACCTGGGCAACGCTTTAAGATGCCTCAATCGTTAGTTAAGTGACCCACTTCAATAACCACATCGAACAGTATTACCTTACGGGCCCATATACATCTACATCTACATGGGATACTCTCCAAATCACATTTAAGTGCCTGGCAAAGGGTTCATCGAACCACCTTTACACTATCTCCCATTCCATTCTCGAATAGCGTGCGGGAAGAAAGAACACCTGAATCTCTCCGTTCGAGCTCTAATGTCTCGTATTTTATTCTGATGATCTTTTCTACCTATGTAAGTGGGAGTCAATAATATATTTTCGCATTCGGAGGAGAATGTTGGCGATTGGAGTTTCGTAAGTAGCTCAAGCCGCAGCGAAAAGCGACGTTGTTGTAATGATTCCCAACCCAGATCCTGTATCATATCCGTAGCGCTGTCTCCCCTGTATCGTGACAGTGCAAAACGAGCTGCCCTTCTTTGCCCTCTTTCGATGTCCTCCGTCAAACCCACCTGACAAGGATCCCACACTGGGCAGCAATACTCCAAAGAGGGACGGACAAGCTTAGTGTATTAAGTCTCTTCAGTAGTTCTATTGCATCTTTTAAGGGTTCTGCCAATAAAGCGCAGTTTCTGGTTTGCCTTTCCAAGACATTATCTACATGTTCTTTCCAGGTTAAGTCTGAAGTAATAGTAATTCCTAGGTATTTTTTGGAGTTTACGGCCTTTACATTTGATTGATTTATCTTGTAACAAAGTTTCACGGATTTCTTTCCGTACTCATGTGGAAGACTTCACACTTCTCATTATTTAGAGTCAATTGCCAATTTTTACACCATAGTGATATCTTATTTAGATCGTTCTGCAGTTGGTTTTTATAAAAAGTATAATAAATAAATAAAGTGACTGCAAGCCTTACGTACACCATATATTGACTCTGAAGTCTGGATCTGCGCTGACGATAGCACTTTACGCGACTCCGAGCCAAGAAAAATAAATAAAAGCTTCTCAGTCGTATCTCAACTGTGCTCTCGTCTTGTAATCAGAATACTTCGTCACTTGATTACCGATTCGCTACGTCTCGGCTTTCGATATGGAACGCTCTCTCGGACGTTGGAGCCTGCTGTGTTGTCTCTCAGCCGTCTCTCACTGTTGTACGTTCTTGTTTATTTCCGGCGACTCTCTGTCGACGCCCTCTGCCGGTCGTCCACTTTCGTTGGGTTCGCGAGTCGCCCTCCTATCTCCATCATAGTATCCACAAAAACAAGTCTTCGGACTGAAGGCCACAGCTAAACAGTATCCCTTTCATGTTTGTTTACTTTGTCAGCGGTAAGAGACGCGAGCTGTCGTTCAATTAACCGGATAAATCCCCAATGTCCAGATCGCAAATTTATTTCACTTGGAAACTAGTTTTAGCTCTTTAACAAGCCATCTTCAGATCTACAAATACGAAAGACTATTCACATCAGAAAACATCAATATACAGGGTGTGAGTCATAAATGAGAAAAAATATTTCATGCAAATTGCCACACACTGAGATACAAAGATAAACTCGTTTTCTGCAAGTTCCTATGTCAATAAATGACAATGGAATTTAATGGTAAAAATCTGAAAATATGAAGCGGACTATTGGGTGTTATTGTGCGCCGATATTGCCCAAGGGGACAGATCGGCAACATGGCACAACATGCGAGTGTTGAAGGTAGTCTAGCCGCTCATAAAAAGATGAGGCATGTGACGTCAAGCGACGGTCTGTGTGACACTGCGAGCAATGACAGCGCTCACATCTATCTCGTGCCGTTTTCGCTGACCGGTGTTATGTTCAAAATGTTCAAATGTTTGTAGAACTTATGGGACTTAACTACGGGATCATCAGTCCCTAAGCTTACAAACTACTTATGATCTAGCTAAGACTAAGGACGGCACAAATATCCATGCCCGAGGGGGGATTCGAACACCCGACCGTAGTGGCCGTGCAGACCGTGACTGGAGCGCCCCAGTCCCCTCGGCCACCGCGGCCGGCCCGGTGTTATGTATCGTGGCTAGTTGGCATAGGAAAAGGAACTTGTGCCGTGTTGCCATATTGTCTATCTGTCCCCTTAGGCAATATCGGCGCTCAGTCACACCCAAAAGCCCACTTCATATTTCCAGATTTTTACCATTCATTTGCAATGTTATTTATCTTCGACGACATTACAGCATTCAAATTAATGAAATAAATCGCAATTTACGATCAGTTATGGCTTCACTGTACTAGGTTTAGATGAAATAGCGAAGTGCGGCGAATGAAACTTTGTGCCCGGCCGTGATTGGATGTGGCGAGAGACGTGCAGAAAAGAGTCCTCTGCAGTCAGGTTGGTCACTGTGTCCTCGGTGGCGGAGTGGTCAACGCGTCTGCCTAGTAGCAGGAGCTCCCGGGTTCGAATCCCGGCTGGGCACAAATTTTCGTTCGCCGCACTTCGGTATTTCATCTAAACCTAATACAGTGAAGCCATAACTGATCGCAAATTGCGATTTATTTCAGCAATGTTGTTTATTGACATAGGAACATGCGGAAAACGAATTTATGTTTATAGCTCAGTGAGTGACAATTTGCGCGAAATATTTTTCCTCATTTACGACTCCCCTGTACAACAGCTTATCGTCATTAAAGTGCCACGTCCAAAAACACGCATACAGCTTTATAATAGAGCAAAATGGTAATTAAATGGTACATACCGTAAATTTGTCGTCATATAAATAAAACATATTACACAATTAAAATGATTATTACCAAAATGAGTAATGGAAATTACGTTTATATCAGTGTCAGATAGTGACAATCAAGAGTGATACTTTAATAATTAAGCTTACCCATATGTTTTTACATGCCTGTGAAATCTTTTATCCTCTCAGTTAGAAATGTGATTACTTTGTTTGTCAAAGTCTTTTAAAATCGTTAATCTCAGGCAACCGAAAAAAATGAGATACTGATTAATGACTATCTTGTTAATTTGAGTACCAGCTAACAGTTGTTGATTATCAATATTGAGGCGTACCGCAGCGCTATCGATTCTTCTTGGCATTTTATCTTCGTCAGTACGGCTTCACTGTAGCTTTTTTCGAAGAGCTGCCAGAAAGCTACTTGGTGAGCCAGCAAATAGGCGCTACTGCGCATGCGCGGCAACGGTGACGTCATGTGTCCGTGCTTGGTGTTTGGGCTCTTCGAACACCCATCTCGTTTTATTTAGCCTGTTCGCCACCTTCGCTAGTGTAGCGTGAAATGACATCAGAATGGACAGCAACGGTGCGCATGTTATTTACATCATATTTGATTTGATTTGTTTATTCACCACTTCAAATCTTCAAATGTTTGTAGTCTATGGGACTTAACTACGGGGTCATCAGTCCCTAAACTTACAAACTACTTGTGAACTAGCTAATCCTAAGGACGGCACAAATATCCATGCCCGAGGGGGGACTCGAACCCCCGACCGTAGTGGCCGTGCAGACCGTGACTGGAGCGCCTCAATCCCCTCGGCCACCGCGGCCGGCTATTCACCACTTATCATTTAGAAAATTACATGAGATGGGTTTCGTCATAAAACATATATGTTTAGACGCATACTTAAATGAAAGATACACATAATATATAGAAAAATATTTACACTATAGCACAGTATAGACCTACTACTTACAAAATAAACAGTTTCGCATTTCATTAAGGAAAGTTGTTAGTACTTTTTTTCAGATTATATTTTATTTAAATACTGTTTCGACATATGACTTTTTTTTTTAATGAGAAACATTTTGACACCTTTTTTTAAAGCTGTCCATACTAGTCATCTGTTTAATGTCTTGAGTCAACTTATAGTACAATACTGTCCTGAGTCCTCATTTTCTGTTTTCTTGTCAGGTGCAGAAGCTTCCTAATTCTTCGATTATGGTTATATAAGTTAGCTTTTTCTCCCACACAGGAACCACTCATGTTTGGCACACAGGAAAGTCTACTTTAGCTATTATAGAGTTCTGCTAGAACCACAGCGAGAGAAAAATGTGGAAAAGCATTCACAGCAGTGTAGTACGAGAACAAATGGAGATGACTGTTAAGGGCACACAAAAATCATTGTCGCTAATAGGCGCAAGGCCTGTTTTTGAGAGAGCAACGTTGAATTGACAGTCTCGCCGTGATAAACGATCAATACTTCGGTACGGTGACAACAAATGCCTCAAACCGGGATAAGCACTATCACCCAATTTACAAAAACCTTGGCACTTTTCCTCAGTGGTTTCCGACAGCGTACTCGTTCTGAATACTCTGATATCGTGGACCGACCCAGAATAGGTCTCTAATGTGTCTCTTGCAAAAACCACCTGCAACTGAACGGGAAAACATCTGGATCTTCTTTGGGCATGTCTATTCTGACATGGGTCCCATCTATTTCACCTGCCATTCCTTTATTGCGCAGATGGGTCTCTATGTCATCTGTGGCCTCTCCAGTTGACCACTTTATAACGTCCACGCTACTCATAAATTTTTCAGGTCTTTTAATTTCCAAACACAACGAGCTGATAAACTTTGAACCTGTCTGCTACATTACGAAAACCTGCAGCTTCATGGCCAGCAAACCACAAAAAGAATCAGATTATGTTGTAATAGGAGTATCTCCCCTATTCCTGCGTCCTGGTACATGTAAGAAACTAAATTTCTAAATTGTTCTGTCAGAGCCCGCCCCACCCAAAAATGTTGGACAAATTCCTTATATGAGAAACGTAGCACAAAGTATTTTTTAAAAAATCTGATTCCGGCCTTTTATTTCGGCGCAACAACATTGCGTAGAAATCGACGTCACTGGAGACGAAATCTGAATCGCTCGACATTTGGAACGGATCTAATTTTGAATTCTGTTACATTCTACAGGTGACTTTATAAGAATAAATATGACCGTACAATTACGGAAGAGACACACAGTAGATATGTGTCCACATTCTAAGATACCTTTCATTTTGAACAAGGGAGCGTCGTGTATCCCCGCTACAAGTACAAAGAGAGCCAAGCGCATGCACGAATCTGGCAGCCAGAAAAATTTCCTCTGGCAGCATCTGGCTGCTTGGCTCTGCTTGCTAGCCGCTCTTCGAACAGCTGGCGCCGCTCTTCAAGTAGCCAGATTCGGGGCCAGGCACTCTTCAAACGCGACTTCCGTACTGCGCATGCGCGGTAGCCAGAAAGCAACTCTTCGAACGAACCTTGTGCCACCTTCAGAAGTTTTGCTGAGAGTTCCACTAGAGAGCGTCTTGCGATTGCCGATAGCGTCTGTCTGTGGCTAGGCAGTAACGGGCCGGCAGCGGTGCCCGCACTAACGGCAGGAACTAACGGCCTAGGAACTAGAGGTCTGCACCTCGCTCGAATAACGAGATACACGTCGTTCTATGACAGTCCGGCAGCTTGCGGCAAGGCGTGTGGCTGCGCTCGACTTCCTGCACGCTCGTTCGAGCGGCGCACGCTCGACTGGCCCGACCGTCCACACTGCCCGCTCGCCACTCGGTCGCCCACCGCAACGCCGTGTGAACTCGAGTCCAAGGCGAGTGTCAGGATCAAACTAGACGCTAGAGAATAAATCCTGACTGCGAAATTTGGAATTCTTTCCTTTCCCGGATGCTTCGAAAACTGTTCTCTCGATCAAGTTGAACTAGCTATTCAGTTTCGCATTTTGTACTTTACCATACAAGTTATTATACGATATTAACATAAAGTTCCTGTCCTAAGATCATTTACTAAGTGAGATTTTCATGATTTTCTTACTTTCTTGTTCCCATTTTGTGGACTGTTAGTTCCTGTTTAGTGGTAGGTGTTACTTGCCGTCTTAACGAACAAATGATTTTATTTTATGTCCATTCCTTTTATCACTCTCAAGTCCTGGAATACTTTGCCCGTCTTTTATATTGATATTAAATACACGATATTGATTACACCCGTTAGGTTAGTTTTGTGCATCTCTCTCTCTCTCTCTCTCTCTGTTGCACCCCGTTAACACATATTCCCGTAGCATTTTGGCAGTGTGCGTGGTTGCTGCGCCTCTACCTTTACCGAGTGAGTCCTTAACGGGAATTTTTCCAATTGCAGCATTCATATATCGCCCACTGCCACTGTCGTCTTTCGTATCTACATAATAAAGAACGCATGCAAGCTTTTGTGCAATATATAGGATCCGCGCTTTCTTCCGTCGTCAGGGTCATATGCCGATCTAATCCTGATATATCCTACACCTGCTTTAAATCCTCTTATTCCAACTGTTTACTGTAGTCAGCTGTGCGAATTTATGGTGCTCCCACTGTTTCAGTGATATCTGTGTTATATTTATTTAGGGCCGTCTGAAGACTGTCACCGGGGTGCACCAGCAAAAAGAATGAAGTGCATGTTTTTGGAATGGCGAGGCGCAATCCACCAATGAGGTGGACCTTTATTTAGCACGAATTGATGGTGATGACGACGATCTGTTTAAATGGTGGAAACGTAACAGTACTCTCCTTCCTAAGCTAGCTGTATTGGCAAACAGTATTTTGTGTGCCCGCCTCAAAGGCACCTAGTAAACGCACTTTCAGTGCGGCAGGGAACCTGTTCTCTGATAAAAGAACTCGACTCGATCTACAACGTGTCAATGATATTTCAACAATACATTACAATTACAATGCCACTAATGAATAGTTTGGGGATAATGTTACTTTTCGATGTATACTTTGTTGTACGGTAACTTTCACTTTTTTAGACTGCAAGAAAAACGTTGTTCGTTCCGTAGTTTCTCTTTAGATCCTCTACATTACTTTCAGATGTTGTAGTTAGTGAAAACAACCTTTTTGTCTCTTATAATGATATTGTGGTTACATGCTACTATGCAGGAATACACGTCTACAGTATAAATGATTTTAGTTCCTTTAGTTAGCAGGGCTGCGTCAGACGCAACAACAGCCCACACCTCACAGTCACAGAGCCGCTGCCGTAGCGACCGACAAGGAAACCTATCCAAGTGTCACCCTCCGATTTTTATTAAATTTGGATTTGTTATAATACATGAAAAACTGTGGGACCCGTATTTTGATTTTTATTTATTTATTTTAAGCGGTGGGAAAACATATTTAAGGGGTGAAACGGTCCCTCCAAAATTGGGGCTAAAATAGAAAAAAAAACATAACTTAGAGATTAATGAGATGATTTTAATGATTTTTTGTATGAAAGTATCATTTGATAAGAGATCGGCCTAGGTACATTGCAGGGGGAGTGACAATTAGGGAGGCCACTACCCCTAAAGTGACCAATTTTTTATGCTCAAAAAAATTGTTTTGATTTAATAGAAGTTGAATCTATGAAATTTGTCTTTTATCGAAATATATTTTCATACCAAAAATAATTAAAATCGCTTTACTAATATCTAAGTTATCGCCATTTTTCTATTTTAGCCCCAATTTTTAAGTTACCGTTTCACCCCTTAAATATGTTTTTCCGCCGCTAAAAAAATTACATGTCCCATAGTTTTTCATGTATTATAAAATATGCAAATTTCATAAAAATCGGAGAGTGACACTTGGGTAGGTTTCCTTGTGAGTACAGCGGCGGCAGCACTACGCTGTGCGACCTCTGCCCGCCCCGCCCTACGTAGCCTCGTTAGAGTGTCAACACGCTCGCTCCGAGCGTACACACTCGCCGCGCCACCGCCGAGCGTTGCGCACTCGACCGAGTACGAGCGAGCGAAAGCGGCGATTTGCAGACCTCTACTAGGAACTGCGAACTCCGTTGTTCAGACTAGCAAGGTGTGTTGGCCGATATGTTGTTCAGCTGCTGTCGCAAATGGAATCGAGTCGGCTGTCGTACGTGAAGTGCTTCTTGTGTGGATGGCGATGGAATACGCCGACGGCATGTCGCTGTGTGTCGGTGTGTAGTTCGCTATTGACAAGTTTTGCCAGCGCATGGAAGGTGTCCCTTATTTATTGATTGCGTATGTTTGAATACGGTATTGCCCGAGTGGAACAAGGGCCGTGATCAGTTATGTAGTTCCTATCGGTCTGCTACCCAAGCCGGCCGCGGTGGCCGAGGTGACTGAGGCGCTCCAGTCACGGTCAGCACGGCCACTACGGTCGGGGGTTCGAATCCCACCTCGGGCATGGATATTTGTGCCGTCCTAGTTCGTAAGTAGTTCATAAGTAGTTTGTAAGTTTAGGGACTGATGACCCCGTAGTTAAGTCCCATAAGCTTAACAAACATTTGAACATTTCTGCTACCCAAAATTATTGGTGAAGAAACCTTTAATTGATGATGTGGGTCTGACAGTCTTCTTCATTACAATAATTTATTCCTTAGGTGCTAGTTTATGCTAGTGAAAGTTATTGTTAATAAAGAAATCAAGTCACTTAAAAAAATTAGTTAGTAAATGTGTGAAGTCCTTTTACTGAAAGGAAAAAAGGAATTTATAACCCGTTTTGGAAGATAAGTTGACTGTGGTATGTGATTGATGGTAAATGTGCTCTTTTAAGCACTTTGAAGTAATAGTTGCACGTCTTCTATGTAAAACGTGTAAATTGCGTAGCCTAGTAGGCGAATGACCTTGCGCAAGGTAATATATATATTTATGTAGTTCATGTCAGAAATCTGTAAGTTGTTCTTGTAGTTTTTCTTGATAATCCTATTTGATGCAACTTAAGTCTTTTAGTGCCTAAACTTGGCATAACTGAAGACCGCGATTAACCTGTCGGCTTTGACCAATGACGTCATATCTGAGTCTCATAAGGTACGTTACGTAGATATACCAACTAGCAAAACAAACATTATCAACGAATATAAACATACGGGATAATATCGTAATACTTACGTATTGTAGATAATAAATTATCTGTGATTGTCCTCGTAAATTACAGATTACCACAACAGAATGCACCATCCATGACAGGGCTCAGCTCCAAAATTCGCGCCTTCGGCATTCACTTGCGGGAAAAAAAAAAAACACCTCTGTTAACCTATACCTAACCATCAGAGAGAAGCTACAGATCACTTTTTAAACACAGAATCATAATCTAGCATCTATGTTCTGCTTGTAAACAAACTATCGTCTTTAACTCAGATATGACGTCATTGGTCAAAGCCGGCGGGTCGTATCGCGGACTTCAATTGACCCCTGAGTTTTTGAATGTAATTCTGTTCGCTCTCGGCTAAGGGGCCGTCTGCTGTTACGTCACTTGTTTGGAGTGGGTCGCGCCTACTGTGCGCGGTTACACGTTGGTGCTCTTGTTGTTGGTTTGGGTTATGACCTTAGAGGGCTGTGTTTATGAGAGAAAAAGAGTAATTAACTGTATTGTACTCACTCGGACTCTCCAGTGCATATTGTTAATACGATATCTCATTTCCTGCTATAATGGTCAGTTTGACTTATATGGAGTAATTGTTATGCAACTTTGAAAGTAGAAATTAATTGACCACGTTATGGTCTTGTACATAAATAATCCTGTCAACTGTTGCATTGTGTGAGAGCAGCGCTTAATGGTTTTAGTAGAAGGTGCTGCCCTTCTGGAGTGATGTAGTTCGATTAACGAGCTGCATTGTGTACAGTTGCTAATAGATATTGTTTCAGATTTTAGGTCCGCATTTTGCTAATAAGTGAAATTCTACTGATACTTACGTGCGCTCAGAATTATGGTATACAGTAATCATGTTGCGAAGAACAGAAACAACACCAATACCTGTAACTGCTGGATGCAAAACCTATGACGCCAATGCATTTCACTGTGATTTCCATCCAGTTACAAGTATCCCGAGTGGTACATTATGTTTACACATACACAGTAATGATAAAGGTAATGGGATAATGATATCCACAGATACAGTTGGTGGTATCACGTACACAAGTTATAAAGGGCAATACATTGGTAAAGCTACCATTTGCAAAAGTGATTCGTGTAAAATCCTTCCCGGCGTGTTTGCTGCTTCACGACGAGTTAACAGACCTTGAACACGAATTGGTAGTCGGAGCTGCACGCACGAAAGTTTCCATTTCAGAAATAGTTAGGAGAATTCGGTATTCTGAGATCCATGTACAGATAGTACATAGAGAATACCAAACACCTGAACAACAAAGTGGCCAACAGTCTGTACTTAACGACCGAGAGAAGCGGTGTTTGCGTCGAGTTGTCAGTACTAACAGACAAACACCACCTGAAATAGCCGCAGAAATCAGTGTGGAACGTAAAACCATTTACCATGTGAAAACAAAACAAAAAAGGGGGCAACCTTTTGAATAAAAGAAAAACTTATTCAAAAAGTTAACTGCTGTTCCTTATTTACATAAACGATTTAGGGGATAATCTAAGTAGCTCTCTTAGGTTGTTTGCAGATGACGCCGTCATTTACCGTCTAGTAAAATCATCTAAAGATCAAAACGAAATGCACAACGATCTGAATAAGATATCACTATTGTGTAAAAATTGGCAGTTGACTCTAAATAATGAGATGTGTGAAGTCGTCCACATGAGTACGAAAAGAAATCCGTTAAACTTTGTTTACAAGATAAATCAATCAAAAGTGAAGGCCGTAAACTCCACAAAATACCTAGTGATTACCATTACTTCAGACTTAAACTGGAAAGAACACGTAGATAGTGTCGTGGGAGAGGCGAACCAGAGACCGTTTTATTGGCAGAACCCTTAAAAGATGCAACAGAACTACAAACGAAACTGCATACACTACGCTTGTCCGTCCATTTTTGGAGTACTGCTACCCAGTGTGGAATCCTTATCAGGTGGGTTTGACGAAGAACATCGAAAGAGTCCAAAGAAGGGCAGCTTGTTTCGTATTGTCACGATACAGGGGAGACAGAGTTACGGAAATGATACAGGATCTGGGATGGGAATCATTACAACAACGGCGCTTATCGCTGCGGCGTGGACTACTTACGAAACTCCAATCGCCAACATTCACCTCCGAATACGAAAATATATTGTTGACTCCCACTTACATAGGTAGAAATGATCATCAGAATAAAATACGAGAAATCAGAGCTCAAACGGAGCGATTCAGGTGTACTTTCTTCCCGCGAGCTATTCGAGAATGGAATGGGAGATACATAGTATAACGGTGGATAGATGAACCCTCTGCCAGGCACTCAAATGTGATTTGCAGAGTACCCCATGTAGATGTAGATGTAGGTCTTACATTCTTCAGATACATCTTTTCTCTTTCTCTTTTGTCAATATTAGAAAATTTACATTATCAACTAATTATTCAGTCCAATTTACACATGAATTCGCCATATTTTTACAAGTTGTCTGATCTTAGTTGCGTATTTATTTATTACTCGTCATTTCTTCTCGGAATTTCATTTTCCTATTGAAACGAAACCAGTTATCTTGTCAGGTAGGTACCATTATTTCTTATTTATGAAAGCGCTCGAAACACTAGAATTAATTGCGCCACTTGATAACAACAAAGCCGTGCGGTTTTAGGCGCCATGTCAGGGACTGAGTGGCCGCTCCCGCCGGAGGTTCGAGTCCTTCCTTGGGCGTGGGTGGGTGTGTTGTCTGTAAGCCTACAAACTGAAAATCAAATGTTCAAATGTTTGTTAAGCTTATGGGACTTAACTACGGGGTCATCAGTCCCTAAACTTACAAACTACTTATGAACTACCTTATACTAAAGACGGCACAAATATCCATGCCCTAGGGGGGGATTCGAACCCCCGACCGTAGTGGCCTTGCAGACCGCGACTGAAGCGCCTCAGTCTCCTCGGCCACCGCGGCCGGCCTACAAACTGATGACCACAGTAGTTTCGTCCCATAGATTTATAAACATTCAAACCTTTAATTTGATCATTACGTAGTAACTTGTTTGTTAGTGAAATTAGATCTCACGCATACGGTGATCCTTGTTACGCAACTATCGTCTGTCACGAAACCCAAGAATTCATTTATATTTGTTAACATACGTATTGAACGGAATGGACAGTGTGCTTGCTGAAAGGTGCATATAAGATAAACATTAACAATAGCAAAACTACGGTAATGAGGTGCAGTCTAAGAAAATCAGGTGATGCTGAAGGAATTAGATTAGGTAACGAAGCAGTAAAGGAGGTAGATGAGTTTTGTTACTTGGGCAGTAAAATAACAAATAATGGTTGCAGTACAGAAAATATAAAATGCAGAATGGCAATGGGAAGAAAAGCGTTCTTGAAAAAGAGAAATTTATTAACATCGAATATTGATTTAAGCCTAAGGAAGTCCTTTCTGAAGGCATTTGTATGGAGTGTTGCCTTGTATGGGAGTGAAACATAGACGATAAACAGTGCGTACAGGAAGAGGATAGATGCTTTTGAAATGTGGCGCTACAGAAGAATGCTGAAGATTAGGTGGGTGGATCGCGTAACTAATGAGGAGGTACTGAACAGAATTGGGGAGAAAAGAAATTGTGTGGCATACCTCGACTAAAAGAAGGGATAGATTGGTAGGACACATTCTTAGACATCAAGGAATTATGAATTTAGCGTTGGAAGGAAGTGTGTGGGGTAAAAACCGCAGAAGAAGACCAAGAGATGGATACAGTAAGCAGATTCAGACAGATATAGGATGCTGTTCTTATGTGGAGTTGAAGAGGCTTGCTCAGGATAGGCTATTGTGGAGAGCTGCATCAAACCAGTCTCCGGACTGAAGACCACAACAACAACAACGTATGTTAAACGTTGATTTGTACTTTGGTTAATTAACACACATTTACAGGGCCAAACTAATCGATATGCCACTCCCAGTCTGATTAATTACCAACCCTTATCCTAATTCAGACTAGCTGATTGCTCTAACATTTACAGAGCCGTGTCAGTCTCAGTCATTATCGCCCAGATTGATCACTTACAGCATACATATTCAGACAAACACACGATCACATGTAGACTCACACACAGATTCAGTTTCTCCACGAATTATTTGACATTATTGCATTAATTAATTTATTTTATTATACAGGATGGTCCATTGATAGTGACCGGGCCAAATATCTCACGAAAAAAACATCAAACGAAAAAACTACAAAGAACAAAACTTTTCTAGTTTGAAGAGGGAAAACAGATGGTGCTATGGTTGGACCACTAGATGGCGCTACCATAGGTCAAAAGGATATCAACTGCATTTTTTAATAGGTACCCCCATTTTTATTGCTTATTCGTCTATTACGTAAATAAATATGAATGTTTTATTTGGCGGGCCAACCATAGCGCCATATGCTTTCCCCCTTCAAGCTAGAAAAGTTTTGTTCTTTCTTGTTTTTCCGTTTGATACTTATTTCGTGAGATATTTGGCCTGGTCACTATCAATGGATCACCCTGCATCCTTTTCATCTGTATCAGGAAATTGGTTGATTGTTATTTTGCTTATGTAAGTTCTTTAATTATAAACTACCGTACACATCTAATGTTTTGAAGGAATTTAACTATGTATGTAAATAGGATTCCAGCTTTGACCGTGAACAGCAAATCGTTAGTTGGCGTTTGGTATAAGACGCTATCGCTCTGCTAACTTGCCCACAGGAGTTCGATATGATATGCTCTCACAGTTAGGCTTTTCCTGTACTGCGTAGGTCAGGTACTACTTATTATTACAGTTTATTCACGCTCTCCTGGACGACACCACATAGCACATATTATATCGAAGTTTTGGTTGGTACTCTATCGATACATAACGTTTGGTCCCAGTCTGACTGATGTCTGAAGGTTTCTGTGTGAGTGACAGTATTTGGTCCCACGAATATTAATATAATCAGCAAATTATTGAAACGGTAATTGTTACAGTATTCTTCAGCAACTAGCAATATTACGTAATGTTCTTCTAATTCATGTACTTTCGAACCTAGGCTTTGAGCAGGTACGTTACCTAGGATAATAGTTTCAGTAAAGCTTCATCATACATTCAAATGTTGTAGAGCTTATGGGCACATCAGTCCCTAAACTTACAAACTACTTATGAACTAACTAAGACTAAGGACGGCATAAATATCCATGCCCGAGGGGGGATTCGAACCCCCGACCGCAGCGGCCGTGCAGACCGTGACTGGCGCGCCGCAGCTGCTCGGCCACCGCGGCCGGCATCATCACACATTCCCCTGCCTACTTGTGTGGATTCTCTCGCACAGGTAAACGATTATTACTCAACTACTCTCAATTATCTTTCGCAGGTATGCTGCAGCATTTATAATAATAATAATAATAATTGTTGTTGTTATTATTTTAATTATAAATACAGGGTGATTCTAAAGTCACTATACATTTCAGTGGTATAGTAACGGAGTATTTGTTTCTTGCAGGTGCTACGACAGAATGCTAACCAAGGAAGAACGAATCGCTGTTGTTTCTGCTCGTCTTCGTGGACTGACGTATGAACTGGTGCGGACAGTCTTTGCCCGTCGATTCCGGGAAACAGGCCCCACCAAGCTTGCTATCAAGACCATAGTCGAGAAATTCCAGCGTACTGGCAGTGTTCCAGATGAAGAACATCCATGGAGGGCGGCCAAAGTGTGCCCGATGCAATCACACGTAGCCCTTCCGCATCTACCAGGAGACTTAGTAGGGAGCTTGGTATTCCTCAAACTACTGTATGGAGATTTCTTCGTTACAACCTGCACAAACGTGCGTACCATATCCAGGTCGTACATAAGCCTGAAGCGGAGGACTATGCAGCCAGACAAGCTAGTTGTTATGACCTGCTATAAGCTGTGGAAAATGATAATTTGATGCAAAATGTCTTGTTCAGCGATGAAGCTACATTTCATACCTGTGGACATGTGAGCAGATACAACTGCAGAATCTGGGCAGACGAACAACCAAGTGTGCTGCCGGAGAGGCAACGGGACACAGCAAAAGTGAATGTGTGGTTAGGGATTAAGAACGTCAATAGTGTACGGGCCCTTCTTCGCAGAACAAACCGTTACTGGAGCCACATATCTAGATATATTGGAACAGTTTTGGAGACCCAGTTGATATCTGATGGAATTATGGATATTTTTGCTTTTCACCAGGATGGTGCACCACTCTATTTTGCTCTGGTTGTTCGGGATTATCTGAATCAAGCATTTTCCGGAAGACGGATTGGTCGTGCCTCTTCACGGATGTGGGCACCCCGCTCTCCTCTGAATTGACAACCTTAGACTTTTTGCATGGGGGTTAATCAAGTCTAAGTGTAGTGGGACGGGCAAACACATGCCTGTAATTGGGTAAGATGTTGCCTGAAAAACTATTAATTCCGTTTTTACTTTTTTTTTAGTGAATTTCTTCTTCGATCACGACGCAACAACGGGCTGCAGTTTCTCCTTACGCCGCATGGCCGTCGACTCGCAACGGTTGGTGGCCAGCAATCACATCTTTGGTTCCGGCGTGTAGGACTCTGCTGACCGCGTTGTGACGCTCTCGAAGAGACATGAAACAGAAAAACAAATACAAACTTTAAAGTACACAATTTATAAAAATTGATAACATGATCACAAACATTTAATGAAACAAATTATCAATTTTAACGCTTACCTGACAAACTGAGCTTATAGAGTGGCTTGTGACGGGATGTAGCTCCTTTGTCCTACTACGTAAGGTATACCAGGCGAAGATCCGCAGCACTGAACACATAACACAGCGGATTCGAGCCGCAGCTGCTGAGATTACACTAGTTATGCTGGGGCAGGTTTTTCGGTCTACAGTGGAGCGCGAGGGGTGTGCCTTGACATGCAAGGTGATCACATTGAAATGTACTGATATTATTTCCTATGGTAACATAAGTTGCCGTGCAATTACATGTTGGTTATTGACTTTTATCTTACGATATGACTATCGTATTCGAAATTCAGAAATCGATGTGTTAGCTTGATTGACTGGAGCGCTATCTTTCAAAAGTCACTCAAGTAACTAGTCAATACCCAACAGCTATCAGCGTACTGCTCACTTTTAATTGGCCACACCTATTTTCATTATGTTATTTTAAACATATTGATGCTTGCATTTTGTAAATATTTTAAAATGTGTTGCAGTAAAGCAGGGTTACTTTTTAAAGGTATTTTAGTATAGTTCAACTTTCTCAATGTTTTGCCTTACGTTATACTATTTATATATTTTCAGTTGACGTAGCCTGCTTCATGGCCACATACTCTATTACCATACATGGATATGAAAATTAATTTTACTATTTGATAGCTGTATTAAATTGTTTAATGTGTTTTATTAATATGAGGAGATATGTATTCCAATGCATTTACGGTATGTAATATATAATTACCTTTATATGTTTTGCTCTGTTATATGTGCGTTTTTAGATAAAAAGTGAAGTCGTATGGACTGCATGGCTGGAAGGGCAGGTTCAGACGCCTAATTGGAAAGGTTTTTCCCTAACCTTCACGACCGCAGGAACCTTTCCTTGGAGGAGAATGATAACTGTGTTCTGGAGAGTCTACGTTAAATGCAGGGGACTGTAATGGATGTGTGTGTAGTGTTGTGTCGTGTTTAGGAAAGAGTGAAACACAAAGCCTACCCCTCTGAAAAAGCACTAAGGGGACCTCCAAGCTGTTCCTATCAACAGTGCCCCAAACTGCAGAGTGGTTTGGGATTTAATCCAAAACATTGGCGCAAATATTGGTCATCAAGGACCTTACCCAGAGGCAAAGGGAAAATTGATAACTGCATGTGACGTACCCGACGATCACCCATCCAAGTTCTGGCAACTCCCGGCGGTGTTTAACTTCGGTAATGTGAAGGGTGTACCCACCGCGACAAAGCCGTTGACAGTTGACGTCTAGAAGTTATTGTGCATTGCTGTTTTCTAATGAGAAAAAGATATTGTCGATCTGAAGATGGCTCGTTAAAGAGCAGAAATTAGTCATGAAATAAAATTAAATTTGTGCTCTTGACCTTGAGGATTTAACTTGTTATATAAAACAATCTGCAGATCTCCCCATTCTTATACCTACACAGAAAAAGTTTCTATCTTAAACATCAATCATGCCACAGTTTTTCTTTTGTAAATAATCTTGGTCATCAGTTCCTAGGCTAACATTCTACTTAAATAGTGGCAACACTACTATGGAGACACTTTGCAGACTTTGTTGACATACCTACTTTACCTCCGAGCAAATGGACTCGCTCCTCCCACTTCTCGGGCGTGCGCACAATCGAGGGAAATATTCACTTATAATCGAGCAATCTAACGAACGGTGTCACTATGTTTTCGAAACAGAAATAACGGTGTTGGATCAAGACGGAATGTGCACGACAGTGTCATCAACGTCTTCAAGAGGCGTGCGGGGAATCGGCATTGCCGTTCAGAACAGTGGCACTTTGGGTAAAAGCCTGCAACGAAGGTCGGCAAACTGTAACAGCCATGTATCGTGCAGGTCGTTCAAATGTTCAAATGTTTGTTAAGCTTAAGGGACTTAACTACGGGGTCATCAGTCCCTAAACTTACAAACTACTTATGAACTACTTACGAACTAGGACGGCACAAATATCCATGCCCGAGGGGGTATTCGAACCCCCGACCGTAGTGGCCGTGCAGACCGTGACTGGAGCGCCTCAGTCCCCTCGGCCACCGCGGCCGGCGTGCAGGTCGTCCTAGCGTCTCTGAAGAAGAAGTGCATACTGCTGTCGCGTTAGTGGACAGTGATCGATGCCAGACGATTCGTGAACCCGTCCACGAAACCGGATTAGCGCATACGACTGTGATTCGCATCCTGAAGGAACGCCTGGGTATCCGAAGAATTGCATCACAATGGGTTCCGCATGAATTGACGGAAATGCAGAAATGGATGCGTTACGACGCTGCTCACACTTCGAGCGGTATGAGCTCGAAGAAGAGGCTTTATTACGCTGTATCGTAATACTGGATGAGATATGAGCCAAAACTGAAACGCCGATTCAACGAATGGCGTCATTACGGGTCGCCGCGAAAGTCGAAAGTGCATCAGAGACCCATTATGGTGAAAGTTACGGTGGTTATCATGTACGACTGTGATGGTGTCATCCTAAAGCATTACGTTTCTCCACGGCAGACCGTCAGTGCACAGTATTACTGTTCGTTTTTGGAGCATTCTGCGAAACCCACCCATCATTTTGCACGACAATGCGTGGGCGCATACAGCACAAGCTGTGGCTGCTGTGTTCGGTCGATGGAACTGGGAAGTACTGTACCATCCACCATACTCCTCGGACTTAAGTCCTTGTGACATTGATTTGATTCCGAAGATGAAGAAATCACCTCCGTGGCATTCGCTTCAGAACTGTTCCAGAGATTCGATAGGCAGTAGACCACTCCATTTGCGCCACCAACAGAATAGGTTCTTCTAGCGGTATACTACGCCTTCCACATCGCTGTCAACGGGTTCTACACAACGCTGGTGACTACTTTGAAGGACAGTACCAGGTGAAAACATGTAACGCTTTTGTATCGGTTGTGAATAAATAGTTCCCACTATTCAAGTTCCAACCCTCGTAATTTGCTGTGCAACGAAATCGTTAGTGACTTTCCTGGACTACTCGTATCTCAGTTATCTAATGCATGCCTCCATGTTTATCGTTTTAAATATTATAAATATTGTGATATATATGAAAAATTGATAGGCACAAATTATCAGGACTAACTGCATGAACCTGCGGTATTAGTAAAACTATTATATTATCATCGCCACTGCTAATCTCACTAGATATTGTACTGCAGGCAGCAGGGTATAGAACATAAAGGCATTTTCGTCACCCACAGCCAATGAAGTGGTTGTTCAAATGTTTGTATACGTATTGGAGCAAACTTCTACGGCCATCAGCCCCTAGACATAAAAACGTTTTCAACGAAGTTACGCTAAGTGTAAAACACACACACACACACACATTCTCAAGGGAGGACTCGAGCCTCCGGTGGGAACGGCCGCCTAGTCCGTAGCATTACGTCTTAGACCACGCGACCATTCCGGACGACAATGAAATTGAATTTATTTCACACCGCTTGCGACTTGGCAGTACGGGAAACCAAAGCCGTGATTGTGAAAGTAATCGGCTACTCGCGTCGTACGGTATAGTCTCCCAGTCTCTTGGTCGTCGGGTGGTTGGAGACGCGATTTGCGTATCCTCGTGTGAGTAGAGCCTTATGCGAACGATTGCAAAAATATACAAGTTTTACATAATGCAAAACTACATGCATGTACATACTTTAAAATACTGTGTACGATGAGCAGGCGCAAATATTACTACACACGAACGGTGTAATGCTTCTATATAAAATATATATTAGAATATATTGAATGTCCATTACGTGTTTCTTTTGGGAGAAAGTTGTGATCATCCTTCTACTCCTTATGGAAAAAATAAATACTTTAGGAATGCACAATACATTATTGCCGAGTTATAAGTACACTAAACTTAAAATTTCTTATGAAACCTGGCAAGGATACTACCTGACGGAGGCCTTAGTTAATTTTTAGGGCTTTCAGTATTCTGTGAACTTGAATGTTACTGACATTGCAATTCCTTATGTTTGCATTAGTACGGTAGAAAAAATAACAAATTTGCTTTGCTAAGGACCATTTGAATGTTGAGTTAAGCATTTCATATTCTTTTTACATGTATTGGACTTCCAGTATACATTGATACTAATTTTACGCTGTTGATAGCGTTAACGAGCGAACACAATCTGTATTATTGTTGGAAATCGTACTGCGACAGTGTTACTCTTTGGCGGCTTCGTACATTACGGTACCGTACCCAGGGCCGTATTTAGGGTATATGACGCCCTTGGCAACTGGGATTTTTTATTAAAATAAATAAATAAATAAATAAAACATTATAGGTACGCCACTGCTACCAACACAACAACTTCAATTTTAAAATTTATTGCTGTAATCGAAATTCTGAATGATGATTCAATGACATTAAAATAATATTTACAATTTTTTTGAATGGCAAAATTTTGCCGCCCTGTGCATCTGCATATACCTAAAATACGGCACTGACCGTACCTATTAAATAGAAAAGTCTGTTCTAATTAGTATCTGTGGCGCTGCACGTTTATCAACTTATTCAACAAACCATGTGTATCGGAGTGTATGCTACGTAAGACTCATTAATCATCCCCCTCTTTCACCCCATATACCTTGTGCCGTTTGCGAGTAGGATGTTTGGCGGAAGGTTTGTCGGAGACCTTCGTATAATGTCTCTGATTTTCCGTCATTGTCATATTGTGAGAAGACGTGATTCGCTGAATGTTTTGTAAAAGTGTGCTCTCAGAATTTAGCATAAGCGTCTTCCTAATGAAAACGGCTTTTCTTGCCCGACTACCACTCAAGTTGGTTGATAAACTGTGATACCCGTGACAATAACGCACCGCCTAATCATATAGTTCCAACCTGTGGGTCACAAAGGCTAAATCTGGTCCGCGAAAGAGAAAATTTCAAACCTTTATTATTTTAGTTATTAAATCCTTCCTATGGTTAGCCAGTCATTTAAATTTCTACTCATAAATTCCTACAATAATAGTACTGTTGATGCATATTACTTTTGAGTTAATATGTTAATAATTTGATAAAGGTTTATTTTTAGATTGACAGTTTATTTTTCTTGAACCTTGTTTCATCTGCTCACAACAAAGGAATCGAAGTGGTCACTGACGTAAAAAAAAAAAAAAAAAAAAAAAAAAAAAAAAAAAAAAAAAAAAAGCAAGCTTGGGAGTGACTTGGGACGAAACACATAAATATTTGTTTATCTTCTACATCACCCACATTAATTTACGTGCCAAGTGTCACAAAATGACGATTGGTTGTAAAACAAGTAATAATAATCAAATGGGATATTGAGTAGTGTGTAGATAACGACGAAAGTGATCTGGAAGTGTCGTTATTGCTTTACTATTCTGTATTCATTAACTTCATAAGGTGAATAACCGTCTGTTATGGCATACGTAACATACTAGCCTAGGTCTCACTTCTGCGTTCTAAGTACTACCTGACTCTGGAGTAACACTGCTTCAAAAAGAAGGTAACATTACTTTCGCGCTTACTTGACCATCAGTCAGTTCTCCGCGAGTGTATCAGGTTCGTTGATTTAAAGCATATTAATCAAAAACACTGACTGCGAAATATGGAGCTCCGCCCCTGCGGCTTCATACATCCTCACTCCCCCGTGCCTCGTCACCAACAGAGCACGGAGCGGCACTGGAGTGCTGCTGTTCCCCACCACGGCGCGGCAGCACCAGCGCGGGGAGAGTGTCTGGCTCGTCACGTGACCGGACTCAGTTTGCAGTATGGCAGCTGAAGACGGGAGGAGAGGACCGCTGCTCCGGGTAGCCCCGCCTTTTGCACTCGTTAATACGTGACTGTGGCCTCCGAACGAACCAAGTGCAGTAGTGCGAGTACTGAGCCACCCGTAAAACAACATTCGAGCAAATAAGTGACTTGTTTTACGTTCATACACAGAATTCGGGAAATCAAAACGGATTTTGCGCTTTCGGGTCCCGGCCACCACCATCTTTTCCCAGTGCCTGCAAACGACCTGACAGTTTTTTTTACGCTCCGTTGTTACTTTCAGCTCCCATTTCTGCGCTGTTAAATTTTTCCGTCGCAACGTAAATTAACTGTTGGTGGTGGTGAGGCAACGTAGGGCGGTTCGTCTGCCATCCATACTCCTACGCGCCGAGCCTTAATTCATCGGTACTTTTCAATCTGTTTTATTGATTCAAGAATTGCAGGTTGAACTTCGTTAAAACTATAGTGAAAGTGTGATTTTGGTGACTTTTGTTTGCAGGGGTGTCTGCGGCCAAGGTGAAGGAAGTGAGTGCGAATGTGCAACGATATGTCACTATCCTAAGGTGAATGACATGCAGCAAGGATTGATGAGATAGGTACATATATACTTGTATTAAATTTGTGTACGCCAAAAAACTGCATAGTATAATGAAAAGATAATGCTGTTAGTTTATCGACGTACAGTTTTACAGTTCCACGAGATGCAGATGGTCGAGAGCGAACCAGCGCAGCGTGCATCCTTACGCTGTACTGCAGACACCAATAAAATTATCATTCTGCTTTTCAAGAGATTTTAATATGATTCAGGATGATGCTTAAGTTTCACTAGGAAATGATGTTTTAGAAATAGAACAACAATCTCTCTCGTTCTTAATTCTCATATTGTTACTCGTCTGAGGGCACAATATAAACAGTATTTTGTTTATCAGTGTTAACTGACGTTATGTTACACCCAGAGTGTCACTATTATTGTCCAAGTACAATGTCAAATGTGCAAGCGGCAAAGATGTGAATGAGAAACAAGATGAAATCGCATCATTGCTTGCAACAGCTTTTTAAATGCAGCTATGGTTGCAAGATACTTGCGTGTATACACCCTCAAAATGTTTATAACATTGGTAATTTGAATTCGATAAAAATATGTTACGGATACGTCTGCCTTTAGTTTCCACCGAATAGTGAACAAGTAATGTTTATTTAGAAACTGTCACCTCTCAGACTTCGAAAACAATTTGCGATACCGGTACTTAATTCGAAGTCAGCTGTTTTTGTTGAACTATTCTTATGCTAAAGAGAAAAGTCAGAACTTATTGGTTTGAATGCATTTGTAATTAACACGAGTGGTAACTGTTCGGCCCCTAGAACTGAACGTTAAAATCTCTGTGATTTGCATAAGTAGTAGTTACGCGAAAGCCTCGTTCCCGACGAGTAGGCTATTATTATTATTACTAATAACGGTAATTTTATCCTATTTTCCTGTTTTTCTTCGTCTCGTGATCTGACAGTTGTAGGCGGGCGTATTTATGTAAGAACGCATATTGTAAAAAGGTTCTTCCCTACTAATATGTGCACATATATGCATCTTTCTTATTGCGCATAAGGCGCGTTGGCTTCGACCTAGGCGTATGTGACGTCTCTTGTCGTTCATGAACATTTGCGTTATAGTTGGAAACAGCAGGTCATTTGGGAGCGGAAATAATTTTTGACATTTCGTTTAAACGTTACCAATTCCTTGATAAATAGGCTAAAAGAAAAGATATACCTGCATAATGACTTTCGTAACATGTATAGAAGGTGTTCAGTTTTCTTTTTGAAAATAACATCGTAATAATTTTGAGTGTTATGAACTGAAACGTATTGTTTATTTCATATTCCTTAAAAAAGATAACAAAGTTCATTAATGTAACGTGTGAAAAGGTGAATGTTCTGCAGATTTTGAAATTAAATTTCAAGTCACGGTACCGGTAGATGAAGATAGCTTTCCCTTACTGCGATATTATTAGTAGGCCTATACAGTTTTACACTTGGGAAGATCGTATTACCCGCATCAATGAGAGTCTGTCAGTAACATTGTTGCGTCAGTACCAAGCAGCTAACTAATTTGTATTGTGAAGGCGTACATACTTTCTACACGCAACACTTCGCATTTTTATAGGTTACACCGTTGGCCGAGTGGAAATTATTCAATTCCCTGCTCATAAACACTGCATGTCATTGTTAAATGATGCTGCACATTAGACATTATTTCTTGTAGTGCCCCAATAAAATATTCGGATGGTATCCGCAACGAAAAAAAAAAAAAAAAAAAAAAAAAAAAAAAAAAAAAAAAAAAAAAAAAAAAAAGCTTATCGTGCTTCTAATAGCAAAGGCAGGTTTCGCCGAAGTCTTCATCATGTGTCAGTACTTACATGCATTCTGTTTCCTACATCCTGTATGTAGACGTCTATATGCATTTGATTACCGGAACAGACAAATTATCACACGCTGTGATTTTACGATGTTTTGCATTACCCATCGTTTTCCTTTCACGGTGTGACATCTGGCTTTAATACATGACATGTGTGTCAATGAGCAGCTGAGAAGACTTAAGGCCATACACCAGTTTTGGTACATTTTTCTGTACTTGCCAGTTTGTTTTCATTAGTTCTTGTTGGAAATTGTTCGGTTATGAGTTTTTCTGACCTAAATATTTTCTGCTAAAAGAATGGAAGATATGACACTGAAATTTCTCATCCTTTTTTCTCCCCCACAAGTTCATGTCTCCATAAAGCTAATCCAAGAATTTCGTTGACAGTTGTACGAGTGGGTCATTCGGCCTAGATCCTTCACAGCATAGCTTGGTTTGGGCTCTCAAATTACGTACCGTAACAGAAATGTTTCATACATCACCTACAATTATAAACTGCAGTTTTTGCTATCATATTACAATATTGTGGCATCATTTTTGAAAGACAAAATCACATATTTATGGAAACATTTTTGTTCCACTTATGGGAAACAGCACTCTTAATTTAAATTTGTATATAAACAACAGTCTAGAGTGCAAATTTTTTTCTGACTAGTTTCGGTTTTTATTTAAACCATCTTCAGGAAATTAAGCTCTACAACATCAATGGAGCTTAATTTCCTGAAGATGGTTTAAATAAAACCGAAACTAGTCGGAATGAAAAATTTAAAAAAATGCACTCTGGACTGTTGTTTATATACAGAAAGACAAAATGTCTAATTTTATGTTAATTTCTTCTTTCTTCCAAAGCATATGTTACTAAAGTTAAAAACTGCACTTGTATTTGTTAGTTGACTACGTACTTACAAGCATTCTAATCTTTTTGCTCTTACTTAGTCTCTTCCAATAGCGTATAAATTTTAGTATATTTGTTGTTGATAATTGTATCAGCAGTAAAATGAAAAATACAACTGTGGTTCATTATGGTTCTGTGATGTAAAGCAATTATCTGTATACAAATGTCATTGGTATCTCCCATTAATTGGCAATGAAATTTGTGTTTCTAAAATAAAAATAGTAAGGTCATTTTTGTAGGTTTGCCAATGAAATCAATCTATTTATCTATTTCCAGTCTGGCATAGTCATCCTTTTTTTAATTAAGGTGTTTTGCGCATATTGCATATCATCCAGAAAAACATGAAGTTATAAATGTTCATTTATTTGTGTTATATTAGCACAAAGTTGGGTATTGTGATCTCATAATATAAACTTCATAACAGTCTGTGTCTTGGAAGTTAGTTCCAGATTGTAGGATGTGGTAATTTCATTTTAATTTTCCTGTACAGTATTTTAGATCATCAGTATTTACAAAGATGTTTCATATGGGCTTCGGTTGCTTCTGATGCAGAAACTACTATTGAAATTTTCTTCTTTCTCCATTATGCAGTAATTTTTACCAGCCATTTTTAATTTGAAAGTAGGCTAATGACTTCCCCGAGGTCATCAATTTAGTCTCCAGCTGTTGTTATGATTTAAATTTCCATAAACTATTTTCTGTTAATAACTTTGTTTATGTGACCATATTTTCTGTTAAATTTTACTTACAGGAGCAGTGTAGGCAACGAAATATTCACTTTAAGTAAGGATAATTAATTTACTGACTGGGCAAGTGTACACTCAAGAACCTGTCAGTCGTAGAGTAGTAAAAGGAATAATTATTTATTTTATCATAAACACAAAAGATTATTTCCCTCATTCTACATGATAGAGTTTTCAGTGAGGTTTCAATTTTCATTACCAACATCAGCTCACTATGCCACCACTCCTGAAAGTAAAATTTGACCCTATTTTTGGCTCATGCAAAAATGGTTTCAGAATGAAATTGGTGAAAATTACCAGTGGTAACATCTCAGGCATAGAGCAACAACAAATATCATATGTTAAAAATTAAAATTATCAATTTTTATATGCACTATAAATTGCCATTTTTTTTCTTTTTGCAAAACACTGATCCAAAACAAGCCTCCCTTATTTCAAAAATTAGCTAAAGTTTATTTTGAGCCACACACTTCTCAGATATATATTTCAAATGTTGGCAAATGGACTGAATTAAGTGAAATGGTATTGCACTTATATTCACCCATCTTCCTACCTAGCCCAGCATTATTTAATTTAACACACCAGTCATTTGAAACATTAAACATATGTGTTGTCTTTAGACTTCAATGTGGGGGCAAGGATGGCGAATAAATAGTCTATATGTAATAATTTTAAAATGTCCAGTCACATTGTGGTTGCAAATCTGTCTTAAACTATAGGTCTCCTACAACTGTTTTAAGTCAGTTCAAATTTTGAAAGAAGAGAAAATATATACCACCTCCATTAGTAGGCCTACTAGGGCATATGTCTGATAATACACTGTGTTGTGGAAATCAACATCAGGGTTGTTGGCAACCTTACCCATAAGCCACCGATTTTCTTGAGTGTTTGTACTCAGTTGAAGTTTTATGTCACTATTGATATTCCAGTGAGTATTTGCATATTTGTACTGTCTAGGAGAGCAATGTCCCACAAAATGCCCAAGGAATGCTACAATGTTTCTTTGAAAGAGGCCAGTTAAATTGTACAACACTTCTCGCCAGGCTCCATTGGTTATGTTTGGCACCAATGGTAATGGTGGCAACTCAGATGACAACTTCAATTAAAACGATTTATTTATTTATTTATTTATTTCCCTGAACAGACGAGGGTACTTACAAGAACCTGTCAACCATAGAGCAGGTACAGTATTAATTTTGCTGCAAGTGAAACAAGCAGCAATAACATTTACTCTGAAGCTAGTGAAAATTATTCATGCAATTCTACACTTCATTATTAATCTGTTGCCAACATAAGCATTGGAGCCCGGTGATAAGCAGCATAATGTTTCACCAAATAGGCCTATTTATTATGTATAATGAATGACAATTACACCAGTGCATCATCCACTAAAATATTTTTCATTGAGACATTTGTGGGCATATTCAAGGCAAAGGGAATGGAGATTTAAGCCATTGCTTTGGAAATACATGTAAAAGTACACTCTGATTAAGATTTATATGAAATTAAAAATTATTCTAATAGACCACTACAATGAGTTTAACTGTGGTTGTTGGTTGTCATGCTTTTGAATATTTTCTGCACCATATTTTAGGAACCGAGGTCACATAATTTAGATTTTGACTCCAAAAAATGGTCTCATTTTTAAGGATAGTGTGTTAAAGTAACTATGTAACACTGAGTGGTCTCAAAGGGCGTAACATGCTTGTGATGTTCTCTGTTCTATTGTGTGTCTAGCTGACTTTTAGTGACAATAGTCATTTATCCCTGAATAACTGCAGAATATTCTTCAAAAGAGATAAGAGTACTGAGTACTTAATATAGGCTTACAGTATCTTTAACCTCGACACATCACCCATCATCAGCTCATGGCCTAGATCATGAATAGCCTTCCCCTTCTGTTTCCTTTTTCTTCCGGGCCATTCCATGCCAACTGAGCCTCTGAGTGATTTTTTCAATTGTTAAAAAATTGTATGTTGTTTTGTTATATCTATTGTCAAAAGTCTGAATTACACTGCCCTAAAAGAAAATTTGATTTTTATCTGAAATATATGCACTTTTTATTAAGAGTTTGTCGGTAGTTTCCATGAGATGGTAAATGTTCTCAGACTTGAGTTGGAGGCCCTGCCATTGCTATGAGACACTATTGTTGATCTTGTACTTTTGGTGGGAAATTGTGTGAACCTTTCAAAGTTCAGCCATATATTACAATTCAACATAAGACGGAATCCAGTACTAAATAATAGTATTTTGAAAACTTATTGCAGCATGTAACACCCGTTACACAAAACATACAAAAGTTTTAATTACCACTGTATGAAATATTTGGTTACAATATCCTGCTGTGAAAGTGAGGTTATAATGTTGCTTATTGAGACTATAACATATTTTAATTAATATTTCAGTTTATTTGACCAGAAATAGTGTAACGGGTGTTACAACTCTTTATGTAACGGGTGTTACAATAATAATGTGAGTCCAGTTATAAAATGTAATACTTAGGTATTTCAGTAAAAAAGAGTTTTTCACTCTTCAGTAGTTCAAGCTACATAGAACACAAGTTCTATATACCATGATTTAATGTGTTTCAATGCGCTTCTTTCTAGAAATGGCTCCTGTAAATGATTGCATGAAAAGATACAGGGAGAGGCTGAAGGAAGACAGAGAGAAATATCAGGCACATCTTGAAAAGGAGTGTCAGAGGGATAAACAAGGGAGACATATATTAAAAAACAATACGGTACTGCGAAAAATCCACCACTAGAAGAAGCAAATTAGAGAGTAAGGTTGCACAGGCAAAAAGTAAAACTGAAGAATTCAAACCCAGTGAAGCCTACTGACCATCTTGCTTCCCCAATAGGAACATACAAATGCCCTCAGTCATTTAGAAAAGCAATGAACAGGGTGAAAAAGTTGCTGCCACAAAGTCCCAAAAAAAAAAAAAAAAAAAAAAAAAAAAAAAAAAAAAAAAAAGTCGCCGTATTAAAAAGATTAGTGGT
This sequence comes from Locusta migratoria, assembly GCA_026315105.1. Lineage (NCBI taxonomy): Eukaryota > Metazoa > Arthropoda > Insecta > Orthoptera > Acrididae > Locusta > Locusta migratoria. The sequence continues at coordinate 230,608,576 of CM048749.1, read as the reverse complement.
TGACATAATTGGTCCAGATGTTTTACATGAAAATGTGCACCGAAAATCACCATCCACTAGTTTATCAAAGGAACATAGATCATGTATTCAAGAATTTTACTGCCGTGATGATGTTAGCTGTCAAGCCCCAGGTATTAAAGATGTTGTAACAGTTAGGAAAAAGGACAAAACAAAAAAGAAATTACAGAAAATGCACACGGTTATTACCATAGGTGAAGCATACGAAGAATTTAAAAAATGTCACTCTGAGATAAAAGTGGGAAAATCAACTTTCTATTCTCTACGTCCTCCGCATGTCCTTTTGGTGTCAGACACACCACATAATGTTTGTGTCTGCAAGTATCGCTATAATTTTTTAAGTTTAATTGAATCTGTTGCAAAAATGATTCCCATTTTCCCTCAAAACTACAAAGATTTGTTAGATCATTTGTGTTGTGATGTAACAGAAGAAAATTGCAAGTTTCGATATGTTGGAATATGTCAGAGCCAAGTTGACGATGAAGAGGACATTAAGATTGTTTGAGAGTTTCTGGCCATAGAAAAAAAAAATCTTCAAAGCTGATGAAAATGACATCTGTTTTGTGAAATTTAATCAGCTGGTTTCCATGTTACCAACACCTGATATCGGGACACAAGGAAACAGACTCTACTATGAATTCAGTGAAAGTGTAGATGTGTTCGAAAAAGATGTTTAAAATTAATTGCACATACTGTATACTAAACATCTCTAAAAGAATATTAATTGAAATGTTCCTAATTTCATCCATTTGTTCCATTATGTTGTAGACTGTTTATGAAATGGATTGTCCAGGCAAAAGTGTATTAACCGATAATTTACAAAAATAAAACTTTTTCAGGTAAAATGTATTGGCATTAAATAGAAATTCGGTAATACTAAAATTTAACACCCTTGTGTTAATGTAAACAGAAAATGAGTCACTAATCATTTGCATAAAACATAAATTTTCACACAGTGTAACACCCGTTACACATGATGTAACACCCGTTACAGTACTCTTTCTCTAAAAACGTTAAATAAATTAAGCAAAAAAGGGAAACTGAGAACACATTTAATTTTGTCAATGTTTAATAGACACCCACACAAAAACTTGTTAATTTCTGTCCATTAAACTCACAGAATTTTACAATTTCTACTGCCCATACAGAGGTCCATGTCCAAATTCTGTAACACCCGTTACACCATGTTTTGTACTAGTTACTCAATTTTGTTAAAATAAACTGAAGATTGCAATATATGAAAATGATCAGAAACTTAAAGAGGAAATACTTCTGCTTCCTAAATTTTGATTTTTGTTGGAGCTACTTTGGAAATTTTACATTTTTATCTTTGCGAGAGTAACACCCGTTACAACGGAATGACCCTTCCCTTCCCTCCTACCTGATGAAGGAACATAGTTCCAAAAGCTTGTCCTATTTTTGTCTTTTTTGTGTGACTTGGTGCTACATGACTAAGTACTGGCCAGTCAATATGTCTCTTTTGAATAATATTTTAGCATATCTGTGGAGAATTTCCATCAGTAATCAAAGAACTGCAGAATATTTGTGTGTGTTGCTCAGTGGTAGAGCGTTAAACTGCGAATCTAAAGGTCATGGGTTTGAACCCCATTAAGTCTTAGAATTTTAATCGCACTTTTCACTTGTCGTACCTTAGGCAGTGTTCTTGGTGGGAAAAATGGCAAGTTGCATGGTGGTTCAGAATCAATCTTTAACTGTAGGTTTGCCCATATAATTGGCTGGGCAAGTCAGTTCAAAGGTCAGAGGAAGGCAACAGTATACCACCTCCAAACAGTACCATGCCCAGTAAACCACTGTGGTGTTCAATCTTTGGATTGACTGCTTTACCTTTTGCTCTACTGAAATTGTGTTTGTTTTAATTGTGACATATTGGTGACTTTTAAATGTCTGAGTTTTTCATTTGTTTTCACTACTTTCATTGATTTATATAACAGTTCTGTGCCAGATGTGATAAGTATCTAATCACTTGGTCCTGGTTTCCTGGAATGATCACAGCCAGTTATTTGCTACTTCTCCAGTTCTTAATGATTCAATTTGGAGAATTGTAGGTTTTAAAATCTTTGGACAGTTGTGGAGAAAAGACATATACCTGTGGCTCAGAATCCTGACATTTGGTTATTGCATTTCATGAATGATTGCACTGACAATACACTGTATGTACTGTCAAATACAATTCATGATCATGATTGGGATCATTGTCATCATCTTCAAGACATCCATTGTTTGAAGAGGCCTTGTCTATACTTCTATTTGCATTACATTTGCATACTGTACCTGAATGTTCCCCTCTGCAGTATTTCAGTAGGTCATTACCACAATCGCCAAATTGTATTTCTCGGTCCATTCAAGTATTGGCATGGACTGTTTTCCAATTATTTATCAGGTTATATTTCTTCCCCCTATGTCTTGTTTCCTTACAGTACCGTATTCATTTGTATCTTCCCCTACCTATCCTATTAATTTCAAACATGACTCTTTCCATTACGTACTGAGTAATCCAGCTTCTGAATTTCCTTTTCATTAAAAGTTATCACTGACACAGTTAAAAATGGATACTACTGATCGACTGTAAAATATCCACCTCAGATACACATTGGGTGCATTATTCTATCACTGTAATTATTTAACTAACTGCATTCCACATCATTTTTAATTATTATATTTCTTTAGTCTATTCATTTGTTTATTTTTGATTCACCACCCATCCAGTTGTCTTAAAGTGTTCTAAATGCAAAAGCTCAGCAGGTTCTGTGGCATCAGCTAATTTACACAGTAATATTGTATTTATTTTACATTTCATTAGTGAACATTATTCCAGTCTTTCTTTAACACATTTGCAAACCTAATTTCAAATGTACTTTTACGTTCTAGCAGTCATTGTTGAAGTTTGTGTGTATTGGAGACAAATTATATAATACAATGCAGCAGCAAAAGGTCTCAATTTACATCTATAAAAGTGTGATTGATGTAATCCAACAAATTGAACAATTAACCTAATTTTATTGCCTTCCTACCCATTGCAATTGTTAAAGGACACCATTGGTATTTTTGTAACTGTGTCTCCCTCCCCCCCCCCCCCAATAGGAGTTGTGAAGTCAGAAGTTTACAGTACCAAGTTTAATTGAAAGTGCTCCATTTAATTGAATTCTTTGCTGCATATTAAAGCCTTTTTAATGTGATACAAAAAAAGAACTTAAAACAATTATTACAATACTACAATAATGTTATTACTTGTCCTGAAGATGATTTTCTGCTCAGTTTTCTTTATTTATTTAACCTTTCGTTGTTTACATAGGCAATATAGTTCTTGAATCAAAGGAAGACAAGAGAATAATCCATTTAGGCGTAATGGTGTTGCTACTGTCCTCCAAGTTGATGATTGCTTTCTTGTTTTAGTACATAGCGGTAAAGATTGTTCCTACCTACACCACAAAGATCTGTGTGCAGTTCAGCAGAGAACTGAATGGGCGTTGAGGTATTTTTCAGCTTCTTTTCAGTACTTCTGAGACTTATGGTGGTACTCACCTCACCTTTCAATGCGACATTCTATCTATGCTTATAAACAGGTAAACTTTTAACAAGATAGTTTATGGTTCATCTTTAGTTATCTGGGGCAGTGTTTAATATTGCTGCTTGTATGATTAAATTCATTGTACCTTTAACCTGATAGCAAATGAGTTTCAAAACTTTTCTCTCGAGTCTTCTTCACATATTACTCAATGTTCTGTTGTTGCTGTTAACTTTTCCCAATTACTTTGTAATTAAAGATATTTTAAATCATTTTATTTATTTAATCAGTCATCAAGAATCCTCTCCCAGTTAAACAGAATTTATCATCATCATACAATAGAAACACATAGGCCTAGCTAAAATATACATGCACTTGCAATAGGATATGAAAGAGTCTGCCTTACATTTTTTTCTAAGGTATGTTATAGTTCAACCCAGGAACAATGGTGGGTTGCACATGTCTAAACAAAGATGGGAAAAGTATCTTTGCCTGTTTCAAGCAACAGGTGAAGTACACATACATAGGCCAATATGTTTTGTGCTGAAAGAAACCTTATAGCTTGCAAATAATAGCTCTTACTTGCTTAGGTGTAATTTGTTGCATGCCACCACCAACAGTGATAACAACTTCAAAAGATAGAATAAAATCAACTTAAGAACTCACTAAAATCAAGTTTAATTTTGGCAATGTCTACGACAGTTGCAGCAGAGCATTCAGAACAATACTAAACACATTGAAGGTCAAGGAATTTGTGACATAGACGCATAGACTAAATTCAACCACTGTTGTTCCTAGTGTCAACTGTAATAATATCTAGCACAAAGCTTTACACCCTCTGCTATATATTTAATGTAAAGTGGAACACAAGGTTCTTGCTAGCTAGTGTCATCCACATCCCTTCTCATTTTTAGTATCTCATATCATACTTCTAATATGATTTACTGAACTTGAGCTCTACACAGGTTCGTCGTGTCAAACCTACTCCTTCTGAATTCACCTTGATAATGTATGCTGTAGTTGTTTGAAACTTCATGACAGAATGTAGCTACATGCTAGTCTGGGACACAGATCCATAACAGTCTTCTCCAAATAATTATCTTATCTTATGAACAAGACAAGCACTGCTCATGACCTGTCCATGCAACTCATCTTTTTTTCAGGGGGCCTCTCTTAATTTGTTGTTTTGACTTACTACTTTCACTTCATTATGAAAGACAGTTATTTGAACACCACATGTGAGCTGTGTCAGTATTTTAGTGAATAGGATTTATAATTTTGTTGGTAGTTAAAATTGATCATTCTGAGTTTCACTGCTGAATAGTTTTGCATGATGATGATGATAATGACCACCACCACAAAACCTACCTTTTTTCACAAAATGAATATCACGACAGGTCACTCACCTGCCGAGAAACCTTTATCTAAGCTGAATTTATAATGAACCAAGGAATGTTACATACACATAACACATGTAGAAAGATAAACAACACTGATGCAAGAAAGCCTATGATGACGATGGTTGTTCTGAAAGGGCAATTCCCAGATTCATTTTAGGAGGAAACTGTGGTATTACATACAAAATTTATTGTCACCACATTAATAAGTCAATGTAAGGAAGCAACTACAGATTCTGAGACTCTGTCACTTATGGCACTGATTTATAGTAAAATGAACAAAATGTTATATGGACAGGTGACATGGCTTGTGAACTGAGCAATGACTGCCATTTTGTCACATATCCTGATAAAAAATAAATAAATAAAAATAAAAAAAAGTGTGGTTCAAATAGTGACTGTTTGGGGGCCAGTATGTCATCCCTCCAGGAGTTCAATTTGGAAGGGGAAAATTTCACAAACTGACAGTATGTGTGCAGTGGACATGAGTGCGCTGCCTCATTCTTACTGAAACCATGTTCTCTGGCTATAACCAGGAAAGTTTTGGAATTCAAGAACCAAAAAGTCATTTAACATTGTCACATAACATTCCGATTTCACTGTAACTGTATGACCACTCTCAATAATGTATGGAGCACTTATTCCTCGAGCCATCGCAGCTCTACTTCTGGTGAATGAAGGTGTCTTTCATGCTGCTGTTTAGAATTTGTTGCACTACAGTTGCAGCAATTTCACATATTTACATGGATGTTAAAGTGAAAATTGATGATGTTATTTGAAGGACACTGAGTCACATTGTTAATGAACTGTAACTTATGTATGGCATACTGGGGTTTTCATTGTTTCACCAATTGCATCTTGTAAAGATTTAAAGTCCCTTAGCAGAATTTGGTACTTTGATTATCTGTGTACATTTGAAGAACTTGCACACTTTTGAACAGAGAGGTGTAGATCATCCCGAACTGACCAGTTTTCATTCTTCATAGATTCTTCCACACTTGATACCTCCTTTGCCTGGATTTCAGTTTTGCCAGATTTGAACTGGTCTCCTCAAACATTTTTACCCATTTTGGGATAAGGGCACCTCTTTGAGCAACATTTATATTAAACAAACTATAATAATTGTAAAATTCCCATGTACAGAATTCATAGTCCACTACTGAGAAACACTCCATGTTTACTGAATTCTTAAAGGTCAGCCAAGTGATAAATGTAACTCCTATTCACCTTTTATTTGTTATGTATACAGAGAGACCTCTTAAAATTTAAACTTTTATTATAATTGTTGTTGTTGTAGATGCTCCTGTTATTTTAAGGCACCTTGTATTTGCCACCGTTTCGTGGGTGTGCAGGTAGTTACATTTTAGAAGTAGTATTCAGACTTCATAAATTGTTTGTTTCATTTTCCAGTATTGCAAGATGGCAGTCAGGCATGCACTATCTGCAGTGCTGCTGCTTGTATGCCTTCTCTGCTATTATAACAGTCTGCAGTGTGCATTTGTTTTTGATGACATCAGTGCCATCAAAGACAATCGTGACCTTCGGCCCCAGACTCCTCTCCGTAACATCTTTTTCAATGACTTCTGGGGCACTCCTATACACAAGGTAAGTTTATATTTCCAGAAGAGGATTAGCTTTAGTTTCTTTGAAATGGCAAAGAAGCAGCAAAAGCTTAGGGCAATTAAATGAACCAGAAGAAAATTAAGAAGCTACAAAAGTTTTTGTCAGTGAGGTGTTGTTGATGTTCTCAAAAAGCTCCCTTAGATTTACCGAGAGGACTCATAAATTGACAATGAAATTCAAATTAATTTATTGAGCACACATATTCTCTTAGAAAAGGAATATGATGATTAAACACACAAATGAACAAATGTAAAATTGTATGGTGTGTCCTGCAGTTGTCATTTTTATCCGCATGCCAATATTGTGTAATGAACAGTACTACAGACAGAAAATGCAACAATTACTACTTGACCACCAATAAAGTTTACAGGTTTTCCTCCAAGAGAAACAAGGCTAGAAGTTTTTCTTTTATAAATAATTGTTATTGTCCTTGTACAAATACTTCCTTGAAACATTTCCAGTAAAAGCTGTGTAGTGTTGTCCTTAATACTGACAGTAGAAGAATTCTTTTCTCATGTTTAAACCTGGGAATGGTATATACGAGGGGTGTTCAAATAAAAAGATACCAAATGAAACTTTCTGTATACTTGGAAGTTTTTATTCAATACTAATCACCAGAGCACAACCATTGCACTGTTTAACGAACTAAAGGGTTTCCCAGAATTCCTGTGGCTGTGACAAGATCCACTCGTCTATGGTGTCCTTCAGTCCCACGTCTGAGTTAAAGTGCATCCCTTTGAGATTTTTTTAGTGGCCCAAACAGATGGAAGTTATTGGATGATATGTCCAGGCTGTAAGGTGGATGCTCAAGGTGCTCCTATTTGAACTTAATCAGGACACTTTGTGTGACCCTGGAGCCATGTGGATATGCATTATCATGCAGCAGAATCACTCTGTCTGTGAGCACCCCAAGTCATTTGTTCTTGGTAGACTTGCATAGGCTACAGTGTGACTGACAGTACACATCACTGTTAATGGTTTTTCTGTGCCCGATGAATTAAATGACTATCAGACCTTGGACTTCGAAAAAGAAGGTGAGAGCATCACCTTGTCTGCTGAGGGCACAGCTTCGAATTTTTTGGTGGGAGATGATGACACATGCTTCCATTGCATGCTGTCCCACTTTGTGCCTGGTTGTCAAGTCACAATCTGCTCCAGGTAAGCAGGGTCTTCCTGATACCGGAACAAGTGTTGCAGTGCTAGCCCCATATAATTCCTTTTGCAGTTCACTGAGCTTTTTTGAAACCCACTGTGCACACACCTTCTGGTAACCCAACATGTCATGCACAATTATCCATACAGTTCCAACAATGCCATCACTGCCAACATCCACATTGTGACAAGCTGATTGCTTCTCACCAGGTCATTCACCAGGCTGATGAGTTCGGCCATGATTACCATGTTTGCCTGGCCTTGTCTCAAGTCATCACTCAAGCACTCCTAACCTTCAGAAAAACATGCACTCCACTTTGTCATTGGCTTGTCAGGCATACAGTCCCACCCAAATACAACCACCACCCCGTGATGAATATCGGTCAATTTAACACCTTCTGCAGTCAGAAATCTGATAACATATAACTGCTCATCAGTCATTGAATTTTGCAGTGTGGCTGGAACACACAACTACCTGCTCCTCTCCTGCATCATGCGTCGTCTCCCATGCATACGCAAAACCAGCCAGACACTAAATTTGTGTCCATAGATGTCTTACTACATTATCCCAAAGTGGCATATCCAAATTTAAACCAGTTTGGTTGTTAAGATGTTTCATGCCTTTTCATTTGAACACCCCTTGTAAGTGTGACTTGCTACCTTCCTGATCAATGAACCATGGCAAGATATGGTAACATGCCATTTTATGTGTCACTGTTCCCATTTAATAGTTACGGTTTGCAAATGGTAATAAAACAGTCCTTGCTCACAGAGATAAATTTATTTACCAGGTTTCAGCAATGCTACGGGTGCCTTCATCAGAATAACAGAAAATGCCTAAAACATAAATTACTAAATTTGTAAACAAGAAACAGGTTTTGCAAATAAATTGTAGTTACTAGTTTGATGTATAGAATGGAAGGAGAACTTACATATCACATGATAAAATAATGTGTAACCGATAAACCTTAAGTCACATTAGTTTAAAATGAAAACTGATGGGTTTGCCACTAAGGGCTGCTTACAAGCATGAAGTTTGATGCCTCCTTCATGTTGCTGAAGCAACACTGCCATGTTTAAAATTCTACATATCCAGATAGCAAGTTGAATGTAGTTAGAACATTGATAAACTGATAGGCAATCTCAGTTTGGCTGGTTCTGAACTTCCAAGCATCTTGCTGTACTGATCTGCTGATACATTAAGTGCAGCACAATTATTTTGAAAAATAAAACTGTAAAAATATATGTAGACAGCCATGCTTCTGTGGTTAACCACCTGTTGATGCTTCTGCAATGGCATGAAACCAGTAGTGGATCTAAATAAAAGATATAAATAAAGCAGCTGATGCGGCATGACACATTTTTTCAGTTGTTTTATAAAAAGACCTTTTAAGGGACATTATTATTATTTTAAATATTTTTAATATCATCTTGTAACATTTTGAAACATTCTTTTAAAAAATTTACTTTTTGAGCTATGGTTGCCCTTATTAAAAAAAGTTGTTTGTTAGTCATAATACTTGTAAGTATCTGGCATTTGTGGGGGAATGCATAAAGTTGCATGAGCACACTGACTTTTAAATCTCTGAACATTGTCCATTCCCTAGTTGGTGTTGATATGACACTGTACTCCTTGCACCTATTTTCGGCAGTGCATCTGGTCAGATTCTATTCTTGTGGTTAACAATACACAACCTTTGCAGATTTTGCAATGAGAAGGTATTCAGCTGATGGGATGGCCTGTCTGTTCTCCCTGCTGAAATCCCATCAAGCACATGCTAGATTTATTGAAGAGATGTATTACAGCATGTCCACTTACACCAGTGACCACCCATTGTTTGTTGACTGTGCTGATGAAGAAATGAAATGCACTACCTCAGTAATTCCATACCAATGTTGTGGTTAGTATGGGACTAACCATTGCAGGTGATAACAGCCATATTAAGAACCATGTTCTATCTCTCATAATATTCAGAGGACCATAAAACACTGCACTGCCTTCAGCATACTTTCTGTCTATGAATGAATCATATCTGTTTATCTAATTGTGTTATTCTTTCACTCACTTTGTGTACTATACTTTAGCAGTTCTTTCTATGTTTTGTCCTAATATGTTTGAGTTATATTACTGGGCAGTGACACATCACACAATAGTCCTTAGGTTTTGCACACCAGTATGTAACTAAATCTCTCTCTCTCTCTCTCTCTCTCTCTCTCTCTCTCTCCCTCCCCCATCTCCCCCTCCCCCCTCCACACTTCTCAATCCTGTACTCACCTCTTCATCTGTTTGCAGCTACATAATTCAGTTCAGTACTTTCCTGTTTGGGTGCCCATCTAATCTTAAGCTTTCTTCTGTAGCAGCACACCACTCTTATATTGTATGAACTGCCAACTATCCTAGTTTTAAATCCTTTCAATGCTACATCCATGACAAGTACCTCCTTAAGACTTTCCAACATCTGAATTGATTTTACCCTATGTGTTAACATATTCCCATTTTTTGAAAATGTGTTTTGTGCTGTAACCGGACTAAATTTTACATACTTTATATTTAGAGCATCATTACTTTGCTGCCCAAATAGCACAATATATGTACTACTGTTAGCACTCATTTTCCTAAACAAATTTCTTGAATATCACCTGATTTAATTTGACTGTCTCATTTGTTGGTGTTCTTATTGTAACTCCTTTAGAAGACACTATACATTACATTCAGCTGCACTTTCAAATTTGTTACTGTTTCTCAATAGAATTTATGCCGTAAGCAGACATCAAAAGTTTTTACTTATTTCCTTTGAACTCTACTTTTCTATTAAAATTCTTCCTTGATTTCTTTCACTGTTAGTTTAATACATAGACTGAATAACTTTGGGGATATGTTATAAACCTGTCTTGCTATAATCTCAATCAGTGCTTCCAATTTTTCAGACTGTTACAAATACCTTATGATTTCTATACATGTGATAAATAATGCTTTTTTTCTCTGTATTTCTCCTTGCAATCTTCAGAATTTCCAAGCATTTTCTAGCCAACACTGCCAAAACCTCTGTCTAAACATACAAATAATATAAATGCAGCTTTGCTTTTACTTGATGTATTTTCTAACACAAGTTATTTATTGCATTTATGCTGTCTCAGATGTTCCTAAATTCCTCATTACCCGAAATGGTACCTGAGGTCAGTTTTTCCATTTTTCTGCAAACAGTGCCACAAGTTTGTAAGCATAAGTTGTTATATCGGTAATATTTACACAGATCAACACCTACTGAATCCAAATTGCTTTCATCTAGTAGTCTGTGAGGGTATTTCATCTGTCTCATATCTTGCACACCAGGTGGGCTAGCTTTGTTGTGGGTGACTATGCAAAGGATCTCAATAATTCTGAAAGAATGTTGGCTGCTCTGGCCTTTCTTCGATTTAGGTCTTTCAATCACACAAGTTGTTGAAATGATGTCCTGCTGAAGACTTGTACCAGGCCACTGACCCATAGTCAACTGTCAAATTCACAGAGTATCATCTCTCTCTCTCTCTCTTACACACACCTCTTAAATTTTCCTGTAACAGTCTTGACATATTTTTCCTCTAGTCATGAAATTAATTTTTTTTTTTTTTTTTTTTTTTTTTTTTTTCTTTACAGCTTTGTGTTAGACCTCTATTCATTCCTGCTTAACTATTTTTACTATGTCAGTCTATTTTATCATTACTGATATTCTTATTTTATTTGGACGTCTGTATTCCCTTAGGCTTCATTTGTTACTGCCTCTTACTATTTTCTTCTTTCATCAATTAAATTCAATGTTATGTGTTATCTGAAGATTTCTACTAGTCTTTGTCATTATACAGATTTGATCATCTGTTACCTCTCAAAGTTACCCATTTGTCTTGTGTTCCATCCCTTATCAAGCAGAGCTAGGATTCCATGTTTGGTGGTACTTAAACATCCAAGCCAGATATTACTCACTTCATGATGGAGTATGAAAACAAATGTTTGTTATTTGCAGGAGCAGAGTCACAAGTCATACAGGCCACTCTGTGTCCTGACATTTAGATGGAACTATGCCTTGCATCAGTTGGAACCTATGGGCTATCATCTTATCAACATGTTGCTGCACTGCTTGGTAACTCTCATGTACTTTAGGTAAGTGTAATACTGATATTGAATTTTTTAAATATTAATTACCCTGTTCTTTTCTTATCATTTTCTTCTCTGACTGCAGTGTAACTTATGCCATTAATGGAAGAAATTCTTACTTACTCATTTTCCTAGGCCACATTAGAAACTGTGGGCACAGACACTCATAGATTTTCCATTTGCATGGATGTAGAAAAGCCAATACCAACAATTGCCTGAGGTGTTTTTAGGTCACAGTATTTTAGTACATGCTGATATGGATGCCAATGCCTCTTAATTAGTAGTTTATAACACCTTCGTGGATTGTATTGTCCTACTTATTTTATAATATTTTTGTGAAGGAGAGGTTGCTGTCGATCACATATTATCAGCAGTCTTCTGCCATGTTTGCGAGTAAGAGAATGCGTGCTGCGCACTCATCATGCCCACACATTTGGTTCTCATGCCTGTGAGCAGCCTTGTGGGCAACTCACTTGACCACCTCTGTTGTAGAAGCATCCTGTTAGAACATGAAGTTACATATACACACATTTAAAGCAGACTGTATTTTTCGTAAGGACACAGTAATGAATGCACACACTTGTTATCAATGGCAAATTGCACTTTCCACTTAGAGGAGCACTTTTATAACAAGCATATTATTCACAGAAAACTGCTAAAAGATTAATAGGTACAGTATTAGTAACACCACTGATTCAGTATGACTCATTACTTTAGGTACCAGAATGTAATGAGAAAGATTTTGTATTTACAATACATGATAGTAGAGATGTTTCCTTCAGTCATAGATGTGCCAGTATGGTAAGATATGGCTGTGAAGTTGACTAAACAGAATTATCTTCCCTTTAACAAGTCAAATATCACAAACAGACAAGACATAAATGTGAGATTAAGCAAATGGCTGAAAAAACTGATCATTTACAGTATATTATTTTAACAGGGTAAATAAATCTGTAGCAATAAAACAATATTCTTTCCAAAATTATTGAGTAATCTATTTCATTTGCTTTGGTAGTTTACTGTACAATTTCATACAATTTTAGAAAATACTGTAGAGGGGTTTCCCCACTCAATAAATGCAACTTAGCTTCCGTTCCATAATTATTAACAGTGCTGTTAGTGTAAAATCTCTTCTTAATATTCATAATGCATTATAGTTATACACAGGTGATTCTATCAGATTCCCCAACTGCAGGAACAGTTTTTTTTAAGTCTGTCCAATTACTGTTTTGAGATGTTATTCTAATAGACATTTTTTATAATATCTGGTGTATTTTTATGCACGCGATACTAGAAATAAACAACGTAGCTAGGAGCTGAGAGGTACACACAGAAATAGTATGCAACTATCAGGCTTGGCTCTATTACTGTCTTAAAGTCCAAGAATTTTTTTTAGTCATTAGTATTTTGACTACTTTGATGTGTCTCACTATGAATTACTCTCATGCACCAACCTCTTCATTTCAGCATTTGCACACTAGTCCATTCTTTGTTTCTTCCTACAATTTTTACCCTCTACATTTTCCCCTAGTCACATAGAGGCTATTCCCTGACATCTGTAACATTTCCTATCATCCTGCTCCTTTTCAGTATTTTCTGTAACAGCCAGTAAATAGACTCACAGTGGCACGCCGCTGTCACCGAGCCCGCAGGCGACTGCCGCGATGCGGCCACTGGCGCGTCGCCGTAGCCGGTGCCCACTACTCCCGAGAGTAAACAGTTCAGTTTTGATGCAACCGTGAACTCTTTTGTGTAATTATTTGTGGCAATTTTCGCTGTCACATTTTAAGTTCTTCCACACTGATAACAAAGAAGCCAATATGCAGTTTATAAAAAAAGAACAAAAAAAATGAAGATTGTGGGGATCCGATCTTGCGACTTCTTAAATACTCACTTGTAAACGCGACTTTTACCACGAGACCAAGCGCTGATACATTACACAACTCCCTCGAGAAGGAGATAACACTTCCTCCTGGGAGTACAGCATTCTACAGTGTTGCCAGATCGTGCATATCGCCGGACTCAGAATTCTGAGGGGCGATCGAATTTATTGTCCACACTGCGTGACCGACTCGGACTTAGCCTCTGCGTTGGCCGGCCAGCAGTCAGTATTTTTGTCTAAGACTGTACATAATACTTACCAGGAAGTTTATTTATTATATAATGAAGGTTATCTGCATTGTGTACTATTTTAAGCAGTAAACTGAACTGTAACTGATAACTTTAAGAGAAGTAGAAATTTAAAATTCATAAAATCGACAGTGTCATCTTGCTTTTAACTGGCATTCATTATTTAAGTAATGACACATTGAACAAGTTGCATATTTCTTTATGTTTCACATGTTGATATTCAAGAATTTATTCACATTCTGAAGCCCAAATATGCACATAAGTATTTTTTGTGACATTTGCACTGGGTCGGTATCTCACACTGTTATCGTCTTTTTGAGGTTATAACATACTGTGTCAACAGGGGTAAAATATAGGGAATGGGAGGTTATTTACAGCTTGTAAATTAACCAAACAGCTGTTATTAGAGTTGTAGGGCATGAAAGGGACACAGTGGTTGGGAAGGGAGTAAGACAGGGTTGTAGCATTTCTCCATGTTATTCAATTTGAACATTGAACAAGTTCATGAAAGAAAAATTTGGAGAAGGAATTACAGTTCAGGGCGAAGAAATAAAAAACATTATGTTCAGCCGATGACATTGTAATTCTGTCGAAGACAGCAAAAAATCTTGGAAGAGCAATTGAATGGGCAGTGTGTCGAAAAGAAGGGTAGTGGAATGCAGTCTTAGAAAATTAGGCAATTCTGAAAGAATTAGAATAGATAATGAAACAGTAAATGTGGTATAGGAGTTTTGTTGAATATTAATTTAAGTGTAAGGACTTCTTTTCTGAAGACATTTCTGTGGAGTGTTGCCTTGAGACAAGAAGAGACTAGAGGCTCTTGAAATGTGGTGTTACAGAAGAATGCTGAAGATTGGGTGGGTAGATGGCATAAATATTGAAAAAGCACCGAAGAGAATTACAGAGAATTTTTTACTAAAAGAAGGGATGTATTGGAAGGACACATTCTTAGACATCAAGGAATAATAAATTTAGGGCAAAATCACAAAGGGAGACCAAGAGAGGCATATAGTAAGCAGATTCAAATGGATGTGAGTTGCCTTTCTTTTGAGGTGATGATGAGGCTTGCTCTTGATAGAGAGCTGCATCAAACCAGTCTCCGTATTGAAGACTACAACAACAACAACAACATACATACATACTGTGCCCCCCTTCAATGTGCAGAACAACATACATAAGCAAGTGCACTTTAGCTTCATGCTATGTGATAAATGCTGAAAGCTGTCTGACGCTTACAAGTGTCATATGTATTTACTGCAAACAACACCTCTGATTTATTGATTTTATTGCAAACTATGTGATTAACCTGCTTCATCGAGAAAAAAAATTAATGTCTGAAAACACCAAAATGTTTATCAAACGGAGAAAAAGGAACAAGTCTCATCTGCAATGTGGTGCTATGGAAACCCAATCCCATATAACGAATAAATTTGCAAGGTGTACAGGCAATGTTTTTATAGCAGACCACTAAAGACGAAACACACAACTGCCTACAGGAAAATGTTATGTGATAGTTTTTGGTGGCTTGTACTAACACGAGTGCACAGCCGAACAAACTAAACTGAATACTCAGCTAGCTAACGTGCCTCTTATAAGTGTCGTGAGCTCTGGTGTGTTGATCGCCAAAATGCTTATAATCCTCGGCAGCTCTGGCGTGTTGAGATCGAGGAAACGCTTATAAGCGTCAGTCGCAGCGAACATATTAAAAAGGCTTTTCACCGGAGGTTCTGTATGTTGTATTTCCTAAAACCTCTCCCGGGGCTACTGCACAGCAGCAGAATTTTCAACCTTCTGGTGTGTTTTTACACTTCTAGGTTCTCTGATTACATTTGTAGTCTGCTGCATATTTTCCCTTACCTCCTATATGTATCTGAAGCTCCATACTTAACTTTGATACACTTTGTGTGTATGGTAAAACTCTTTAGACTCTGTCATAATCGCTTTTGCTAACTGCCAGTTCTCAAAGATAAAACAGAAAGAAGACAAAATATGTAAACAGGTAAATGAGACAAGAGACTGTACAAACAGGTACACAAAGTCTTCCTATTGAGGAGTTTGTTAGAACACAATTCTGTTAATTCTGGAAATGCTTTGTCATTGTATTTTTCTTTCTTTTGTGTATTTTATTTACTAATCGTACAAGTTAGATTATGGACTTTTCATAGCAACATCATCCAAATATCCTGTTTTGCTGCTACCTTACACATTGCCCCATTTTTCTACCTTGTGGTTTTCCTATTTATCAGTATTTACTTTCCTTCAAGTTTTCTTTGTTGCTGTTCCCTTTATCCTCTTGCTCATTAAATTTATCTCCTATTTCTTATCATGTTTTCCTTCTGTTTTTACTTTTTAATTCTGTTATGTGTGCTTCTCTCTTTGTTCTTAATTGCCCTACCATGACTAATAAGGTGTGTCACTGTTATATTTACTTCCCCATTGATTTTTTTACCTGCAAATTGTAAATTATGGCACAGACATTTACTTTTCATCTGCACCTAAGCTGCTGTTTGCATATGAGTAATTTTTTATGTGTTGGTCCTGGTGGTTTTGGGCTAAAATGCTTGACTGGAAACCGAAGGGTCACGTGTTGGAAACCTGATTGGATCACGGAATTTTTCAGTCTGCATTTTAACTCAGGCTTCACCTCCCAACGATGTAAGGAGTTGCCAGTAATGACATGTGGTTCGGATTCCATGTGAAACTGTTAGTCCCCCTTTTCCCATTGGCTAACGGGTAGGCTAGGGATACACAAGTCGCCGAAGTGGCATTCAGTTCAAAGTCTTCCAAAAGGCCACTGAGCCACAAAAAAAAAATTTTTTTTTCATGTGTTTACTTTTGTACAATAGCTATGTATAATGCTCTGAATAACAGCTGTTGGCAGAGTTCACGAATAAAGCCATCAATGTAATTAATATAATTATCATTATTGTTAACAGGATGTGCTGTATTTTCTTACCGGAAATAACCAGTTTTGTGTGTGCAATGCTGTTCGCCGTCCATCCAGTACACACAGAAGCAGTAAGTTTGTTTAATAATTTACACATTATCCTAAATATTGTTTAATTTCAATGCATTACTTTTTTTTCTTCAAAGTTTATTGATGAAAATTGTAACTTTTCAGGTTACTGGTGTAGTGGGGAGAGCAGAAACACTGTCATCAGTATTTTTTCTTGCAGCTTTTATGTTTTATGCAAGAGCCACCAGGAGGAAGAAAGTAACAGGTATTTTTCTTCTTTATACAAGCCTCTTGAGAATAAAAAAATTAATTATTCATTTATGTATTCTGGCAGTATTTGTTCTGCCATGCTTTGAAGAAAATAAAGGTTGGGTTACTACTATTTAGTCAGATAAAATTGAGTCTGTAATATCTGAATATCTTTAGTTTGAACTGTATAATCCTATTTTGATTCATTTGTTGTTTGTTTAGGACAATGATTTTCTGTGTCTCCCATTATTGAGTTGCTGCAGTCATTATTACTATATAAAACATTTCACTTTCACCTTCATAATTATCTTGTTTAAATAAGGAACTGGCCAACATTGCTTTATATGTTGGCAGTTCACAGTGAATTGATTCCTACCTTTGTATACACATATTAAATGGTTGTCTTTTCACGGCCAAAATTTGTGACTTGTTCAAAGCTACAAGAGCTGAGCAACAAAGTATTTTACTTATGAAAATTTATCACTCATAAAGACAGTATTGTGTAATAAATATGTGTTTGTTGTAAGCAAGATGATTATCATAGGTCTCTTCAGTCACACTGTATGGGATTCAACATTAAACAAAAATACCTTTCATCTACTCAACTGATGGAATTACTTATACGCAACATTTGATTCAGGTTACCAAGGTAGTACAAGGTGTCAAAACAAGTCTGGCCATAATTTTTTCTTTATTTCTGTATTTATTTTCATTTTGACACAGTTTCAAAAGTTGCACACAGCTCTGCAATAGTACCAAAGGTGATAATTTCAAAGATCTACTGTTAAGAATGATTGCTATTTATTACTTCGTGCAACATATTTTGTGACTTTTTGATCATCCAATTCTTATGTAATGGCAACCTCACTAAGTAACTGTCCAGTTGAATTTGCTTTTGGATATATTATTATGATAAATACATAGTAATAATTTCAATATCCCAATTCTGCAAGTAACTTTTTGGTATTTTTTCACAGGTTGGCACTCACTCCTCCTGTCAATCTTATCTGTTGCAACAGCAATGCTTTGCAAAGAACAAGGTATCACAGTTACAGGCATTTGTGCAGTCTATGAATTGATTGTTGCTCAGAAGGTAAGACTGCACAATGTATTGCTATGTATAATTAGAATTGTTGCAAATGTTCTATTTGCATGAAAAAAATATTTATGAGTAACATGACAATGTAACTTTAAAGTGTACACCATTTAAAGGAAACACATAAGAGAGAAATTAATGTACAAAGTGTCAGACTGGAATAACCCAATACCTACCATTGTCCTAATGACTTCATATTCATTCTGATGAACTCACACAAAATGTTGTAATTTCAGCTTCGATTAAATGATTTGTACAACATACTCCGCTCTACAGTGAATGGGAAAGCAACTCTCCATGTTTCATGGTCATCTGTTGCTACAAAACGACTGACTGTCCTGGCAGTTACCACCATCTGCCTGTTAATGTTAAGACTGCAAATTATGGGCTCTAGGCTTCCAGTTTTTACAAGGTAAGTTAATTTATAATGGTGTGGCTTTTGTCCATGGTATAACATTTAATTTTATGTAGCTATTTATTTCCTGGAAGTTTTAATATGTATAGAAATTCATTAGGTCTCTCAAACTTTACAACAGATTAAAATTAGCTGCTGAACGAGGATTTGCAGATATAGTTTCATTTGACAGTTAAGTTTCTTCCAACTGGGTTATAGTTTGAAGCTTGGTAGAGAATAACAGAAAACATATGCAGTGAGTGAGTCCCAACAATATCAATGATAAAGATGAGTCACTCATACATTGAGCATACAAGGTCACCAGAAAATTAATGTTGGTCTATTTGGCCTCAGCCCTCCCCTCCTCCTACCCCCACGTGAAATGTGGAGCACTTGGTACGTTGGTGATTGCTGCCTGCTACGATAGAGGAGAGGCAATCAGTCAGCAGTGATGAGGACTTTAGGCCCAAATCATCTGAGCTGAGCCTGTAGGTCTCAGGCACAATGAAATCAGACAGCCAGGTGGGTGGACTGAGTCATCACCTCTCCTGCGAACAAGAGTACCTGGCGAGAGGTCTCAGCTGGCACAGGAGGCAAGGGTGGAATACAGACCACGAGAAAACTTTCTGATGAGGTGGAAGTGAAGATGACGTCTTCATCAATGCTGTTTGATATCTGAAAGGTGTGAAGGAGTGCAGTACGGGACATAGGATTGTCTTAGCCTAGGGAGGTGGGCAAGCACAAAGAGTGTGCCATCACATAAGTGGACGGAGATGGCCTCCTTGAAAGTGGAGAAGAAGACTGTTGTGTCCTCATCACCTTTAGTTGTTTCATTCTTTCTGCCATTAGTTGAGTACTCGTCCCGTTCTAGTTGTCAGGAAAGGTACTGGTGCAGGAATCGATGGTCAGCTAAAACATTTCTATAGAGATACGTATTACAAATTTTATTGACTGAAAATACAATGATACTCAACTTTAGAACATATGTCTGTTTCTTCTCTCTTCTCGCTGTGGCGTACGTATGATGCCAGCTGTGCTGAGACCTGGTGACTGCTAAGTTTGTAGCCATGTTCTGACTTAGTAACTGCCCGAGTTCTGACTAGTAACTGACGGGCTGTCCAGACATTTGTCGGCCTACATATAGCCGCTTGTAGTGGGTGCACATCTTCGGTTACTCCCTCCCTCGGTTGATCACTACCTTCTTGACGATTGTTCTCTTATGTCTGGCATGTGGCGCTGACTTTACGCCACAACATCCCTCCCCCCCAAAATGCCAAACCATTGTTGTGTATGGAGCTCGACAACGGGGGAGGAGGCAATCTCATGGACATACTGATGGACCGGAGTCTGTAGCTTCAGAAGACATAAGATTACCGGCCGGACCCCGCCATTTGGCCTGAACTCACGAGGGAAAGTCCTCTGGGAAAACCTCCAAAGGGCCCACTTCCACGATCTGTGGCCCAGGTGAATCACGTCCGGTATCAGATGCTGCGTGGCGTCTTGCTCAATGTCCATGGGGATGTCCAGGTGAGGTGGAGACGGCGAGGGTTCCATTTCCATGATGTCGGGCCATGGTACTGTGAAGATCGCGCGGGTGGCGAAGGCTGCGCGGTCTGCATATTGTGTGAATCAGCCGAGAGAAACGCAGAAGGGTCACAGGGTACATGACAAGGGCCAATTTGGTTGCGGTGCCTGCATACGATGCCATGGGGACCTGAAAATTAAACACGTGAGCACCACAATACTGCATTATCTCATCCCGCTCCCGCTGTCTGCGACCATCAAAAACTCTGAAAAAGACTGGGTTATGCGGAGTGTAGCAATACTTGCGTGTCATCAGATGCTGCTGCTCCGGACAGCGCAGTGAATGGAGCAGGGTGCGGTGGCGGCGGCTGTGTAGAAGCTCATCCGGCGACAATCCTTCTTGTGGATGCAAGCGGTAGGAGGCAAAGGAACAGTTGCAGAGCTGCCTCCTGTGAGTGCTCCGAACGAAGTTTGGACATCTACTGCTTAAATCTCCGGACAAAGCATTCCGCAGCACCATTTGACTATGGGTGAAACGGTGCACTGGTGAGATGCTTAATTCCATTGCATTCACAAAAGGAGCGAAATTCTTGTGATGTGAACTGAGGGCCGTTGTCAGAGACCATCAGTTCGGGGAAACCTTCCAGACAAAAAATTGAAGACAATGCCCTAATTGTGCTACTAGAAGTCATAGAAGGCATTGTCACTGCAAATGGGTAACCACTAAAAGCATCAACCACAATAAGCCACTTATAGTGTTCCAGAATGGACCAGAATATGCACTTGTTACCATGGTGAATCTGCTTCTGGCCACGCAAAAAATTTCTGAGGTGGGGCTGACTGGTAGTGCACACTGAACACTGTGAAGTCATCTTTTCTATTTGGCTGTCCATACCCTGCCAAGTACAGTGCCGTCGTGCCAATTGCTTAGTGCGGACCATTCCCCAATGTTCTTGGTAAAGTAAGTTCAATACTTCTTTCTGCAAACGTAGAGGGATCAACAAATGCGATTGTCCACTGTCATTGGAAACTAGAAGGACAGCTCTATGTACTGAAATTTCATTTCTTCTATTAAAATAATGATGCAACAGTGAATTTTCAATGTCTCATTGTGAACAAGGCCATTCTGTGTGAATGTAGCGCAGCAAAATCCGTAAATCAGGGTCTGTTTCTGTACCCGAGCAATTTTCCTATAGTCCAATGGGAAGGATTGCAACAAACTATCTTCCTGTGTGTGTACCTGACAACAAGACATCTCAGAAGCATCAAAGTCTTTGTCATGGCCAACCGGAAGACGGAAAAGTGCGTCGGCATTTCCATGGCGAGTTGTGGGTCTGTACACAATCTCGTACTGATACTGTGATAACAGCAATGCCTATCATTGCAATTTGTGTGCTGTGCACCTAGGAATTGGCTTGGCTGGAGGAAACAATGACTGTAATGGTTTGTGGTCAGTGACTAGATAAAATTTTCTCCCGTACAAATATTGATGGAATTTCGTGTTGCTAAAGCTTCCTTCTCAATCTGAGAATAACAGCACTGTGTATGTGTGTGTCCAAACAAAACGAACATTTTTTGGCATAGCCAATGCAAACAGGATGCAATTTGAACTGCATTTGAAATAAACCTTATATAGTACGATAACTGTCCGAAGACGGACTGTAATTCTTTCACATCTTTTGGTGTGGGAAGATTGCGAATGGCAAGGAAATGTGATTGCATTGGGTGTACACGTTGACTCTTTATCACTTGTCCTAGATACTGCAGTTCTGGTTTGAAAAAGTCACACTTATCTAAGCGACACTTTAGACCTGCATCTGACAAAACTTGAAACAATTTCCTCAAATTTGCAATATGTTCTTCTGGGGTACGACCTGACACAACTATGTCGTTCCTTAGCACAGGGATCATATCCCATCACAGGTCGGGCCATCTGTGAAAGCAGCCATGTGATATACCAACTCTGCTGCAATCATTGCACAGCGTTTTGTATCGGTTGTCCCTTCAACACATTCTATGGTCCCGCAACCATCTTGGCCTCAACCTAAGATAAATTCCCATCCCTGTACCCTATGTTTAACTCTCCCCCCCCCCTCTTCCTTCCCCACCCATTATCCTGTATCTCATGCCTTCCTTACAACTGTGTGTCACCACTTACAATATCCCCTTAATTAATTACTTTTAATTTTTACTTATTTTTTCCTGTTTTTCTAAACTGTATTTTTTCCTTTTCTTCCTAACCTTATCTTTTCCTTTTCTTCCTAATCTTGTCTTTTCCTTTTTTTCCCCTAACTTTATTATTATTTATTATTATTATTATTATTATTATTATTTGAAATCCCACCCACTCCCTCCCCACACTCCTCTACACCTCTGTTTTATCCTTTCTCTCCCCTTCCTTTCACTGTCTCACCTCACTCACAGTCTAGATGCTTGTGTTGTTGGAGTGGCTGGACATGACAGTTGTGTGTATATAGTTGTCTAAGTGATTGTGTGAATGTATGAGTTTCTTATTCTGATGAAGGCCATGGCCGAAAATTTATGTTGTGTGTATGTGATTATCTATTTTCGTGTCTGTCAGCAGCTCAGTGAGCGTCTTTACAGTGATTTGTTACCTATCCTCCATTATTGATATTCCTATCAGATTTTCCAATATTAAAATCCATAAAAACATTGCATAATACTGGGACGGAACTGGTAACTTCTGGTGCTCGAGGATTAGTGCTGCATCAGAACTTCCCTGTTAGCAGAGGTTTTTTCATCTTGCGACTAAAGCCTTCAAGGTTTAGTGTAGGATGAATGGTATCTACAAAAGAAAGATAATCTGCAACCATATTGTCTGAGCTGTGAATATAATGAATATCAGTGGTATACTGACTAATCACGCCCATGTGGCAGAAACAGTGTGGGGACTGGTTTTCTGGTGTGATGTGGGTAGTATCAGCTAACAGCTTATGATTTGTAATAGATAGTGAACGGGCATCCCTTGACATCATCATTAACATAATGGACAGCCTCATAGAGAGCCAAGAGCACGCACTCGAAAGCAGACCATTTACATTGTAAGACAAGAACTGAAGCAGTTTGCTGATACCCCCAGTCGTGTCTGATAGAGGTATCACTGGCGTCTACTGTAACTGATAGAGAGCCTCAGCCACTGGGTGGACCATCATAAGAGTGTTAAGCATAGTAGCGCTAAGTAACTGGGTGTCAGTAGGAAGTGCATTAATTCATGCAATCACCTACACAGTAGGTGCGGGCCATAAAGCCAACCGACTCGCATGGCAGGGGCAACCATAGTTGCCGGGTAATATGGCATAAGGCACAATGAAGGAACAAAATCTCTTCTGAGCAGTCGTACTGTGGGTGAGAAGTGCCATCCCAAACAGTTATAAAATGAGAAACCAGCAAATGTCCACATGTGATGCATGGTACATGAGATGCGGATATAAAATTGACTGGCATGGGTGCAGCATCCATACTTTTCATAAAAGAAGTCAATGGCTGTAGTGACATCAGTGGGCATGAGACAGTTGATAACACACTGGGAACAGGCTTGTCTGTATTTAGTTGTGGACAAAAGTTTGACATCACTGTTGAGAATGTGCCACGTAACTCTTGCTGTCCAAATTCTGTTTTAACAGGTAATGGAACAATATCTGGGAGTACAGATGTAACAGTAAACTTGGTTTAGCTAAATATATGTTATTCAATTTGTACATCGAGCAGGCGGTGAAGGAAAGCAAGGAAAAAATTTGGAATAGGGATTAAAGTTCAGGGGGAAGAAATAAAAGCATTGCGTTTTGCCGATGACATAGTAATTCTATCACATACAGCAAACGACCTGGAAGAGCAATTGAACGAAATGGATAGTGTGCTGAAAGGTACATATAAGATGAACATTAACAAGAGAAAAACTAGGGTAATGGAGTGCAGTGTAAGGAAATCAGGTGATGCTGAAGGAATTAGATTCGGAAACGAAGCAATAAAGGAGGTAGATGAGTTTTGTTATTTGGGCAGTAAAATAACAAATGATGGTCGCAGTACAGAGGATATAAAATGCAGAATGGCAATGGGTAGAAAAGCGTTCTTGAAAAAGAGAAATTTGTTAACCTCGAATATTGATTTAAGCCTAAGGAAGTCCTTTCTGAAGGCATTTGTATGGAGTGTTGCCTTGTATGGGAGTGAGACATGGACGATAAACAGTGCGGACAGGAAGAGGATTGAGGCTTTTGAAATATGGTGCTACAGAAGAATGCTGAAGATTAGGTGGGTGGATCGCGCAACTAATGAGGAGGTACTGAACAGAATTGGGGAGAAAAGAAATTTCTGGCATACCTTGACTAAAAGAAGGGATAGATTGGTAGGACACATTCTGAGACATCAAGGTATTGTGAATTTAGCGTTGGAGGGAAGTGTGTGGGGTAAAAATCGCAGAGGAAGACCAAGAGATGGATACAGTAAGCAGATTCAGACAGATGTAGGTTGCCGTTCGTATGAGGAGATGAAGAGGCTTGCTCAGGATAGGGTATTGTGGAGAGCTGCATCAAACCAGTCTCCGGACTGAAGACCACAACAACAACAACAAGCCTCTGAAGTTCCCACCATAATGACGCAGTTGCGAATTGAACTGGAGCTATAACGTACATTATCTGAGGAGGTTGGGATTCAAATTCAAACTTTGTGGATGGTAACTGTATAGTATTACCACGTGTCACAAAATCGTTAGCCATTTTATTATTGGGGA
Organism: Locusta migratoria; assembly: GCA_026315105.1. Classification (NCBI taxonomy): domain Eukaryota; kingdom Metazoa; phylum Arthropoda; class Insecta; order Orthoptera; family Acrididae; genus Locusta; species Locusta migratoria. The sequence goes on along the minus strand of CM048749.1, from coordinate 230,583,632 downwards.
GTATAAAACCAGGTGTAACACATCAAAATTAATCAAGAATGGGTCACCATTAGCTATTACTAAACATCAAAGATTAAAGAATAATAACATCCACTTAAATCTTCGAACACTATTTAATTCACTATATAATTTCACACAAAATGTGTTCACAAGCCAAGCAAAACATAGAGCTGGAGAGTCTCAAGAATGTCAAACTAAAAATCTATCCTCCCTTATCAAGGATATCAACCACTTCCTTCACCGACTCTCCACCGTCCCCACTCCTGTACCTTCTGGATCCCTACTTGTCACAGTGAATGCCACTTCCCTATATACAAACATCCCACATGCCCATGGCATTGCTGCTCTCAAACACTACCTTTCCAAATGTCCCTCTGAATTCAAGCCCAATTCTCATTCTCATAACCCTTACCAACTTTATCCCAACTAATAACTACTTTTCCTTTGAGGGGAAAGTTTACTATCAAATCTGTGCCACAGCCATGGGCACCCACTTGGTACGCTCCTATGCTAACCCTTTTTATGGGATGTTGGCGGGAATCCTTCCTAGCATCCCAAAACCCTAAAGCCCTGGCCTGGTTCAAGTTTACTGATGATATTTTCATGAATTGGACTCAGAGCCAGGACACCCTATCCTCCTTCCTTCAAAACCTCAACTCTTTCTTCCCCATTCACTTCACCTGGCCTTTTTCAACCGACCATGTCACATTCCTGGATGTCAACCCCCACCACACTGATGGCTTTATCCAGACTTCCGTCCATATTAAACCTACCAACCACCAACAGTAGCTCCACTTCGACAATTGCAATACCTTCCACATCAAAAAATTCTTCCCTTACAGCATTCAGAGACAGAAAATACTCCACAGACTTAGTCCGCAAACAGATCTCCAGTGCCATATCCCCACACATTCCAAATCCTCCCTCTACCTTCAGTAACCATACACAAAAGAGCACTCCTCTTGTCACTCAGTACTACCCTGGACTCTTAACAACCAAATTGCATCCTTCGCTAAGGTTTTGATTTGCTGTCCTCATGCCCAGAAATGGAGACATCCTGCCCAAGATCCTTCACACCGCTGATATAGGGGTGTTCCATCACCCTCCCAACCTCAATAATATCCTATTCCATCCCCATGCCACCCCGAAACCCAGCCCACTGCCACAGGGATCATATCCCTGTAGAAGACTCTGCTGCGAGACCCGACAATCCACCCACCCAGCACTTCCTATTCCAGTGCCATCACAGGCTTATCCTACCCTTTCAGAGGCCAGGCCATATGCGAAAGAAGCCACATAATGTACCAACTGTGCTGCAATTACTCTGCAGCTTTCTATATTGGCATGACCACTAACCATCTGTCCATTAGGATGAATGTCCACTGCTAAACTGTGGTCAAAAACAAGGCGCACCACTCTGTGGCATAGCATGCAGTGGAGCATATGCTTGATTTCAATGGCTGTTTCACAATCAGGGCCATCTGGATCGTTTCACCCACCACCAGCTTTTCTGAACTGCACAGATGGGAGTTACCCCTACAGTACATTCTCCAATCCTGAAATTATCGAGGCCTCAACCTATGATAAGGTCCCTTTTTTTACCACACCCAACATTTCCCACCTCTCTAGCGTAAACCTCTTCTGTATTGAGCGGTGTGTGTGTGTGTGTGTGTGTGTGTGTATTTGTGTGTGTGTGTTTTACTTCATTTTTCGTATTTGGTTTTATTTTATTTTTTCTTATTTTTCTCCTCTCACCGCATCCCCACTCTGTTCTTAAGCTGCATCTCATTCCTCCCATCTAATATATACATGCTCTGCAAGGGCGTACTGTATCCATCCCCATCACCCTGACACAACTGCCTATCCCCGACCCTCTCTCCCCTATTTCCACACCACAGAGCTTGATTCAAAGTGTGGCAGCTGGAGATGACGTTTGTGTGATTGTGTTGTGTGAATTTGTGAATATTCTATTTTCTGAAGAAGGCCATGACCGATAGCTGAAGTGTTGCATGTGTGTGTCTTTTTACGTGCCTGTTGCAGTTCGTTGTCATGTCTTTGTGGTGAGTTGTAAACTGTTCTTATTACTATATTGTTAACACTAAAGACAAAACACTCATATAATCAAGTATACAAGCTCGATATCACCCACACACATTTGTTTCATTGGCATTGTTCTTTTTCTGCTGTTGCTTTCACTTTAAATTACCTGTAACTCAGTAGTAATTGGCAATTAAAAATCTTAATTAAGTTTTTAGATAAATCCTTTTCGTAGTTTATGTCATGACAAAACTGTTTCGAGCAACAAATATTAGTTTTATATGTAAAAAAAAAAAAAAATAGATGAAGTCTACTTACCAGGCGAAGGAGCACAGGTAGTGATAGTAACAAATAAAACACACACACAAACGCAAGCTTTCGCAACCCAGTTGCTTCTTCAGGCAGAAGGGAAGGAGAGGGAAAAGGAAATGATCAGGGTTTTAAGGGAGGGGGTAAGGAGCCATTTTGCTTTCTATTTTTTCCTCTATAATATTTGTATCATAAATATTAGTTTTATGTGCTTTAAACTTTATTTTATTAATAAGTCTCCGTTTAATGCTTTACAAGTTCAGACCAGATGCCATTGCTTATTCAGTCTTTATTTATTCTTATTTCCTACAGTCTTTTCCATCCATTGGCAAGAACTTTTTTGTTATTATTTCTGTTCTGCCTACCACTTGGTAAACAATTTTTTCTTCTATTTTTACTTATCCATAGTTTTAGTGATAAACTTGTGACACTAAATTTGTAACAGTTGAAAGATAAATAATGAATTTAACCTAAAGTCACTCTACATGTATTCATTGTTATTTTCTAGATTTGATAATCCTGCATCAGTTGCACCAACTCCAATAAGGCACCTCTCCTACAATTACTTGATCAGTGTGAACCTATGGTTGCTGCTGTTCCCATGTGATCTTTGTTGTGACTGGACAATGGGAACTATACCTCTTGTCGAATCATTAACCGACATACGTAATCTTGCAACAGTTGCGGCATATGCCAGCATTTTTGGGTTGGTATGTACTGCAGCTCTCACTGAAAACCGCCAGCAAGCAACTGTTATTACTATGGTGAGTATAAATTTTAATATTTTGGCTGAAATACAACAGTAAAACTTTAATAAGTTTTAGGTGATATTATGTTATTATACCAGAAGTGGTATAAATCCTGATTCTTTTTTTGATTCCTCTGTGTTTTTCAATTTTTCATATTTATGAACAAAAAGTTCCAATTCTGATTAGAATTTTTTCAGAACTCCCATAATTGTTCATATGAAGGGTTGTTGTAATAACTCACTAGCTCAGTACTGCTGCAAATGCCGTGCATGAATGGCCTCACCATCTGGGCCGTCATGTTACAGACTGTGGCAGCCACTCCCATCATAGGTTTGAGTCGTGTGCTGTGTGTGTGTGTTGTCTTTAGGATAAGTTAGTTTAAGTAGTTTGTAAGTGTATGGACCAATGACCTTAACAGTTTGGTCCTTAGCATTTCTAACATTGAAACTACTGGGAACACAACTTTTGTTATGTGATAACAGGGCATGTAAGTTATCTAAAACAATCATTCTCCTTATAACTGATTGGAAAACTTTTATGAAACACCATAACAACTTTAGAATACTATACTATGAACTGTACAGAAGATTTACATCATTATTGTCATCTCAAAAGTCAGAACACACAATTTTGTAGTAATTAAAATGACATTCTTATTGGAGGAGAGATCAGATCAAACATAGGAGCAATTTATAATGTTTAAAGTACCTCATTCTAAGTGTTCCTTTACCAGATCAACTGTCCCCTAGTCCAGTGTGAGTACAGGAAAACATTGGATGAATTTCTGAAAAATTCAGTTAGCCTCCTGCAGCTTTTGTAGTAAATAATGGACATTTTCAAACACTTAACAGCATCTCTCAACCAGTGACACAATTTTACAAAGATTGCCACAAAGTCTCCAACTTCCCATTACACAGCTGTCAAAGAAACAAACTTGGCTTAATATTTATCAATCCTGTAACAGTATGTTCTCCTCTATCTGAAGCTGGTGGTTCTGTACCCAATGGTCATTGAATGAAGTAGAGCTTAGTTTGACACCTAAAAACAAAAAGAATACATTTTCAAACTTTTTAATAAAATATGGCAAACAGGACAATTTCCTAACTTAGAGAGCAGTAACTTTACTTTCCTCAGACTGGAGGAGAGCTGAACTGTTAAGAAGAGTATAACAGAATCATGTCACTACTACAGATTGAGTTGCACATTACATCACCTATACTGTTTAATTTACATGATTGCACAAGTTTGAAAGTGAGCAATTATGGCAGTTACATCCATGACAGGAAGGTTGTATCTCATGAGATGGGCTAAATTTTGTTGAAAAAAGTTCCCGGGGCCAAGAACTGCATGAAAAGGAAACATTGGTTTATAATTGTAGTAAGACTTTGCAAGGTGTTTTAAATGTGCAATTCTCTGCCATAGGTTGAAAGTGAGATAGCGTGTGTTGTACAGCAGATTAGAATGTCTTGGGGATTACTTTAAGAATGTGTTGTGTAATGAATGCCTTCAATTCAGCTAATCATAATTGGAGCACTGTACACCTCTTTCAGATAACTCCTCTGTCAAAGCTACATCAATTGAGATCAGGTGATCTGAATGGCCAGGCTATAGTAAAATAGTGGATGATAATTCTAGCATTTCCAAAATGCTTCTGCACCTCCTCAAAAAATAAGGCCTTACAGTGAACCATGCCATCAACCTGCAACACACAGTCACTTTGTAGAATGAAGTGATCCTGGTTGATTTTCATGTGGATTTTCCATTGCCCATATTCTGCAATTCTGCATGTTGACATGTCCTTGGAGATGGAAATGGTCTTTGTCTTATCCACACCCATATAAAGTAAATTCCTGAACTAATGTTTGTATTTTTGACAGATAAGCAGGAAGTAACTCCTGAACATGGTATTTTGTATGGATAGCAATGTATGGTGTTTGTAAGATATCATGTCCTGTGCTCATAGGCATGCCCAGTGTTTCTTTTGGTAATTCCAAATGCAGTTCATGTTTGCACACCACCTACTTTGCTGTGGCTATGTATTTAACCAAAATGAGATCAACTTCTTCCCTTCCTCTGTCACGTTTGCAATTCAAAAGAACCTGTCTCTTTACATTTTGTAATCATTTTCACCAGACCCATATCATACATCGAACTGTTTGTTAAGCTTAAGGGACTTAACTGCGTGTTCATCTGTCCCTTACATCAGACTATTGCCTTTTTTGTCATGTTATTGAGTGTCCTGAGCTTCTATGGTACCACTGGTAGAACCCAAGAAATAACTAAAATTGGTCACTAAAGCAGAAGAGCATGATATAGAACAATAGTGGAACGGTATTATTACTGCAGTCATGTGTGTGGTAGAGAATCTGGGATTAAAACAAAATTTGTTTGGGAAAAATTCATCTATATTTAATATCAACCATTCTGATTGTCTTCTAGATTAAAATCGGCCCTTAGCAGACATATTTAAAAGGAAGATACTGGCTAGTTTTATAAGGGGAGATCTACAATAGAGTGGATCATTGTTTCACCACAGATTATGGAGAAAATAGGGTATCAATGTAACATGTTCAAGTGGTTGGAGGATTTTGGACAAAAAAGTTGCAAACCTTGTCAAGGTATATCTGACTTTCACTGAAGCAATAACCAGAATTTGAAACAAAATTATAAACAATTCAAAAATTTAAATTGGATTATTATAGCACTGTTCACTTCTGGTTCAGAGAGAATTGAGAGACCTAACACTTGAAAACCTCAGAGGGATCCTGATTGGGAACGAGAGTATAGGAAACATATCCTACTCCACAAAATTAAATAATTGAGGCACAGTTAATATTCAGATGATAGAAAAAAATCACATTTATTGAATTCAATTACAATGAATTTTTATAGAGCCTCCAAGTAAACAGCTCTTCATAAGAGTCACTAGACAAACTGCCAGTTTGCAGCACTTAACTGTGAATTGAATCCACTAACACCTATTGAGCACAACTGCTAATCAATAGAAACCTTTGTAATATGAAATTTAAGTTGTTCAACTGCTGTGTGTAACTGCAGAGATATTGTAGTATGATGAGTGATAAATGGCACAGTGCAGTTGAATCTTGCAATTCATGTAGATCTGTAATGGCATGAGGTGTGTTTGTATGTAGCATGTCCTTTGTGTCACAAATATAAAACCTTAGTGATATGTTCTCTTGAGGATGGAAAGGTGCCAATTACTGAAGCCTGTCCAGTGAAGTCTATCCTGAATGAAAGCTATCTTGTGCGTATCTTGAAGTTTTCCTAGCATAGTGATTAGTCCATCATATTTCGGGCTTGCAGCTGGATCACGTTGATGCCTTGCCATGATATTTTAGCTGACAGACATGCAGCCATCTTCAGCTTAGTACGACACTGAAGATTATTGATGCGTGTTGTTATATATATTCAGAAGATTGGTGCCACGGCACCTGCACAGTGAGGATGGATACTAGTGTGCCTGCTATAGAATTTGGTGTGCTCTGGAGCAGAAAGGGGCCGCGTCTGCGTAATGGTGTACTTACATTCATCCCATCTGTCGGAATGTGCCTTTGCACATCTAAAGCACGGTGGTTGAAAGAAACCACTTTTTGTCAGAAGTCGCACTAGATGTCTATGAAGTGATTAAAGAAATTACAGGGTCCCAAGCCCATGATTTATCCATTTGAAAGCCACCATAATGATTAATCAGTTGGTTTAGTACTGAGGTTTTTGAGTTCTTGTGGCAGCTTATTGAAAATGGATATTGCAGAGTATTGCGTACCTTTCTACACAAAAATTTTACAGTTATCACAAATAACCACACCAATTGTATCGAGCATGGGCAGCCTCGTTTGCCTTTGCAATTTCTTGTCGAAGGTTCATACCTAATCATACGCCGATCAGATGGTCAGGGATGTATTATTCACCTTGCACCTGAAAGAGAAGTGATGGAGCAATCTTTGCAAAGTGAGAACCCCTTGTTGTCTAATGTCCTAAATATTACTCAAGCTTTCGAGATATTGAAGGCTGTGGGAAACCAAATTGAGGCTTGGTGTGAGGTGTCGGCTGTACCGCACTTCCCCGCTCACCAGTCAATTGAAGATGAGCCTCCCAACACCAAAGTGGCCACAATTCAACTACACTCTGCATGGTCAGGCAGTCAGCTTTGTATGCACCAACAGTCAAGGGCAGACAGTCTGGAACAACAAACGACACAGGCTAGCCCTTATTCTTCCATGCCTTCCTGTCCTTCTTGCTTTGTAAGTCGCGATCATGCTGTTTGTCCTTAGTGCTGGGCCACATGTCATCATTGCAGAAAGAAGGGTCACAGTTTGTCTGTTTATAAATCAAATCCCTCATACATGATCGGGATATGGACACAGATGTCAACTGTGTTATAGCAAACACGGCACCCTTTTCTAAACTATTCCTTGACCATAAAGTCTTTCACAAGATCCTCCATATGCAGGTTGATTGGGGGTAGCAGTCACCTTATTAAATTAACAAACTTACATTGACGTGCATCACTCACAAGCTGATGAGCTATAATAAACAATGGATTTCCATGTTAGGCCAATTTACTGCTCCAATAACTACCACACTGTGATTCCCCCTTTAATATTTCTGGTGGTGGACAATGCATCCACACAGAACCTTTTAGGTATACATACTTTTTTGCTATCAATTTAGACTCTGAAAAGGTATCACACCAGCAACTGGATGCACTTTGCACAGATGTTTCCCCCTGTCTACACCAGGGTTGTGTTGCGCCACCTCTTTCCCAGCTCACATCACTATGAGATATAGCAGAGAGAGTGTCACGAAAATGATGCACGACTTTGGGTGGAAATCATTAAAACGAAGGCATTATCATTGCAATGAGATCTATTTGAAAAATTTCTTTCACCAAATTTCTCTTCTGAATGCGAACATATTTTGTTAGCTCCCACCTATATAGGCAGACATGATCAGCAAAATAAAATAAGAGAGATCATATCGTAAACGGAAAGATTTAGATGTTCATTTTTTCCGCATGCTATTAGAGAATGGTACTGTAGAAAAACATCATAAAAGCGGTTTGATGAACCCTCTGCCATGTACTCAATGTGGCATGCAGAGTATTTATGTAGACATAGATTATTATTACCTGCCCATTGCCATCCTATGTGTCATTCAATTATTTGGAAATTATATTTATTTGTGTTAAGTTGTCATTGCATATCTTCATCTCCTACTAGTGAGTTACTACCTTTTGTTATTCAATTGATTCTTGCTCCATCCCTTCAGCCCTTTACCACACTTCTATAGTTTTTATACACCAAGATTGTTTCTATGGAGTGTGTGCTAATTTGTTGAGCATTTTAGTGCCCCATCCACATTTTATTATTCTGTTTGTAGTGTAAATGTGTGGCACAAAAAATCTTTTTCCTGAGGGGGGGGGGGTGTTGATCGCATTTACAAAGCATGATGTCTTAGATTATTAATTCTTTTCGTTTTTCTTTTTCCAGAGTCTTGCATTTCTTATTCTGCCATTCTTACCAGCATCAAACTTGTTCTTTCCTGTTGGATTTGTGGTTGCTGAGAGAATACTATACATACCATCAATGGGTCTGTGCATGTTAGTTGGTTATGGCTGGAGTTTGCTGGCAGACAAGAGGTATGTTTGAAATAACTTTCAAAGCATATTTATTCCTGGTTTTCTCCTCAGTTGCTTGTGACATATTCATCTTTCATAAAAGTTCTTAACTGAAATATGTATATACAAAGTAAACTGATTTCATTTTATATAACCTAAAATGATTGATGCTGTTTTCTTTGAATTATCATTTCATGAAGTTAGGTACTCTGTGTCAAATTGGCATGGAACCATCAAGGGGCCAATTTTCTAACATTGTAATTCTATGTTCACTGTGAAATTAATTCTATTTTGCAATTAATGTATCACAATTTTAAGACTTTCAGTCTCTCTACTGTGATTTCTGATATAAAGTAACTTTTCTATGCTTTATAGTGATTTTAAAATATCTGCATTCAAACATACTATTTTTAACTGAAGATTTTTGGGTTTTTACAGAAGCAAGAAACTAGCTTATATCAGCCTCGGGCTGTTGCTATTAGTGCACAGCTGTAAAACATACATACGCAACCTTGACTGGGAATCAGAGTACACAATATTCATGGCTGGCTTGCGTGTCAATCAGCGTAATGCAAAATTGTTCAACAATGTTGGTCATGCCCTTGAAGGACAGGGCCGTTTTGATGAAGCATTACAGTACTTTCAAAAAGCTGTAAGGTGAGTTTAAATGGAAACTTTACTCTGCTCTAATTAGTGGCTCAATTTTCATGAATTTGTGTTATGACATAATACTTGTACAGTGCAATTGTGGTTGCTGTTGTCATTGTTATTCTTGTGGTGGTCTTCGGTCACAAGATTGGTTTGATCAGTTCTATGCTGCTGTATTGTGTGTAAATCTTTTCATCTCTCAATAACAATGACAACCCCCATACATTTAAACTTGCTTATTGTACTCTGTTTCTTGGTCTCTGCTTGCAATTTTTGTCCAAATCTAATTGACAATTCCATGATGTCTGAAAATATGTCCTATGAGTTTATCCCTTCATTTAGACAAGTAATGTCACAATCCCCCCCCCTCCCCACCTCCACCCCAACCCCACCAACTCACCAATTGTGTTCAGTACCTCCTACATTATTTACACATTGTACCCATTTAATCTTCAGCATTCTTGCGTCACAACACATTCCAAAAGCTTCTATCCTCTTTTTTGTTTGAATTGCTTATTCTCTACATTCCATTCCCATGCAAGATGCACTCCGGACAAAGGCTTCCTAACATATTAATTAATATTCAATGTTAACACATTTTCTTCTTCAGAAATTTTGTTCTTCCTATTGCCATTCTGCATTTTATATATTCTGTACACCAGCCATCTTAAGTTAATTTATTGACCCAATAACAAATCCCATCTGCTATTTTTTGCTTCATTTTCAGATCTAATTTCCTCGGAATTGCCTGATTTAATTCAACAGTTCCACCAGCCTTGTTTTGCTCCTGTTTAATGTCCATCTTATACCCTTCTTTCAAAACATGTCCATTCTGTTCAAATGTTCTTCCAGGTCCTTTGCTCTCTCCAACAGAATTAGAGTGTCATTGGAAAACCACAAAATTTTTATTTCTTCACACTAAACTTTAATTTCCTTCCTGAATTTCTCCTTGTTTTCCTTCACATTGGGGAAAGAGTAAAACTTTATCTCACTACCTTCTCAATCACTGCCTTCCCAATCACTGCATCCAGTGATGGCTGGTGCTTTCAGATGACTAGGGGTTCGCTTCTTTCAGTGACAGATCTTGTTAGTGGCGCTGCCTAGCCCCCACCCCCAACCTACCCCAACCCCACAACTCGGTACATTGATGTTTCGCCCCCCCCCCCCCTTTTAAATAAATTTTCATTATAAGTTCAGCAGTTTATCTTACCTCGGCTTGTTTGCGCTTGCTTAAACTCGAGCAGAGGCGTCGACCTATGAAGGTTTGTTGTTTCACACTTCTCTTCCAAGCTTAAAGCTGAATAATTTGTTTCTAAAAGATACTGAACATTGTTCATTTTTCTTTGATCATAAACACCAAGAACATATGAATGTGCACATGAAAACTAAAAAAAAAGTAAATAACTGATTACACTGTTAAGTGACTGTAACAAAATGACTCTGTTACGATGAAGAGACAAGCTACTTTCAGGTCACGTGACACTGTAAGCAGTACCCCCTAACCTTACACATTGTGCAAAGGCTGCTTTTCAAATAGTTAAATATTTGTTACAACGAAGAGTATACATGTCATTTACTTTCAGAATCATGACACATTTGCAAAAATGTCCAAAGTGTATGTGGCAAGTAACAATACAAAAGTCATTGTCCCGCTACAACTTGTATACATACTGTCTCTGTGATGTAACAAGTTTCTCATGCGATAATAATACTTTATTTTATATGTACATTCAATCTGATAGAAGAACGAAATGAAGAATTATAGTTTAAAAACACATTTATTTTATGTATTTATTTATTTATTTTCACAATGAGCTTTTTTCTGGGGGTTCACAGAACCAGTGAACACATAGGGCGTGCCTTTTTTAGTATCCTGTAGGCAGTAACTGTCTTTGTCCTAGTTATACATTCTTCCTTGGACTTGCATTTATTCTCTTAAAGGTAAAGCAGTCAACAACTCGAATATTGGTTTCAACACCACAGTGCTTTTCTAGGCATGGTCCTGTTTGGAGGTGGGTGGTATGCCATGCCTACCTCCGACCTTCGAACTGACTTACCCAGCCAGTTATAGGGGGAGCTACAGTTTAATGTGGACTCCAAACCACAGTGCTACTCGATATTTTTGACATCAACAATGCCACCAGAGGTGCAAGAAGTGCAAAGTGACAGATAAAAATCCTCGGACCTGGCGAGATCGAACCCGCAACATTTGGATTAGTGGTCTGGAACTCTACCACTGTGCTACCAAGTGTTCCCTTATTATTCCTATTTAATGAATTTGTACATCCTGACATCATTTTTTAGTTGCCTGCTTAATTTTCCTTATTTTTACATATTCTTCTTTCATCAATTGATTCCAATATCTTTGGTATTATCCAAAGATTTCTACTACCAGTATGCATTATCCTTCTATTTGATTGTTCGCAGCCTTCATTATTTCATCTCTCAAAGCCACCAATTCTTCTTCTGCTATGTTACTTTTCCCCTTTCCGGTTGATTATTGCCTAATGCTCCCTCTGAAACACTCAACAACCTTGGTTTCCTTCAATTTATCCAGATTTGATCTTACTCTTCTACCTTTTTGCAATTTCTTCAATGAGTTACATTCAGTCTATATCTGCCCCTGGATAAGTTAAAAACATGGTTCAGGAATCTTTGTTACCATTAGACAATCAATCTGAAACCTTTCATTGTCTCCTAGTCTCTTCCATGTATACAACCTTCTTTAATGTTTCTTAATCCATGTGTTTGTGATGACTCAATTGAACTCTTTGCAAAATTCTACTTGGTGACTTCTCTCTATTCCGTTTACTCAGTCCTCGTTCACCCAAGATTTTTCCTTCTTTCTTTTCATAGTACTGTATTCCAGTAGCTGTCGAAGTAAGATTTTGATTATCTCTCATACATATTTTCAATCATCGGGTGATCTACAGTAAAACCTCACTTTTACACTTTTCAGGGGACTCAAATAAAATGGTGTAAATGTGGGAAACAAAATTTTAAGCTCTAAAAGTTACCTACAGGGTCTCCCCTAGCATTTTCACAGTTTATGAAAGATGTATGTACATAATGTGCAACAAAATACTTACCAGAGACTTCTGTATACCCATTAAAGGTTCACTGAATTTTGTACTGTTTATAAACTTACCTAAAATTAAATGATTTGAAATTAAGCAGAGCTGCCATTGTTTTTTAAGTGTTTGTGGGGCTAAACTTTAGTATTTTTATTTGCAACATATGAAAAATGTACTTAGTGTTTGTTGCACTAAAGATCTTGCTAAAATACATCTTTTTCTTTTTTCTTTTTGAATAACTTGTCCTATAAAAGTGACATGAGAAAAGTGTGTGGAATACTGTTCAGTGTATTAAATATGGTACTTCCTACAGATGATTCACCATAGTATTTACTTCTCATTCACTGGGTTTGGCAACTCAGCCAAATTGTCACCTAACCAATACAGGAGATATCACATTTCAAGCACTCAATTTACGGTAAATAAAACAGACGGCTTAATTTTACAGTCCGTGTCGCAGCTTGCTGTTTTGTGTTCAGATGTTGTTTACAGTCGCTGCATGTGAAGCATGGCAACCATGATATTTTTCCAAATGTTTTGTTATGAATTTTTCTGGCGATGATTACACAGTTAATTTATTGAGCAGACAAAGGTTCATCAACAACCTGCCTTTCAACTTGTTTCAGTTTTGGGAATACTGCAAAGTCACAAGGTGCCAAATCTGCTGAGTACAGTGGGTGGGGTACAACTGCCATGTTATTTTTTTTTTTAAAGAGGTCCTGGTGAGCAAGGATGTGTGACAGGGCACATTGTCATGATGCAGCAGCCAGTTCCCTTGATGCTGAAGTTCGGACTGTAGTTGCCACATGTTTTCACAGAGCCGTCGCAAAAAGTCATAGTGGTATGTGGAATTCACTGTTTGGTTGGGTGGGATGAATTCTTTGTGCACAATTCCCTTGGTATCAAAGAAAACGGTGATCATTTTGCTCTTCACCTGTTTCTTCACTCAAACACACGAGCACGGCTCATGCTTTGTCCCCAAGACGCTTAAACCATTGCATTGACACAGAATTGGACACACGCTTGCTGTTCTGTTCTCAGGTCTATCCTAAAATTGCCACACACTGAAGACGGAGCATTACAGAAATCACTGTGGACATGCAACACGTCCTCCCAGTTGAATGCCACTCTGCACACTGACTCATCAGATATGCAGCTCTCGCCACCTAGCAGTGCAATGATCCATTACTACTACTTTCCAGATGGTAGCACCAGTCCCAAAAATGTTAGATTCCACCATTCATCAAATAAAACCACTAAGTGAAAATTTACACCACCTCCTGGTGTAGAAATAAGACCTATTACTTCAGTCATATAATACCATAATTGGAAAGCACAACAGACACTATCTATACACAAGTCCATTTCAGTCTAGATAAACATAGATAAATAGCAGTGCCTGTTGTATTTTATAACATGTTGGCAGATTCCAATAGCAGCAACTAACAAAGTTAAAACTCAGTGCAAGCAAAGCCTTTAGGTGGATTTATATTAACCCCTTACAGAATTTTACAGTATTGGTCTGCAAAACTGGTTTCCTTTGCTATTGGTGGGTGATGTGTTGCATATTGATATGTACTTAGCTTTCATTAACACATGTGACAAGATTACTAAAGTAATGTTATCCTATTTTATTGCTGGAACTAAGAGCTTCAGTTCCCTCTGTGAAACAAACTGAGGTAGATAGCAGTGTTAAAATATTTATTTTAATTGTTTGATCTCTCTTACTAAATATTTGATTTTCATCATTTTCTTTCCTTATTGTACAGTGTACAAGAGGATGATATTGGTGCCCATATTAATGTTGGCAGAACCTACAATCACCTAAAAATGTTTAAAGAAGCGGAAGATGCTTATCTGAAGGTAAGTGTCTCTCTTTCTCTCTCTCTCTCTCTCTCTCTCTCTCTCTCTCTCTCTCTCTCTCTCTCTCTCTTCCCTTCCTTCCTCCTTCTCCTTTCCCCCTCCTCCTACACTTCCCATTTCCCTACACACCATCCAGCCCCTCTTCCTCCTCCTCTCCCACTTCGTATTTTCTTCTTTCTCTCAGTGAGGTAGTTGGTCTGTTAACTGTTGTATTAATCATCAAATTTATTGTTTATAATCCTTTTATTATGTGCTTTTAAGGACTACTAAAAATGTTAACTCCATCCTTCTCTCTGCCTTGGACAAGCCTTTCAGCTGGCAACAGAGTTGTTTTAGCCATCAGTGTTCTCTACAGCATGAGAAGTATGAGAAACCTTAAAGTAAACAACACTGCACTTGTACTAAGCACTGTATTTGTGAGCACTAGTACAACACAAAAGAGGCTGGCGTGTGCCGGCTATTTATCAACATACCACAGGAAGATGGCACATGGCTGGTTTGTCAGTTGTTGCCTATTACCGTGACCTCTTGTATCCGGGCCAATTACTAACATGGCCTGGACAGCATGAGTCATAGACGCACAATGCTGGCATCCCCAAATTGAATGCCACTTCCTAGTCCATGACATCCCTACCCCCTAGGGGTGTGGGGGTGTGGTTAAGGAATCCAGAACTGCGGCGAAGAATGCAGTCTGCTGGAAAGACTCCACCTCCATCTGGTCTTCTGATGACTCCACCATCTCCTGAGCTGGAACCACCACATAGGGACAGAACCCTGTTGTGCAGCATGGGTGACGTTGCCTCGAGCAATATCCCGCCACCCCCAGCACTGGCGATGGCAGCCAGTCTTCAATCTCCTTATCCAGAGGCATCTCCAGAGAAAACCCTGGGTCCATGACCTACGGTGGTGAGGCATTCCCACCGTTGACAACCGGCACAGTCCACTCTGTGGAGAAGGCCGCCTGGCCACAGTGGGGAAGTGGTCATCGGGCACCGACAATGACAAGACTTCCCTCCACTGAGAAACTAAAACAGATAGAGAACCCACTCTAGGTAGCACCTCAAGAAGAGGGGAGGATGCCATGGACAGAAGGGTAGGGATTGCAGGCAAGGGAGCAGGATAGCGGACCCATAGCTGGTAGTGATGGTGTGTGAGGATACCATTAAAAGAACGGACCTCACAGAGGTGACAGCCGCCTGCACCCATGAAGGACCACAGACAGAACCCAGCATAGTTCTGGACATAACAGCTGAACCCAGGGGGGAAGTGAGGAGAAGAAATAGAAGGGCATGTGGGAGAGCTCAGATGCAATAGGGACAACAACGTCCGATGAGGGCAGCCATGAAGAAGTTCAGTTGGCCTATGCGGCATGGCAGGTGTGGACCAATACTATGAAAGGAAACAAAGGAGGGTTTTCTCCAATGAAAGACGTAGTATGTTCTTACACATTTGTGTCTTGAAAGTGCTTACAAATCTCTCCATTGCCTTTAGACTGTGGGTGAAAGTGTGGGGTGAAGATGTGGCAGACATGGGTAGAACAGATATTCCAAAAATGTTGTCAGGTGAATTTTGGGCTTCTTTTTGGTCACCAATGTGACCAGGAGCCCTTCAATAGAAAAGATCTTTAACAAGGTGTGTGTAGTAGTGTCTGCAGATTTGGAGGCCAGGTGAACAATAAAAGGAAAGTACGAGTATGTGTCGAGGTCCATAAGCCAATAACTGTCCAAAAAGAGCTCCATAAAATTGACATGGAGTCTATCCCACTACGTGGATGGGGTCATGGAGAGAGAGAGAGAGAAGAGCAAAGAGCCACTTGTTGAGAAGCATAAGTAGAGCATCCTGCTATTAGACAAGCTACATCCCTGTTGATGCTGGGTCAATATACATGCTGACAAATGAGTATCATACTGGGAGGCATCCGCCACCACCACGAGTGTAAACCCTGGGGCTGTGAGGCAAAGCAAGGAGCCGCAACAAGTGCCACTTTAAGTGACTATAAAGCTCGCTTGAAAGCAGGACACCAACAAAGAATGGACACCTTTATGAAACAACTGATGCAGAGGTTGTGCCACCATGGCAGCCTGTGGGACAAAGCAGTGATAATAGGTGAGTTTGTGTAGGAACACCTGAAGTTCCTTAATGGATAAATGATAGGGAAGGTCCATGACTGTACATACATGATTGGTCACTGGGTGCAACCCTGATTGTGAAAACTCATAGCTCAAGTACTCAGTAGAAGGTTGGAAGAAAGATGACTTTTGGAAATTACAGTGGAGGCCGGCTGACGCCAAGAGAGACAACAAAGAGTAAGGTTGGGGAGATCAGCAGCCATACACCCCGTCACAACAATATCGCCTATGTACTTCATGCAGTGGACTGTCGGGACCAGCAGCTGCTCCAAAAAGTGCTGAAATATGACGGGGGCATTGGCCACCTCGAATGGCAACCGTTGATACTGGTAAAGGACAAAGTGTGTAGCCACCAGCAGTGCCTGTTTTGTCTCATCATCCGAAGGCAACCGCAGATAAGCCTCCGCAAGATCAATCTTTGAAAAATACTGGCCTCCCCCCAACCAGTTGATCAAATCTGCAGGGCGAGGCATTGGGAAGGAATCACTTCATTGTCACCATATAAGCGAAGTTTCCCAGTAGGCTTGTGTATGATAACTAGAGGTGAGGCCCACTCACTAGCCATGACAGGAAGCATATTACCAGTGACCATCAAGCAATCTAACTCGGCTTTACAGCCCCTCAAATGGTATAATAGGATTGGTATGAGCCTGACAAAAGACTGGAGGAGCAATGGGTTTGAGCATAATGGAGGCCTTAAAGTTCTTCACACACTGGAGACGTGGCGTATACAGGGTGTCCAGAAAAGGACTCCCTGATTTCAAAATTAAATATCTCGAAAACAAAGATCGATAGAGAAATGCAGTAAACGGTATGTTTTTTTGTGAAAGCTGTAAGAAGTTTATACAGCAATTTGAAATTATAGTTACAAAAGCTGCTAACAGATGGCACTGTAATCGCCATACATAATGCTTAGTAAAAAAAGTTATCCGAAGGCCAGAGCGATCAGTTCCGCTATTGAAACAATAAAGGAGGTTAGCTTACCGAAGGAAGGACTTAAAACCATGTACTCCATTGAACAACATGTTTTCTGGTGCTAGAGTACCACAGTTTAGAATACAGTCCTAAGGCAGCAAGGCGAAGTTTTCAAGCACGATTTAATGTTCCAAAAGGACCCAATGCGAAAATCATTTGTACGCTCTTCGCAAAATTTCAATGAACAGGCAGTGTAACTGATGATCTAGTGGGGCATGTTGGCCGCAAGCAAACTGCAGTTACGCCTGAAAATATCGCCACAGTTTCTGGAATTATTCAGAAAAATCCAGTGTCACCCATCCATAGAATTGCATCTGAGACTGGTTTGAAGCATTCCAGCATGCAGAAAATACTGATAAAGAGCCTACACGTGTTTCCATTCAAAATTCAAACGCACCAGGCCACACCCATATGAGCTGTGTAACAAAGGGTTGCCTTTGCTAATCAGATGCTCACAATGATTGATAGTGAAGGATTTGATGTTGGATGCATCTGGTTTACAGATGAAGCACACTTCCACCTGAATGGATACGTGAATAACCAGAACTGGCGATTTTGGGATTCCGAAAAGCCATATTGGAGTGAAGCGAAACCCCAGTATTCTCCTAAAGTTACTGTGTGGGCTTCAGTATGCAGCAGGGGTATTATTGACCCATTTTTCATTTGAGAAACAGTCACTGGTGCACGTTACATTGCAATTTGTCACCACACAGCAAGCATTAGAGGATCGACCAGTTAGTGAATGGTTTATGCAAGATGGAGCCCGACCACATCGGACTAAACAAATGTTTCGCTTTCTTGAGGAACACTTCAGGAATCAAGTCATTGCCTTGGAATATCTCAAATTTACTCGTGCAGGCATGGATTGGCCTCCATATTCGCTGGATTTGACTCCCTGTGACTTTTTTCGTGGGGCACATACCATTTACTGCATTCCTCTATCGATCTTTGTTTTCCAGATATTTAATTTTGAAATCAGGGAGCCCTTTTCTGGACACCCTGTATAAAGACACTCATCTGTGCAGGTACAGATCTTGAGAATGATATGCCCCACAAGGACACAAGTGTTGCTTGCTCTCTGATGACACACGGCGCTGCCCCCTCCACACTTGTGACAACAGGAGCCACAGGAGTGGTGGAAGGAGGGGCTGGGGAGATGTAACTACTGCCACCGAAGGAACAGACTCAGCGGATAACTGGGCCTAATTGTTGGCAGAAGAGACCTCACCCCATGCGAAAATTGCCCACCCACTGCCTCAGTAACCTCAAATGCATGCACTATACGCAAGACCTCCGACCAAAAGGGGGGGGGGGGGGGGTCAGAGGACTGAAGGCCTGCTTGCAAACTTCCAGGTAGGGAGCAAAACAGAGCACAATGTCGCAGACCATAGTCATTATTTGCTGCTAAGAGCTACTCTTCCAAACCCAATAACTGAAGATAAAAATACTTCAAAAAGGAAATATAAAGTGTATAAAACAGAGAAAAAAATAGTGCTCCTGATGGCAAACACAGGATTGCCATGATACAATGACACTGTCACAACTCCACAGACACATCACTTCACTGTAACATGCACAACAACCAATATGTGTAGTTGTTGCTACACCAGTTCCTTCATGAAAGTATGAATTAACTCGGTTAAATGTAACATTAAACAGTCTGTTTTCTGGAGAGATACGATCTGCTCAGTATGTAAGTGCATCAGCCACCGTCAGTCCTAAAATAATTTTGAAGAGAGTATAGCAACTGATGTAACAGATTTCAACATTGTCAAATGTATCCAGGTCAGAAATATATATTTTGTTGCTAAGTGAAAACATTATGGAAGAAAAATAACCACATAAGTAATTTACATAAAATCTATACACTACACTGTTGAAACAATCATTCTGACAATTTGACCTTCTACAATCAGTCCCCTCACCCAGTTACTCTGCAGTCTGTATCATTTTTACTGGTGTGAATATTGGCCAAAATCCATACTGAATTTAATTGCCACTCAGAAGACAAAAAAATTACACAACCTTTTGAAAATTTTAAGATTTCTTCAATATATTGTGTTCAGCGATGTCATAGGACTGAGTTAGAAAAGAAAGAAGTTTTATGCAATGCTCAATCATAGCGTTTTATGCTGAGTTCTTGTGGAACCAAGTAGGTTATTACTATATGAATAATACATGTCGGTCTGTGAACCTACTAATAAATGTGTTTGTGTTAGAAAGAGTGAAGATGAAATAACACTTGCAGTAATTGAATGGTTTGCTGTGAAGTTTAAATATTTCTGGGAGATGTCTATTATTATTGCTACATTTCATTGCTTACTGTGCTTTATACTCACTGCTTTCTAAATTCATGACATCACTTAAAATGGAAATGGGAAAAGTTGATTTTTTTCTTGTATCCTTAGGCAAAATCACTCCTGCCAAAAGCAAAACCTGGTGAGTCATATCAGGCTCGTATAGCACCAAACCACCTCAATGTATTTCTGAACCTGGCGAACCTGATTGCACGAAATGAGACCCGCCTTGAAGAAGCAGATTTACTCTATCGACAAGCTATCAGTATGCGTGCTGATTACACACAGGCTTACATCAACAGAGGAGACATATTGCTGAAGCTTAATCGCACAAAAGAAGCACAGGAAGTGTATGAACGAGCATTGTTCTACGACAGCAACAATCCTGATATCTACTATAATGTAAGTAACAAATAAAATAAACTTGGATGACTTTTTCCAAGAATTTGTACAAATCATAGATTAGTCTTACTAAATATTTAGAATAACTATTCACCTTGTAGTATATTTCATATAATTAGCTTTATGAATGTTTACAGTAGAGTCAGGTTTTATACAATAATTAATTACAAACATACAAGATAATTAACTTATCTAAAAATGAAAATACTTTCCTAATCACTTAGGAAGAACATAAAATGATTAATTCCAAATTATTTATTTATCCACCAACAGTCGTAAAGTCTGTTTTATCTATGCAACTGGTTTCGGTATTACATTTATACCATCTTCAGACCATGTCGTAACAGCCATCCAGGTGAACTGTTGAAATGGCCATACATACCAGTTACTTAATAAAATGTCTCCAGCTCCTGAATAAACATGAATCACCACACAGATGTCACATGTGGAGAAACAGATGTACATAGGTAGAAATTTACCAAGACATTTTCATTAAGGCTGTGCTAATTTCATTACAACAGTAGCTACACTTATCTTCCCTCTATAAGAAAGTAAATCAAACTGTATTGTATGCATTATCAAGTCAGCATATGGAATTGCTATTTTCATATTGTTCGAATATAAACATGTCATATTTTAAAAGTTACTACAAATTAAGGTTATTGAAACAAAAATTATCTCATTCTTGCAGCTTGGTGTTGTGTTCCTGGAACAAGGAAAAGCATCTCAGGCACTTGCATACCTGGATAAAGCACTTGAATTTGACCCAGAACATGAGCAGGCTCTATTAAATTCTGCCATTTTACTGCAAGAGTTGGGACGCGCTGAGCTTCGCAAAGTGGCTCGAGAAAGACTTCTTAAACTTCTCCGCAAGGTACAAATAATCAATTGTAATCTCTCTCTCCCTCTCTCTCTCCATCACTGAGATTATTATGATAAAGTAAAAGGAAGAAACTGATATTAAGTACATACAGTAGAAAAAAAAATATTAATTTCGTCCACAGGATGTGTAATTTATTTTGTAAAATTGTGAACTGCTAAAGTTAAAAATTATCACTCAGTTTTTTAAGGCCTGTTCTGATCTGTTTATTCTCATGGTTTCTTTACTTTATAATTTTCTTTTAACCTCTCTCTCTCTCTCTCTCTCTCTCTCTCTCTCTTTCCTTTTCACGCATTATTTACAATTATTTATGTAAGTATACGTAAGATTTGGCAATACAAAAATCTTGTTCAAATGTAAAAAATCAGTGGTATGGAGGTAACAAGTCACAGTGTAATTGAAATATCAATAGACATAAAAAAAGACTGAAAAATTTGGTAAGCTTAGAGCTAAGTATGAAGCTGGTTCGTTCACTCATTCCTCACTCTCCCTTACTCTTTCAACATGTCACCATCTTATACCAATCTTTAGGTTGTCCATAGAAAATGTAATTGAAACTGTACTATAGTCGAGCCGCCGAAAGAATGACTCTGACAGCTAGCGGCTATGTTGCCAATGCTGTTACGCGGCCATTTGTTGTTACTCCATGTCAGTCGCCGGCATATGAATATTACGTCCGAATATTTTGGAACCATTGCTAAGTACTAATAAAGCGTGAATGAATGATAACAACCATGAAGTGATGAAAAACACTCTTTTTGCAGTTAAAAAGAAAGGTTATAGAAATATATGTCGAGTTAAAGTAAAGCTTCATATGTTCCAGTATTCCATTAAATATAATGTATCATTTAGTCTTCAGCCAAAGGTCAGTAGCTGAAGAATTTTGTTTATATATTTCATATTCTATAACCATTTTCCATAGACTCGCTGTTATTACTCGGACACTGTATTGTGGCAGTCTGCCGAGAGGGTAAACAAGTAAGGACTACCACTTTAGAAGTAGTAAAACTGCCTCTTTCAGTGAAATGATTTGTCTTATTACAGAGAATTTTTTTTGCCTCATTCATTTACGGTCACTGTTGACTGCCATAGTATACTGTCCGAGTAGTATCATCAGATCAGTTTTGACAGCCAGTATATTTGTCACAGAAGTAGAAATAAAATAATGTAATTTTTCAGTAAACGATCTTTGGCTGCAAAATAAACTATACATTAAAAATCAGTCGTGGCCAGCATCATGTGCAATTTATACATATTATAATGAATTGATTGACCTCTTACCTGTATTTCAAGGAAGATGGTAGACTCCACAGTCTGCAAAAAGCATGTCGTCAGTAACCACACCTCCTGCGTTGCTGTCACTGTTACTGTCTTCATCAGCACCGCTGCTACTGCTACTATCATCCTCTAATCTTATTAACTCTTCTACCCCTTCTTTTAGTGCACCTTCTCGTTCCCATGCCTCTTCTAAGTTGTTCCATGTATGTATGACAACATTGTTCCATTTTGTCGGAGTAATACTGCCCAATGCTTCACGAACTAAGAATTCTACTTCTTTTAATGAAAAACTTTTATTTCTTTCTGCAACGTACAATTTCACCTGAGCCCCCTGAGTGTACGAACCACTCTTTAAATTTCATAGCCCTCATTTCCTCATGGTAATTGCCAGTTTTCTTAGATGAAAACAGCAACAAGGCATTTTGCACAAACCCATCAATTGTTCCATCATGCAAAAGAATAAGACGACTGCCTTTTCCAATAGGAGCTTACATTGTTGCTCGTGCAGTGTCACCAGTCCATGCAATCATTCTTGAGTGACAAATATTCACCCAAGTTTCGTCCAGCCACACGATTTGGTTAGGCATACACTTGGATATTTCCCTCAAAAAATAACATCTCCCGACAACGATATCTTTCCGTTCAAGCAGAACTCTTTTACCAGAAAAGGTTTTCCATTGGAGCCCTATTTTATTTAAAACACACGAGAGACTGGTTTTCCCTCCGGAAAACAACTCACTATCTCATAGTGAAAGAAGCAGTTTCTTTCGGGTAGGATATTCTTTCCACTTGTAATAGTCTTATATATGTCATCGAATTGCGTCCTCTTGAAAATTGTCCAGTTCTGTCATTTTGGCAGCAAGTACTCTGGTTTTTCATGGAGTCAACAGAGCAGCAGGAGGCTCCTGTGGATCTGCAGCACACTTCTCATTTGATACTTTTTTCACAGTAGTTGCTCCAATTTTCAGGGCTGCGACTACTCACTCAACGACTTTATACAACGGCAAAAGAGGCCCACCGTTGTCCCTTTCCTCCTCAAAATAGCAATGTAGATTATACACGAGTTCACGGGACTGGCTCTTTAAAGTAACATCCCTGCCAACTTTCTTACGGTTAGAGGAAGAAGCCATCTCACACACGTCTGAAATTAACAACACATAACATGGCACAAACAAAACCGGTAACACAACGAGACAAACGATGATCACGCAACAAATGCTTTGCAGCAACTGAAGTATGCCACCCCGCGCAACCTTGAGAGGCAGGGTGGCAACGCGGCACCGTTACCCCCGCAACGTTTACGAATTCCAGAGGTCAGATTGGTGCTTGAGTGTCCCCCCACCCTCTGCGCCCACGTGCGCGAACTGTCAGGGTCGTTCTTTTAGCAGCCAACTATAGCCACCCACATATTAAAATCTCATGGTCTAGTTCAGGTTCATTGGTGACATCTTTATAATCTGACTGTGGACAAACACAAATAATTGAAGCTCATTCCTCCACACCTTCAACCTTCTCCCATTCACTTCATCTGGTCCTCTCAGCCCGATGTGCTGTCTTGCCAAGTTTTGACTACTCCTGTCTGACAGCTACAGCCATATCTCTGTCTATCAACAGTACCTTGTTTTTTTAGCTGTCACCCCTTCCCACCAAAAAATTCTTGCTAAATAATATGAGAACACTTCCTCAACAGATCTGTAGCAACAGAAAGATCCTTGACAGATATGCTTAAGGTCTCACCATGAGCTTCAAATGCAGGCACTACACCCAAATACCACTCACTGCCATGTCTCTTGCACCCTATATTCCCACTGCAAAAATGTAAATAAGTCAGGAGATTGAATCTGTAGAAATTGAATCATGTATAAGTACAGTAAAAATAGGTGCTGCCTACAGGTAAAATAAAGAAATTATTAGAAATAAAGAATAGCTGTTGTAGATATATCAATAACTCAGACAGCAAACAATTACTAAGTAAAGAAAAGTAAACTGAAAGGTGGAATGATTATATAGAGGGGCCATACAAGGGAAATGAAGATGAAGGCAGTATTGTATAAAGGGAGTACAAGAAGGTGAAGATAGCAGATACAATACTGAAAGATTTGGCAGTGCACTGAAAGATCTAAGTCAAAACAAGGCCTCTGGAGTAGTCTATATTCCACAGAGCTACTGATATCAAACAATATTTGGAGTGAGGTTGCCAGAGATGATAGCTGTGTGTCTGTATAAGAGTGCCTGTTTTATTCTGAGTCATGTCTTTCCTGAAGAAGGGTAATGGCCAAAAGCTTGAGTTCTGAGTGTATGAATGTCTTTTTTATGCGCGTCGCAGGTCGATGTATGTCTTCATGGTGAGTCTTAAACAGACAAAATACTGTCAGACATAAAGAAAAATCTAAAACTAAAGATTCATACACCTGTTGTTTCAGACATGTTGTGTGTAGCTTGTACAGAAACCAAACAGCAGTTATAAAGAGTTGAGGGGTCATGAAAGGACTACAGAAGTTGAGAAAGGAATAAGACATTGTTGTAGCATCATCCCAATATATTTCAATCTGAACATTGAGCAAGATGTCAAGGAAAGCAAGAAGAAATTTGGAAACAAAATTGACGTACAAAATTGTGTGTTTTACTGATGACATTGTAATCATTTCAGAGACAGCAAAAGACCTGGAATTGCAATTGAACAGAATGAATTGTGTCCTGAAAGGAGGGTATAAGATAAACATGAAGAAGAACAAAATAAAGGTAGCCAGATTAAATTATGTGATGATGATGGATTAGATTAGGAGAACATGTACTAAATGTAGTAGAATATTCTTCAAAAGAGAGAGATTGGCTGACCAGTACTTACCTTAGTTCTGTTCTGCTAATAGTAAAAAATCATTAATTAAAAAAATAAAATAAATGCAAACGGAGATGGAAAAATATGACACTAGCTTTCAGAACTGTGATCAGCTAGGAGACAAGGAAAGAAAAAGAGAAGAGAAGGGGAAGATTAGTTATGACCTAGGCCATGAGATGATGGTGGATGATGTGTGGAAGTCAGTTACTGTATGATAAATACTGAGCCATGCCAATAGCAAATGAAAGAGGATAGATCAAACAGTAAAGAGAAATATCTAGCCTCTTTGCTTACTTATCCTCTCCGATTTGCCATTGGCATGGCTCAGTACTTGTCAATTTATCATACAGTAACTCTGAGAGAGACTCTATCGGTGGTAAAGAATTAAGGTAAGTAGGCTACTGCCCAACCAATCTCTCTTTTTTGAAGCATATTTCAGCATCTCAGTGGAGAATTTCCATCCATAATCGAATAAATATAGTAGATGTTTTGTTATTTGGGTAGTAAATTATCTTTTGATAGCCATAATAGAAGATTGATAAAATGCAGAGTGGCAATGGAGGAAAAGCATAAATGAAGAAGAGAAATTAGTTAATATGAAATATTAATTGAAGTATTAGGAAGTCTTTTTGAATGCCAGTTGTCTGAAATGTAGCCTTTTACAGGAGTGGAATGTGGATAATAAATAGGTCAGAGAAGAAGAGATGGAAAATTTTTAAATTTGTTGCTACAATATAATGCTGTAGATTAGATGAGATAGATCATCTAACTAATGTGGAGGTACTGTACAGGATTGGGAAAATCAGAAATTAGTGGCATAGATTGGTCAAAAGAAGGCTCAATTGATAGGATCTCATTCTGAGGTATCAAGGAATATATCACGTCTATGAACAGGGTTGGAGCCTGAGTATCCAGTTGATGGTGGAGAGGCCAGTTTCTGACAACTATGGGTAACCCGGGCATACCCGCTCCCAGTAACATAAACCTTGTGATAATGTGTGGGAAGAACTCCAGTCCATTTCAACTACATTGCACTCATTGACAAACACTTCCTGGTCCACTGCTGACAGCTGATGTCACAGAGATAATAATGCCAAATTCGCTGGAGAGAGGGCAGCTTTCACTTGAAATGACTTATTTGTGAATGACCCTGTACTTAACATTGTGAGTAATGAAATCTGCATAAGAAACACCCCACTACCTATTATGAAATTGACAGAAATTACTACTTCATTATTCATTCTGTGAATGAATTAACCCATTAACCCATTCATTAACTCATAACCCATTAACTCATTAACCCATTCTCAGTGATGACTCAACTTCATGCATATTGTAGTGACAAGCAATTTACTTTCAGAATGTACCATTAGTGCCATATACATTTTGTCAAGTGTCAATGAAGTGCATAAAACTTTCACACCAAATGTATGGGAAGATACTAGAAGAAAGGTGCAGTGTGCTTATATCTACCAGTTCACAAATGTTCCTTATCTACATTAAATGGTCTGAAAGCTGGAGGCAGGGCAAGGATCAACAGTGACTGTTGCCATAGTTGTTTGTTGCTGCTGCTACTGACTGCTGCTTCACTAACACCATGAACTGATCTTTCATATTAGTTAAACATGACCAAAGCATGTATAAGTCAGACTAATCACCATTTAAGTAACCAATTCTAGGCTACAGACATGAAAGCATAAACGCATGATTTGGAAAAACACTCGTTTTGAACAAGCCAACCATTGTCAACAGCACGGCAACATCAAGCTTAGACTAATGCTAATTAATCTTTGGATGTTGTAAATATTTATTTATTGCCACAGATCTAGATTTTGGTCATTTTGTGACCATTATCAATGAAGAAGGAAAAAAGTGCCCACCTCATTGAAACTAGACATAGTATGCCAGCTATGTCTCTGCACATGGAATTATTACACCCAAGTGGAAAGGGCAAGTGCATGGTTCTGTGGGAAGATTGAAATATTCCATCATCATGTCAGCCCACGTGGTATTGTTCAATAAGCAGGTAGCCACAAGACGTTCCCATTTTTGGGAACTATTTAAAAAACATGTGGGTTTGGTTACCAAAAATCGGTCCCAACAGATGAACTGAGCAAATGATAATAACCCGTTTATGACCAATATTCCTATAGGTCACATCCAAGTTAATTGTCTGTAGTGACAAATAAAATATATTTCGCATATATATATAGAATATGTGTAAATCCACTAATTTTAACACCAAACTGTAACCTTTACAATAGATATTAAGGTGCACCTTAAGAGTTAGGCATTGTTATAGTAGTCTACAATTGCTTCACCAACAGGTGTTGGCATAGAAGCTATAACATGATCTCTTGGCTTTACCCTCTACCTATTCCTTCAACTACATTCATAAATCACCAGAATGATTCTTTGAACATGATTACTAACAACATGCTAATCAGATTTTCAATTAAAATTTACATAAACAACTTTAAACTGTAATCATACTGTTTATTTACAGTGATAGTTGAAAGCACAAGTTAGTTTAGAAAGTCACCATCACTCATGTTTGATTTTAACAAACACAATTTTGAGTGTAAAAATTATGTAATGAAAATAAATTTAAAATAAACCATTAAAAGAATTGTAATAACTAAGATACAAAAGTAAATAAATTTTGTTATGAATAACTAATGTGAAGAGGGCACTACAGTGGCCAGTGATGTACACTGAAACAAGCAGTATAAAAATTATAACAGCTGCCTCAGTGTGAATATAATTTTCAACTACACTACAGCACATCTCCCTCTTCCGTGGGGAAAAACTGAACTGTTACACATGACACATCTATTTCATCCTCACAACCAAAACGCTGAGCCAGAACCATGGTGTACGGGCATGCAGACTGAGAGCACTGTGCAACACCGCGAGCCCTGCCCATTGGCGGCCAGTGAGATATGACCGGAGAAGACAGGTCATAGTCCATGACGCTGTCGTTACTCTCAACCGGTGCCATAGGCGGCGTAACTGCGAGCAGCGATGGAGGCAGAGGCAGTGCCGGCAGCGCCAGTACCACGGTAGGGGCTGATGCCAGCCAAGTTGTAGGTGTTGCTAGACCCCACTCCCCGGATGCCATGGAGTGTGCGCGGGAGGAGGCTGGGTTTGGTGCTCAGCCTCGTCAAGTGACGGGCGAACTTGAGGGTCTGTCGAGACGTCCTACCACTCCCCATCTGCCACCCTAGGACACAGTTAATCTACATGTCGAGATGTGAGGCTGTCCTCTGTATGGACCTCACAGAGACGACGGCTAGAACAGCCCATAACAAGCGCTGGGATCCATTTGGGGTGGCGGCCAAACATGCGGGCCTACACCACAGTGCCCGGACAGAAACAGACCGGCACCGCCGTACGGAGGTGGACCAGCAGGGACCGCAGGGGGTGAAAAGAGGGTGCCAATAAGTGACGGATACCTCACATGGCACAGAATTCGGCGAATTCCTAAGAAGAAAACTGTGGGCCGTTATCTGTAACTAAAGTGATAGGTAGGCCTTCGAGAGCAAAGATCTTAACGCTGAGACCGTTACTGCTGTTGACATAGCAGTGCAATGTACCACATATGGAAACTTTGAAAACACGCCGACCACCAATAGCGAGAAGGGATTCAAAAAAGGACCCGCAAAGTCTACATGAACTCATTCCCAATCCTGTTCCAGATCTGGACACAGTGAAAGGGACGCACACGGAGCGGCCTACTGAGTCGCACATTTCCAGCAGGCTGACGCAAGTCTGACAGTATCCCCGTCCATGCCTAGCCAGAACACATGGCGGTGGGCTAATGCTTTTGTACGGGACATACCCCAGTGGTCAGCATGCAGAAGACGGAGAACTTGGCGACGTAGAGAGGAGGGAAAGACCACCGGAGGTGGTGCACCTGCCGGGAACAGTAAGAGGACTCCATCCCTGGGTCTGAAACATGGCCCGGAGGTCTCTCTGGCCAGCCATGTTGTACAAAAGAGATCACCTGTCTTAACACGGGGTCAACTGTGACCACGGCTGCAATATGTGATGCGGTAAGAGGAAAACCATCCACTACCTGTTGTTCCACCGCATCAAGATGAAAACAGAGCAATTTGTCGCTGTCAAAAATGGGGCCGGGACCCGCTGGAAAACAAGACAGCACTTCAGCATTAGCAAGTTGGGCCATTGGCTGAAAGTGGATTTCATAGTTGAATCGCAACAAAAACAGGGTCCATCGCTGAAAGCAGTGTGCTGCTTTATCCGGCAGGGACGCGGAAGGCTTGAACAGGGAAATCAAGGGTTTATGATCTGTGACCAAATGGAATTTTGTGCCATACAGAAAAACGTAGAATTTGTGCAATGCATAGATGATGGCCAGGGCTTCTTTTTCTATCTGTGAATATTTGAGTTGTGCCAAGTACTTAGGGGACCAAACAGGGGGCAGACTGTAACTTTTGTTTCAAAAGAGAAAATGCATTTTTACACACCTGCGACCACTGGAAATGCACGGCTTTGTGCAAGAGGGCATGCAATGGTTGCACTATGGATGCTGCATCAGGAAGAAATTTGTGGTAATATGCAATTTTGCTTAGGAAAACCTGTAACTCCTGCAACGATGTAGGTCGAGGAAAGGCTGAAATGTCCGTGACATGGTGGCGTAAAGGGGTGACACCCTCGTGTGAAACTTCAAAACCTAGATAGACAATAGTGGGTTGGAAGAAGCTGCACTTGTCTAGATTGCATTTGAGTCCAGCGGCCTGGAGCACCGAAAATAGGGACTGTAGGTTCTGCAAGTGATCTTCGTGAGACGTGCCTGACACCATAATGTCATTCATATAATTTATACAGCCCAGAATCGGCGCAGTGAGCTGTTCCAGGAACCGTTGGATTATGGCTGGGGCACTGGCAACCCCAAACGGTAGTCGTAAATACTGGTATAGTCCAAATGGTGTATTAACCACCAACAGATGCTGCAACTCCTCATCCAAGGGAAGCTGAAGATAGGCCTCTGCCAAGTCCATTTTCGAAAAAAAAGTGTCCTCCTGACAATTTTGTGAGCAATTCCTCCTGGCGAGGCAATGGATAAGTGTCAATGACTGACTGTGCATTGATTGTGGTGTTAAAATCTCCACAGAGCTGCAACTTATGAGTTGGCTTTATTACGATGATCAATGGAGAAGACCTTTCACTTGAGGAAATAGGACAAATGAACCCCAAGGATGTGAGATGATCTAATTCCGCTTTGACAGAATTGCAGAAGGCCACCAGTATCTGGCGCACCCATTTCACAATCATACTAGATATAATTTCTTTGGCAGTAAAGTTGTAGCTTTGTGTTCTGTGCATTATCATCTTAATTATACTACCATTTTTAATTAGAATGACTGAACTAGGGGATTGAAGTGTCACTTCCTAGATTATTTTTACAACCCAACTGTTTGTTTAAGATTGCACAAGAAATAGTTTTTGTGTATATTTCTTACCTAATAAAAGCACAATTATATACTACTTCGTATCCCAACACGATGGTTATCTCTTTTACCCCCTTCAGATCGTTTATTGCTATGTTGGCTTGCTGTAAAGAAGTGTTTTTGATTGAAAGGAGAAGATGAATTTGTATCCAAAAGCCTAACACATTTTGATAAGGCTGAAGGCATTGACGAATGTTGGGAGGAAGGAATTTCAGAACCATTGTAATTTGGACACAAAGTAATGTTGGAGTTTCAAGCAAAAATTTTATCATTGGAAAGTGTTGCATGCACCATCATACAAATAAACAGTCTAATAAAAAAACTGCAAGTCATCTTATCTTAAGAACAGGTTGCATGATAAATTCTTCGGAAGAAAAAATAGAACCATATTAAGCAATGTTTCCGAGAGCCAGAAAACCCTTTTTGAGTCAAAGCTGAACAGTTTTTAAAATGAGCAATTCAGTACTTGCAAGGAGAAGGAAACAGGAGGGGAGGGGAGAGATGCATGGCAGAGGTGAGAGAATACGCCATTGCTGTCTGACAGACAGGGCTGAGGAAGAGAAGGGATTGGAATCTGTGGTGGGATGGGAGACATATATAAGGATAGAGAGTGAGCAGGGGAGGTAAGGGGCGAGTGATTTTTCTGAAGACTATATAAGTACTATACCACCTACTCCAGCCCTGTCACATTCATTTCCTATCCCATAAAAGCCAGGGCAACCTTTGAAAGCAGTCATGTTATCTGCAAACTGAGCTGCAACCACTGTGCAGCTTTCAAAGTGGGCATCATCAGCAACTGGCTGGCTATCCAGATGAATGGCCATCATCAAACTGTAACCAGGAGACAGCTGGACTACTTTGTTGCAGAATAAGCAGTGCTGCATGATATGGCTCACTTCAATGACTGCTACAAAGCCTATGCCATATGGATCCTTCCCACAAACACCAGCTTTTCTGAATTGTGTAGGTGGGAACTCTCCCTACAATATATCCTATGCTTCCGCAATCTCCCAGGCCTAAATCTCGCCCCTTACCTCCCCTGCTCACACTCTATCCTTATATATGTCTCCCATCCTACCACAGATTCCAATCCCTTCTCTTCCTCAGCCCTGTCTGTCAGACAGCAATGGCGTATTCTCTCACCTCTGCCATGCATCTCTCCCCTCCCCTCCTGTTTCCTTCTCCTTGCCACTTCCTCACCCCCACCACTGGTTGCTGTCATATCAGCCGTGCTTAGACCCGCAGACTGACTGCAGAAGCAGGAGACAGCAGTCATGTCTCTCTCTCTCTCTTTGTGTGTGTGGAAGCTCATCGAATATCTCTGTGCTGAGTAGCAACCTATCCTTCTCCAAAATTTTGATGAATCCTTCCAAGAATTTCCATTCTTTAATTTTACTTACGGTTTAAAAATTTTAGCCCCAAATTTGCTGCCCCTAAAATCTTCTGCCCTAGGCTCCAGCTTCCTTGGCCTACTGGTAAATCTGCCACAGATGACTAATTGCTGGTCATCATCCACTAATTACAACAGTCACTGAGTACACAGATTCAGTGTGGAATCAAACTTGATGTAACAAATCAGTTTCAAAAGTAAACAAAAATAATGAACAAAACAGTTTAAGTATCAGCAGATGTGACTTTTATTCTAGTGAACACACTACTCTTTTGACTTGGCAGCCAACCAAATTCATGTGGCCCACAAAAGTAGATTCCAACTGGCCTGGTTCTGGTACATCCTTCTAGGCACTGATGTAGCTTTCTGGCCACCACTTCACTGGCCGTTAGCGCCACTAGTTCTACATCTGTGATGTCATGGTGTGGTCAGTGTGTGTGGAAACAAAATTCGTTCATTTTCCTTGCTGGTATCTCCAAAGTGATATTAAATCACTCGGGAAACTGAATTACCCTGAAACCAAGAAATCAGTTGAAACTTCTAGTATGTTGTTGTATGAGATTGAATAGTGTAACTGAAAACACCATATATGGTGGGAAAATTTAAGGAATAGTTGTCATAACTCTGAAATTCTTGTCTACATTGGTGAGGACAAAATTTTCTGTGAGTAATTTTTGCATGTTAATACAGTGGTGTCCACTGAATTGTGATACCTTTGCTGCCTCCGTTGCACAGTGGTATAGTGACAGACTACAAATCTAAAGGTCGCGGGTTCGATCCCCGCCAGGTCCTAGGATTTTTATCCATCACTTTCCACTTCTTTCACCTCTTGCAGTACTGCTCATGTGAAAAATACCGGAACCCACGTTAAACTGTAGGTCCCCCTATAACTGGCTGGGTAAGTCGGTAAAAAGATCGGAGGAAGGCAACGGCATACCACCTCCAAACAGGACCATGCCTAGTAAAGCACTGTGGTGTCCAAACCAATCTTCGGATTGTTGACTGCTTTACCTTACCTTGCTGTAAATTATTTTGAGATTATTCTGTTGGTTGTTTTGCAAGCTTAGAGGCCTTAAACTCTACCCATGTTTTTCTTCCTTTTAAGAAATTATTTGGAGTTGGAGTTACGAAACTTAGTGCTTCATATTAAGAGGCACCAAATGTCTAGGAGTATGGTTAGGTTTTATAGAATGCAATGTGACTCACTTGTATCAGTTCACACTTAAAACAGTTTACAATTCTTAAAGAAAGAAGAAAAGTAGTACATTTCAACACAGTTTACTTTAGTCTCTTTAAGATTAGAGAGCAAATTGAAGTTTTTTTTAGATGTGCAAACATTCTTACTGAGTTTCAGACACAATTTAACAAGGTGGGTATTTCAGTCGCATGAGATGTATTTGGGGGTAACTCTTATTGGAGTTCATGCATTGGTGAACATCCCCTATTAAGAAAATACCTAGCATTCATAAGCAATTTGTGTATTTTGCAGGTAAATAGCAATGTTATCAGCTGTGTTATGAAAAGAATGTTTGAATACTAGCAGATACTCTTATTAACATGAAAATAAATGTTTCTATTTGTGTTTAAACAGTATTTTCATTATATAGTGAATAACATAGCCATTTTCTTCAAAACGGACTTGTTGCTTATGGACATATGGCCCTTAGTTCAAAACGTAGGCATGTTCTGAACAGATGTTCAGCAACTCAAAATGAGCTTGAGCTAAGTTTCACCCAAATACAACTTATATGGATGAAAGACATACCTTATAAGTATTCTAAATAAATTGCTGGATTGCTGTTGATTATTACCCAGTGCTTCTGACTCTGTCATGTGATACATCTTTCATTTATTTAAAAGTATTAATTGCAGCTATTTACTGACAAAGTAGCTATTATTTTTGGAACTGTCTTGAAATCTTGTGTACATTGTTACATGTATTCTCATTGTTAGCATTAGTAACAGATAAATAAAAGTGAACATGTTCCTCAAACCCTCTAGTTGTTGACACCAGTAACTTTATCAATTATGGTAAATATTACTTTAGTTTAACATAATTAATTGAAAATGTCATTTAATGTTTGCCTTTCATTATACAGTTTTCATTTTGCTGATGTTGTTATGTAGAAACAACATCTAGTTTTCTGTTTAATTCATTTTTCATTTATTTCAACTGCAGGATGCAAATAATGAAAGAGTGCACTTCAATCTGGGAATGTTGGCCATGGATGACCGGGATATTGCTGGAGCAGAACATTGGTTCCGACAAGCAGTCCAGTTAAAAGATGACTTCCGAAGTGCCCTCTTTAATCTTGCACTCCTCCTAGCTGATGATCATCGCCCACTGGAGGCAGCACCTTTTCTAAATCAACTTGTAAAATTTCATCCAGATCATATCAAAGGATTAATTCTTTTGGGAGACATCTATATTAATAACATAAAAGATCTGGATGCTGCAGAAGCTGTAAGTATAGAGCAAATATTTCATTAAATATAATTTTCTTTTGTGTAAAGTGTGATGGTTTAGTGTTTTAACTATTGGACCATTATTCTGGAAGATCATGGTTGCCATACCCAGTCAATTGTATTAATTTAGGTCTTTTTTGTGATGCCCATTAAAGGATAATAGCATTGTTATTTACAGTATGTAAATACTATTCTTCCTTCTTATTTGCCCCCGCCCCCTCTCTCCTCCACCTCCTCCTCCTCCTCCTCCTCCTCCTCCCCCCCCCCCCCCAACAAATTTGTAGCTAAAATGATATTAGATCCTTTTGTGTGACCTGCTCAATGATTTTATACTTAATGCCACAAGCAGACAACTGATTCCTGGAATTATAACATCTTAGGCAGGTCGCACAAAGACCGATTTATATGCTAGTTCACCAGTATAGACCCTCTTTACATGACATAATTCAACACATCAGCTTTGGAATGCTGTGAAGAGGTCTGAAGCTAAGAGTATTGTATTACAGAAACTAGTCATTAAAAAGTTCTATAACATTAATAGCTGAAGGTGTTTATTTATAAAATCTCTTTTTTCTATATCAGTCTCACTGAAAGACTGTACACATAATTGTTTTCTAAAGTGAGATTTATATCAGACTAGAAATTACTTGGTAGAGTTCTGGGATTGCAGCCGAATAATGTCGACCTCTTGTCACAATATTTGGTTAATGATCTTTCAGTCATATTCAGGTGAGTGTCAGCCACAGGAGGTTGCTAGTCTAGTTCAAGGCAACACTTTCATAGTACAAATTGGAACAAAGACTCGTGTGCAAAAGTGGCTGTTACATGAGGGCCCATTATAGAATTTTGTGCCTTTTACATATACGGTTGTAACTGTGGTGTGCAGGCACATGTGCAAAGGTGAAACTACATGACCGTGCTGTGTCAGAAAGTGCTCTAAAACTCCAATGTCAAATCATAAAATTTTACTGTCACTAGATGTATCATTATGATTAAAATGCTTCCTCTCCTAAGATATGAAATAGATCACCAGGCTCCAAGTTTAGTCCAGTTTAAAACTGCCATCATGATTAATAAAGATCTTGTGCCAAGCATATTTTCACAGATTAATCAATGAACCCCAAAAGCCACTGAAAGCTGGCTAAATCATAAGTGTTCATCGCCATGGACAAAGATATTGATTCTACTGACGTGGAGGTTGGAAGTAACTGTGTAGTTATCTGGGCACGTATAACAGGTCTAAGAGAAGTAAAGTTAACAGTTGGGTGTTTTTACCACCAGTGCACCTGTTAGTAGTTTTAGAGTCATTCAAAGAATGTCTATGCCAGATAGTGCCTAGGTATCTGGGCCATGTAATATTATATGAGGGAAACTTCAACCTTAAGAGTATAGATTGGGACCTCTCTAGTTTTATTTCAGGGGGTACAGACAAGCAGTCCTTAGAGCTACTTTTGGACACATTCTCCAAAAACTGTCTTGAGCACAATGGAAATATTTTAGACCTTATAGCTACGAACAGGCTTGACCTACGATGTCTGTGTAGAGATAGGAGTTAGTGATCATGATATCGTCATAGCGTCAATGGTGATCAAAGTTCATAAAGCAATCAAGAAGGCTAGGGGCATGTTTTTGTTAGGAAGAGCCGATAAGCAATTGTTAGGATCGCACTTAGAAAATGAATGGACATCTTTTAGTTCTGGTACAATGGGTGTAGAGGTATTGTGAACTAAATTTAAATGCAATGTAAATAAAGGGTTAGAGAAATATGTGCCTGTAAATTTGATTAAAGTGGAAAAAATCCACCCTGGTGTAATAATAATGTTAGAAAGCTACTGAGAAAGCAAAGACTGTTGCACTCTCGGTTCAAAAAAGAACACGCAAATGATGACAGGCAAAAGTTACTACAGATTCGTGTGTCTATAAAAAGATCGATACATGAAGCATACAATAAGTGCCATAGTCATACCTTAGCAAACAATCTTTCTGAGAACCTGAAAAAATTCTGGTCCTATGTAAAACCGATAAGTAGGTCAAAGCCCACTATCCAGTCACTTGTTGATCATTCCAGGGCAGTAATAGAAGAAAGCAAATGGAAACTAGAGTTATAAATTTAATCTTTATAAAATGTTTCATGCAGTAGGACTGCATAAATGTATCATCATTTGATCAGCGTACTAACTCCAAAATGGAGGACATAGTAGTAGGTATTTCCGGTGTAGCGAAGCAGCTGAGAGAGCTAAATAAAAAGTCCGCTGGTCCAGTTGGAATACCAGTCTGGTTTTACAAAGAGTATTCTGCGGCATTGGCCCCTTACTTAGCTTGCATTTATCGCAAATTTTTAATTCAGTGCAAAGTTCCTAGTGATTGGAAAAAAGCACAGGTGAATCCCATTCATAAGAAAGGAAAGAGAACTGAACACACACAATTGCACACAATGAACATCGTTCATGTGAAACTCAGTTTGCACTTTTCTCACATGACATCTTGCAAGCCATGGATGAAGGGCAACAGGCAGATTGTGTTTTTCTTTATTTCAAAAGGCGTTTGATGCACTGCAGACAGCTAACGAAGATACGAGCATATGCATTAGGTTCACGTATTTGTGACTGGCTGAAAGACTTCCTAAGTAATAGAACGCAGTATGTTGTTCTCGACAGTGAGTGTTCATCAGAGACAAGTGTATTGTCAGACGTGCCAAAGGGGAGTGTGATAGGACCGCTATTATTTTCTGTCCATATAAATGATTTGATGGGCAGAGTAACTTGTAATTTGTGGCTGTTTGCTGATGATGCTGTGGTGTATGGGAGGGTGTCGTCTTTAATTGATGGTAATAGCATACAGGATGACTTAGACAAAATTTCTAGTTGGTGTGAAGAATCGAAGCTAGCTGTATATGTAGAAAAATGTAAGGTGATGCACTTGAGTAGGAGAAACAATCCCATAACGTTCGAATACAGCATTAGTAGAGCTTTTTGATGCAGTCGCATCGTTCAAATATTTAGGTGTAACATTGCACAGCAATATGAAATGGAACGAACATGTGAGGACAGTTGTGAGTAAGGCAGACAGCCAAATTTGCTTCATTGGGAGAATTTTGGGAAGATGTACTTCATCTGTAAAGGAGGCTACTTATAAAACACTTGTACGACCATGTCTTGAGTATTGCTCAAGTGTTTGGAACCTGCAGCAGAACAGTTTAAAGGTAGACATAGAAGCAGTTCAGAGGCGAGCAGCTAGATTTGTTACTGATAGGTTCAACCAATGCGTGTCACAGAAATGCTCCGGGAACTCAAATGGGGATTGCTGGAAGAAAGACGATGTTCTTTTCGAGAAATTCTGTTGAGGAACTTCCTGGACCCGAAAACCTCAATATCCTCTAGATACTGTGGATGGTGATATTTCTTCCTCCTTAATGCTGTTATAATCCAACATGTAAAATATCCATTATCTTTGAACAACAGACTGTTCCAACTCATTAGCAAGGCTATCTCCTGTTGCACCAACATTTGGAGGTTGCCAGTATTTTGTGCAGGGTGATGACAGCTAGATATTTGCAAATATGTCCATATATACGGACATCCTATAAACGAAATGCCCCAATGTCCCATCCACTTTCCTGCTAAGACATCCAGAAAGTACGAGCAGCCATCCATATTGTAAATAGAAAATCTTATTCGAATGTCAATAATAGAGGATAGATAAACAACTCACTGTAAAGATATTTGCTGAACTACTGACAGGCACATAAAATAGACAATCACATTCACACAATTTCCATCCATGGCCTTCATCAGAAAAAGAAAAATACATCACACAATAACTCAGACAACTATACACACTGACTGCTATCTCCGGCCACTCCAGTACCACAAGCATCTGGACTGTGAATGAGGTGGGGAGTGGTCGGGGAGGTTGTCCTCTATCAGAGCCTTTACAGTCCATCATGCACAGTCCAGATGCTTGTGGTGTTGGAGCAGATGGAGATGGTGGTCGTGTGTGTATAGTTATCTTAGTTATTGTGTGAATGTACGTGTTTCTTTTTCCGACGAAGGCCATGGCCGAAAATTGCGTGAATGTGATTGCCCATTTTACACACCTGACAGTATCTCAGCAAACATCTTTATGGTGAGTTGTTGTCTATCCTCTATTATTGACATTCCATTCTAAGTAGGATATTCTAGTGGATTGAATTCAGGTGTTGCAGATAATGTCACAATTCTTCTTTCCCATGGGGTCAAACTACAAAAGCATCACATCACCAGCAAACACTTGGTTTCAGTTCTGGCAAATGAAGCATCCTTATCTCAAAGTTTTCCATGGAATAGTTCCCAACCAGAAGAGAAATAAAATGGCAACACCACCAGTCTGCTCAAAACATTCATTGTTGACTAAAAATGACATGGTGAAAAACTGTTGTTGTATTGGCAGTGAAGTTTCTGGTGATGAGTGCCAAAGAGTCCTTGAGAAGAACCTTGGTGATGAGTGAGATGACATCAAAGTTCACTAATATATCAGATTCACAAAGTTGAAGTGACTTCAGTCTATGGATAAAATCAGCAGAGTTGTGAATATGATGTGAGCATTTCCCCACAAAATATCTCAGTAAAGACAAGATGTACAGTCAAGTCCTAAGTAGGCACTTTGTAATGCATTAAAAACATACAGTTTTAAGTTCCCTTGCATTTCATACCTACTACTGTGCTCACATTTGTTTTCTCAGTTATTTATATTAGTGTTCCTTCTGAAACTTATGTACATATGTTACATAGTTATTTGTTCAGTTTATGAAATAAATTTCAAAATATGTCTTATCTTCAAATAATTGTGAAATGTCAGATATCCATCCTAGCTGCATTATTCAATATATTGCACATTACTGGTTATTAAGTTTTCTTCATTAATCACAGAGTAGTCCTTTGACCAATTTCAAAATATTTCATTGTATAGAATATATTCTGTTTAGTACTAGGGCCATTACTCATGGATAATATTTTCTGACATTCTGATGAGGTATTGTTGTTCGCAAAAGAAAAATTCTCTGATCAAACAAGTTTCAAGGCATCATTCACTAACACCAAGATCTTCATAAATATAGAGGAAGAGTGTGTTTTCAACTCTCCAACATTATCAATGAAGTATCTCATAATTTACGTAAGCTCTCGAGTAAATACACATTGTTTAAATTTATCCACTTCAAAATGTCAGATTGACTTCTCATTTGTGTTGTATTTACTTTGTAAGTAATAGACTCAGGTTGTGTTTAGGTCAATTAGACCAGTATGTTCTTTTTAATGAAGCAGTTTAATAACTGCTTCCTGTCATTCACAAGACTCTGCCTCTCTACATTTCATATCCTGAAAATATTGCTACATTTTTGTTTATGAAGTTCCTTATCACAAGACTAATTACAGAACAGCTTGTTGGGAGTATTCTTTTGTGTGTCATTCATATGGATTTCGTTCCATATACAGTTTTCATGAGATCGTCTTATTTGTATAATATTTATTATTATTTTGTGTGGCTCATTGGCTTGGTGCAAGTCTTTCAATTTGATGCCACTTCCGCGACTTGTGTGTCCCTAGCCTACCCCGGTTATCCAACTGGGGAAAGGGGGCCTACAGCTTAATGAGGAGAAACATGTAGAGTTCTTCATTTTCTGAGTTCTAAAATTTGATAAGAATCTACTCTACACAGAGGGTAAAAATGCTCCAGTGACCTCTTTTAAGTCCATCTCCTTTAATAGCTAATATATATCTACTGTAGCTCTTAACAACAATTCTACCTGTGCTTCAGAACCCTGCAAGAGGTATTGTATTGTGTTTTATTGTATCATTTTTTCCCTTTGGCAATTAAAATTTAAATTTTAGCATATGTAGGGTGTCACTCTGTATAAGATTATATGGCTGTATGGTTTTGGTACAACTGCTTGTCACTCCCATCCCACCCCTCCTCATATGAGTCACTTCCAATTATTGAGAGAAAATATAGTGTATAGTCTTAAGATTTCTGACTAAACTCAAACACAGTACCTATCCTGACAGTCAGCATTTTACCAATGACACGGATATTGCATGTAATGTATAAATATCATAAATAAATTAGGTTACCATATTTACCCGATTGCAAGCTGACCTCAAAT
Organism: Locusta migratoria; assembly: GCA_026315105.1. Taxonomy (NCBI): domain Eukaryota; kingdom Metazoa; phylum Arthropoda; class Insecta; order Orthoptera; family Acrididae; genus Locusta; species Locusta migratoria. Next base: position 230,543,045 of record CM048749.1, on the reverse strand, counting down.
GCAAGCCGCACCCAAGAAATAAGACTTGGCAAAAAAAAGAGAGAGAGAGAGAGAGAAGGAAAAAACCCTCTGATTTCAAGCTGCACTTAAAAACAAAGAAGATGGATCATTGTGATGTATAGCATGGCCCTTTCCTTGTGATTTACACATTTAAATTACTGTTACATGCAAATGACAGTCGTGAGAAATGACTATATCTATTAACCCTTTCACTGCACATTTACTCTCGGTAGTGGTCGCACTGTGCATGTAATTATCAGGGAAAACTGCAGTTGAAGACATTATCACATGGTGTGTGTGAGTGTGTGTGTGTGTGTACAAGACTGTAGCAGTCCATAATTATTGAGACAAAAATAAGACGCGAAATCTAGTATTGTTGTGTAAAATACATTTGCTTCTTAATCTTAGAAGAGAAAATCATATATGTCTTGAGCACTAAAATGATTAGCTTAAATTTAAGTATGGAGCAGAGAGAGAGAGGGTTAAAATATTTCGCACCTACATGCGACAATCCAGTTGTGGCTTCCTTTGAAATCATTTATCTTCCGTTCTTGGGAAAATTCATGTATTTTCACCTATATAATACGTGCCAGGCACGATTAAATGTGATCTCAGCGAAAGAAATTATTTTTCCCTTAAACTTCGTAGTTTGTGAAAAAAGAAAAGACATGCTTCTTCACAATCAGATACAATGTAGCACTTCACGCACGAAAAATTGAAAGCAGACTGCAAACACTGCAACAGAGGATGAAATCCAGATGTACCATTCACGAAAACTACTTATGGTGGCTTCTAGTGGCAATTTTCAGAACTACCATTCGTAATACGTACTTATGGCGGCTTCTAGCGGCATTTTTCGGAACTTCGTGGAGATTTGCCTCCAAATCTAAGCTGCGGGTTTTTTGACCCGAAAACTGGAAAAAAGTATGGCTTGCATTTGGGTAAATACAGTACTTGTAGCATCATGTTCCTGTAATTGTATTGTATATAACACATCTAGGTTGTACAAATTTGTTTCAGCAGTCATGATATGTAAATGGAATGACATAAATGTACATTTTTTATTGTTCTCTGATAATGTCTTTTCTTCTTTTTTTCCAGTGTTATAAAAGGATTCTGCAACTAGATCCAGAAAATGTCCAAGGGCTGCACAATCTCTGTGTTGTGTATGTTGAACGTGGAAATCTCCTGAAAGCAGAAACATGCCTGCTTCGTGCCCATCGGCTTGCACCTGAAGAAGATTATGTTTTACGCCATCTCAGTATTGTTCAGTCACGTATTAATAAACTGCATCTGAGGCAAGATCCAGATGCTCTAGCAGCGGCGGCAGAAAGTGATGATGGTTTCTCATTTGAAGACCCAGTATCTACTGAGGGCAGACTGCCCATTGAAAATAGGAGCATTGACTCAGCTTCAGCTGAAGGCAGTGAAGCAAAATTGGCTGATAATTCTGCAAATCAAAGACTACACGAGACAGGGCAAAAGAATGTACCTCATGGAAGGAACAGTATTCCTGAATCCTTCAGTCCGGCATTCGTTGAGTACCCCAAGAAAGATACACGTAGGAAGACAGTAATGAGCCGCAACACAGAAATGAATAGGTTGTCATCGTCTTAGCACACAGGAATTATCCTTAATTATTGCAGACACAAAAATACTACAGTATAGATTTTTGTTTGTATGTGAAAGGACTATTTTTGTGCAGCTAACAATGTAAGACTGGAAGGGTGGTGTTGGCACATCCAGTAGTAGCATCAAATGATTTCATTTCACTTCAGACAGAGTATGCTGACACATACAATAGAGTGTCTCCCGTGGTTACAATTTGAGAGAAATTGACTTTATTTAATCAGGCAAAATTATCATTCCAAAATGAATTTTTAACATCTAATGAATTCATTCCTTAAGTAAGTAATGAAGACTCTCGTGGCTTATTTCTCTTTGTGTGTTCTGAAGGATTTTCAATTTTCTGTACCTTCATATATTGAGGCCTCATGTTTTATTGAAAAGTACTTCTTATGAATCTCTCATTCATGATACAGAAGATATTTCTGTTATTATATAGGAACTGAAATAAAACACAGATAATTGTTTAATGGAAGCTTCCAGTCAGAGAAGGAGTACCTGCTCATCTGATGATATGTACAATCCAGTATCTACAGGTCTTAAGTTGCTCATTGAAAATAGGAGCATTAATTAAGCAACAGCTAAAGGTAGTGAGACAATATTGGCAGATAATCCATTAAGTCAGAGACTTTGATGATAGGGAAGAAGAATGTGCCTTCTGAGAGGAATATTATTCCCCAGTCCTTTAGCCCAGCACTTGCATTTGTGGCACACTAATTGTGACCCAGTGGCAGCACGTCGTATGTGTTCACTGGTTCAGTGAATACCTGGAAAAAAGCTCTTCACGAAAAAAAGTAACTAAATAAATAAAAGTGTTTTTAAGCTATCATTCTTCATTTTGTTCTTCTATCATATCATCTTATATGTACATTCAGGTATTTTTAATGCATGAAAAATGTTTTATGTCACGGAGACAGCACATATAAGAGCCATAGCCCAGCTGCCTAATATAGGCGGCAGTGGCCGCAGCACTGCAATGCTCATGCGCGGCTGAGTTTCTAATTCTCTTCTGAACCCCACCCCCCGGAGGCAGCATATGAGTGCTCCCACGGCAAGAAGGAGCGACGGAAAACTCCACTTTTAACATAGGCATTGCAGCTGGTAGACACACCAGCTCCTGTCTGCTCGAACTCTGGTGGTTATGCATGAATGGTCCCAAAGCAAGACAACAGAGCTACTGAATACCTTGCCTACCGCATGCGCAAATCCTCTGTGAAAGTAACATCTGCCTTTCCTATTTATTTTTGGCACATTGAAGTTTCATCAAAAACATGTCATATTTGGTAAAAATATCTTAAAACTATAAATTGGAGAGGCATTGACTGTAAAAGCCTTCATCAGATCCGATAATGAATAATAATGAAGTCACAAGTTTCCACCTAGCAAGAATAGCCATGTGGTTAGTGGCATTGTGCAGTTGTGTCAAAGGTATTGGATTAGAGACCGACTGCAAGCATTTTTTTAAACCCAATCTTCTTTTTAACAGATACGGGAACAACAATGACTTATGTTTTGTCACTTGCCACATATCTTTGAATGTTGTTGTGAATGTGTTTTGATTTTGAGAGTAAATGTCATTTATACTCTTTGTTGTATCAAATATTTCACTGTTTGAATAGAGGTGGGGAGAGCAGCTTTGCACATGCGTAAAGAGATTTGAGCATGCATAACATTAGGATGGGATGCTGTTTACAGTGTCACATGATCCAAAGGTAGCTTGTCTCTTCATCGTAACAGACTCATTTTGTTACAGACACTTAACAGTGTTATCAGTTACTTACTGTCTCTTAGTGTTAATGTGTATATTTATATGTTCTTGGTGTTTATTATCAAAGAAAAATGAATAATGTTTAGTATCTTTTAGAAACAAATTACTCAGCTTTAAGCTTGGAACAAAAGTGTGAAATAAAGAAGCTTGGTAAGGCAACACCTCAGCTCGAGTTGAAGCAACCACAAAAAAACCTAGGTAAGACATTCTGCAGATCTTTTAATGAAAATAGGGAGGGGGGGGGGGAGACAAACAAGGGCACTTTCTCCCGGCGCCATTCACTTGAGATCGAGGGGGGGGGGGGGGGGAGGTGCCACTATCAATATCCGGCACTGAAAGAAGAGAACCCCCAGTCATCTGAAGCACCATCCGCCACTGATGTGACCGCTATGCTACTTTTTAGGAGTTGGGAAGAAATTCAACCTTACAGTAGCTTATCAACTTGAGCTTGATCAAGTAAAGGGTATAGGATGAAGTCCTTCATTGTAATACATTGCATTTTATCATTTTGTCTGCTTGAAAATTTGAATCATTGTTGTGTCAGGCTTAGAAAAGGATCATTGCATTTTTATACAAAAGAACTAACAAACAGTAAATATTACCTATTTAAAATTTAAACATTATAACAAAGTTGACAGTCGTCAAAGCACATTACCTGACTGGTAAAACTGACAAAATATGACACACTGTCAGGTAATAATCTGTTAATAGAATTTGTAGGTTTCATGACTGTCAAACGAATTCTATATGGTTGAACATGCAAAGGGAGACAAAAATATAAAATTTGTCTCTATTTAAGTAATAATCAGAACAGTCTTATCATTACCTCTCCATTCCCTTGTGGAAAAGGTTTTAAGCAGTAGATATGTACTAGTGACGATAATATGAATTCAAATATAAATTGTTTTCAGTTCTTTAAATATAATTTTTTATGAAAATTTTTTTTCACTTATCACACTTTTCATGGATTTATCTGTAAATGGATACTTCCCTTTTGAAAATAACAAGGCAATTAGATTTTGCATACTCTGTCTGAAACTTTTAATACTGATCTGCATTTTGCCACACACCATCACTTTTTATTAATTTTTTTGTATTTTGTTAGTTTGGTAATTACTCCAGCATTGCAATGATAAGTCATTTCTGTGATTCAGATCACATTGGAACAAAACTGATGTGGATGAAAGTATATGGCCCTTTTTCCCATCCCATTATTTTCTGCTATTTTAATTTTATAATACTCATGTTCTAATACTTGAAGCAGAAACTAAGTGGTAGCAAGCAGTTAGTTGATGATTGTTTTCCATAACTTTATCCTGTGTAGATTGTATTTGTTTTGTAAACAAAGTTTTTAAAGAAATTTTCTGCTCATTTCTAAGGAGTAACTAGTTTTCTGGTGTATACTAATATTATCACAGTTTTAGTGCACAGTAAGATGAGTTCCTATTGCTTTAGCATTTTATGAAATGCATTATTGGCATATAAGTGTAGTACAACTTTTCAGTATTTCAATGTACGGTTTCAGAATATTTTTAGAATTGTGATTCAGCTTCTTATTTTTCTTCTAACAGTAAGTTTTTCTTGTGCAATAGTATTTTAGTTGAGAATGAGATGGCATTTATTTTTAATGTTGGCAATGGACAAATAAAGATGCTTCCTATTTCCTCTGAATATGAGTGTGTGTATGTGTGTGTGTGTGTGTGTGTGTGTGTGTGTGTTTTGGGTGTAAGGCAGCTAGTGTACTGGTGGAAGGTATTAACACTGTTGTTCCTGTTACATTTGTTCTTACAGTTACAGCAGTGTTGATGTAGTCTTTTTGAAATATTACTGCATATAGAAGTAAGTTCAGCTGCCAAGATGTACTGGAAGGCTGATGTGAATTGTAAGATTTTTTTATACAAACAACTATTTTTCAATTTCCATTAGTCTGTAAATTGTGGCTGTATATGGAATTAATCTGCAAATCAAATAATAAACATACACAATTTGTTTTCTGTACAATGTTACATGTAATTTTTGTTGTATACTTTAAAGTGTTCAAAATGTTCCCAGGAGTACTTCCTTCAGACTGATTAATGTTGTTGTTTATGTTTTTGAATAGCGTATCTGACCGTGTCAGTATTTGCACTGTGTTAGTCATTGTAGGTTTGAAGAGTCATTAGTTTAAAAGGTTGAACATTTCTACAGTATAGCCAAGACTTCCATACTTCATGGTTTTTCCTTATTTCATATGATCTGTTTTCCCAGCCTTCCTGTTTGTTATAAATAATGCATACTTAAGGAATTCAATCAATTTGCAATGTGAAATAAAATCTCATGAGGAACTGAATGCTGAAGAGGCAAAAGGTCAATATTCTTGTAAATCTTGTGCGCTTTGTCTTCAAATAGGATTCAGAAGTCTGTTTGTTAAGTGACAGGTATAAAGTTAGACTGAAAGTTTCACATACAGAGATTGATTACAATATCAGAGTTGTTATGATAAAATTATTAATTTTTTAAGACTCTGTCAAGAAATTTAGTAAATGTTATGCACTATTATGATCAACTTACCGTTATCAAACAATCTTAAGCCCTAATCACCTTTCCTTTGTTTACTTCTCACATGAGTTAACATGTCTGCTCCTCTTATCTGTCACTGCTCTTAGTCTTATAATTACTGCATCAGAATAAGGTCTAAGCTACAAATTGCACACATATGGGTGATATTTTATGAACAGAAACACTACAGGAAATAACTGAAGAGCAGTAAGTGATCTGAACTAAAAGCTTGATGGATTTTTTTAAATATAAATTCAGGGAACTTTTTGAACTGTGAAGTGCAATTTCTATTTTTTTAAAATTTCAGTTCGTTTCATTTCAGTCTTATATTTTGGTACTCCTTCTTTACATGTGGATTATGCCATTCAGATTTCAGTATTTACTAATCAGAGTAAGTGTGATAGTTCACCTCTCAGTTTAAACACTGATTCTTAGGCAGTGACATATAAAACTTGTATTGAATGAACTTTTGTACTGAGAGGGTAGGTCTTGTGATTCCAGAGCACACACAGATGATTTTTAAAGAATATAAATATTTATATATATATATAAATGTGTATATGGTGCCTTGTACAAATGAAAATTTCTAAGGCAAAGATGAGTTTTTGTAAGATATGATAAATATTTTTATATGTTTGTGAGAGCTAAATGTTCAGGAAGCTAATAAAATTATATGTTAAATATAGCTGCTAAAATGAAATATTTAAGTGGTGTTGAAGGTTTAATGAAATATAGATTAACCTTAAAAGAATAGTATAGGTGCAGTGTGATAAATGTGTTTTGTATTCATTGTATGTACACTGTGTTGTATGTAACTGTAGTTTTATATGGGAGCAGTTGGATATCAAATTTTGATCAGTTTTCTTACTCTACCAATTGTTCTTGTGTTGGAATTTGACTTTTTGTCATCGTTGGGCTTCCTTTATAGTTAATGAAAATCCTTTCCTGCTTCATAAAGGAAATATCACTTTAAATTGTTCTGAAATATATCTAAAAGATGGCCATAACACTTAGTGTTCTTAATTACATTGTGATTGTGAAAGAACTCATTTTGTACATTGTGAATTGTATAGAAGAAAACTGATCAGGTTCTATCCAATTGCCTTATTAAATGTTTTCTGCCAACTGCAAACTATTGAAACAGCTGCTAATATGATTGCTCAGAGATCTATTTTCAAAAAAATATAGCAGACAAATTTTATCTTATACATGAACAGATGGTCCCATTGGACATTGGGAGATAAAGTATTTCATTGCTTTTCTCAATTCAATAATCATAATCTGTTTCATTTTAAAGGGTTTGTTCTTTGTGCAAGATTGCTATATTTTGAATCATTACTTTTCCACAAAGGCATTTCCGGTCAGTGTAATGTCAGTGGTTAATTGATTCGGTCTAATCATTTAAAGAAATACTGTATACAGCTATTAATATTGATTGTGTCACCAGTCCGTATTTTATTACAGCAGTTGTAATTTATACTACTTAGCGAACTGTTTATTTGCTTTTTCTTTCATTTTAAATTTTCTGTTATTGAAATATAAAACTACAAAAAAGCTGATGAAAAATCCATTATGGTTAGGGCAATCAGTATAAAATACTTATTAGACTATAATGTACAATCCAATAGGATGCATCATGCATGTTATTGAAAATTATAGCATCATGTAATGTCAGCTGTGACAATCCTTGTTCCAGGAATGAAACATAATTATATACAGAATGTGAAAAGAGATTTCAAAATAAAGAAAATAAATGTATATGGAGAAAGTCCACTGTCCAGTTTAGAAAAATAAAATAAAATTGATATATGTATGCAGAGAAGTGTGGACTGCATTGTCTAATTGTGACAGATGTAATAAAATCCAGAATTGTGTTATACTTTAAATCACTGTGTAATTTATAATAAAAAATAAAATTGTATGCTGGACGTGTACTTTGGAGTTGTTTACTATTCATGAACTAGAACTGTTACACTTCCTTTTTCAGTCCTTATTCCACTTTAGCATCTTCCTTTTATCATTAACCTGTCAACTGTTTCAGATACCATTACATAAAGTTCAGGTACTTGTCCAATATTGATTAAAATTAGAACAGAATTTATAAGTTGTATCAAAATGAAAATTCATTTTAGAAAAAGAAATATGAGAAATAATTGCTGTCCAGTACATACCATTAGTACTGCCAAAATGCATTTATAAGTGCTCAAAACTATCTGTCTCATGTCAGGGATGAAAGAGAGTGAGGTTAGGTTGAAAAAGAGAGGACTGTTGGAAGAAAGAGTGTAAGGGCAATGATTGATTTAACTAAATCAGGGACTATTGAAAGATCGGTTGCTGTTAGTTACCAGAAAATGTACTGTTGACTACTAGTCTGGCATCTCGGGCCTGTATGGTTTAAATTAATATAAATTGACAATAATTTCACTACTTACAATGTGAACATCTTTTGTGGTATAAATACTATTAATATAATTTTATTTATTTAAAATTTACTTTTGAAATACACAATTTTTATAGTTTTACTTTTGACCTTTATTCTGATTGCAAATTTGTGCAGGGTCTTCAGACAATAGCAGAATGATCCAGACAAACAGGTTTAGTCCACTTATATCATTTGACTTTCTCTTGGTCCTTACACTACAAAATATGCATATAATCACCTTTCCTTAGCTTATGGTATCTCTGCCCCTTTTAGATACAGTACTATTAATGATTTCTTTGTCTACCTTGCCCTTGCTAATTCCTTCTCCAAATTGATGATGAAAATATTGATTGCCAGCATAATCCAAATGGTGTATGTATTTATTATACTTACACACGTTTAAGAATTCCACCAATTGCCAGCTCACAGGTTTTTCCTGCTATAGCATCGCATCTTCTGGCCCATGGTCCAGTGTGGCATTGTATGTCATTACAACTTGAGGATTCTTAACTTGTGATGATAACCTGCAAAAATGAATTCCGTCTGGCAGTATTTGCTAACAAAGTGGCAAACCCCTTATATAATAAACCATTTGAATATCTTGGGTCGAGCTAGGAACCAGTAGTGTACAATGTTACACTACAACACTCTGTAGCGTATGCAATTCCATCAAGAGCAAATAGCCTGTGCTGCTCATAGTGGGATTCATTCTTCTACTTGATAAAGCACTTCCACACATCTGCAGGATCTCGCAAAGTGTACTGGCCAAGTTCAAGTGGGAGTAGGTTGAGCATCTGCCCTACAGTCTGGACATGTTGTTCTGTGACTTCCATCTGTTTGGTCCACTAAAAGACCATCTCAGAGAGAAGTGCTTCAATTCAGACAACAAACTGTAGGGCACAGTAGAAGACTGGCTCTTGGGAATTTGGGAACAGGTAATCCTTCAGCTCATTAAACAGTGGGATAGTTGTGCCCAGGCCTTACACTGAAAAAGACTTCAAATATACCCGCAGTTTAGTTTTGTACCTTTTCATTTGAACTCCCCTCATAGGTATGAACAGCAACCTCAAAATGTAACCACCTGTTTGCCTACAACCCTAAAATGTAGGCATCCTTAAGGGTAATTTCCCACAACTTAAAAACTACTCTCATTGGTTCCAAATTATCACTTGAGCAACTTTCACATCAGCCTGTCATATTGTCAAAGCAGAATAAATTCAGAATAGAATGGAAGCGTTTGTGAGACATAATTTTATTGAACAATGGTCAGTCATTCTCAACTCTCCAAAGCTGATGATATCCTCGTATCTTGACTTGGAAACTCCAGTCAGGATCAAAACATCAATAAATTTTCTCTTTTCGTGCAAATCCAACCAGTCCTCAAACAGTTATCATCTTTATTGGTCCACATACACACTTTTCCAATGAAGTGTGTACAAAAGCAAAACATAAATCAAGATTTGCCATTTTCACAGTTCCTAATCGAATATCTTGTAGGTCGCTATCATTTTTCAATATATCCTTTTTCTCTGCCTACTAGAAATTTCAGTGTGAGAAACTGTAACCCATGTTTCATTCACAGTAAAAGAAATAAAAAAGTCACACTTGCCAGAATTTGCACAGAAAGCGACACATACTTGATTATCGTCATCATCATCATCGCTGGAAGATTGGTATTCACTAGGTGTGTTTTCCAAATCAGAAGACTGCTCCAACAAAACAATTCCATTATTTCCTCAACTGATATTCCTCTTCTCAGTAACATCTTCAGTTTGCAGAACAGACATACGTTATTAAACAATGCACTAAAATAAGCATGTGCTTATCACAAGGAGAAAAGAATAACAGTGCAAAAAAAAAACAATGGCAAATGATGTAACAGGTGGTGCACAGACAAGCATCTGGTTGCTCAAAAATTGCCTGTGAGTTCCGTATCTACATCTGCCTTCATGCTTCACAAACCACAGTAAGATATTAGGAACAACTACTAATCTTTTCCTGTCTCATTACACTCCCAAACAGAATGAGGGAAGAATGAATGCCCCGTAATGAGGTGTTGTCTTGTGGTCTTTACGCAACATTTAAGTTGGTATAAGTTGAATCGTTGTATAGTAAGCTTCAAATTCCAGCCTTCTAAATTTCCTCAATACTGTTTCTCGATAAGGTTGTCATCTTACCTCCAGCAGTTGCCATTTGAATTCCTGAAGCATCTCTGTAACACTCGTGCATTGATCAAAACTACCAGTAATAAACCTAGCAGCCCACCTAAGAATCACTTCTGTGTGTTCCTTTAAACCAGTCAGATGGGGATTCCGAACACCTGAGCAATACTTAAGTTGGGGCAGCCCAAGTGTTTTATATATGCTCTACTTTACAGGTTATGATGATTTCTGCCTATTTGATAGTACAGAACCGCCACAACTTTAGAATAGTAAGTTACATCACCTGAAATACAGGTTATCCCACATTGACAGCCAGCCTGCTTACAGCCTATAATTATTAATCATGAATTGCCTAAGGTTTTCTTTGTCATAAGAACTACAAATTTTGCATCAAAAACCAAATTTTATTGCATCGGTGACTGTATATATTACAAAGACACTTCAATGGATTGACAAACTGACTAACAAACTTACTGACTTTGTGCCACAACACATGCATATATATATAGACAATGTTGATTTCTAGAATGAAGTTGGAACCATAACATTCCTGAGTTACAGTTCTGTGATTGAATTAGACACTTTTCACAAATAAGATATATAACAGATTATTCAATATAGACAAAGACCCCCATGAACCACAGACATTGCCGAGGTGGGGTGGCTTGTGTGCCTCAACGATGCAGATAGCCGTACCATAGGTGCAACCACAGTGGAGGGGTATCTGTGGAGAGACCAGACAAACGTGAGGTTCCTGAAGAGGTAGTTCAGTAGTTACAGAGGCAACAGTCTGGATTATTGACTGAGCTGGCCTTGTAACATCAGCTAACATGGCTTTGCCTTGCACTTACTGCGAACGGCTGAAAGAAAGAGGAAACTACAGTCATTACATCTCCTGAGGACATGCAGCTCTACTGTATGACTATACGATGATGGCGTCTTCTTGGGTAAAATATTCCGGAGGTAAAATAAGTTTCCCATTCGGATCTCCAGGCGGGGACTACTCATGGATGATGTCGTCATCAAGAAAAACAAAACAGGCATTCTACGGGTCGGCCTGTTCTAACCCTTAATCGCGTTGGTAAGTTAGAAAATTTGAAAAGAGAAATGGATAGGTTAAAGTTAGATATGATAGGGATTAGTGAAGTTCGGTGGCAGGATGAACAGAATTTCTTGTCAGGTGAGTACAGGATTATCAATACAAAATCAGTTGGTGGTAACGCAGGAGTAGGTCTGATAATAAATAAGAAAATAGGAATGCGGGTAAGTTACTATGAACAGCATAGGGAATGCATTATCGTAGTAAAGATAAACATGAAGCCAACACCGACCAGAGTAGTGCAAGTTTATATGCCAACTAGTATGGCTGATGATGAGGATATCGAAAAAATGTATGAGGAGATAAAAGAAATCATTCAGAAAGTTAAGGGAGACGAAAACTTGATTGTGATGGTAGACTGGAACTCGGTAGTAGGAAAGGGAAGAGAAGGAAATGTAGTAGGTGAATATGGACTGGGAAAAAGGAATGAAAGAGGAGATCGCTTGGTAGAATTTTGCGCAGAGCACAATTTAATGATCACCAACACTTGGTTTAAACATCATGAAAGAAGGCTGTATAAATGGAAGAGACCAGGAGACATAGGAACGTACCAGATTGACTTTATAATGGTAAGGAATAGATTTAGAAACCAGGTTTTAAACTGTAAGACATCTCCAGGGGCAGATATAGACTCTGACCATAACTTATTGGTTATGAACTGCAGATTAAAACTTAAGAGACTGCAGAAAGGTTAGGAGATGGAACCTGGACAAATTGAAGGAACCAGAGGTGGTTGAGAGTTTCAGAAGGAGCATTAGGCAAGGATTGGCTGAAACGGGGGAAAGTAATACAGTAGAAGAAGAATGGGTAGCTCTGAGAGATAGGGTAGTGTAGGCTGCAGAGGACCATAAAGGCAGAAGGTCAAGGGCTAATAAAAATCCCTGGAACACAGCATATACTGAACTTAATTGATGAGAGGAGAAAATATAAAAATTCAACAAGTGAAACAGGAAAAAGGGAATACAAACGTGTGAAAAATGAGATTGGCAGGAAGTGCAGACTGGCTAAGCAGGAGTGGTTATAGGACAAATGCAGAACCGTAGAAGAATGCATAACTTGGGGAAAGATAGATACCGCCTACAGGAAAATAAAAGAGATATTTGGAGATAAGAAAAGCAGCTGTATGAATATCAAGAACTCAGACGGAAAACCAGTACTAAACAAAGAGGGGAAAGCTGAACTGTGGAAGGAATATATAGAGGGCCTATACAAAGGAAATAAACTGAAGGCAGTATTCTAGAAATGGAAGATGAAGTGGAGGAAGATGCGATAGGAGATATGATACTGCGAGAAGAATTTGACAGAGCGATGAAGGACTTGAGTCGAAACAAAGCCCCTGGAGTAGATGATATTCCGTCTGAACTGCTGATATCATTAGGAGAGCCAGTCGTGAAAAAATCACCTAGTATGCAAGATGTATGAGACAGGGGAAATACCTTTCGACTTCAAGAAGAATATCGTAATTCCAATTCCAAAGAAAGCAAGTGCAGACGAGTGTGAAAATTACAGAACTATCAGTTTAAAAAGTCATGGGTGCGATATACTAACACGAATTATTTACAGACGAATGGAAAAACTTGTGGGATCCAACCTCGGGGAGATCAGTTTGGATTTAGGAGACATGTAGGAACACGAGAGGCAATACTCACATTACGACTTATCTTAGAAGATAGGCTAAGGAAAGGGAAACCTACGTTTTAGCGTTTGTTGATTTGGAGAAAGCTTTTGACAATGTCGACTGGAATACACTCTTCCAAATTCTGAAGGTAGCAGGGGTAAAATATAGGGAGCGGAGAGTTATATTCAACCTATACAAAAACCAGACATCGGTTATTGGAGTCGACGGGGAAGAAAGGGATGCAGAGTTTGGGAAGGGAGTAAGAAAGGGTTGTAGCCTTTCCCCAATGTTGTTCAATCTGTACATTGAGCAGTCAGTGAAGGAATGGAAGGAGAAATTTGGAGAGGACATTAAAGTGCAGGGAGAAGAAATATGAACATTGCAGTTTGCCGGTGACATAGAAATTCTGCCAGAGATCGCAAAAGATCTGGACGAGCAATTGAATGGGGTGGACATTGTCTTGAAAGCAAGATACAAGATGAACATTAACAAGAGTAAAACGAAGATAATGGAATGTAATGACAGAAAATCAGGAAATGCTGAAGGAATTAGATTAGGTTATGAGACAATAAAAGTAGTAGATGAGTTTTGTTATTTGGGTAGCAAGATAACTTCTGAAGGCCAAAGTAAAGAAGATCTTAAATGCAGAATGGCTTTGGAAAGAAAAGCGTTTCTAAAGAAATGAAACTTGTTAACATCCAATATTAATTTAAATGTTAGGAAGTCCTTTCTGAAAGCAGTGTAGCATTGTATGGGAGCAAAACGTAGACGATAAGGTGTTCAGATAAAAAGATGATAGAAGCTTTTGAAATGTGCTGCTACAGACAAATGATGAAAATTAGATGGGTAGATCACGTAACTAATGAGGAGGTGCTTAACCAAATCAGGAAGAAAGGGAGTTTCTGGCATATACTGACTAAGAGAAGGGATAGATTGGTTTGACACATTCTGAGACATCAAGGAATTGTCAACCTAGCATTAGAAGGAAGCGTGTGGGGTAAAAATTGTAGAGGGAGACCAAGGGACAAATATAGTAAGCAGATTCAAAAAGATGTTGGTTGCCAAATTTATTCTCAGATGAAGAGACTTCAGCAGGTCTTGGCAGCCTGGAGAGCTGTATCAAACCAGTCTGTGGACTGAAGACCACAACAACAGACAAAGACAATTTTACAAATAGTTATATGAGGCGCGTCCAGAAAGTAAGTTCTGTTTGGTAATAAAATGAAATTTTACACAGATACAGAAGAAATTTTTATTGCACAAAATTCTACAACTCTTAAACTACTTTTTCACATAACTTCCAAAAGTTTGTGGGCACTTGTCATAGCGTGCCACAAGTTTTGCATGCATCCCTTACAGAACTTTGCCGCCTGTGTATTCAACCATCTGGTAACAGATCTTTATCATCGTTGAAGTGTTGACCACCAAGAACAGATTTTAGGTCTAAGAAGAGATGAAAGTTGCTAGGACAGAGGTCCGAGCTGTATGGGGGATGATCAAACAGGTCCCATTGAAATTTCCATAAGAATTGTTTGGTCACATTTGGTGTGTGAGGTCAGGCATTATCGTGAAAAAAAAAAATCTTTTGACAGTTATCCTCTTCTTACACCTAAAATCTGTCCTTGGTGGACAACACTTAAACAATGATGACGAGCTGAAAGAACATGTTACCACATGGTTGAATACACAGGCGGCAACATTCTATGAAAAAGGCACACAAAACCTTTTGCCATGCTATGACAATTGCCTACAAAATTTCAGAAGCTATGTAGAAAAGTAGTTTAACAGTTGTAGATTTTTGTACAATCAATATTTTTTCTGTATCTGTACCCATTCATTTTATATAACCAAACGGATGCACCTCGTATAATGGATGAAAGTAGAAATTAGCTATGTATGCAAAATACAACAAGTGCAGTATGGATTTGTTTACATAATTGAAACTGTTCAATAATAAAACAACCAGAAAGTTTTGCTACAAACAGGTTGTGGTAAACTGTTTAGTGTATTTTAGATAACCTCAGGAAATGTTAGTAAGTATGTTCTTGTAGTAACATGAATAATTGCATAATGTTACAAGACAACAATAACACTGTTATTACAAGATTTTTGTAAACTAAATAAACAAAGGTAATTTGACAGAATGGTCAAGACAATAAAGTTAAAGGTATGACGAAGTACTTTCCTAATATTATTTTCATTGCACTATATTTGTGCAGTGTTGAAAAGACTTCTGGTCTGGAACAATACATTTCTAAATACTAATTTCATTAATATTGTGACAAATTTTTGAATGAAAATAAAGTACTGACACGTATGTCACCTGTAGGTATAAATTGACTTTACAATGGTAATCCTTCCACTGTTACGTACTTTGATGCAAATGTTATCCATTACTTCATTGGCCAAAACAAATGGTTTTCCTATTGCTAAATCTATTACAAGGTTTTATCACTGCCACCTCTTTGAATCAGTATTACTTCAATTAAAATAAATTAACCTGACTCAAAATTATTAAAATTAATCATTGTTGTAGTGTACTTAACTTCTGCTTTGATAATTAAATCCTCTATAATCATGACAAAATAACTTTCATAACAATGGGTGGTATACTCAGTGATTGACAAGTCCATTTTTTATAATTCTCCGCACTTCGAAGTGCGGCAGCTGGAGGTGATGGTTGTATGACTGTGTTGTCTGATTGTATGAGTGTTCTATTTTCTGAAGAAGGCCATGGCCGATAGCTGAAAGTGTTGTATGTGTGTGTCTTTTGTATGTGCCTGTAACAGCTCGTCACCACATCTTTGCAGTGAGTTGTGAACTAAACTTAATGATGTGTTTCTGTCAAGTCCACAAATACTGTGTGTTATGTAAACTGATTTTTAATAAGGGAAGGTATTTTGTAATAGCTAAATAAAAGAAAGGTATCAGTGGGTTCAGTATGTACTCACTCTGGTCATTACATTACAAGGTAAAGCACATCTTTCCAAAATTCACCTAATAAACTGAAGTCAACTATCAGCCTTACCCACAACTGTCCCTTCGTGCTTCTTCTAATTATTCTCATCTTGTAATGTGACACCTAAACATTTAATCAATACAACTGCATCAAGTAGTGCAATACTAATGCTGTATTTAAATATTATGGGATTGTTTTCCTTACTAATCTGAATCACCTTACATTTTGCTACATGCCATTCCTCACACAAACTAGAAATTTTGTCTATGTGGGAGGAAATGTTCACTAACACTTTCTTCTTCTTCAGCTTCATTAGAAGCCTTCAGGATCATGTGTGGCTTGTTTTGCTTGTATTCATTCTTCCCAGTACCACCTCTCCATTCTCTTACTTCTTCTGTTTCTTTCTTCTTCTGTCTATTCTTCTTCCTGTCCTGCACCAGTGCCTACAGATTCCTTTCGTTTATTCCTACAATCTTCTAATCATCTCTAACTTCCTTCACACTGTTGTTCCCTGTATGACATGTTGCATTCCATATCTTCTTAGTCAACCTCTCATTGTCCATCCTCATGACGAGCCCAAAAAAATCGTAACCTCCTTTTCCGTATCTCGCTCAATATAGGTTCAAAATTTTCGTACAGTTCCTATTGTGTTCTGTGTATCCAGATTCCCCATTGTTTTTCTTTGCCCCACATGTCTCTTAAAATTTTCCACTCCTCCTCTTCCAACTGTACACAAGCTCTCTTACCATGTGTTATCATTTCTGATGTACACAGTGCAGAATTTCTTACAGCTGCTGTGTAGTGTCACAATTTGGTATTCCATGACAGATTTTTCTTGTCTTATGTTGGTTTCACTGTGTACCAAAGCTTCTGCAAGAGCTGTGCCTGCTACTGTGCTACTGCTGCTCTGTATCCCACCAGTTACCTTCACTTCCAAATATCAAAAACTCTTGACTTTTTCAACCACTTTGCCTTCCAGTCAGACCCAGTGTTCAATGTCTTAGTCTTGTTATCTGCAATCTTTAGTCCAGCTTTTTCTGCGACTTTAGCTAGATTTTTAGTGCTGTCCTTGCCTCTTCTTCTGTCTCATTTAACAGTGCCACGTCATCTGCAAATGCCAGACATTGCACAGTTGCATTATGTTTGACCTTGTACCCTATTTGCACACCTTTGATCTTCATATTACTACTTTGTTCTCTCCTCTGTCTCACTACTTCATCCAAGACCAGGTTAAATAAAACTGGTGATGTCCATCCCCTTGTTGGACTCCAGTTTTTATTTCAAAGCTATCTGACAGTGTACTGTGATGTCTGATCCTGGCAGAAGAGTCACTCAACATTTCCTTTATTATTGCATGTGTTGTAGGATCCAGTCCTCTGTCTTCCAATACATCAAGCAGAGTACTTCTGTCAACTGAATCGTATGCCTTTTTGACTGTGTTTGGCAGCCAGAGATGGCTGACGTGTGTGGATGAATGTGCCTGAGTGATTGTGTGTATGAGTGTTCTCTTTCTGAGGAAGGCCGTGACTGAAAATTTAGAATTGTACGTGTGTTTGTATGTCTTATTTGTGTCTCTCGGCAGCTCAACATTCATTTTTACGGAGAGTTGTTCCCTATCTACATATTATTATTAACATTCCTTACTGGACCTTCCACTGTTGTTACTTTCATATTTATCCAGATATCCATTATTATATTGAACATACTTCTTTCTATTTCAGGCCACTTGATCTCTTCAGCACAGATACCATCATTTACTGATGCCTTGCTGTTTTTGAGGTTTATAATTGCCTCTGTTACTTCTGCTCTGGTGGGTGCATTCTCTAGACTATCCTGACTTTCAGCATTCATCATTCAGCAAAACCCTAAAATATCTAGCCATTTTCTTGCACACCTCTTTCTTACCTAGCTTTATTGTGCCATCTTGTCCTATTATGAATGGTTCTCTCGTCTTGAAGCCATTAATTCTGCTCTTCACTTCTCTGAAAAAGACTCATGATTTGTGTTTCTTGAAGGCTGTGTTTGCTTCTTCAAGTTTCTCATTCCATCTACTTCTCTAGGCATTTGTGATCGTCTTGCTAGCAATTTTTCTTGCATTCTGAAAATTCGACCAGTCTGCTACCTTTTTGTAGGATAGCTATTTCATCCATGCTTTACTCCTGGTCTTGACTACATTCTTGCATTCATCTGTCCACCACTCATGTTTCCTTTTCTGGTTTTTAGCAGCCAGTCCCACTGCTTCTTCTTTCATCATATCTCTCACTCTCTTCCAATCACTCTGAACTACCATTCTCTTCACATACTCTTCTCTGCATTCTTTTTTTTTTTTTTTTTTTTTTTTTTTTTCAGAAGATCTAGGTTGATTCTATGAGTATTTATGGTACTACATTTCTTCACTCTGTTGGGTATCCATCTGCATTTTATTTCAGTAAGGTAGTGATCTGATTCCATTCTGCTACTTTTCCTCTCCAGGGCTGACCCACATTGTTTTCTTGCTTGCCTTAGCTTTGTAATGGGTTGTCATTATCCTAATCTTATGTCTCCTACACAAGTCAACTAATCTCTCACCATTCTTGTTCGTTCTCTTGTGGACTGGACAACCTTCCACTGGACCCCTAAACTTCCTTTCCATGCCTATTTGTGCGTTAAAGTCTCCTAGCAAAATAGTGACATCTCTTTTGTCCACATCTGCCATTACCTTATACAAAGTGGAGCAAAAATGTTCAGTTCCTGCTTTGTCTTTCTCTTCTCATCATTAGTTGGTGCATGTACATTTACTATGTTTTGTTTCCTATTTTCATTATTGAATATGATAGTCTTTCATTTATGCCCTTCCACACAGTTATACTATTCAGGCATCTGAAATCTACTACAAAGGCTGTTTATGGTTACTTTAACCTCACAACAGCAGGTTTCCCTTTCAGAACCACATATCCTTCTGATTCCATCATGCTTTCATCTCTAAATCTTGTTTCTTGTAGTGTCAGTATACCAATCTTGAGTTCTCTCATACTGTCAAGAACTTGCTTTAGCTTGCCCACCTTCATCATTGTATGTATGTTTATGGTTCTCATTTTAAAAGTCTGTTTCAGTCTGATTTTGTGTGCATGGTTTAGATTGCAGATACAGATAGGTTCACCATTTAGTATCACACATGATGCAGGCTTCCCAGAATCTGATAGCCTGCTTGCATTGACTGATGTCAATAAGGGATTAGGCCCCTGGGGTATATTTGTAATTATCATATGCTTCATGACTGCTTCACAAGCTGAAGTTTTGACTTTGGCTAATGCATTTGCAGTAGTGTGGTTACAACTGAGGTGGTTAGCCCCAGAGGATGCCCCACTGGAGTACAGATACCTTTTGTAGCCGCCACACTGGAGTACAGAAGCCACTCTGTTCTGATAAGGTTCATTTGCCTTGATGACAATTGGAATTCACCAAATCTGCTTTGAAATGACTGGCCATCTCTTCCGATCATGAAGCCGTTGACCTTTTCTTGCTACAATTTAAATGAAAATGGTAAATAAAAAGGATAAGCTTAGGACAGGAGACAGGTTATCGATAGGTCATTATGGGACACACTTGGTCTGGCTCCTCCCCTTTGACCTGTCTGGCGTGGGTGATCCTGCTGGCAGCTACACTATCACTGACATAGCCCTCTGTATCCATAACACGCAAACCCTACTCGCCCACACGGACAGTGCTACGTTAAGGCCGTGTCCCCATAAGAGGTCACTAACACTTTAACATGAGCCATAGATTAATTTTTATAATTTTTCCCCAAAATTATGACTGATTTGAAAAATTAATAAAAGTCATAAAGTGTCATTAAAATAAAATTTAATGTTACAAATAGAGAAAATTTTCAACATCATGGACGGGCCTCTGAAGTCCGATGGTAGGTAAAGACTTAATGTGGGCCTTTTGGGAGAATATGGAAGGTTAAGCAGGACTGCCACATGCGGGACTTTTGTTTGAACAAGGCCAGACATGTCTGTGAAAGATACATAAGTATAAGATTTGGGAACATTGTCATGAGATTGGTAAAAACTGGTTACTTGGGATGGTGAGATGCTTAGTTCTGCACTGACTACTGTCAGACAAATAAAGATTGATGAAGTAGTATGTCCACTGGTCAGATGTACTTTTAATGGAAAGTCCAGGTTGAAATCCAACAGTATTTGGAGTTCGGCGGTTGATGATGATGATGGTTGTGTGAGTGATGCCTTTTCTGACAAAAGCTAGTAGAAAGCTTTAGTTCTGTGAGTAGGACTGTTTTTATGTGCCTGTCACAGCACAGCATATATCTTTGGAGTGAGTTGTAAAATACCATCATTATATTGCTGATTTCCAAGCTGGACTTCTTTCCACTTTAGTTAAAAAAGTATACATACATTCACATAATCAATCAGTCAAAACTCAGTGACTGGGAAAGGAAAGGGAAAGGATACAGCACAAGGCTGGGGATAGAATATTCCACATCACCTGAGAGCGTAAAGGTACTGATATGTGGGACTGTAGGATGCAGCTGGACTGGGATGCTGTAACAGGTGGGCAATCAGGGGAGCAAAATGAGGAGGTACAGAGAAGAGGGAAGGAAAAATATTTGGGGGAGAGAGAGAGAGACATGAACTAGGGAGGAGGTAACTATTAGGTATGGGTTTAGGGATGATATGTTACCTTAGGTTGTGGCCAGGAATGTGTTTAATTGTAAACCCCATAAATGGAAATCAGAGAAGCTGGTGGTGGAGGGGAAGATTCATATGACTAAGGTTGTACAGCAGACATTGAAATCTAGCATGTTATGGTCATCTGCATGCTGTGCTTCGGGGTAGTCCATCTGCCTTTGGTCACAGTTTGATGGTACCCATTTCATCTAGTGGACAGGTATGTAATGATTGTAGAAGAGTTGGTCAGTCACACAGCAGCTTTCACAGGTGTCCCTGCATCTAATGGGTAGGATGAGCCTGTGATGGGACTGGAATAGGAAGTGCTGGGTGAGTTGGATGGACAGGTCTTGTATCGTTGACTTCCACTCGGGTGTTTCCTGTGTTAAAGAGCTGGGTTTCAGTGTGGCATAGGGATGGACTAGGATATTCTAAAGGTTGGGTGGGCAATTTAATGCCACTGTACAAGGATATTGGGTAGGATGTCTCATTTCACAGCAGGATGATAAATAATTGAAGCTCTGTTGAACAATGATGTGGTGCAGTTGTTCCAATCTGGGATGGTATTCGGTGACAAGGGGGAAATCCTGGAAGGTGATGAATTGACAGGTGGGAGTGAGGTAGGGTCACAATTGAATGGTGGCATGAACTGGAAGAAGTTTGCTTTGATTGGGATGAAGTTTGCTTTGATTGGAGGCAGTGATGACAAAGGAGGACGGAGGGACTTATATATCTCCAACATGGTTAAACTTGGTCGTGGGGCTGTAGGGAAGTCATTTGAATAATACTAAACCTTTTGTCGCACTGGGGGTTTTGGTGGAAAGGTAATAACAATGTTCTGAGGCCGTTTTGGCTCTGTATGTTAGGAGTGGATGGAAGATTGTTTGTAAGTGGGGATGTGGCATGGGGAATATGCTTGTGGACTAAGTCTTGGGGATAATGTCTGTCTGTGATGGCCTTTGTGAGACATTCAGCATATTGGATACTATAGTTCTCATCACTGAATATACAGTGGCAGTGGGTGACAAGGCTGTATGGGAGGAATGTTTTGATGTGGAAGGGATAGCACTGTCAAAGTGCAGGAGCTGTTGGTGATTGGTTTGTTCACTGTCGACAGAGATGTGGGTGGGAGCCATTAGTAATGCAGAGGTTAATGTCCAGGAAGGGTGTCATGATGGGTTTAGGAGGCCTACATAGAGTGACTGGAAGAGAAGGAATTATGGGAAAATATTATCGACAGAACTTAACCAGATCATGGATTTGAGGTTTTGGGATGCTAGGTATGTTTCATCTAGGCAGTCCATATAGGCTTACTGTGCAACACATAGATGCTATACATCAATAAGCAGTGCAAACATAATACAAGGTGACACAAAATCTATGAAATATAGAATAAATATTAGAAACCTGGGACGCTATTATATCTAAATAAACAAACGGACAAAAATATAAGGGTGGGATAGGAGGGTACTGGTGGGGTGCACTGAAGAATTGTGAAGCTTAACAAATCGGGGGTGTGCAATCGAACTGAAAAATGGTGAAAATAAACATATTCAATTACAGTGGTCACAATTAAATAAAGAATTACTGTAAGGACACAGTACAGAAAAACTTGAAATATTGGTACCAACAAAGTAAGTTGCAAAGCTGGTGTGATACATTTGAAAGCTAGACTGTATTAACACAGAATGTAGATAATCTGTGGCTGAGTCAAATTTAAATTAGATTTACAACTTCATATCAGTTAGACAAAAGTACTGAAAACTATAAGGTAAAATAGGAAGATACAAGAATTGGAGGAATAAAATGGAACAGGCTTGGTGACTTGCATAGCATATTCTGAGGATTAGGGTGGGTTCAGAAGTGGTAATGTATTGAGGATTGTTTGATCAATTAATATTAAGCCTGGACTGTGTGCCAGATGTTTGTTTATTCCTAAGGCCTATAGTAGATTTAGTTTCTAGCCTTTGTTAGCTAAGTGGAGTACGTGGGTCTGTGGCTGGTATCTGTGGCCCTCACTCAGAACATGTTCAGCAAAAGTGGAGTCATGGTTTTGCAACCTCCAACTGCATTCATGCTCTCTTATCCTAGATGCTATGTCCTTACCGATTGTCAAATGTAAAAATTATCACAGTCTGAGCAAATAAGTTTGTAAGCCACACTATTGGCTAATAGTGTTTATTTTCACCATTTTTCAGTTATTTATTGAGATAATATAATAGTGCCCCAGGTTTCTAATACTTATTCTGTATTTCTTAGATTTTGTGTCACTTTGTTTTTTGAATAACCCTTCAAACATTAGATTCTTGTTTAATTTTATTTTATTCACTGTAGTCATTGTTGTAAGAATTTGTTATGTTTGTACTGTTTCTCGATGTACAGTATCTATGTTCTCTTCTGCAGTATTATTAATTCACAGATTTCATTTAAATATTTATTTACACTGTAACTGCTCCATCAAAGAAGATAATTTACCTTTCTGTATGTAACATCTCTTCTGGTTTATTGACAATGCAAGTTCTTTGACTAAACTTCAGTAAATGTCTGATGATGACCTATTAAGCCAAAACCAATTAACAAAATAAACAAACCTGTACAACAAACACAAAATTTTTTATTTTAATTTTCGTAAGTCTGTAAATATATTCAAAGTTGTACAAAATTGTAGTAGTAGTCGGATCTTCACTTATCAAAATAATCTGATTCCTAGGGGTTAAAGTCATTACAAAGTCCATACCATGATAAAGATTAAAGATGGTCTCTCTTGCAGCTTCTGCCATGAAGTTTCCTAATCATCACTATGACACTTCTGCATGTACTAAATGAGCCCATAACAAAGCATGCTACCCTCTTTTAGATCTTCTCTCTGTTCTCTATAAACCCCAACTGGTATGGATCCCACACTGATGAGTAGTACTCAGGTGCTGGCTGAATAAAAGTTCTGTAACCTATTTCTTTTGTTGATGGACTACACTTCCTGAAGATTCTTCAACTGAATCTGTCTGGCAGCTGCATTACCCATGATTGCTTTTATATGGTCGCTACATTTCACATGACTCCTTATGTCTACTCCCAAATAATTCCAATGTCTTCCTGCTTTTTCCTAGTTATATAATAAAGGATCTTTCTTTCTATGTAAACACAGCACTTTATGCTTGTCTATGTTGAGGATCAATTGGCATTCCCACTGTGTGTCAATACACGGCAGATCCTACTGCATTTCACTACTCTTTTTCAGTGTTGCAATGCTCAATCAGCTACAGTATAATATGCATAAAACCTGACTGAACTACCGATGTTATCAATGACATCATATATATACAGGGTGTTTCACTAAGTGTGTTTGCGTCTGTAACTTGTAAATAATAGGTGCTGGGAAATTTTAATGTGGTAGGTCAACACAAGAAATGTTACACATTCTGCGGAGCTATGAACATAGTTTATTGTATCATTTTCAAAGAGATACAGCACAAAGATATAATTTTTTTAAATGGAACAATAGTTTTTCTATAGTGCATTGGATTTGTTGAAACCAGCTGCGACCAAATAAATTTAAACTACATTCCTATCACTGTTAGTTTGGGATCTACAACCCTTCAAAGTTTCAGGGGCACAACCACACTCTGTACATAATACATGGCTGTGTGGTGGGTGATGGATGTTATGGCGGTGGGAAGTTGATTTACATGAGATGTTCAAATGTGTGTCCATGTTCCTCAATGCATAATGCAATGCGCCGTCGAAAGGATCTGCGCACTAGATGTAACAATGCCGGTGTAACAGAGTGACATGCATCCTCAAAGCGCCGTTTTAGATCATCTGGGGATGTGGGCTCAGTGACATAAACACGATCCTTTAGATATCCCCACAAAAGAAATCTACTTGTGTTAAATCGGGCGACCTTGCGGGCCATGAATGAGGACCATGGTGCCCCAACCATCTTCCTGCAAATCTGTTTAGTTCTTCCACAAAATCACGCGCAGAATGGGCTGGGTGACTATCATGCTGGATCCACAATGGACTCTCGTGTGTAGACACACATTTTCAAGGAGACCACCCAAACTGTTGGCTATAAAAGCGCAATATAACTCACCTGTCAGTGTACCTGGGAAGTAGTGTGGACCGATGATTTCATCACCAAGGATTCCACACCACATGTTAATAGACCATCTACGTTGACGGTCGAAAGGTCGTACCCACTGAGGATTGTCTGCGGCCCAGTAGTGCATGTTATGGCGATTCACTGCACCATAATTTGTGAACGTGGACTCATCAGAGAACGTAACACTTTGTACAGACTCCAGCGTGAAATTACGCATGGCCCACTCACAGAATGTCACTCTTTCACGGAAATTGTTCCCATGCAGCTCCTGGGTCAGTGACAGGCGGTACGGGTGAAACCTGTGGCCGTGTACTATACGCCACACAGATGTGAGACTGACACCAGCGACTGCAGCAACGGTTCGTAAGCTGACATGAGGATCGTGGTGTAGTGCAGCTAAAACAAACACCTCCGTCTCCTCACTTAATGCAGGTCTTCGTCTGTTACTGCGGCGCATTACCATGCTGCCTGTTTCCTGAAGTTGTTGTTTGGCACATAAGAATGTAATGGCTGCCGGGGCTCTTCGTCTAGGATATCTCATGGCATACGCCTTGGCTGCTTTAGTGGCATTGTGTCGGCACTCGCCGAGCATCAGCAACATGTCAACGTACTCGTTGTTCGTGTATGCTATCGTCATCCAATGTCAGTAACTGTGGTATATTGACTCCCGGAAGTTCGTGTGGCTTCAACTGTCGGGTATACGGCCTTGTACGGCGACAGTCGGCAGTCTAACAGCGCATCAAGGAAGCCTCTCGTTCCGTGACACCGGCAACGTTACAACTCGGCCGCACCACATTTAGAAGGCGCATTGCATTATGTGCAGCGTTTGTGGTACCTGCCCCTGAAAGTTTGAAGGGTTGTAGCTCCGAAACTAACAGTGATAGGAATGTAGTTTAAATTGCTTTGGACGCAGCTAGTTTCAACGAATCCAATGCTCTATAGAAAAAACTATTGTTCCATTTAAAAAATTATATCTTTGTGCTGTAACTCTTTGGGAAATGATTCAATAAACTATGTTCATAGCTCCACAGAAGGTGTAACATTTCTTGTGTTGACCTACCGCATTAAAATTTCCCATCACCTACTATTTTATAAGTTACAGAGGCGAACACACTTAGTGAAACACCCTGTATATATATAAAATAGAAATCGGATAACTTACACAAAGTACAAAGTACACAAATAAAAACACACACATACAAGCTTTCGCCACCGCTGGTAGCTTCTTCAGGAAAACAGAAAGAAAGGAGGGGAGAAAGGAAAGGATACGGGTTTTAAGGAAGTGGAAAAGAAGTCATTCCAATCCCAGGACTGAAAGGACTTACCTTAAGGGATTGGAATGACTCTTTTTCCACTTCCTTAAAACCCATATCCTTACCTTTCTCCCCTCCTTCCTTCCTCTTTTCCTGAAGAAGCTGTCAGTGGTGGCAAAAGCTTGTATTTTTGTTTGTGTGTGTTTTTATTTGTATCTGTCAACAAGCCTGTGCTTTGGGTAAGTTATCCAATTTCTATTTTTTATACAAATTTATCCCACCAGGAAAGTTTACTTTAGAGGAAAAGTTCCTAGTAGGAAAAATAAATATAAAAACATAGATGAAGATTACTTATCAGACGAAGGAGCACCGGTAGTGACAGGAAACATAAATAAAGCAAACACAAACACACACAAAAGCAAGCTTTCGCAACCTAGTTGCTTCTTCAGGCAGAGTAGGGAAGGAGAGGGGAAAAGGAAAGGATGAGGGTTTTAAGGGAGTGGGTAAGGAGTCATTCCAATCCCGGGAGAGGAAAAAGACTTACCTTGGGGGAAAAAAGGAAGGTAAACAAATACACACACACCCACACATATACACACGCAAACACACGTAGGCAGACATATTGTAGAAAGCAAAGAAGTTGGACAGAGGCAGAGGCTCTGTCCAGAGAACCGAGGCAAAGACGTTAAAGATAGCGAGCAACCACACACTCCTCAGCAAGATGCTTTAGAATGTTCGGCCAGTCCACCGCAGTGTTTTAAAATACGTACCAAAGCACAAAAGACGTTACAAGACGAAGAAGCTGTCATGTATTACATGATACGTGAAAGTAGACAGCGTTCCAGGATAAGCTGACAGAAGTCGAAACCATGAACAAGATGACGCTAAATCAACAAAGTGAAATTAAGAATGCAATCCATGAGTACTATATCGACCTCAAGTCTAATGGTTGATGAGATAGTGCTCCGGCAACTCTGACAGGAAGAATTAACCCTGCAGATGCGACTGCACTATTTGCGAAGGTCAAAGAAGATGACTTGGAAGAAGTTATCAAACAGAACCTGAAGAACTAATCAGCCATAATTCTCCTTTGTTTTTGGCCTCCTTTCTCCGATTGTGGCGGACTACCAGTGGAATTGTATGAAGCATTCTTGCTGGAAATAATATCGAAATTCATTGCTATGTGCAATGAATTAATGATCCCAAATACTGTTGTTCCACCAAAGTTTCGCCAGGGAATTGTTGTATTCATATCCAAGTACCCAAATAGTAACATACTTATGAATTGGAGGCCAATCATCCTCCTGAATAGTGTTTTAAAATATATTTTCTCGTGTCCTGAATCGTCGGATTAAGACAGTTATGCGTCCCTGTCACACTAGTGCAGGTTTAAGATAGATTGACCTATCATTCACTATCGGATTAAAGGGATGTAATGGCCATTGTTGAAGATTGAAAATTAATGTGTGCAGTAGTAACTTTAGACTTTGAGAAAGCATTTCATAGGGTGAGTTATAAATTCCTCTTTCATACAATGCAGGAAATGAGATTACCTACCCAATTTAAAGGAATAACACAGAATATGTTCCACAACAGCACATCTAGAATTTTAATTAATGGTAAGCTCAGGAGCGAAAATAAAGTCGAAACTTCTGTAAGGTAAGGTTGTCCATTGTCGATGGCCATTTTTGGCATTGCCATTGAACGTTTGCTCGCCAAGCATCTAGGTCAGGACAGACAGGGTAAAAACGTTGCCTGCCGTGCATATGCAGATGATGTTGGTTTCCTTGTCATAAATAAACAGGAAGTGGAGTCTGATCTTGACATAATACAAAAATACGAGGCAGCCTCTGGTGCTAAAGTGGACTGGAGAAAATCTATAGTAATGAATATCGAACGAGGACTCGAGAGGCTGCACCACCCACGATTACAGCACTTACCAATATGAAGCGATTAGGGATCGAGTTTAGGTTTACAGAATTTTGCTCAATAAACTCAGAGCTGGTGCACAGTCTTATAGCTTACGGAACTTAAATACGTTACAAAGAGTTGAAATTGTCAATACTTACCTTATATCCACAATAAATTATATTGCAAAGGCGCTACTTGTTCCAAAAGTTATTGTACAAAGGATGTTGTCTGCCCTTGGTCATTTTTAAATTGAAGTATGACACGCTAACTCCGCCACCATGGAATGGTGGTTTAGGTCTACACACACACACACACACACGCGCGCGCGCGCGCACGCACAAGGCACAAGCTCTCTGTCGGTGCAACACCTACAAGCTTCGTCCTCCGATTGATATCCACCATATTGAAAAGGACCTACACTATCTTCAAATGTTTGTAGAGCTTATGCGACTTAACTATGGTGTAATCAGTCCCTAAACTTACAAACTAGTTATGAACTAGTTAATACTAAGGATGGCACAAATATCCATGCCCGAGGGGGATTCGATCCCCCGGCCGCGGTGGCCGAGGGGACTAAGGCGCTTCATTCACGGTCTGCACGGCGACTACGGTCGGGGGTTCGAATCCCCCCTCGGGTATGGATATTTGTGCCGTCCTTAGTATAAGGTAGTTATAAGTAGTTTGTAAGTTTAGGGACTGATGACCCCGTAGTTAAGTCCCATAAGCTTAACAAACATTTGAACATTTTTTTTGATCCCCCGACCGTAGTGTAGTGATGGGAACAATCGAATCAAAACAATCAATTCATTCGGTTGTTGGGAAAAAATCGATCATTCGGTTGTAGTTTCTCGTATCGGTTGAATGATTCATTCATTCTTCTGAGTGAAACCAGTCGGCGGGACCAACCGAATGAAACAACCGATTCAGTCCGTTGGACTATTCAGTCGTTCTTTTGAGTGAAACTACTCGGTGGGTCAATCGAATGAAACAATTGACGCAGTCGGTTGGACTACTGATTTCTTTTGAGTGAAATCAGTCGGTCGTAGCAACCGAATAAAATCGACACAGTCGGTTGGACCACTCATTCCTTTTCTTTTGAATTAAATCAGTCGATGGGACCAATCGAATGAAAAAATTGACACAGTACGTTGACCTCTTCATTAGTTCTTTTGAGTGAAACCAGTCAGTGCGAGCAACCGAATGCAACAGTTAGTCGGTCGTAGTTTTACTATGTTGGATTAATATTCGTTTATTTTTTTCGAATGAAAGTAGTCTGTGGAAACAACTGAATGAAAACATGCGACACTTTTGCAGTTTTGTACATTGACTGAATTACTCATTTTTTTCTTTTCAAGTGAAAACAGGCAGTAAGTTTTTCTGACGGTTGAACCATGTAATCATTATCCCACCTGAAACGACTCATCAGTGTTTTAGCTTACAGAGCTATCCATTTATGTGTATGAATGAAACTGGCATGCACATCAGATAACTACAGGAGTGCTACATTATACCGCCATGGAAAAGGGGTATGCCGAAGTTAAAATGAATATTACTATGTTCATTTAATTATGTACTGAATGAAGTAACTTTTCGTTTTATAATATACAGTAACAGTGATTCATATTTTGTTGTAGATTAAATTGTTTGAGATTCCATCTAACTAATTAGATGTCGTATCACTGGAGCAGGCCTGCGATCACTTTAATTGCCCACCCCAGACTTCAAAAACGCCGATCATCTGGGCCTGATCAGATTATTTTCGCAGACACCCACAATCTGTAGAAGATAAGTAGCCGATGACCACGAAGTACCACGGGGACACGAGAGGGGGTGCTGCCTCCCTTGCGTTTTCACTACTGACAGCGCCAGCAGGCGCAAGCCTTACTGGTCAAACTCCACACAACAGTGTCTGGTGGGCGGGGTGTGCGATCGCCGATTGTTGTCGATTTCTTACTGTCTCAATAAAGAGGCGAGGAAACTACAAGGTGTTCCAAAATGATCTCTACAAATTTAATCTCACGTACTGAATCTCCGAAGTGGGAACAGGTAGAAACGTGCGGTTTGTGGCTTCTTGTTCATACATATCTAAGGTTCTAGCAGGACAGAGTTAAGTATGTTAACTTTGAGCATATTTGCTAGATCCAAGTTCGAAGATCAGTAAAACATTAGGTATTGTAAAAAATAAATAAATAAATAAAATAAAAAAAGCCTTCATTAAAGTATTTTGTATAAAAATACTTCTTATAAAAATATTTTTGTTAATTCCCTCTAATTTGAAGGAGTACGAGAAGACATACAACATTTATCAGTGCTGTAAATTTTCTTCAGCGTGTCTGTATTCGTCAACAGTATATGAAAACATTCATCTCAAGTTTCATAATTATTCATTCTTGTCACGCCGCGGTGGAATAGCCGAGCGGTCTAAGGCACCTCGCTGCAGAGCGCGCGGTTGCTCGCCGTCGGAGGTTGGAGTCCTCCCTGGAGCATGGGTGTGTGTGTTGTCCTTAGGTTAGTTTACCTTAGTTTAAGTAGTTTGTAAGCTACGGACTGATGACCACGCAGTTTGGTCCGATAGATTTACAAACATTTGAACTCTTGTCACAGATATTTCTGTGGTTATCGGTGGAACGGTGTGGAGGTTTATTCCATCCCTCCGCCATGTACCATACAAAATCTTAGTTGAACAGTGAACTGCCACTTGTTTGAAAGTCAAATGTGCAAACTTTCATCAAGATCGGAATAAAACTCTATCTTGGCGTCAAAGTCTGGAATACCTTCTGTCATGCATCGAACTAAAGTAGATGTAGACGGTGACCATCCTCTTTCTCTGAAGGTGAAGAGTGAAATATATCATTAAAATTCGAATAAAAACGGAATTTGTCGAAGTTAGTAGGTAAAGTACCCTCCACCATGCACCGAATGAAATTTGATGTAGACCGTGACTTTCCTCTTGCTTTGAAGGTCAAGGGTGCTAAATTTCATCAAGATTGGAACAAAACTGTAGATTTGCATGTAATAGAAACACGGACCCACTGCTATATTTATAAGATTTGATTTGTCTCTAAGAAAGTTTCATACTGAATCACGGTTCATTTATACCCGAAAAGACTGAAGGAGTATGCAAATGAAGTCACACAAAGTTGGTGAATTAATAAAACCATCCATATAACTGCAGAAACCGACAGAAACTTTTTCCAGCCGGTTGTATCGCATCAAGTGAAACCACTCAATGCCGAAAACATTCATATAAAGGACAGAGACTTGTTTCATTCGGTGGTCGCGCATCGACTAAAACCACTCAAACCCACTGAATGAGTGAAAACATTCATATAGCGGCTGCAACCAACAGACTGGTTTCATTCGATTGTTTCGCATCGACTGAAACCACTCAAACCCCGCCAGTGAGTGAAAACATTCATACGGCCTCAGAGACTATTTTCATTCGGTTGTTTCATTCGACTGAAAAAACCGACTGAACGAAAAAACAACCGATTGACCAATCGGTTGTTGAAAACAGTCGGTTGTCCCATCACTACCGTAGTGGCCGTGCAGACTGTGACTGACGCGCCGCAGTACGCTCGGCCACCGCGGCCGGCCCTACACCATCTGTGGCACTTTTTGCTGGAATTAAGTTAAATCCGAAAAAGACTTCTGGCTAAAGAAATACAGCAGATAAAGAACATTTATAAGACGTTACTCGAAACCAAGTCCAGGAACAATATCGAAGCCAAATATGTAAATCACAACTGGCGCGTAATTTGGGACATCATCATGTCATTTGCCTTCTGATGTGAGGGCATCATGGTACATTGTAGTGAACAGAGAAACAGCAACCAATGGCAAGCTCTTTTCGATTAATTTAATTAAGTCTCCCTTGTACATCACAAGAAATCTCCATGATATGGAAGAGTACCAGTTTGTTTGTCAGCGGGATTTGGAGGACCATTCGACATCTTTTGGCGAATATCAAATGTTTGTGAAGCGTAAGGGACTTAACTGCGGGGTCATCAGTTCCTAAACTTACAAAACTACTTATGAACTACCTTATACTAAAGACGACACAAACATCCATGCTCGTGGGGGAATCGAACTCCCAAAGTGGAACGGCCTCGCGCATCGTAGCATAGCGCCTCAATGCACTCGGCCATTCCGCCGCGGCGGCGAATATCACCAGGACATCCCCAACTACCATCACACCAACGGATTTCCTGACTCCAGATGTTGTAGCATACCCGCAGACTAAGCGTAATGCAGTTAACTGGTTAAAAGGCCATACAGTTTATTACATGTTCAATTTTAAAGACAAAACAAAGGAGACCTTCTCATGTATCTAATGATACAACATCGAAGACTGGAAAAATTCCGATAATTTTCTGAAACATACAATAATTCCAGATCTACTTAAGAGCAGAAACGATTCGAACATTTAAGAAGACAATAACAGGACCGATAAAACAAATGTAGACATTTTCTCCCCGACATATGAGTTTAATTATTGTAATCAACCGGAAAAACAAGATAGGCTGGCATTAACGAGAAGTGACTTAATACGAGCCGGCCGCGGTGGCCGAGGGGACTGAGGCGCTCCAGTCACGGTCTGCACGGCCACTACGGTCGGGGGTTCGAATCCCCCCTCTGGCATGGATATTTGTGCCGTCCTTAGGATTAATTAGTTCATAAGCAGTTTGTAAGTTTAGGGATTAATGACCCCTTAGTTAAGTCCCATAAGCTATACAAACATTTGAAACTTAATACGAGAATACTCGATGACGTTAGTGTAGCTATAGTAAAAGAAGATATATTTCTGTGACCTGCACAAAGTAGCTACTGTACTTACTTAGCGGTAAAGCATGCCACGCCAAGGAAGGCGGTTTCAGTTTCTTTTGCCTGTGCCGAGGATAAATTATCAGGGGCGTAGATACGGGTGGGGGAGGGGTGGTTCAACTCCCCCCCCCCCCGCCAGAACTTTTTTTTTTCACTTGTACTAAAATTAAAGAAAACTTTTCCAGCAAAGAGAGGTACCAGAGTGGCTGTAAGTTGTAATCGATGCTTAGTTGAGTTTTGGCTTCTTGTCGGGACTTTGTCTCGAGTGTCTTATTGTTGTGTTTCGTGAAGCCTAGGCAAACGTCGCGCACAACTTTCAGTTAAAAAAAATTGCTCAGGTAGCCACCACCTAACTTTCAGTAACAATGAACAAGTATTGTTGAATTCCAACCAGAAACACGCCCTACAGACTATTTAAAGTACCGCGCGAGGCTTGCCTAGCGTGTAACGGAAGTCAACGTGTCTTACGTTTACTACTGCCACCAACTTCACTGATATACTAACTTTATTACTGCAGGAGGGCAACGAGCTTGTACGTGAGACAGACAAATATATTTTTTAACGAGTGAGATTAAAGGAGAACCAATGTATGACATCACAACCTTATTACTTCCGATGCTGATCATCTGCACGCACGCATACCTAAAGTGGCAGCATTGTATAGCAGACAGATTAAATTACCCCTCTTTTGACAGAAATTAATCGTGTGAAAGGAATTGTTAGTTTCGACGTTTTGAATATATTTTTCGAGTTTGTATTTTATTGAAATAAGTACCTCTATAGGCTATCAGTGCTTTTTTAATACTCTAATTAACGTAATCTGTAGATATTTATCTTCGATTTCGTGTCTCTAACCTAATTGTTTCGCAAAATTGACGTTGTTAGCCATATTTTGCAACTGGGGCAATGACGCCATGGTGGGGAATTTATGCAAAATGAAATGTAGTAATACAGATGCATACATGTTGTGAAATGGGCACTTGCAGAACGTAGAGAATGTAGTAGTTTTGAAGTGCCAAAAACTGTTTTTCTGACTTTTGCGGTGTCTTAATCAAATCTAAATTATAAAATCTACTTTAATTCCAATTTTACATCGACAAGTACTTGAAGCCTTCTAAATGTCTAATACAGTAGAGTGATAAGTATAAATTAGAACAGTTGTAATACTTACTTACTACTACTCATTCATAATGTAGGTTTATCCTTTATTATCCCGGAACCCAGGGTACTGGCGCCACTGCGTATACTTTCACAATATATTTTTAACAATAACATTTAACAAAATACATGGCTGAAAAAAATTATAATAAAGTAGTATTAGTTGGCGAAGCTGTAGTATTATTCTATACAAAAAAGGCACACTTTTAATGAGGTAAAGAAACTGGTTTCCCTTAAGGTGGCGCGATTCCCCTGGTCTCCCCTATTTGTTATTTGTCTAAAGGCTTTCGATTTTTTACGATTGCTGACAACTTATGACTTGAGCCAGACGTGGTAGTGCGGAAGATATTTCTAATTGACTAATACCTACAGCAATTACTTTTGTTCTGAAAATTGGGATTATTCTGCATGTTATGTTCAAATAATTAACGGGAATATAGTCTTATACAACAGCCAGTATTTCGGGAGGTGAACTCCCGTCATTTTCAAGGTATAATAGAAAAGACTGCTCTTCATGTCTACAATCTTTTTCAATAACGCTTCATTCTTTTATCAACTACTCACAAAATTTTCCAAATTAATGGAAAAAATCGTAAGTTTGTATTACGGGGGGGGGGGGGGGGCGGCGGCGGCGTCACAGCTTTGGCACGTGTCAACTGTGTGAGGGCACCTCAATATAGCTCTGGCTCCGAACGCACCCCCCCCCCCACCCCTCCACCCAGATGAAAGATTTATCTACGCCCCTATAACTTATTCTCCTTATTTCATAACGTAAGAGTTTTTAAATAAGTTAACCAAACTTTACTACATCTAGGGTATAACACCAAAAACCACTGAAAAAGGTTTCAGTTAACTTTACTGTGGTGTCGCACAAGTCAAGTGCGCGTTCTTACGACGTCAGCCACGAGCGCCCTCTGCTGCAACTCCGCTCGTGGCCACCACTGAACGACATCGTTCACTTGGGTCTGAGATAGGATCCAGTTAACACTTCGGAATCAGATAGCCACCAGTGAAGACTTGGTTATCGGATAGCACTAGGCAGGCCTCTAGCTCAATTATGTATCAGCATTCTGCAGTACTGAGCTATGTAAAAGTTAAGTATTACTAACTCTCTAAGAAATATATATCTCGTTCTAATTTACTCTAGTGTCTCTAGTTTCTGCTGTCCCACTGGCTGGTCACCTCCTACATGCAAAGCGTGCATCCTTTATTCCTGTGTCGGTCTTTCTACTCGGCCACCGACACCTACGACGGAAACGAGATACAAAAGTGGCGACGAGGCTGGGACACAAAGTTAACAATCTAACTTCAAAGAAGAATTTTACATTAATTGCAGGTTGCCATTTATAGCTCTTTCAACAAGCACCGATGATGTAGCGTGTACAACTAGTTACAATTGCTCGAAATGGCATGTTCAGTTCCAGTCTTTAGAGAAGAGAGATATT
Source organism: Locusta migratoria (assembly GCA_026315105.1). NCBI lineage: Eukaryota > Metazoa > Arthropoda > Insecta > Orthoptera > Acrididae > Locusta > Locusta migratoria. The sequence continues at coordinate 230,507,490 of CM048749.1, read as the reverse complement.
TTATTTCAACATAAGGCCACTGATGTAGCCGACGCCAAAGATGACGATGTTGGTGAGCCGAAGGACGGGCTGAAGGGGTGGTGAGGAGGCCCAAAAAAAAAAAAAGTAGATAAAACACTTGCCCGCAAAGGGCGAAGGTTCTATGTTCGAGTCCAGTTCCGACACACTGTTTGAACAAGTAATTTTGTAGTCCATATTGCAGATCGTACAGCGGAAGTTGAGATAGCAGCCATGAGAAGTGTATCCTGTTTGCTTCCAAACGAAATAACTTTTTTGAGAAAATACAAATGAAAAATTGGTCAATGCAGTTCACTATTCAGTACATAAGAAAAACCGAATTCGCGCGGTCCATGCTAGGTCACTCACAAGCGCTCGCAAAAGTCGATAGTCGAAAGCCCACCAGTGACGGACCCCTACCTCACAAAGACATCACGATTACAAATTCCATTGTGAAACGAACGCTACTCGCACGTGATCGGCGCCTCGCGACTTCTTGCGACCGCTGCGGGAACCCATGTAAGTGGATGGATCGCACAGCGACTTCCTCGATCGCACGAAAGCAGTAGCGCCAATAAATGCCGATGCATTATAATCAAAAAGAGGAAAAGCAATGACAATAGAACAACAAAATACGGTATTGACGGCTCATCCCAGTGACAAATCAGACCACAGAGGAGAAAGCAATACTTCACATCTGACGAAATGAACATCGGAAAATTAGTAAGGCAGGAAACCTCCCGACTATTGCTGAATATTGTTTAGAACTATAGAGCCCGCATGCATTATTTATTATATTGTTCCCATATCGCATTTTATCAACTTCGGCAGCAGCACAATAAGGACAACATAAAATCTAAATCAACAACTGTCGTTACTTTCAAAATTAAATTACTCGTTGACAGTTAACGCACTGGACCTGCTTTCCTCCAATCAGAGCGCTCAACGTCACGCCAGAAACGTTCACCGTTGCCAGTCTGCCACGACTGGTCAGTTCACTTCCATTTCCTTGTCTGGCTCTCTTCATTGGTTTATTTTGTTGCCCTTTTTATTTCTTATTTCATCACTTAATGATAATCATACAGAAAACGACGGGGACAACGGTGCTAACGAACACATACTCGCACACAGTACTAGGCACTAGCTACTGGATCCTTTCATACAAAAAAATTATATGTATATATAAGTAACTCGGTGGAAAAAAAGGAACTCGTAATAAAAATAAATAAATAAATAAAATAAAAAAATACCTTGAGTTAACGTTGGTAAGTCACAGTAAATGTTAGGAGTAATCGTAAACACCGATTACGAGCTGTGGTAAGGTTCTTTCTAAAATTAATTTTATATTGTCCTGAATAACAGATAACTTTGCGAAGTTGTTCTGTCAAAGGTTTCGCAGTAATGTTTCATTAATTCGCTCAGCACGTAAACACTGGTAGGTCAGTGCAAACCCACGTTTAGCGTACTCTGTTGGCAAGTTGAAGTTCACTATTATAAAATTTTATAATTACTGTAGATATTTTTTAAAACAATGATGTATGTAAATAAAATCATTATTGTACTTGTTGTACGAGATTGTACTGTAACTTTACTGGATCACGATGGAATGGCCGACCGCTCTTAGGCGCCTCGCTGCGGAGCTCGAGGTTGTTTCCCGTCGGAGGTTCGATTCCTCCCTCGTGTGTGTGTGTGTGTGTGTGTGTGTGTGTGTGTGTGTGTGTGTGTGTGTTGTCCTTGGGTAGTTTCTGTAGTTTGTAAGGCTAGAGACTGATTACCGCAGTAGTTAAGTCCCATAGATTTAAAAACATTTGAATCTTTACTGGACACTATCGCAGTGCAATCATTGGGTTTTAATATTGTTTACAGTCGAAGTCTTCTTATCACTGAAAAAGAAATGTTCATTCTGCGTTAAGCTATATTTACGGCTTTACAGAAAGTGTTGAAACTGTGTCGGCAGGAGCGTTCTGAAGATAATATCTGATGTGGGGTCTACAACGAGGACAGTGGCCTGTAATTGAGTCCAGTGACCGTTTGTAACCGCTTTCTCGTGGTTCGCTAACTGCAAACAAAACATTTAGGGCCACGTTTCTGCGCAGAAAATATCTTGCTCTGCCTGTGCCATTAAGTGTGGTTCCCAGAGCGGATTTCAACAGAACCAAAATGTATTGTACATGACTTCCTATACACATACACAATATCCTGCAGCAATATCCTGTCATTTACGTATTTGTAATAATTTGTTTCTTAATAAACAATTAAGGTTGGATCGAAATTTCTTTTAATATTACCGCTTTCCATCTACCCTGCAGATCCTATTCGGATCTGACATCGCAGAAGTGCAGTTTATCGTTAAAAACAATAGTGACTCATTACACAATTGCGGTCACACATCCGATGACCTACAGGATAGGTACAAAGCTATAGTAAAAGAAATTTGATTCAGACGGTGTTCTTTCATTTATATTATTACTAGCTGAAAACCCGGTGTTGCCCGGGTATGTATTTATTTATTCCAGCCATTTTTAGTTATATATTCATTTGTATAACGGCTGTATGTCTGTAAAATATCTTGGGAATACAATTAGTAGAAAAGACGCAATAGATTAAAACTTGGCTCGTGATGGGGTGGTTTTCCATGAACGTTACGATTTATATACTCATATCTCATCAACTAAATGTGATTCTGTGATACAATTTAGATGCCGGCCGTGGTGGCCGAGGTGACTGAGGCGCTCCAGTCACGGTCAGCACGGCCACTGCGGTCGGGGGTTCGAATCCCCCCTCGGGCATGGATATTTGTGCCGTCCTAGTTCGTAAGTAGTTCATAAGTAGTTTATAAGTTTAGGGACTGATGACCCCGTAGTTAAGTCCCATAAGCTTTACAAACATTTGAACATTTTTACAATTTAGAAGGTACACTCAACTATATGCGTGTATACTGTAAAATTTCCTGCGGCTAAAATTTGTAGTGTAGAAATTACAAATTGTAACGTCATACCAAAAGCCGTAGCATTAGACTATGAACAGCGGAACGTTACTCTTTACGTGCTCGTATCTCATTAACTATTTGTCGTATTGTGGTACAATTTAGAAGACATTCAACTATACGTGTGTATACTGTCAGGAAAAATTCCAGCGGCTACAATCTGTAGTGTACAAATTATAAATTGTAACGCCATACCGGATGCCGTAGTTTTACAGCGGAAAAGTAATAAGCGAGAAACTTTTTTCCTTTCATCATTATACTATGGTTGCCAGTGAGAAAATTTTTAATAAAGGTTTGAAATTATGTTTAAAGTTTGTTGCAAGTCGCTAAGTACTGTCATTCTCATACAGTGTATTTCGAAAGTCTAGCCGTATTATAAGACATTTTTTGATTTCTATTAGTTATGACGTAATATATTTTGAACCATGTGCCGTATGTGATTCTTAACCATGCAACAATTGTTACCTCACGGTAAGGAATGTGTGTACATTTGGTTGAAATCGGTCCAATGGTTTAGGAGAAAATGAGCAGCATTGTCGCAAAATGCAGCAGTTTTTCGCGTATCTCATTGTTTATGACGTCATATCTCGTGAACTATATATCGTATGTGATTTTTACACTTACGGCGACCGTCCTCATGGATTGAAGCTTACGTGTACAAAATTTCATAAAGATTGAAACAGAACTGTAGATTTGTATGCAACACGTACAAAAACATACGGACACTCTACTTTATATATTAGACAACTTGGGTCACAGTTCCTAATACGCGATGTCAGTTAAGAAATTTATCCCTCACGTGTGATACATGCGATTGTATAATTTGGCTTGATATTCCTTCACAGTCCTCTTAAACACTACATTTCTAATGAACAGTAGGAGTCCTTTATATCAGGGACTTCATCTGCCGAGAACTATGCAGTATTCCAAAAGTTGTTAATGTTATTCTATATAATTATGTAAATTGCATGTTCGTATTATCGACGGGGATATTATTCAAAGACGCATTCACGTCTGAAGGACACGGACACTGTAGCGACTAAAGCTATCACGAAATACAAGAAATATATTCGGAATTGCTAGTCTGTTTATACTTCAGCAATACTACTTATTTGTGATATGAATATTTGTACCTGACCGGGGCTCGAACCTGGCCTTCCCGCTTTTTGCGAGCGGTACCTTAACCGTTAGACTATATTCGCCCACGCCTCCCGGGCCGTACCAAGGCCAGCGATAACGTACACCAAAAGACTAAAATCACAAAGCCGATTAGTTCTGATTATATGATGTGTTATTATGATAATCTGAACCCAAGTTTGCAGCTTCGATAAACCTGTACTTCCTTAATAGTACATGAAAAACCTCTTTTTTTAAAACTTTTTGTTGTTGTCTGATAACCCAAACTATGCTTTTCCGATATTAGTTGTTATTACCTTTATTAAATTACATTAATAATAATCTTTATTGCGCACAAGTTGAGCATACTGGAATACAATATCGGGTGACCGAGCTTTTCTCGGGAGATTTTTTTTGGTCACATAGTGGTATTGTTATATAAATATTTTGCAACACTACCTACGCAGGAATTGCAACCGTTAAATGAAAATAACAATAAACGTATCTAGTTCAGTGTCACAGTAAATATTTTTGTCCAAAATATCCTAGCTATGTCGAAGTGCACAGGTTGGCTACAAATGCCGAAACTGTTTCAATTCGTTAGTGTAGCCGAAGAAAACCGTATATAACATTTATTGTAAAAATGCAATGCCGCGGTGGAGTAGCCGAGCGGTCTAGAGCGCCTCGCTGCGGAGCGCGCGGTTGCTCGCCGTGGAGGGTCGAGTCCTCCCTGGGGCACGGGTGTGTGTGTTTGTCCGTAGGTTATTTTACCTAGGTTTAAGCAGTTTGTAAGCTACGGACTGATGACCACGCTGTTTGGTCCTATAGATTAAAAAAAAAAAAATGCAATATGCGTTTAAACTAAAGGTGAGTGAAGTGTAAAAATTTTCGAATTATGAGACCCAAACCGAATTGTTAAACGTCAAAGAAAGTGCTTGTCGTGTAATAACAAACCGTAACACAATTTGTTATTGTATCGTATGTTTATATTCTAATAAATTCAGTGGGATAAGCTACAAATATACACATATTCGCAAATATTGCCTTATGAATAAATTGTTGTTTATATAACTAAATCACTGAAATTCAGCTGTTTATAGATTTACTTCACGATTATTTATGTCTCTCGATATTTCAATAATTTTTACAGCACAAAAATCACAAAACTATTTTTTTAATTATCTAGAAAAGTAATTATAAGAAAACATTACTCTTATGACACATTGCCCATCGTTAGGAACCATGGTGTTATCAGGCTTGATTCCATATTGGACTGGGTGCTCCACGACTGTATTTGATTTGTGGTAATTATTCAGCAATCAGTCGTCATAAATATAAATTCTTTATTTGTTGGCAAATCCGGATTTCGGCCACTGTGTGGTCATTATCAATGCTTGCGCAACCTCCTACATGGAGGGCGAGATATTTTAAGTTTTTTAATTTATTTTAAGAATTGATAATGACCACACAGTGGTCGAAATCCGGATTTGCCAACAAATAAAGAATTTATATTTATGCCGACTGATTGCTGAATAATTACCACAAACCATGGTGTTGTTACAACTGTCAGTTGGTAACAACATTCACAGCAGTGAGTGTCGCGACTTTGTATGTTAGACTGCGGTATAATCACACATATTTCCGTACAATCGTGTTTCGCACGGAAGATGGCATACCGGCCAGCGCAAAGCCAAGTCATCGTTGAAGTCAGGACATCTATCAAACGCAGAAGCTTTGGATGGGTACTTTCACATCCACATCTGCTGTTTCTTTACATATTCACAGTCTGTGCAGTATGGCAGGCGCCAACCAGACCCTCAGAGGTGGAGGGCCAGTCTCAAACCGATGTGGGCTATTTGGGAGGACGGTGGTTCAAATCCACGTCCGGCTATCCAGATTTAGGATTTCCGATAGTTTCCTAAATCACTGCAGGCCCTTTCAAAGGCACGGCCGATTTTCTGCCACATCCATACCCAAAAATCCGAGCGAAAGCTCCGTCTCTAATGACCACGCAGTCGACGGGACGTTAAACCCTACGCTTCCTTCCTCCTTGCGATGTGGGCCAATGGCTTAAAGTGAATCGTTATGTTGTTTGTCGGATGTGGGGACAGTTTATAGATACCGAAACTGTACGATATCCCGAAAACAAGGGCAGAAGCAACCACACCTGACACCAGACAGAGGGGATAATTTTATTGTTGTTGTTGGTGGTGGTGGTTTTTGGAAGGGACTAAAGGGCGACGGTTATCAGTCCCTTGTTCCAGTCTTAAAGGTAAAACATTGCGTTTAGCGTTCCTAAGTAAATGTGTTAACATCTCACAGTATAAAAATATGAAGGAAGGATCAAAGTAAAAAGGAAGAAGGGAAAAAAGTCTGAAACAGTATAAAAGTGATTTTGCTGGGTGATCATAGGAATATAAGGAACACATCCAGCCACTCTGGGACACTTTAAAACCACCTACCTAAAAGACTGAGGCAGGTGGAGGACAGAGCAATGACAGACACACACAAACTTTAAATGGTGTTGTAAAATCCACACTCACGGATAAAATTTAAAACAGAATCAACCATGGAGGCATTGTCGGCTAATGCAAGCTGCAAAGCGTCAGGAATATTAAAATTTCGTCGCGTTGCGGCTAAATTGCGGCATTCAAGTAAGATGTGGGCGACTGTCAAAGGCACGCCACATCGACACTGAGGAGGGTTCTCGCGACGCAAAAGGTGACCACGCGTGAGCCAATTATGGCCTATACGGAACCGGCAAAGGACAAGCGACTCCCTGCGAGATGCCCTCAGGGAGGTCTTCCATGCAGTGGTAGAGGGCTTGACAACACGGAGCTTATTTGGTTCAGTCGAGTCTGCCCATTCAGAAATCCAAACCGCCGGCCGCGGTGGGCGAGGGGACTGAGGCGCTCCAGTCACGGTCTACATGGCCACTACGGTCGGGGGTTCGAATCCCCCCTCGGGCATGGATATTTGTGCCGTCCTAGTTCGTAGGTAGTTCATAAGTATTTTGTAAGTTTAGGGACTGATGACCCCTAATTAAGTCCCATAAGCTTGACAAACAAACAATTCCAAACCCCAAGGACCTCGCGGTTCAACTGGGATCGGAGGTCTGAGCCTGGGAGGCCAATATCTAAGGACCGTGAAGTGGTGGCCTGCTTGGCCACGGATCGTTATACTGCACGGCAACTGGCATTGTTAGAGACCTGCTGTATATCCTTTTCCTTGTGAATGGAGGACGTCGCTCTCCCGATGAGAATCCCATGTAGCATATCTGGGCTGCACCAGGGAGATAGGTTGAACCACGTCAGCATCCATCAACCACTCTCCAGAACTTGTGAGCTGCCCTACAGGAATATTGTGCGTTGTTGCTTCAACATGAGATTGATGACGTCATTCGCAGCACGCCGCGTTATTGTCAGCCCTGTATTGCTGCCATAGGTAGTCACCTCAAAACTGAGCACATTAACCAGTTTTCGGAACGTGTTTGAATAACTGTTCAGATTGAAAAAAAAAGGAAAACAACGAAAAACAAAAAAACCGAGCAAAATATTATTATTTACCATTATACAGGGTGTACATAAAGTCTGGAATCCCTTTCAATTATTTATTGATCATACGTATGCCATTTTGGAATCCATAAGAGTTTTTTTTTTTTTTTTTTTTTTTTTTTTTGTTTTTGTTTTTTTTTTTTTTTTTTTTTTTTTTCATGTATAACGCCACAGCGTAGTTTGGTCATTTGCCGATAGTCAGCGCTAGTCGCAAACACGGCGAGTTGAGGTGCTGTATTATGAAATGGCCTCCCCGATCACCAGATCTCACTCCGTGTGACTTCTTTCTATGGGGACACAATTTGCTGTATGTACCACATGATGTAGCAGAGCTCCTGGAGAGAATGCGGGAAGAAACTGCCACAGTTGATATCATGCTGGGACGGGACGGGTATGGCAAGAAGTTTATCTTAAAAATGCAATATATGTGACATCTGTACGATGTTGAGTTTTTATGCAATAAATAATTGAAAGTGTATCGAGACTTTATGTACACCCGGTTTTTTGCAGTGGTTTCCGTTCTTCATTCCTTACATTTTTCTTCTTTAATATGACTTGTTTGTGCCGTTTTGTGACAATAGAAACGCAACTTTGCAAAATGTTTCGTTTGTTGCTCTAACTTTTGACGCCAGTGTCAAAAATATGCAGCATCTCAGAAATAGTCGCCAAAAGCATACTTACAAAAATTCAGAAACCAACGTTTAGTGCCGCGGTGAAGTGCCAGAGCGTTCTAAGGAGCTTTGCTGCGGAACGCGTGGTTGCCCGCCGTCGGAGGTTCGAGTCCTCCGTCGAGCGCATATATATATATATATGTGTGTGTGTGAGTGTGTGTGTGTGTGTGTGTGTGTGTGTGTGTGTGTGTGTGTCGTGCTTAGCATAAGTTAGTTTCATTAGTTTATAAGACTAGGGACTGATAACAGCAGCAATGAAGTCCCTTAGATTTACAAACATTTGAACAACGTTAAGGAAATAATTTTGAGATATTCTTCACCACCTCTACATATTATTCTATTATCGGTTGTAAAGACACAATTAAACAACATTAGAAAAATTGCACTACACACATAGAGACATTTAAGCAGTCATGTATCCTATAAACGATATGCATTTGCAACAGGAAGAAACCCTCAATATTTGGTAGCCTGCTAGGTATCCTCTTCCACGCACTTCCAAATTATAATTACATGCCGTCACTGTCAGTAGAGGAGGTGGTCTAAAAAATTTTATTTTTTATTTTATTTTATTTTTATTTATTTTATTTATTTATTTTTTTGTAGAATTCTTACGAAGAAGGTAACGATACAGATTTATTACTAGTTTCAGCAGTCATTCTAAGACAGAGTCACTTGGGTAGCAGTAACCACATCTTACAAAAGAGCCATGTCACATTTTGACAATAACTGCCCGTACATGCAAAATAAAACAGTCACGTACATTCTCCGGGTGTAGCGCTATATTCTCAATGTGCCTAACCATTGTTACAAGACAAGCACAAACAGAACATGGTAGTCAACCTCATGCCTTGAGGGCTATGACGAAATTGCTCAAATGTGCAATATAGGGGTAGGCATTTCCTTGGGTAACTGGATTCCTTGAGGACTTGGTATGGTGCTTCTTCTGGGTGGTCCTTGATCACTGGACCTTAGTTTTATTTTGTTTATTTATTTATTTGGAGAGAGAGAGAGAGAGCACTCATCCCTCTGCTGAACGCACCGAGCTACCACGCCGACAAAATCAGTCACTGGAGCGGGAGACCACTGAACCACCAAATCACTGTGGCCAATGCAACTGCATACATTTCCTTAGTAGTACGTCTCTGTACCCAGCACAAACTTCAATTATTCCTACTAGCCTGATGCATATGTGATTAGCTTGAGGCATGATGGAAGTTTGTGTTGGGGAGGGAGAAGTTACTGAGGTAGTCCCTGCAGCTGCGTTAGCCACAGTTAGCTCAGTCTTAAAGCAACTGCGTAGTGGGTGGGAGACGTGGGTTCGAATTGCAGTCTTGGCACCAACTGGTTCGCCTTGCACTCACTATCGAAAATAATTATGAAATAGACAATTTCGCGTAATCCAATCATTGATTCAAATGGCACTGATTTAAAAAAAAAATGAGGTGAGTAATTTGTGATATTACTACTACACGATATATTTATATTGCTAAAATTAATATCCAATCTTTATGAGACAGCACCCTTGGTAGCAAAACAAAATGTTCGTTATATATATATACACGAGGTATGTCCAGAAAGGAAGTTCCGTTTGGTTATAGAAACCAAACGTGAACAGAGACATAAAAAATATTTATTGTATAAAAATCTGCAACTGTTCAACTACTTTTCTACATAACTTCCGAAATTTTGTAGGCACTTGTTATAGTGTGGGACAAGTTTTTGTGTGCCTTCTTCATAGAAGGTTGCAGCCTGTGTATTCAACCATGTGGCAAACATGTTCTTCCAGCTCAACATCGTTGAAGTGTTGATCACCAAGGACAGATTTTAGGTGTAAGAAGAGATGAGAGGAGTCTTCTTCCCTTAACGTTGCCGCCCGACCTCACAAGGCGAATGTGACCAAACAACTCTTACGGGAATTTCCTGGGACGTGTTTGATCATCCTCCGTACAGTCTCGCTCCTAGCGACTTTCTTCTTACACCTAAAACCTGTCCATGGTGATCAACACTTCAGCGATGATGACGAGCTGAAAGAACATGTTACGACATGGTTGAATACACAGGCGGCAACCTTCTACGAAGATGGTATACAAAGACTTCTGCCACGCTATGACAAATGCCTACAAAATTTCGGAAGCTATGTAGAAAAGTAGTTTAATAATTGTATATTTTTGCACAATAAATATTTTTTCTATACCTGTACACGTTTGTTTTATATAACCAAACGGAACTTACTTTGTGGACGTACCTCGTATATATATATCCTTCAAACTGTTTCCACACTGTGTATGTGCAAGTTTTAACTTGAGTGTCCGCTTAATAGTCTGGGCGATATGTGAAACGAATGTGTGTTATGGCCGGCCGCGGTGACCGAGCGGTCTGCCAGTCACGTTCTGCACGGCCACTACGGCCGGGGGTTCGAAACTCCCTCAGGCATAGATATTTGTGCCGTCCTTAATATTAGATAGTTCATAAGTAGTTTGCATGTTTAGGGACTGATGACCCCGTAGCTCTACAAACATATATATACATGTGTGCTATGAATTTCAGTATTTGGGCGTGAACATCACACGAAACGCCATAATTACATAACGAAAATGACACAGCAAGCAGGAAGAGACAAATAAACCGTTGGGCGGGTGGAGGCCGTGTCTGACTCACAAGGATCATGAAATAACAACTAGTGACGCACAAGTTCTCGCTACTGCCATTAATTGTGACGCCCGTTAATTTTAGAATACCCGGAAATTAAGACGTAGCTCGATTCTCAAAATTCTACCTCTCTCTTGGAAACAACACGCGAAACACGGAACCACAACTTAAAACAGAAAATACACTCTACTGATGACCTCGTTGTTAACCTTCGGAATTATATAATGGCTGGTGAAATGTTTGGATCCATGTAATATAATCTAGATAATGCACAAACAAAAAATTTCACCTACTACTTTTCCATCATAAGTTACAAACTTCATTTTATAATCTGTAATCATTGCCAATTTTTGTAAGACTCTGGACCCAAGTGTGGAAGTTGTATGTTTAGTTTTGTACATTATGTCCTTAATATTTTAAGGTCAAAATTATAAGGAACCAATCGTCGAAAATAAGTACTTTAAATTTCTGAGTGATTTTAAATGAAGCATATCGTTCTAAAAAAATGATCAAAGGTTTGTTAAGGTTATGGAACTTCACTACGGGGTCATCAGTCCCTAAACTTACAAACTACTTATGAACTACTTACGAACTAGGACGGCACAAATATCCATGCCCGAGGGGGGATTCGAACCCCTGACCGTAGTGGCCGTGCTGACCGTGACTGGAGCGCCTCAGTCACCTCGGCCACCGCCGCCGGCTATCCTAAATTTCGTATAAACTCACAGCACAAAAGGGTAATTACCTCCTTGAAATAGCAAAGTAATCGATTTGAAATTCTGATCAAAAATATACAGATTCCTCTCATTAATGTGCCATTGTCCACCAGATCCAGAATTTTAAGATTTATTTTTCAAAATTTCCCCACAGCAGAGAAAAATTCCCCAAAATGTCACGATTTCGGCAAGTTCACTCCAAACTTCTGAAACCCAGCTATTCCTTCAAACTGTTATGCAGTTTCAAGAGGTGGAATTACATTCATGACCGTAAAATTGCCGTACATAGCAAAACATTATAGCAAATAAACAAAAATTTTTATGAAATTGAAATATTGAAACATTTTGACCGTTTCGGAGCGTTGAAATACATTCAAGGACAGCGTCGAAAATTTAAGCTGGACCGGGATTCGAACCCGGATTTACCGCTTCGGGCCAGCGTTCACCTTAACCGATTAAGCTACCAAGGCATGCTGCCCTTCCAACCCAAATTCACAACTTATAGAAAAGTATGATTGTAGTGCCCCATGCCCATTACTTCCTACTGTTCGCAGCTTATACAGTATTCCCGCAAGGGGCCGAGCGTTTGAATGCGTCCGCATTGACATTGTCATTGCATGTTGTGGGCATATTTTACAATCAATAATTGAAAATTTTTATATCTAAAAAAATAGCGTAACCAGCAGGATTACATGGTATAGTAACGTTAGAAATAGATGAGAGCGCTTAGTGACACATGCACAGTTATGGCTGTAAAATTTAAAAATGTTTTGAATATGATAACTACCGTATTTTATCGCCTAATCCCCCCATGTCCTCGAAATTTTTTCTTGGAAACATTCGGGAGGAAATTAAGCGGGTAGGAATTCAGAAAGGAAGAAAAACAATGTATTAGGTAAGTAAAAGTTAGATTTACGGCAATTTTTTATAAAACTGGTACCTACGGGAATTTACTTTCAATTAACACAATTTATTTTCAGTTAACACAAAAGAACTGGAGTCATACAAAAAATGTTTAAACGTTTGTTAAGCTTATGGACCTTAACTGCAGGGTCATCAGTCCCTAAACTTACAAACTACTTATAAACTAACTTCTTCTAAAGACAGCACAAACAGCCATGCCCGAGGGAGGATTCAGCCCCCAACGGGCCCGGGCATCCGAGCATAGCACGTCAATGCGCTCGGCCACTACGCCGCGGTTGGATTCATACCACGGATTCATTACGCCTACAATGAAGAGTAGCAATGCATTGTGTCATTGTTTATTTTCTCACACTATTCTGCGGCCTCACTTTCGTCACTATTTTCACTACCACAACATGTCCTCGGAACCGTCAATGGCACAATAAATTACAGTTTTCTATTTAATTTTTTTTTTTTTTTTTTTTTTTTTTTTTAAATTCTCCATAAAAATATCGACTCTAACTTTCTTCCATGCATGGATTATCGTCGGTATTGATGGGTTTCTTATCTTGCCTCTTGGAGTCAGCTGACGAGATCCTGCTGCCATCCATTGTGAATGCAGGAGTCGACCATGTTCTTTGAAAGGTTTGTTGACGGAAGAAGTTGAAGAATGGACGTTAAACCTCCATTGGTTCCGTTTGGTAATAAAATGAAATTGTACACATATACAGAAGAAATTTTTATTGCACAAAATTCTACAATTCTTAAACTACTTTTCCACATAACTGTCGAAGTTTTGTAGGCACTTGTCATAGCGTGCCACAAATTTTTGCATGCATCCTTCACAGAAGATTGTCGCCTGTGTTCAACCATATGGTAACAGCTCTTTATCACCGCTGAAGTGTTGACCACCAAGGACAGATTTTAGGTGTAAGAAGAGATGAAAGTCGCTAGGAGAGAGGTCCGAGCTGTATGGAGGATGATCAAACAGGTCCCATTGAAATTTCCATAAGAATTGTTTGGTCACATTCGGTGTGTGAGGTCATCCATTATCGTGAAAAAAATTCTTTTGACATTAATCCTCTTCTTACACCTAAAACCTGTCCTTGGTCGACAACACTTCAACGATGATGACGAGCTGAAAGAACATGTTACCACAAGGTTGAATACACAGGCGGCAACATTCTATGAAAAAGGCACACAAAACCTTGTGCCATGCTATGACAATTGCCTACAAAATTTCGGAAGCTATGTAGAAAAGTAGTTTAACAGTTGTAGATTTTTGTACATTCAATATTTTTTCTTTATCTGTACCCGTTCGTTTTATATAACCAAACGGAACTTACTTTCTTGACGCGCCTCGTACATGACCAACTCAGCCCTTCCTCCCCCCAAAAAAATGTGTAAATGTTCGTACAGCTTATGGGACTTAACTACGGGGTCATCAGACCATAAACCTACAAACTACTTACGAACTAGCTAATACTAAGAACGGCACAAATATCCATGCCCGAGAGGGGATTCGAACCCCCGACCGTAGTGGCCATGCAGACCGTGACTGGAGCGCCTCAGTCCCCTCGACCACCGCGGCCGGCCCCTGCTCCCCCCTTCCAATATGCGGCATTACATTATAGAGAGCCAATCATGTACTTACTAATAATTTTGTTCTTGTTGTTGTTGTCTTAGAGGCTACAGTTATGATATTAAAAATAATGTTAAAAATATTTAAAAACAAATGTCTGTAAATCTAAGGGACTTAACTACGTTGGTCAATAGTCCCTAGGCTTACAAACTACTTAAACTAATGTATGCTAAGGACAACACTAACACTCATGCCCGAGGGAGGACGCGAACCCCTGACGGCGAACGGTCGCGCGCAACGCAGCCAGGAGCCTTAGTGGGCACGGCTATTCTGAAGCGGCTCTCCTGTGGTAATGTCTTCCCTTTAAAGACGGCATACGGTGGAAATTTATTGCCGTTTGATGTAACGCACAACGTCACTGTGCATCTTGTTTTCTCCGCTCCAGTTGTCTTCACAAGGACACTTTTCGAGTTGGAGCAATGGTTGTGTCACGCGGCATATCAAACATCACTGGCGTATGGTCAGCGATACCAATCTGGGAGAGAAAATAGTCATATAGCTGTCGCACTTGTATTATATAACAATGGAATTCGATTACCTTATCTGTGTAGTCTCGAGGTAATCGCTGGCACAAAGATGTTCTCCTTCGTACACTGAGATTCTGCCGCCTCATTAAACGAAACACACAACCAATGCTTGTTTTACAATCCTTTCTGTCAATGTGCGTGGCAGTTATATCGCAAGCTTTGTTCTGAATCATTTCATAAGAGAGCATAGCCATCATTCCGAAGTTCACTGACATAAGCAATTACACTATTTCTGTGGAACTATTTTTCCTGTTTTGCCAAGATCGCTTATTTTTTACCACAATGACTATGCAATTTTGTGTATTTGACAACCCTACTGAAAGCCGTATGATTAGATACTCACAGTTATGTTTATAGCAAAAATAAAATGTGATTTTTAGCGCTCATGGGTAGTAAGTGGCAGGTCCGTTGATCTACTTTTTTAGGGATGCCAGATCTCCGGGCGCCGCCCGGAGTGCCCGGGTTTGGAATGAATTCTCCGGGTCTACGGGCCAATGACTCTCATCTCCGGGCTTGAATGTAACCTTCATCATAACTTTTTTTTTCGACGCTCTTTAAGTACTATGCTCATGTAGCGACGATCTACATCGAACTTATCGTAACTTAAACTAAGGACGAACACAACATCCATCCCCTAGGGGGGGATTCGAACCTCTGGCGGAAGCAGCCTCGCGCACCGTGGCAAGAGGCCTCAGTGCACTCGGCCATTCCCGGCCGGCTCCTCTCTAGTAATTATGAATAACTTTATATAAATGTCGATTTCTTATTGCAACAAAACGCTACTTTTTTATTCTTCCTCTGAAAACTTTTCATTGTTGCGTCGGTAGTAATCGGCTAGTGCATTATTAAGCAAACACTGTTGCGGCAAAGTGTCAACTGGCGACGTCTGTTATTTGTGTTCGTTCGTTGATTGTTTGTTATCAGTTTACCGGTAATTTTTGGAATACTCTGATCGTGTGTGAACAGACAAGCTTACATTAACTCAGATTAGTGAGTAATAACAGTGAAATGAAGAGACGATATCTAAGTTCGTTCCGTGAAGAATGGTTGCAGGAAGAAAATTGTAAAGAATGGCTACAAAAAGTCGATACTGATGAGTGTATGTGTAAGTGCAGAATATGCAATATCTTATTTACTGTTAAGTACGACGGAGTGAAAGCTGTGAATAAACATTAACAATCAGACAGACACAAAGCGAATATTACCACACAAAAGAAGAATCAGTCGCTTCTTAAATTCTTGCCGAAACAGTTTTCTGCAGAAGACGACAAAATCACTGCAACGGAATTAACTTTGACTTACCATGGTGTGAAACACCCCATTCTTACGATTCTCAATATTGTGGTAATAAGCTATATCCTTATGTTTTTAGAGATTCCTCAGTGGCAACGAAAGTAAGATACGACCGAACAAAAAGCGAGGCATTAGTAAAAAATGTGCTTCTGCCTTATGCTAAAGAGAAGCTACTAAGCGAATTAAAGCAAAATGTCCCGTTTTCATTAAGAATTTTTTTCCCCTTTTAGAATTCACGTGTAATCCTGGTTGAGGGGGGGGGGGAGAGTTGGTCGCAGTTGGAGGGGGGGGGGGTGAGTCATTGGCCAAGGGGGAGGGGGGCACGTCTGGTCTCCGGGCCTGCCTCGAGTTCAATCTGGCAACCCTACTACTTTTATAGATCTGATGATGACTGCGAGATCAGTTGAAAAATAAATAAGTGTCCTTGGCAAAATAGTAAACAAATTACATTATTGTCAGTTTCGATATATTTCCCTGTTTCATACCCAAGAAAAGATTTGGAGCTCGTCTTTAGATACCGTATTGAATTAAGATCGACGGAGAAATGTCTTCCTGCAGCTTTCACTCATTTGCATCGACGTAAGATAATACATTTAATTTAAATTTTGGCATGCAGTTTGAATATTTCGCCACTATGACGACTTGTAACAAATTGACCAAGGAATATCTATGAAAATCAAACGTTTCAAATTTTTGAAATGTTATGACAATGAAAATATTCTTCGTGGCAGTGCCGCTGTGTCCATTGTTGTCCAATTGAAGCCCGCTCCAGTAAGAACGAACCAGGAGAGGGAATTACGCGCGATATTAATATTTATTTCTAATTATGAAAAATCATAGGGGAGGGGAATATGCGAATTGGGAGCATATGCGATAGAATAATGGTATATAGAGTTGAAGGGCATGAAAGGGATGCAGTGGTTGGAAAGGGAGTAAGACAGGGTTGTAGCCTTTCTCCAATGTTATTCAATTTGTACATTGAGCAAGCTATAAAGGAAAGCAAGGAGAAATTTGGTGAAGGAATTATAGTTCAGGGGGAAGAATTAAAAACATTACGTTTTGCCGACGACATAGTAATTCTGGCAGAGACAGCAAAGGACCTGGAAGAGCAGTTGAACGGAATGGACAGTGTGCTGAAAGGTGCATATAAGATGAACATTAACAAGAGCAAAACTAGGGTAATGGAGTGCAGTCTAAGAAAATCAGGTGATGCTGAAGGAATTAGGTTAGGTAAAGAAGCAATAAAGGACATAGATGAGTTCTGTTACTTGGGCAGTAAAATATCAAATGATGATCGCAGTACAGAGGATATAAAATGCAGAATGGCAATGGGTAGAAAAGCGTTCTTGAAAAAGAGAAATTTGTTAACATCAAATATTGATTTAAGCATAAGGAAGTCCTTTCTGAAGGCATTTGTATGGAGTGTTGCCTTGTATGGGAGTGAAACATGGACGATAAACAGTGCGAACAGGAAGAGGATTGAGGCTTTTGAAATATGGTGCTACAGAAGAATGGTGAAGATTAGGTGGGTGGATCGCGTAACTAATGAGGAGGTACTGAACAGAATTGGGGAGAAAAGAAAATTCTGGCATACCTTGACTAAAAGAAGGGATAGATTGGTAGGACACATTCTTAGACATCAAGGGATTGTGAATTTAGCGTTGGAGGGAAGTGTGTGGGGTAAAAACCGCAGAGGAAGACCAAGAGATGGATACAGTAAGCAGATTCAGACAGATGTAGGTTGCCGTTCTTATGTGGAGATGAAGAGGCTTGCTCAGGATAGGGTATTGTGGAGAGCTGCATCAAACCAGTCTCCGGACTGAAGACCACAACAACAACAACAGCCCTAACGATACAAAATATAAATTTCTTCTGCCATAAATGATTGATGTATTATTGTAAAGATACTATGTCACATTGTGCCATGAATATAAGTACAGCTCGTGCAAGAAATCGTTGCCCCTCCTTCCTCAGCTTGGGCGCTGGGCGAGACTAGAAAGCCTATGTAGGGAGAGAGTGGCCAACCGACCAGTGTCCGCCACGTTTTTACCAGACTGTGTGCGGGACGTGCGTTTATATAGCGCCTCTGGCAGAAGTCCAGCCACTTGACAGTTGAAATAAGAGACCAAAGCACATCTTCTAGCTTAGTAATCAGAACGTGGTTAATGAAATGCCATTCATCTATGTTCATAAAGGCCTCATAAATTTGTAAGCAAAAAAGTCTTGTGAAATAGTTTCTATGACTGTCGGTTGTTAATACCATATTTTACGATTTTCTGGCAATTTCGACAGTTGACAGTTAATTAATAAGGAAAATAGGTTACTTCATGTTATGTATCTCAAAGAAAATAATGCTATTACAGAATTTTCTTTCTCCATATCCATCGCTGAAATTAGTACAGTACTCTCTCTTTCCGTCCCGATGTAATGCATTTTAAGTGTGATGTCGACCTTATAACATTTTCCTAAACTAGGAAATACCAAAAACGTCATTCTGTGGAACTTTTAGGGACGCAGTATCACAGAAAAATACCAATACTATCTCTACTGAAACAGCAGAAACAGACCCGATATAGGTAACTGAATATCTACAATGAGCCAATAGTCCCGTCCCCCTCCCTTTCACATCCCGTAACCAATTACAGGATTGTGAATAGCCAATAACTCACAGCCTAGGGGGAGGTATCGTAGCCATGTTAAAAGATGCGTTGTAGCACTACATGTCAAAACAAGAACCGTGAACTAATTAGAAGCTAGAAAATGCTGTTTAAAAATATTTACCGCTTACCGTATTCGAACTCGCGACGTTCACATTATCACTACAGTACACAACCACTATACCACGTGGGAATTTCGGAGACAGTAGTTCAATTACTGAATTTGTTCAGTGCCTTTCTTGCCTTGGGAGAGGGAGGGGGGGGGGGACAGAAAATATTTACTTCACACAAGCAGGAATACTTCGTTGGTTCCCAAAAGTCGTCTTAACGCTTTACGCTTTCTCAGTTAACTTTCAGCGCCCACTGTTCCCGTATTTCCTTATTCCTTGAGCACACAAGCATCAAATAACAATCTTTACTTATAGCCAACAGAGAAACAACGAGGCACTTCTCTTGACTGCTCTTAATGTTTATGGGATACAGATTATTAATTACATTCAGTAAATCACTTCAACCAACATATAATCTTAAAAATTGCCACGAAGTTATAAGGTTAACTTCAACGACCAACGAACAACATGTTAATTTACGTAAATAGAACCGACAAAAGACGTGCAAAAGTGGAGCAGTGCCTACCGTAATACAATCTGTACCTAACTATACAGTGAAATAGCTGTCAGAAGCTTTTAAGACACACCACAGTACAGAAACGCACACTGTAGCTATTCGCTAACATGTAAAGCCCGCGAGATATGGTAAAAACATGGCATCCTGGGCTCTCAGGCAATCAGCAGCGGTCTCACGCATGGCCACTCGCTCCCTATACAGGCTCTCTAGGCGAGACCACTCCCTTGCTGGGGAGGAGAGGTAGCCTTAGTTGCGTGTTGCCCACTGGTCGCGGGGCGCTGTTGACAGACGACTAACAGACGAAGTGTACGGACCAGCAGGCAACAGGAGACTGAGCCGGCCGCACCTCAGAAATACAGAAATGCACACATCCTGCGCACAAGTCGAGAATGCGTTTCTGCACACGGGCCACGATTTCTTGCGCGAGCTCTACGTGATATACACTGTAATTGTCGTACTAATGCCAAAACTGTTTGTTATCTTATATACTGGAATAAAGTAACTATAATATCAGTATAAACATATTTATTATGTCAGAAGAGACATGACAGCGACAGGTTCATGGATATTACACTGCCGAAAAAAAAAAAAAAAAAAAAAAATAGTACACCCTCTTAGAGTATTGCTTTTCACCCAAGAATTTCTCGTTGAAACAGTGAAATTTAGATTACATGGAATGATAACATTTGTAGATCAACAGCTGACATACCAAGTGTCGATACACGTTGAAACATCCATATTAGTATGTTGTGTAGCCTCCAGGAGCGGCAATGCAGATGCTGAGCGTCTGGGTGACGACTCGTACATGTCAGTTATCATTCCATCATATCCCACATGTGATCGTTTGGAGACAAGTCAGGATATTGTACTGGCCGGGAAAAATTCTGCACGTCTTGCAGAGCACGTTGAGTTTAACACGCAATGATTGAGCGAGTATTATCCTGTTGGAAGAACACATCACCTTCTTGTTGCAAGAATGACAAAAGAACGGGTCTTACAACGTCCTGCACGGATGGAGTGCTGTTCAACGTTTCCTCCACAAACACAAACGGCGAATGACAGATCTGTAGTATCGCATCCCAGACCATAAAGCCTAGAGTGGAACTAATGTCTTGGACGAATGCACTCTACGTTATTAACAAAATGTTTGTAAATTTATTGGACCTAACTGCGTGATCATCAGTCCGTAGATCACAAGCTACTTAAAGTAAGGTAAATTAACCTAAGGACAACATACACACTCATTCCCCAGGGAGGACTCGAACCTCCGACGGCGAGCAACCGCGCGCTCCGCAGCGAGACGCCTTAGATCGCTCGGCTAATCCACCGCGGCCGTTATTAACGTTGGGATTACGCGCACACACACATCTAGCCCGTCTGTTGTTAATGGGAACAGCATATTTCAATCAAGTGGATGCTCGTAGCAAGAAGAGTGCTGTGGCCCCACACATGTCGCAATTATTTCATCGCCAAGAAGAACCTATTTTGCCAATAACTGTGTTGCCTATTTTGTCGGACTACAACAAACACCGTTGCAACAAAGAAAGACCCAGACAGTTATTTTTCAGTTAGCTTGTATTGCTAGTCAGCGTACTAGCGAAATGGTCTCAATAGCGAAACAGCTAAGTTACAAACTATGTCATCGAATTTTTCACACGAGACATTAGACAGTCAAGATCCTCGTTCTGTTTATCATTACTCCGAAATCAAACCATTAAAATGAAAGTGAAATTATTGAAGTGGAAATTACGTTACTGGTGAAAGATAACTATTTCAGTTTTATTTACTACTAGTGTTTTGGGAGTTGTGTTGAACCGTGAAGTTACAATTGCTTAATAACGAACTTATTTTTGCTAGTAGATTTTCTTTGAATCAGTCTTTTGTTTAGTTATTAGCAGAATCATTTAAAGGAAATAAACTGCTGGCAGTTTCATGCAAAATACTACAGTTAATCATTTTTCCACTGAGTAACTATGGTTGACCATAGTAAACATAAATAGCCGAGTGATTATTTAAGTTAATCTGCAAGTATTTTACGCAATATTTTCTCACTTAAATTTTACCCGATTCCGTAAGATCTAACAAAAGTCCATTTTGACCACTAAGTTAACTTTAGCTTGCACTGAAAATAAGTAATTGCACTTAATGAAAACATTTTATTTTGTGCCACGAACAATGATTATTACGGAGAGGAGAGTGTTTAACAGTGAAATAAAGGTAAATCAGTCAACAATACGAAGAAGATTTGAACACCACGGAGCTTTACTAGGCATGGCGCTGTTTGAAAGTGGTATGCTGTTGCCTTCCTCGCACTGACTTACCCAGCCAGTTATAGGACGACCTGTAGTTTAACGTTGTTCAGGACGACGGCGCTACTCGATATTTTTCATATAAGCAACATTGCCAGAAGTAAAAAAAGTGTAAAGTGACACATAAAAATCGTAGGTCTTTTTATGACGTTCATTAAACTATTGTATACAGAGTTAACACATACATCTGTTTACATGAGATGTTTTGTTTGTTACATGAAAATCAAAGCCTACAACATGTTTCATAAATGTTGTATTATTATTATCCAAATCAGTCCTGTTTGTTTTCGTTTTGTTAAATGTCTCTTGGCAATCTTTTCGTCTGATTTTGTGTGGATGAGTAATTTGTTGTTTTCGTTTTATTGTTATTTATTCACTTTTCATTCATGAGTATTTTGAATTTGACGCATTTTTATATATTTTAATTAACAAAGGTAGAAACGAACACAAAGCAAACAGAATAGTTAATTGAATTTACTGACTGTTCCGTAGGTTCTTGACAGAATATTTTATCCATTTTGAATCAAACACACGAGATAACTGTGTAATATTCTGCAAATTTATTGTTTTAACTAACCGGTCTTCGGCGTAACAGCCGGAAACCGGTTACTGAAAACAATAAATTTGCAGAATATTACACAATCATCAACAAAAAGAATAGTTAATAATAAAATAACTGTTAATTTGTTAGTTGTGGAATAACTGTATTCATAGTTTGTTTTGCAGGAAATGTGGTAGGCTATTTCAGGCTTCGCCGTTTTAGTTAGGTTGTTAATGGTTAAATTTTTTTCTCTGACTGTGGTGCCTTCCACAATAGTAATGTAAGATTAACATAAATTGATCTATTATTGTAAATCAATATGGAAGTTTTATGAATAGAATTACATTATTAATAAATACTAAAATATATGTGTGTTTTCAACTACTTTTCAATGAAACATGGTACGTTCAAAGTAATTGGTTCTGTTGCGGAGTCTAGATGTACGGTGTGAGGGCGGGGGATATATATATATATATATATATATATATATATATATGGTTAAAGAAAGACAGAGAGACCGTTCCCGATCGAACCCTCGACCTTTGGCTTTATAATTTGTCACTCTACCACTGGGCTACAGAGCCACACTATAATTACTGAAACTACATTGCAACTGGTTGCTTTTGTTAACACATGATAGTCGTAAGCTTGCTCATTTTTTGTGATTTATTTAATTACAGTACATGTTTATTGTGGTGTCTTTTGTTTTCCAAGCTTGGCCTGGTATAGTGTAGCGTTCAAATGTTTGTAGAGCTTATGGGACTTAACTTCGGGGTCATCAGTCCCTAAACTTACAAACTACTTATGAACTAGCTATGACTAAGGACGGAACAAATATCCATGCTCGAGGGGGTTACGAACCCCCAACCGTAGTGGCCGTGCAGACCGTGACTGACGCACGGCAGACCGCTTGGCTACCGCGGCCGGCTGTGTAGCGTTAATTCTGTGTTCGCTCACATACATAATTTGCCAATCCATAATTAACTTTTGCAATTATTCAATGTTTCAAAATTACATTCACTCACCAAGTGAGCATGGCGACCGTGAGTCATTTCTTTTGCATAAATTTATTCATTTCTGACTGTTTGTCTAACTTTTTGGTAACAATAATTATAAATATTTTTCCCTAGTTTTTCCCCAGTAAATTAACGACTGTGGTTGCATAATGAAGCACTGTCGCAATGATCAAGTTTTAACCTCTACTGCATTTATCGGATTAATACGTCGGAACCATCGCCTTTCCCATGAGATCAGGGACTTAAGTTAAGGGGTAATTTAACTGTTCTAGTTATCTGGTAATTGTAAAGGTGGGAGGTTATAATTGGCGACCGCTTATTTGTCTTGTCCTGAGCCACGAAATCTCCATATTGTCTAAAATTGCTACTTTCACAAAATGTATGAGCAAAAAGGGGACGTAATAAATGTCGAATTCGAGAAGATAGACGGCGCAGCCAATACAAAGGCTAGAACTGGGCACAGCATCAGTAAGCGGGAGAGTCCAACCGAAATATGTTTTGCGGCCTAAACCGAAACAGTAACAAAATATTCGGCTACCCTTCTAATTTTGGCCGAAAACGAAACTTTCGTAATGAAGTTAACATTTCGGTAAACTTATGTCGCATACCACTAGTTTTCCAACATTTTGCAACATCCCCTCCCTGTACTAAGCCTTCTTCAGTGTGTGTAAACCTAACCTAGAGTCCGTAGAAGACATAGGAGGCGTACAGGATTACTGACCTAGACTTAATGCAACCACTGCGTAAGATGGATTTGTGTTCCAGAGCATACGAATAGCCCGTACCTATTATTAATGAAGCTATGACGTTTTCCCTCACAGTTCTCGTAGCGCTTTGCATTATTAAACAAAGTGAAAAACAGAATAGCTGACAATATACTAAGTTGTTGCGGGTAGATATTTTCCTCATAATAAAGTCCTGGATCCCAATTACGATATGTTTCTTGCTGACGACGCTGTAATACGGATTTAACATTTACTCTTTACCATAACACTGATATGTAAGCAAAATTGTGGAGCACGGTTACTGCATGACACACTCAGATTAGGTCCTGTCGTCGGCAGACTTCACTCGCACGCAGTCAAGACTTCGTAAATACTTCGTTAGTTGTTCGTTTCTATTCATTAACTTAAATATTTTTCATTTGTTTGTTACAGTTATTAGGTTTAAGCGAAGTAAAGTTGTTCTTATGTGTAGTGCTCGGCTTCGTTACTCTCAGTAAATCAACTTCAGTCAGTGGTGAATGAAGTTTTCCAACAGTATGATTATTGCCAGTGGAAATTTACTCTAACTCAACAGCAAAAGGTGTGTACCACATGATCTGTTTTTCCTAAATCCAAATTGGTTTTTAAAAAAGCCCCTCGCTTTCCAGGTAACACACTAATAAAAATTTCAAGCATAATAATATGATAACCACGCCCATAAAGTACAATACTGAGTAAGATTGTTACAAACACAATATAAGAACATCACTATAATTCAGTGGCGGACTAAGCCTGTCGGAGGCTCGCAGCGGCAGCAAAACAAAATGAGGCCACCCGTCCACTTGGAAATTATTACTGTATAAAAAGGAACTTTTTGTAGGTCCCCCAGGACGAGAGTCTCGGGACAGTATACATAAAAAAATAATAATAAAAAATAGCTTTCGAGATGTGGAGGCCCCATAACGAGAGGGCAAGCGTGCTTATCTCAAAATTACTTTTTTTTATAGCAATAGATGTTTTTGCAAGTGGACGGGTGGCCTCATTTTGTTCTGCCGCTGCCCCGGGCCTCCGACTAAGACGTCAATAATCTTTCGATTGTGCCGAGTACGGGGTTCTAAATTTTCGAGTGCGGTGAACACAGCGCAGGCGCAGAAGCAGCGGCTGCATTGCCCAGCAGAAGACGCGAGGTACCGGTACTGTTTTGTAAACAACGAAGGCACATGTGAGTAGTATAGTACGGAATAAAAGTCTAGTGAGCCATCACGTTTTACTTCACGTTTTCCATCAAAATAATATAAAGCATGTTGATTGTGGATTACTTTTAATTTTTTTTGTACAATTGGAGTGGACGAAATAAAGCGATAAGACTCTTATTTCGGCTTATGAAGAAGAGATAGCCCTCGTAGATATATAACATAATTTTTATCACAATAATGTAATTTTAACCACTTATAGTTTTATTTGTGATATTAGTGTGTTACGGTGACGGCAGATACTCATTGAAAACATCATATATTTTCTAGAATGCACGGAAAGAAATTCTCACATTAGTGGCAAACAAAATATCAGTAGTTTGCCCGAAAGTTACAGCTGAAGATTGTAAAACTAAATTTGGCACTCTGCAGTCAAATTGCGGCGCAGTGTACAAAAATTCGCCAGAGCGAAAAGAGTGGGTGTTCTGCATCCAAACGATTCTCTTCCTGCCTCTGCGCTCTTTCTTTTTGCCTTCCTACAAAGTGGCGGCGATTAGTTCCGTTGCTGCAGCCAATACCGCAAGATTTTCATCCATTCCGGTGTGTTGGATAAAAGGCTGTGATTAAAATACAGATCAGCACACGAGGTATAACGACGACAACCACAGCGCAAAGACGGCATAGCAAACAGCACACACAAATTTCGAAGCTATCGTATAAACACAAACGATCACGCAAAACAAATGTAATACAAACCCACCAGGGGCGCTGCAGTCGACACATTCGATTCGAATAGTCCACCGAGGCAAGAAAGTCGCTCGTGTAAAAGGGGCTTTATGTAGACATTGTCGACCGCAGCGGCATCCTCTGAGTGTTTACTTATGTCTGTGTATGATTATCCGTGCCCATACCAGTTTCTTTGCCTCTTCACGAGGTGAAATATGGACTATCTGACTGAAGATTAAGAGCAGTGCGTTCTCCATCGCTTTCTGGCTGCTCGCAACTTCATTTTCAAGCTCTAGAAAAGGCAGCGGTAGATAAAGATAACACCAAAAACCGCCAAAATTATTGACTGAGACCGAAACTACGAAAAAAAAAAAAAACTACCCACAGCTCTACATCGTCTCTAATAGTCTTACTGTGAACAAGCTATGAGACACTATGTTCAAATGTTTGTAAATCTATCGGACCAAACTGCATGGTCATCGGTCCGTAGCTTACAAACTACTTAAACCTAGGTAAACTAACCTAAGGAGAACACATACGCCCATGCCCCAGGGAGGACTCGAACCTCCACGGCGAGCAACGGCGCGCTCCGCAGCGAGACGCTTTAGATCGCTCGGCTACTCCACCGCGGCTATGAGACACTATAGGTGGCGTCATGTACGAAGGCACTTCCGCACATGGAGGAGGGGAAGAAGGGGAAGAGCTACGACTGGGCGCCCACAGTTGGTCAGTTACATTGCGTAACTCATGGCCAGCCATGCGCCTAGAGAATGAATATTATTGGCTGCTAGTGCGGTAATGGAAGGTGTGGACAGAACGGCTAAACGCTGGACCGTCTTCTTACATGGAAGGGAGGAAGGAAGGTTAGGGTTTAACTCCCGCCAACAGCGTGGTCATTAGAGACGGAGATAAACTCGGATTTTTCGGGAAGATGTGGGAGGAACTAGGCCGTGCCCTTTGAAAGGAACCATCCCGGCATTTGCCTGCAGTGATTTAGGAAAATCACGGAAAATTTCAATCTGGATGGCCGGAGGATGGTTTGAACCACCATCCTACCGAATGCTAGTCCAGTGTCCTACCAATACGCCACCTCGATCGGTCATTCAAAAAAATGTTCAAATGTTTGTTAAGCTTATGGAACTTAACAGCGGGGTCATCAAACTAACTTATACTAAAGACAACACAAACATTCATTCCCGAGAGAGGATTCGAAGGCCGCGGCGGATTAGCCGAGCGCATTGGGGCGCCATGCTGCGGTGCGCGCGGCCGTTCGCCGTCGGGGGTCCGAGTCCCCAATCGAGCATGGATGTCTGCGTTCTCCTTAGGTTAGTTTAACTTAGCTTAAGTAGTTTGTAAGCTACGGACTAATAATCCAGCAGTTGAGTCCGATATTTTTTACAAACATTTGAACATCTGAGGATTCGAACCCCCGACGGGGAACGGCTTCGCGCATCGGAGTATAGCGCCTCAATGCACTCGACCACTTCGCCACGGCCTCGGTCATTCCTACCTAAGTGACGCGGACTATAATCAACTTCACTTGTTTATTGATGTGTGAGGATATTAAATGAGCAAATGTAGGAGGGTCGTTCTTGAAAACAACTCGGTCCAATAAAAAAAAATCAATGTTCAAATGTTTTGACATTTGAATAGGTCATTCGACGTAAAATGTAATGCTCCTTAATTTTTATGAGGATAACATCTTCAGTAGGATTCATAATTTCCGAATTATAGGCGAAAATCTGAGATAAGTCCTAAAAATTTGCAGGTTTTTGGCCATAAAAATGTTTTCTCCAGGGTTTTGAAGGAAGAATACACGTATTGTACACATTGTCAACCACATACACAAGATAAAAAAATAAAATCTTCTACCTCATTTTTTGAAACGAAAAGGCCTTTTTTGTGACGACGTTACTGGACTATGCAGTCTGACCTAGATGTTTTTATATTAAGAAAAGAAATAAAGGAGAATAGAGACGCTGTTTCCTAAAGGAAACAAAAGTGTGTCTAAAAATATACAAAAGATTTGGCGGGCCGTTTAGAGCGTTCTCATGGAAGACTAGGGACTAATGACCAACGTAGCTTGGTCCCATAGAATTACAAACATTTGAACACGCCTCAGTCTGTCAGCCCCCTCCTATTCCCAATGGCCGCTCGCCCGCTCTGGCCCTAGACACTGCGCGCTTGAATGCTTCACTTTACCAGTCGATTAGTAACGCTAGAAAACAATGCAACATATTCAAGTATTTTTACTTGCTAGTATGCTATATACTCAATATTAAGCTCCACGAAGGACATCGCTTTAAAATGTAAATTACGTCCACCGGATTTTTTTAAAGAAAAATATTTATCTCGGCTCCAGAAGGTCGAAGATCAACATTATTTGTATCAGAATCTGTGAAAAAGTGTCAGCTACATATTTCTTTAACTGTTCCTTTCATAAAATAAAAATAAAAATAGTCAGTTGAATGAAACGGGTAAAAAAATTGCAAGTTTTCATAGTCATCCTTTATTTATTTATTGTTTATTTATTGTTTTTTTCTGTTCCATAGGACCCAATTGAGGAGTGAGACTCCATGGTCATGGAACAAGTCAATACATTAATTGTTACACAAGAATGGTAATAGAAATTTTTTAAGTAGTCCTTTGTACACAACAATCTTAAGACAAAGTGAAAAGAATCAATAAAGAAAAAAATGAATTAGCTTAATTGTTTAACTTTTCTAGGAGTTCCTCGACAGAATAAAAGGAGTGAGCCATGAGGTAACTCTTCAATTTAGATTTGAAAGCGTGTGGATTAGTGATAAGATTCTTAAGTTCTTGTGGCAGCTTATTGAAAATGGATGCCGCAGAATATTGTACCCCATTCTGCACAAGTGTTAAGGTGGTGTGATGCAAATGCAGATTCGACTTCTGTCTAGCATTCACCGAGTGAAAGCCACTAACTCGTGGGAATAAGCCGATATTATTAACAACAAACGACATTAAAGAAAAAACGTATTGTGACGCCAGAGTCAAAATTCCCAGACTACTGAAAAGGGGTCGACATGACGTTCGCGAACTTACACCACATATTGCTCGAACCGCCCGTTTTTGAGCCAGAAATATCCTTTTTGCATCAGGCGAGTTACCCCAAAAAACAACGCCGTATGTCATAAGTGAGTGAAAGTAAGCGTAATAGACTACTTTTCGTGTTGAAAAATCACTTATCTCAGATATTGTTCTAATGGTAAATATAGCAGAATTTAGTTTTGGAACAAGATTCTGAACATGGGCTTTCCATGACAGCTTACTGTCTATATGAACACCTAGAAATTTGAACTGTTCATTCTCACTTATCACATGCCCATTATGTGTAATCAGAATGTCAGCATTCGTCAAATTATGTGTTAGAAATTGTAAAAACTGAGTTTTACTGTGATTTAACATCAACTTGTTTTCTACAAGCCATGAACTTATCTCTTGAACTGCATTATTTGTTATTGTGTCAATATTACGAGCAACATCCCTCACTACCAAGCTGGTATCATCAGCAAACAAAATATTTTACAGTCACCTGTTATACTCGAAGGCATATCATTTATATAAATAAGAAACAGCAATGGTCCCAAAACAGACCCCTGGGGCACCCCATACTTAATTGTGCCCCATTGGGATTGCACGTCATAGCTATTTTCTACACTGCGGAGAATTACCTTCTGTTGTCTGTTATTAAAGTAAGAGGTGAACCAGTTGTGGGCTACTCCCCGTATTCCATAATGTTCCAACTTCTGCAACAATATTTTGTGATCAACACAATCAAACGCTTTTGTTAAATCAAAGAAGACGCCTAATGTCCGTAGCCTCTTATTTAACCCATCAAGTGCCTCACAGAGAAACGAAAATATAGCATTTTCAGTCGTTAAACCACTTCTAAATCCAAACTGCACGTTTGACAATAAATTATGTGAAATGAAATGATCAATTAATCTTGAAAATACAGCCTTTTCAATAACTTTAGAAAAAACCGATGGCATAGAAATAGGTCTATAGTTGTCTACATTATCCCTTTCTCCTTTTTTATAAAGTGGTTTCACTACTGAGTACTTTAATCTGTTAGGAAACTGACCATTCTGAAAGGAAAAATTACAAATATGGCTTAGTACTGGGCTAAGATATGGAGAACAGTACTTTAGAATTCTGCTAGATACCCCATCATATCCACAAGAGTCCTTAGTCTTTAGTGATTTAATTATTGACTCAATCTTACCTATGGAAGTCTCATGAAGGACTATTTCAGGTAACAGCCTCGGAAAGGCATTTTCTAAAAACGTTATATGATTACCTGTAGAAACTAGAGTTTTGTTTAGTTCCCCTACTATATTCAGAAAGTGATTATTGAATATTGCACATATATCTAACTTGTCAGTAACAGAAACATTCCTACTACCCACTGACGTTATATCTTCTACCTGCTGCTGCTGACCTGACACTTCCTCCACGATTGACCAGATAGTTTTAATTTTATCCCAAGAGTTTGCTATTCTGTTTGCATACCACATACTTTTTGCATTCTTAATGACATTTTTCAGAACCTTACAGTACTGTTTGTAATGAGCTACTGCATCTTCATTCTGACTGCTTTTAACATTTTGATACAACTCCCGCTTAGTTCTACATGATATTCTTATCCCCTTTGTCAGCCACCTGGCTGTCTGTTATTGGAAGTACCCTGTTTTGATTGTTCCAGCGGAAAGCAACTTTCAAACAGCATAAGAAATGTGTTCAGAAAAGCATATACTTATAATTCAAATATTCAAATGTTTGTAATTCTATGGCACCATACTACGTTGGTCATTAGTCCATAGTCTTTCAAACTATTTAAACTAAGTTAAACTAACCTAAGGACCCCACACACATCCATTTCCAAGGGAGAAATCGAACCTCTGATACTTATAATTAACAAAATCTAAAACATTATTTAATAGTATGATATTACAACTCTTCACGAAGAAAACCAGTACTTTAGGTCGATCCCCTGACCAACTCTAGCCAATTTTCTAAGATACCTTTTTTTAAATCGATATATCTAAAAAAATTTAAAAAAAATACTGAGTATTTATAATTTTTTCGAAAAAGGTCTTTTTTGACATAATTCTTGCCTTACTTATTGTAAATAATAAGTTTGGACATGAGAATGTTGCCGAGTTATAAGGCGCAAGGCTTACATTCATTGAAAGGAAGTCAGTTTTGAAGTGGTATTTTAAGTAAAAAACATTAATGAGGTTTAGCTGCAATGGCGAAATGAGTATCAAACAGAGCCACCGACACGTTTAACGATTCGTCCCATTCGAGACAAATGTGAAGCCGAAGGCTGTGTTAAAGATGTACACAAACAACGATCTGGACGACCTGTAACAATAACAAGTACAGCTAACTCCCGTCGTGTGCTACAATTCACCCGCTGACCACAGAAGTCTGTGAGACAGTGTGCCCGTGAAACTGGAGTGAGTCGCACAAGTGTTCGGCGAATTTTGAAGACAGCAAAGTGGAAGTGCTGCACGCAATGAACGAGAATGACCCAGATCGTACAATGGAGTACTGCGAATAGTTTACTAACATTGTGCGCAACGATGAAGAGCTTCCAGACATGATTGTGTGGTCTGATGAGGCACAGTTCAAACTCAGTGGTACAATCGCCGCAATTACATCTACTGGGCCGCCGAAAATTCGAACGTCCATGTAGACAAAGCCGTGAATTTGCCAGGTGTAAATGTGTGGTGTGGGTTGTCTTACCGGTGCTTGAGTGGGCCATTCTTCTTTGACGGCATTATCACCGGTGAGGTGTACCTTCAGAAGCTTCAGACATCCATTTTATCTGCCATCCGAGACTTGTATGGAGACGGAAGATCTTACTTTCAACAAGATGGTGCCTCAAGCCCACTACCAAAATCGTGTTAGGGCTTGTGTGTTGTGGT
Source organism: Locusta migratoria (assembly GCA_026315105.1). Lineage (NCBI taxonomy): Eukaryota > Metazoa > Arthropoda > Insecta > Orthoptera > Acrididae > Locusta > Locusta migratoria. The sequence continues at coordinate 230,475,703 of CM048749.1, read as the reverse complement.
CTTCAGTCCTTAGACTGGTTTGATGCAGCTCTCCACAATACCCTATCCTGCGCAAACCTCTTCAACTCCACATAAGAACGGCAAATTAAATCTGTCTGAATATGTTTACTGTATCCATCTCTTGGTCTTCCTGTGCAGTTTTTACCCCACACACATCCCTCCAACGCTAAATTCACAATTCCTTTATGTCTAAGAATGTGCCCTACCAATCTACCCCTTCTTTACTCAAGGTATGCCAGAAATTTCTTTTCTCCCCAAATCTGTTCAGTATCTCCTCATAAGTTACGCGATCCACCCACCTAATCTTCAGCATTCTTCTGTAGCACCACATTTCAAAAGCCTCAATCCTCTTACTGTGCGCAATGTGTATCGTCCAAGTTTTACTCCCATACAAGGCAACACTCCATACAAATGCCTTCAGAAGGGACTTACTAACATTTAAATCAATATTCGATGTTAAGAAATTTCTCTTTTTCAAGAACGCCTTTCTACCCATTGCCATTCTGCATTTTATATCCTTGTACTGCGACCATCATTTGCTATTTTACTGACCAAGTAACAAAACTCATCTACCTCTTTTATTGCTTCGTTACGTAATCTAATTCCTTCAGCACTGCACTCCATTACCCTAGTTTTGCTCTTGTTAATATTCATGTTATATGCACCTTTCAGCACACTGTCCATTCCGTTCAATTGCTCTTCCAGGACCTTTCCTGTATCTGACAGAATTTCTATGTCGTCAGCAAAACGAAATGTTTTTAATTCTTCACCCTGAACTTTAATTCCTTCACCAAATTCCTCCTTGCTTTACTTTATAGCTTGCTCAATGTACAAACTGAACAACATTGTAGAAAGGCTACAACCCTGTCTTACTCCCTTTCCAACCACTGCATCCCTTTCATGCCCTTCAACTCTGACAACCGCTTTCTGGTTTTTGTACAAGTTGTATATAACCTTACGCTCCCTATATTTTACTTCTGCTTCCTTCAGAACTTCAAAGAAGTTATTCCTATCAACATTGTCAAAAGCATTCTCCAAATCTACAAAAGCTAGAAATGTAGGTTTGCCTTTTCTTAATCTATCTTCTAGGATAAGCCGTAAAGTGAATATTGCCTCCCGAGTTCCTACATTTCTCCTGAACCCAAACTGATCTTCCCCGAGGTCGGCTTCTACCAGATTTTCCATCCTTCTAAGAATAATTCGAGTTAATATTTTGCAACAATGACTTATTAAACTAATGGTTCTGTAGTTTTCACACCTGACTGCACCTGCTTTCTTTGGAATGGGGATTATAACATTTTCCTTAAAGTCTGAGGGTACATCACCTGTCTCATACATCTTACACCCCAGGTGAAACAATTTTGTCATGGCTGGTTCTCCCAGAGACCTCAGCAGCAGCTCAGAGGTAACATCATCCACTCCATGGGCCCTGCCTCGACTTTGGTCCTTCAGTGCTCTGTCAAATTCATCTCTCAGTATAATATCTCCTATTTCATCCTCATCTACTTTTTCTCCCCTTTCTACAATATTGCCGCTAAGTTTATTTCCTTCATAGAGCCTCTCTATATACTCTTTTCACCTTTCAGCTTTCCCTTCTTTGCTGAGAACTGGTTTTCCATAGGAGTCCTTGATATTCATAGAGCTGTTTTTCTTATCTCCAAATGTTTCTTTTATTTTCCTGTAGGCTGTATCTATTTTTCCCCTATTTATCCATTCTTCTACATCTTTGCATTTAACTTCTAGCCACTCCTGCTTAGCCATTTTGCACTTCCTGTCAGTCTCATTTCTTAGTCGTCTGTACTCCCTTTTGCCTGTTTCATTCACTGCATTTTTATATTTTCTCCTTTCATCGATTAAATTTAGTATCTCCTGTGATATCCAAGGATTTTTTGTAGGTCTTGCCTTCCTATCTATTTTGTCGTCTGCTGCCTTCATTATTTCATCTCGCAATGCTACCCATTCTTCCTCTACTGTTTTATTTTCCCCCGTTTCTGTCAATTGTTGTCTAAATCTCCCTCTGAAATTCTTAAGAACTTCAGGTTCCTTCAATTTATCCAGGTCCCATCTCCTTATTTTCCTACCTTTTTGTAGTTTCTTCAGTTTCAGCCTACAGTTCATAACCAACAAGTTTTGTGGTCAGAGTCTAAATCTGCCCCTGGGTATGTCTTACAGTTTAAAACCTGGTTCCGAAATCTATGTCTCACCATTATAAAATCTATCTGGTATCTCCCGGTGTCTCCTGGTCTCTTCCACGTATACAACCTTCTTTTGTGATTCTTAAACCAGGTGTTTGTTATAACTAAATTATGTACCGTGCAAAATTCTACCAGGCGGCTTCCTCTTTTATTCCTTTTGCCCAGACCATATTCTCCTACTGTCTTCCCTTCCCTTCCTTGTCCTACTATCGAATTCCAGTCTCCCATAACAATTATGTTTCCCTCTCCCTTAATTGTCCGAATAATTTCCTTTAGCTCCTCATATATTTCTTCGATCTCCTCATCATCGGCAGAGCTAGTTGGCATATAAACCAGTACTACTGTTGTCGGTGTTGGCTTCGTATCTATCTTGACTACGATAATACGATCACTGTGTTGCTCGTAGTAGTTTACCCGCATTCCTATTTTCTTATTCATTATCAATCCTACTCCTGATTTGATTTTGTACTTATAATCCTGTACTCACCTTACCAGAAATCCTGTTCATCCTGCCACCGAACTTCACTAATTTCCATTATATCTAACTTCAACCTATCCATTTCCCTTTTTAAATTTTCTAATTTTCCTACTCGATTAAGGGATCTAACATTCCCTACTCGTAGAATGCCAGTATTGTGTTTCCTGATGATCACATCCTCCCGAGTAGTCCCCGCCCGGAGATCCGAATGGGGGACTATTTTACCTCCGGAATATTTTACCCGAGAGGATGCCATCATCATATGTTCATACAGCACAGCTGCATGTCCTCGGGAAAAGTACCGGTTGTAGTTTCCCCTTGCTTTCAGCTGTTCGCAGTAACTGTGTGGCAAAGCCACATTAGCTGATGTTACAAGGCCAGCTCAGTCAATCATCCAGACTGTTGCCCCTGTAACTACTGAAAAGGCTGCTGCCCACACGTTTTTCTGGCCTCTCCACAGATACCCCTCCACTGTGGTTGCACCTATGGTACGGCTATCTGTATCGTTGAGGCACGCAAGCCACCCCACCTCGGCATTGTCTGTGGTTCATGGGAGTGGCTTTGATACTTATAATTCAAATATTCAAATGTTTGTAATTCTATGGGACCATACTACGTTGGTCATCAGTCCCTAGTCTTTCAAACTACTTGTTGTTGTTGTTGTGGTCCTCAGTCCGGAGACTGGTTTGATGCAGCTCTCCACAATACCCTATCCTGAGCTAGCCTCTTCATCTCCACATAAGAACGGCAACGTACATCTGTCTGAATCTGCTTACTGTATCCAATTCTTGGTCTTCCTCTGCGATTTTTACCCCACACACTTCCCTCCAATGCTAAATTCACAATTCCTTGATATTTAAGAATGTGTCCTACCAATTTATCCCTTCTTTTAGTCAGGGTACGCCAGAAATTTCTTTTCTCCCCAATTCTGTTCAGTACCTCCTCATTAGTTACGCAATCCACCAACCTAATCTTCAACATTCTTCTGTAGCACCATATTTCAAAAGCCTCTATCCTCTTTCTGTCCACACTGCTTATCGTCCATGTTTCACTCCCATACAAGGCAACACTCCATACAAATGCCTTCAGAAAAGATTTTCTTAGGCTTAAATCAATATTCGATGTTAACAAATTTCTCTTTTTCAAGAATGCTTTTCTACCCATTGCCATTCTGCATTTTATATCCTCTGTACTGCGACCATCATTTGTTATTTTACTGCCCAAGTAACAAAATTCATCTACCTCCTTCATTGCTTCGTTACCTAATCTCATTCCTTCAGCATGACCTGATTTTCTTAGACTGCACTCCATTACCCTAGTTTTGCTCTTGTTAATGTTCATCTTATATGCCCCTTTCAGCACACTGTCCATTCCGTTCAACTGCTCTTCCAGATCCTTTGCTGTCTCTGCCAGAATTGCTATGTCGTCGGCAAAACGTAATGTTTTTAATTCTTCCCCCTGAACTTTAATTCCTTCACCAAATTTCTCCTTGCTTTCCTTTATAGCTTGCTCAATGTACAAATTGAATAACATTGGATAAAGGCTACAACCCTGTCTTACTCCCTTTCCAACCACTGCATCACTTTCATGCCCTTCAACTCTGACAACCGCTGTCTGGTTTTTGTATAAGTTGTAAATAATCTTACGCTCCCTATATTTTACTCCTGCTTGCTTCAGAACTTGAAAGAGTTTATTCCAATCAACATTGTCAAAAGCCTTCTCCAAATCTACAAAAGCTAAAAATGTAGGTTTGCCTTTTCTTAATCTATCTTCTAGGATAAGCCGTAAAGTGAGTATTGCCTCCCGTGTTCCTACATTTCTCCTGAACCCAAACTGATCTTCACCGAGGTCGGTTTCTACCAGCTTTTCCATCCTTCTGTAAATAATTCGTGTTAATATTTTGCAGCCATGACTTATCAAACTGATGGTTCTGTAGTTTTCACACCTGTCTGCACCTGCTTTCTTTGGAATGGGGATTATAACATTTTTCTTAAAGTCTGAGGGTACTTCACCTGTCTCATACATCTTACACACCAGGTGACACAATTTTGTCATGGCTGGCTCTCCCAGAGACTTTAGTAGCTCTGAGGGTATGTCATCTACTCCTGGGGCCTTGTTCCGACCTAGGTCTTTCAGCGCACTGTCAAATTCATCTCAGTATGGTATCTCCTATTTCATCTTGATCTACTTCCTCTTCCCTTACTACAACATTGTCTCTAAGTTCATTTCCTTTGTAAAGCTGCTCTATGTACTCTTTCCACCTTTCAGCTTTCCCTTCTTTGCTGAGAACTGGTTTCCCATCTGAGTTCTTGATATTCATAGAGTTGCTTTTCTTGTCCCCAAATGTCTCTTTTATTTTCCTGTAGGCTGTGTCTATTTTTTCCTTATTTATACATTCTTCTACATCGTTGCATTTGCCTTCTAGCCACTCCTGCTTAGCAATTTTGCACTTCCTGACAATCTCATTTCTTAGTCGTCTATAGTTCATTTTGCCTGTTTCATTTACTGCATTTTTATATTTTCTCCTTTCATCGATTAAATTTAGTATCTCCTGTGATATCCAAGGATTTTTTGTAGGTCTTTCCTTCCTACCTATTTTGTCCTCTGCTACCTTCACTATTTCATCTCTCAATGCTATCCATTCCTCCTCTACTGTTTTATTTCCCCCCGTTTCTGTCAATTGTTGCCTAACGCTCTCTCTGAAATTCTTAAGAACTTCAGGTTCCTTCAATTTATCCAGGTTCCATCTCCTTATTTTCCTACCTTTTTGTAGTTTCTTCAGTTTCAGCCTACAGTTCATAACCAACAAGATATGGTCAGAGTCTATATCTGCCCCTGGGTATGTTTTACAGTTTAAAACCTGGTTCCGAAATCTATGTCTTACCATTATAAAATCTATCTGGTATCTCCCGGTGTCTCCTGGTCTCTTCCACGTATACAACCTTCTTTTGTGATTCTTAAACCAGGTGTTTGTTATAACCTAATTATGTTCCGCGCAAAATTCTACCAGGCGGCTTCCTCTTTCATTCCTTTTGCCCAGACCATATTCCCCCACTACCTTCCCTTCCCTTCCTTGTCCTACTACCGAATTCCAGTCTCCCATAACAATTAAGTTTTCCTCTCCCTTAATTGTCTGAATAATTCCCTTTAGCTCCTCATATATTTCTTCGATCTCCTCATCATCTGCAGAGCTAGTTGGCATATAAACCTGTACTACTGTGGTCGGTGTTGGCTTTGTATCTATCTTGACTACGATAATGCGATCACTGTGTTGCTCATAGTAGTTTACCCGCATTCCTATTTTCTTATTCATTATCACACCTACTCCTGTAATACCCCCAACTGATTTTGTATTTATAATCCTGTACTCGCCTGACCAGAAATCCTGTTCATCCTGCCACCGAACTTCACTAATCCCCACTATATCTAACTTCAACCTATCCATTTCCCTTTCTAAATTTTCTAGCTTCCCTACCCGATTAAGGGATCTAACATTCCACGCTCCGATCCGTAGAATGCCAGTGTTGTCTTTCCTGATGATCACATCCTCCTGAGTAGTCCCCGCCCGGAGATCCGAATGGGGGACTATTTTACCTCCGGAATATTTTACCCGAGAGGATGCCATCATCATACGTTCATACAGTAGAGCTGCATGTCCTCGGGAAAATTAACAGCTGTAGTTTCCCCTTGCTTTCAGCCGTTCGCAGTAACTGTGTGGCAAAGCCACATTAGCTGATGTTACAAGGCCAGCTCAGTCAATCATCCAGACTGTTGCCCCTGTAACTACTGAAAAGGCTGCTGCCCCTCTTCAGGAACCACACGTTTGTCTGGCCTCTCCACAGATACCCCTCCGCTGTGGTTGCACCTACGGTACGGCTATCTGTATCGTTGAGGCACGCAAGCCACCCCACCTCGGCAATGTCTGTGGTTCATGGGAGTGGTCAAACTACTTAAACTAAGTTAAACTAACTTAAGTACCACACACACATCCATTCCCAAGGGAGGAATCGAACCTCTGATTCTTATAATTAACAAATATATATATATATATATATATATATATATATATATATATATATATATAATTAATAAAATCTAAAACATTATTTAATAGTATTATATTACAACTCTTCACGAAGAAAACCAGTACTTTAGGTCGATCCCCTGACCAACTCTAGCAATTTTCTAAGAAAAAGGTCTTTTTTTACTTATTTCTTGCCCGTACTTGTTGTGAATAATAAGTTTGGAAACGAGAGTATTGTCGAGTTATAAGGCGCAAGGTTTACATTCGATGAAAGGAAGTCGGTTTTAAAGTGGTATTTTCAAGTACGAAAACATTAATGAGGTTTAAGGGCAATGGCGAAATGAGTATCAAACAGAGCCACCGGCACGTTTAACAATTCGTCGCATTCGAGACGAATGTGAAGCCGAAGGCTGTGTTAAAGATGTACACAAACAACGATCTGGACGACCTGTAACAGTAACAAGTCCAGGGTGTTACAACAATTCACCCGCTCACCACAGAAGTCTGTGAGACACTGTGCCCGTGACACTGCGGTGAATTTTAAAGTCAGCAAAGTGGAAGTACTACACGCAATGAACGAGGACAACCTAGACCGTAGAATGGATTAGCGCGAGTGATTTACTAACATGGTGCGCAACGATGAAGAGCTTGCAGAGATGTTTGTGTGGTCTGATGAGGCACAGTTCAAACTCAGTGGTACAGTATATCGCCACAAATCTACTGGGCCGCCGAAAATTCGAACGTCCACGTAGACAAAGCTGTGAATTTGCCAGGTGTAAATGTGTGGTGTGGGTTGTCTTACCGGGGTTTGATTGGGCCATTCTTCTTTGGCGGCACAGTCACCGGTGAGGTGTATCTTCAGAAGCTTCAGACATCCATTTTACCTGCCATCCGAGACTTGTATGGAGATGGAAGCTTTTACTTTGAACAAGATGCTGCCCCAGCCACTACCAAAATCGTGTTAGGGCTTATCTCGACAAAAATCTACCAGGAAGATGGATAGGCCGTAGAGGTGCTGTGGAGTATCCACCACGTTCCCCAGACTTAACTCCTCTGGACTTTTACCTATGGGGAACACTAAAGGAGGTCGTTCATCGACAAAAGCCACGCACATTCATGTGCAGATATCCAACTGAACATGTTGCAGTCAGTAGTTCGCACTGCAGTTCGGCAGCATCGTTTGTGTGTTGTTGTTAATGGTGACCATTTCGAACACCTACAGATATATCTTTAAGTTGGTCTTTAAGCTACACTTTCAGCAAAAATGAGACAACTCCGTCAATTAGTTTGCAAGTTATTGACTTTTAAACAGTGGCTACATTTTTTGGATCCCTCTGTTTATATGTGTCCACCCAGTGGTGGAACCTCTTCAGGATATGTAAATTTCCTTAAAATACCAAGCACCTGACTAAGTATACCATCACATATTTACTGAAATTTAAATAGTCTGAAGATGACCCACCATTGGGTCGAAACTAGTAGAAAATAAACAATGCGCTCTGGACTATTCTTATAAAAAATTTTACCATAAGAGCGCTGTTTCCCAAAGGAAAGACAAATGTTTCCAAGAATATGTTATAAAATGCATTTCTTTATTTAATGCTCTTAGAGTTTTTCTCCATTTTTCGCCTACTAACAATGCTTGTTACAAAAAGTCAATTTACAATTTAATACAGCCAGCGCCGGCCTTAGGATGGGGCGACCCGGGCGCCGCGTACGCCAACGAATAAACGCCGGTACCGTCCTCTACCATCAATATTACAATTTACAGTCATCCATCTTGTGAAAATAAAATATTATTCAATCTCATTCAACATGCGTCGTTAATCTCGCAAACGCGCGCTGAATTCAGGATACCAGAAGAGAGAACGCGCTGAATGCAGTCTTCCTATTGGCTGCATCTATTCATGTTTCACGCGAGCTTTGTCTGACGTCTGGGAGACTGGTCTACCACAGCGCCTCTGTTATTTGTTCCAGGAACTGCAAAAAGGGAGCGCCATGCAGCTGCACCATCTCTCGTCACCACAGAAACTACTAGTAGCTGCCAGTCCAAATCTAGGAAAAGACGGACTGTGACATAGTCATTACATTTTAAAGTAATTAATTTGAATGGATTTATATAGAATATTTGTGACGTAATGACTCACCTACAGCAATTAATAGATCATGCACTACATTCATGAAGAATACGCCTCTAACGCACTGAAATAATACGGTGCCACCCAATGTATGTTGGACTGCATATGTTGGCAGCGCTACGATTTACACCCATATCTCAGTAACTGTTAGTATGAGGCGGAGGCAGGGTTCGTGTTTTATCATAATGACAGAAAAGAGTGTCGTGAGGGGGGCAAAATTTCAATTTTCTGGTTAGTTTAAAAACATTTTTATCGTTTAGTTTATGTTTTCTTTTCTAGTCATGTCTAGTGATTGGTGATTTTATTTATTTGTTATATTTCTTTTATTGTCGTCGCGAAGTAGAGCAGTGTCTACGCCATAATGCCAGATTCTTAAATCATGCCAGAATAGAGAGAAACGATTAAGAAAAAGATTTTTATTTCAGAAAATCGGAAAATGAAAGCTGAAAAAATGTTCAAATGTTTGTAAATCTATCGGACCAAACTGCGTGGTCATCAGTCCGTAGCTTACAAACTACTTAAACCTAGGTAAACTAACCTAAGGACAAACACACACAGCCATGCCCCAGGGAGGACTCGAAACTGCACGGCGAGCAACCGCGCGCTCCGCAGCGTGACGCTTTAGACCGCTCGACTACTCCACCGCGGCGAAAGCTGAAAAAGAAAAAGTTCTTGAAGAAATTAAAAGCACATGTATTCTATCAGCATAACGTGACTATAATTTGCCGTTGCTCCAGCACAAATGAAGAATGGGACGTCTTCAACCCTTTAAGTAGTTCTAAGTAAAAAAAAAAAAAAAAAAAAAAAAAAAAAAAAAAAAAAAAAAAATATATATATATATATATATATATATATATATATATATATAATAAAAATAATTAAAAAAAAAAAAAAACGAGCGTGAAATGAACGCTTGTATGCTGTGGCCGAGCGGATTGGACTGGGCGTCACGCAACGTGAGGAAGGCGCCCGGGTGGCCAGCGCTGTTGCTGCCGCGAGTGTTGCGTTCGAATTCCGACAGAAACGCGCGTGGGGGATAAAAAGGTCGTGTATCCGAAGGGAAACAATCGAGGGGCTACTATGTTTCTATGTGATGTTTGCATAGCTGCGATAAGTATTATTGTATCGCATTTAGTCATAGACGTGAAACACGCTTCACAACCCAGTTTTGCACTGTTTCTTGAGGGGAAAAAATAAAAAATTAATAAATAAAAATAAAATAAAAATTGCATGAGATTTGCCGAGACCTCCTCTTCACCACGTAAAATTTGGTGAATTCGGTTCGACCTCTTCCCCCCTCCCCGAGAATTAATTCCCCCCCCCCCCCCCAAGCGGGCTCACGGCTCTTTCGTGAGTACGTGAGTGACGAGCACGGGGCCCCAAGCTAATGGAGACTTCTTTACTTTCCGGAATGCATTTACTTTTCCCCTCCCCTCCTTTCCTATCATCACTCCTTCCCCTCCCCACTAGGAGACTGATAACCGCCGGCCGCGGTGGCCGAGGAGACTGAGACGCTCCAGTCACGGTCTGCACGGCCACTACGGTCGGGGGTTCGAATCCCCCCTCGGGCATGGATATTTGTGCCGTCTTTAGTATAAGGTAGTTGATAAGTAGTTTGTAAGTTTAGGGACTGATGACCCCGTAGTTAAGTCCCATAAGCTTAACAAACATTTGAACATTTGACTGATAACCTCAGTAGTTTAATCCCCCTATGCCAACCAAACAACCCAACTCAATTAATGGACGCCCCCTAAGGGCGCCAATTAGTCTTGTGTAGTTCGCGAACGAACTAGTTCGGAAGAGCGCTTCCACAGGCGAACTAGTTCGCAGATCCCTCGCCTCTTAGTTCGTCCGCTCCTTTCCCGAAGACTGACGGGGAACAGCGAGAGGACGAGAGAGCGCGCAAAATTGCGTGATTCCCTTCTGCCAGTTACCGTCATTTAGAGCTGAGTATTCAGGTCAGCTGTAGTTTCAGAGACATTGCCCAAAAATACGGGTAACACTGATAATTATATAAAAAAGCTGTCATAAGAAAAAGAAAGAGCTCTTTTAGTAGCGGTAGCAAAAGCCAAAAAGAGCGGACGCACTAAAATGAGCGACCTACTTTGCGGCCGAGCTGCGAACTAAAATATGCGCGATCGGTCGCGAACTAAAATATGCAAGATCGGTCGCGAACTAAAATATGCAAGATCGGTCGCGAACTAAAATATGCGCGATCGGTCGCGAACTAAAATATGTGCGATCGGTCGCGAACTAAAATATGCGCGATCGGTCGCGAACCAGAATACGCACGATCGGTCGCGAACTAAAATATGTGGAATCGGTCGCGAACTAAAACATGCGTTACCGGTCGCGAACTATTATGCCAAACGTCATCTCGCTTCTTAGTTCTTTGGATTCTTTTCCGAAGACCGACGGGCAATAGCGTTAGGGCGCGCAGCAGAATTAAAAATCACGTGTTTGCCTTCTGCTGATGAGAGCCATTTAGAGGTGAGCGTCTGCCTGCTAGATTATATAGTTCAGTGCTACAAAATTTCTGTTTTGAAGTATTCTGCACTCTGCAATATCTGACTAATAAATTTCATAATGCCAAAATATAGAAATAACTCTATACTTATACGCGAGAAATAATGCACAAGCTGTTTCTTTTGGTTTGCGTGATATCGTTAGTGGCTCAAGCAGCAAGCGTATAAACCAGCTACGTGGGGGAACTTCTCCCTCCACCTGCATGCGCAGGCCACGCCGCTCAGCCGTCACTGGGAGCGGACGAACTAAAAGAACCAACTAGTTCGCGGCAGAGCCGTGAACTAAAGTGAGCGCTCCCGATCGCGAACTATTATGCGCAAGTCTAGCGCCAAGTGGGCGACTCGCCCTGGGCGCCTGGATGTGTAAAGCGGGCCCTGAATACAGCCGAGTAAAAAGGTGCTAATATGTATAGAGATTCTTTGTAAATAAACTGAAAATTGCGAATTAAGATTCTTACAAGTGTTTATTAATTTTATTTTAGTTTATTACGAGATACTTCGGTTATTCACTTAATGATCAGTCTTCTATATTTTCAAAATTACAATGGAATAGTCGTATTAGTTAATACACAAAACACAGATGGTGCATTGAGAATTGTGTGTATTGAGATTTTCAAAGTGTAAAAGCGAAAGAGTGATAGAAGACAGGAAGGATTTCATAAATATATGAGTAATAATACATCACGAGTAATCTGTTACAAAGAACTGCCGCAGAAACAGTAGTGAAACGGAGGTTGCAAAGCGAATCGCCTTGCGAAGCACGAGCCAGCTAGGCTATCGCAGGCGTGAAATGCAAAGTCGGGAGGTCGCCGTGTCACTTTCCTGATAGAGAACTGCTCAGGTTGCTGACCAGTTTGAGCTGCTGCGAGATAGCCGGGCTGTGCCACCTCTGCAACACTGCCACAAACACTCACTAACAACAGACGTCCCGAACAGGGTGACCAACTTGAGGACTTAAATTGTCGCTAGTTTGAGCATGGAAAATCCCTAGAAAGTCGCTAGATTTCTGACTTTCAATTACACGGGGGGGGGGGGGGGGGGGGAGGGGGAGAGAAGTTCTTAGGTAGAAATAATAATGAGAATAAAATACGAGAAATCAGAGCTCGAACGGGTTCAGGTGTTCTTTCCTCCCGCGCGCTATTCGAGAATGGGGGATAAATAGCATAAAGGTGGTTTGCAGAGTATCCCAAGTAGATGTAGAAGCTGGATTCACACATCGCACACCGTCAATAATTAAAGTGCATTCCTACTGGACGGACGTCGTGAGATATAAAAAATAAAGCACCAGTTTGTTCGAAACACGCAATAGCAGTAGTATTTGCTTACAAAAGAGGACGGAAAATATTATGTTCAGTGTTGAAGCATTAATTGTAACTGCAGTTGCCTTAGATGACGAGGAAAGAGAGCAGAAATCTACGTAAGGCAAGGAAAACGAAAAGGGGTTAAGAAAATGCTTTTGAAGAAAATGTATGAAAGCGAATTTCACACACTGTATAGAGAACTTTTGGTCTAAATTTCAAAAAATACCCTCGAATGGTGAAACAATTGTTTCAATTAACTATCTCTGATAAGCCGGAAGGATCAAGAAAGCAGATACAAATTTGAGCCAATAATTTCTCCACAAAAAATAATACAATCCGAAATGGTTTTGCTACTCATTTGATAGAGTACCACATAGCACATGGTGGTGAACAAGCTCAATTAATATTTCGTCATTCATTTTTCAATACAGATATAGCCCAAAGTTCAGTAACGGAATATATTTTAAATGCGAAGACCACAGCTGTGAATGAAAAGCACACCTTAGCACCCACAAACCAAACAAATCCGCAACAGCCTATCGTTAGCAGTCGGTCATCCACGTGACCTTCTCCGTCAATGTCAAACTATTCTTTCGTAGCCCACTGGCCAGCAGGCAAACTGAAGCTGACGTGACGTTGTCCACTCTGTGAACGACGACGCTCGAAAGCTTGGGATATTACTTTGATGTCACCTGACCCGACTTGAAGTTGGCGAGACGTTGCCTACCGTGTGAGTCCGGCCCAACACAAATATTTTGGGTGTGCTAACGAAGTACGAAAAAAGTTACATTTAATAATTGTGCAAATGTTTTTGTCAACCAAAACTTTTTACTGCCTTTCTTTTTTTTTTTCTTAAAAAAAAAAAAAAAAAAAAAAAAAAAAAAAAAAAAAAAAAAAAAAAAAACCACACACACACACACAACCCTCCAGAGTTGTGGCTAAAACGCTTTTAAAACCGCTAGGAATGAGACATGTCTCCAAACCAAAACTCTTGTCGCTAGATTGCATTAAAAATCGCTAAGTTGATCCCCTTGGACTCCCGCGGACGCTGTTAACAGTGACACCCATCAAAGCAACACCCACTATATTACATGGTTTTACCAAATAGCGTAAAAACCTTCGTGAAATGCACACAAACAGTTACGCGTATGTATACAGACTTTAGCTGCTTTATAAGATGGTTTCAGTTTATTTATGTGTTTAAATGGCTGATAGAGGTGTTATTTGTACCACATATGGGTGCAATAATTACCGACAACAAACTGATCGAAAGTTTATTCCCGAGGAATAAATAAATGTATGTATGAATACAAATTAGTGGTCAGTGCGTCAGTTTTGTTTCGTTAATGTGAGAATATTGTTACCTGTAGCTTGGTTTTTGTAATTTTTAGATGTAAACAGTGTGTCATTCGGAACAGAAGAGCAGATCTGGATGAAATATTTTTAAAAAATGGACTGGAGCAATTAAATAAAACTCATGTAACATGCTCAGACGATTTTGTAGAGAAGGACTTTAGAAACAAAAATTTACTAAGTCAGGGGTAAGTATTGTTTGCAAAGCAGTAAGAAGTTCAATTTTAAAGCTTGTTCAACGCTTTGACACGTTGTTGCTGTTGCATATATCTCTTTTGTTCTCATTTCAGTAGGCTATATGGCCAGGCTTTGTTCCTTCGGGGTTGCCTAATGCAAAGGAAAGTAGTTTCAGAGCAAGCTAAAAGAAAAGAAAGGGAGAAGAGGGAGTTGACCTGCAGGAATCCATCAACATTCTGGCCGAAGTGGACGATAGTGTCAGCACTGAAGTTAGAAAAAAACTATGAAACACGTTTTCCATTAGTTGCTAGGTGTCGAGCACTACATAAAACAGTGTAGAGTCAGAGAGGAGTCATTCGTACTTTAAGAAGAGTTGTTTAATTTAAAAAGAAGTGCAACAGTGATAAAAGTAGGCCTAATGCTTTCAGTTAGAAATAAATTGGTCCAGTTTGTGTGCTGCTGTAGAGGGTGTATGTGAAAATTGTTTCCTATTATCGGCCAACAAGTATTTTGCAGTGCTGATTAAAGCACATGTAAATAAAATAAACAAATTATCTGCAACACGATCTTAAAAAAATATGAAGATGCAAAAAATTACGCATATGTAGTCAACAATTTTTATAATACGGTTTGTGTAATTGTTTGTCTTACAGTTCGCTGACAATATTTTTTATTCCACAGCTAAAATATTTCCTTTATGCCAAAACATCAAAGTTATGATTCAATAAATGCCCTCCTACCCCTTTTATTTTACGTATAACAGCCAAATAAAGACGACTTGCAGACGATGAAATTGTAGTTAACATTGCGAACCGCTAGGCGGCAGCGCTGTGCTCTGTCTCGTACGGAACTAATATGAGTAGTCTATTATCAAAGACGGACATCTGTCGTTTGCCAGAAACTGAGATAAACGTCATTTTTATTGCGAAACGTAGAGCTAATATATTTATAAGCTGATTTGAGCTTTATCAACTTTAATACTCGAGTATTTATACCTGGAAGTGGCTAATATCAATTTGATTACTCAAGCACCTTCAAATTGTGTTTAAAATACAGATGTCCTTCTTTGAAACCAAAATGTGTTGGTGTCCGCTTTTGATGTGAACATGCTTTCAGATGTCCGTTTTTTATACACAGAGATTCGCTTACTGCTGACGAGAATCTTATACAGGTGTATAATCTGGGAAATTATGCGAATATCGACATAAAATGGAAAATATTAAATTCTGAACTCTATTACATATAGGAAAAATGAAAACTACAATAATCATAATAATCTTTTTAATTTTATATGCAAAATGAAATGTTACGGCACTGACTCTAAAATTATTAGCATAAGGTCTGTTGAACTGTCGGCAGACTTTTCCGTGAACATCCTTACGTCATTTCTGACATCGAACTTCTTTCCAACAAGTGATAAGTCCGTACAACACACCTTACAATAGAACAGTGTAGATTACAAGCTAGTCTTACCTTTCTTTCTTTTCAATGTTTATTTTCCACTTTTCAGGTTGTCTCAACCGCTTCCTAGCTTTTCCTTCTGACACTGGTGATATATTATGTTCCATTTTACTCGCTTTAAGATGGTTATTAGTAATTATACTATAAAAAATTACTGAAAAACTTAAGTACGGGCTAATACGTCTTAGTACCTGGCACATACTGTTGCCATGTCTGATTTTCCAGGTCGTGTGATCATATCCCGTGTTCCCATTGGTGCACGCTGCTTCATTCAACAAGTGTCCGAATTTGATATCAAGCTCTTATGTAGGTGTCCGCTTTTGATGTGAACAGTCAAATTTAACGTCTGATTTATCGCATTTACGTCAATTTTTGGAAAACACGGATTTCATCAATGGAAAGAGCGGAAAACTTCTTTTAGCATCGACTGCTAACTAAATTTCGACCATTAGCTCAGATGTCCAGGTTTGATATTAGGCTACTCATATATTCTGGCGTAAGTTACCGCTTATTATATTTATACGCTATTTACTTTTACCATACTGTCGTGAACGGTACTAATATGTCCGAATTCGTCGAGTGCAATAATGTGATTCTTTAGGGAACCATATATCAAAGTTCTACAAACATGAATGAGGGGTGAAGAGTTTTAGATAGGCGGGAAGGAGGCAACTCTGACAAATGCCGGGGGGCCCGGGCTTTTGGGGGGCCTTGGAAAAAAATTGTAACTCTATATGGATCTTTGTTGTTGATTCAATAGTGATTTTTTAAAAGATTTAAATTTCCGCCGAAATATTTGAGCTGGGCGATCGAACAAGCACGTACGGTCAGTGTTGCTAGCGATGTTTTTGAACGAGCCTGTATTTGTAGAAGCGTTTTCGAGTAGTACTGCGGTTCTCGCCTCAGGTGTATCGTGAAATGCGGCCTAATATATATTTGTAGAAAATAGCAAAGTACTCTCGATTAGCTACATTGTAGATGTCTATTCTGATTGACAAAAGTACTTTACAGTTTAGTTACGAATATGTCTTGATGTTAAAGAATGTGGTTAGGCTGAAACCTAAAAATATAGCTTAAATTGTTGCAAGTGAACAAGCAGCTATGACATCTACAGTCTAGCTTGTCAAAAGTACTTCGCCCCTTATCTACAAATATCAGAAATTTGACCTTATATGGGATACACCTGTCGCGAGAGCCGCGGTACCAGTCGAAAAAGGTTCTACGGATAAAGGCACGTTGTTTTTGATAAGCTGCTGTCTACACCGATGGTGCCATGATGCTCAAAATCAAGAAAAACAGGTTCCGTGGAGCGCGGTGCGGCCAGCGTGGACATCAAACCGCGTCGCTCTGAGCAACAACAAACTTTGCGTAGTGTCGGAACACCAAAGTTGTGTGTGCACTGTTTTCCATCTTCAGTGACGCTCGCGCATTGGAACATGCGAGGGGACGGGGTAATACAGGAAAAATTTTTCATTAGAGCCTTAAAAATCGTAATAATTCTCATATTCCACTCAAAAGTTTATCTAGGATCATTCCACAGTCAGTTGCTATGGGTTAGTTAGCAGGTTGCTAGGTAACTTCAGCAACGAACCTGAACCGTGCCGTTGTTTCTTTTCCGAAGTGCCGAACACGTCACATTAAAAAAATAAAGAAAAAATTTAAAAAATCTGATGATGCCTCAAAAGGGCGAAACGCGTCTGCAATAAGAAAAAAAAATGCAACTGATACTGACTTTGTGATATATTCATAACCAGTTGCTGTACCAGCCACCAGCATGGAGTGGAACCAGTTAAAAAAGTTGTCTTTCAAATTTAATTCCCAGTGTAAAAGAAAGTATTTATACCCGCGGGAAAGTGAGAAATGGTTTTCAGCACCTAAGCACACTCTTAAATTTCCCGTATACCAATGTAGCTCTCAGTCGATATATAAGTCACAGTCGATCTAGCTCCACAGCTTGCTGAATCCAAAAAAATCTCATAAATCCACTCTCGAAAAAATCTGTAATCTTCTTTCCTGTAATTCGTAACATTCGAACTTAATGCGTCTCCATAAATACGTTTTATACACACTTTTCAGTACTTTACTTTTATTAGTCTTCATACTACACGTGGGCGTACACATGAGCTCATACTCGATCTTGCAAGTACAAATAACAGACTCAGACAAAGTATCTCGTTATAACAGTTAGTACAATCTTGTGAAAGGACGATCGATGTCCCGCAATAGAGACGCCGCCTCGTGGCTGTTATGTCGGCAAACTATGGATGGATGCCGGTTGGGGCTGCGGTGACGCTGCTCCTGTTCATTGCGGCACGTCGGTCGACCATGAAACATACAAACCAAAAGCAAGCATTTCTTTTATCATGTCTCATAAAATATCACACATATGAAAAATAAACAATTTATACATCAGTTTAGCTTTACAAGCTTCCTTTCCTTTCTCATGAATCCTCTTCAAAACGATGCTTACATAAGGGAGTAGGGCTCGCAAATCTACCCATCCGTCCAGTCTCTCCTACCCACTCCTCGCTCCCCCTGTCCCTCCGGCGTCCCTCCATTCTCCCACGCCTCCAGGCACAGAGTAACACCACAGACAAATATATACAGACGGGAAACCTCCGTAAGGGCCCGGTCCTATGCTCAGGGGTGCGGGGAGGGAGGGTTTTCAGCAGTTCCGTAAGATGTCCCATGATGGCGCTGAGGTCAGAAGCAGCCGCCAGAGCAAGCGGCAGGTAGCGGCTGCCCCCACCACCACCTCCCCTCAAACGTCAGCAAGCCGGACACAGCCGTGGCCTCATAACAGGCGGCACGAGCTCTCCCCTCAGCCTCCCCTCCACGCTACCCTCTGACGTGCGAGAGGCACCCTAAGCCAGCGATCCGCCTGACACCTGCTAGCATCTTACGGAACTACGAGGGGAGCGTAGGACAGTGGTTTAGAGGGGGCTGCCCCTCTGTATATGTTACTCTGTGGTAACACATACAGAGAAGAAGCCTTCCCTAAACCACTGTCCTACGCTCCCCTCGTAGTTCCGTAAGATGCTAGCAGGTGTCAGGCGGATCACTGGCTTAGGGTGCCTCTCGCACGTCAGAGGGTAGCGTGGAGGGGCGGCTGAGGGTAGAGCTCGTGCCGTCTGCCACGAGGCCATGGCTGTCAGGCTTGCTGGCGTTTGAGGGGAGGTGGTGGTGGGGACAGCCCAACGAGCTTGAATTGGGACAGCCGCTACCTGCCGTGTGCTCTGGCCAGTTTAAAGAGCTGCTTCTGACCGCAGCGCCATCATGGGACATCTTACGGAACTGCTGGATAGCCTCCCTCCCCACACCCCAAAGCGTAGGACCGGGCCCTTACGGAGGTTTCCCGTCTGTATATATTTGTCTGTGCTCCAGGCTTCCTGGGACATCCTGCCCCACTTTCCTCCCCCTGGCCCTGTGCCCCCTCCCTGTCCCGCCCCCTCCATCCTCCACCCACTCCACCACCACCTCCACCATATCTCCCAGCCCTTTCATTCAGTGCCGTAGATTTTGTTCTGGTGCTAGGTGCAGGTGTATTTTACAAAGTGTGTTTTTTTTTTTAAACAAGCAGGGAATGGCCAACCAGTCGCCGACGCCGAGTGTGTTTTAAATCGACTATGTTTTAAATCACCGGTGCTTTCCACCGCCCTCTCCTCCCCTTTCCCCCCTCTCCATTCATCTGTGATCTTCGGTGTCTTACTGTGTGCTACTAAACTTTGGTGTCGTCTCACTGTGATGTTTTGTTTTAATGAACTGTGAACGGCCAACCCGCAGCTAACACCTCGTGATTTTCTTTAGATGTTTTATGTGCTATGTGATCTCCGAGTCTATTTTATCTTTTTATTTATTTTTTCTCTTCATTTTGTCATCATGTTCATGTTAACAAGCCAGCAATCTTTGCTCCATTTTATAAGAAATGTACTTTTCTCCAACAATGACTTCATGTCAATTTTAATTATCTTCATATTTTATCACCTCTACTTCCTTGTATACTCCTCTGTATTATTATATTATTAAAATTACAAAAAAAAAAAAAAAAAAAACCAATCTCGTCCCACTACAACAGTTCTGTGCTTCTGCGAACACTATGCTCCAGCCTACACTACTATGCACCGTGACGCTTCCGGTGTGGATGCTGCTTTGCCACCGTGATTGTCCCTGTTGTGGAGTGACCAGATGTCCTGCATTTCGCAGGATACTTCTTTTTTGTAAAGACATATCATGCGGCCCGTCAAGAGGCTAAAAATGCCCTGGATATCAATATAATCCTGCGAAATTCGTGTATCATCTTATTAAAGAGGAAACAGTAATTAAACAGTTAATGAACAGTGGAACTCGTACACCCAATGTTCCGATGCGCGACGCCGTTCCCCGATGTGGGTTCGAATCCCTCCTCGGGCATGGATGTTTGTGCTGTCTTTAGTATAAGATAGTTCATGAGTAGTTCGTAAGTTTAGGGACTGATGACCCCGTAATTAAGTCCCATAAGCTTTACAAACTTATTTTTTAAATTTTTTTTGAATGAGAATATTAATTCGTTTCGTATTCGTCTCAACTCAACTGTTTGTAATTCTACGGGACTTAAAAACTACCTAAACTAAGTTAAACTAACCTAAGGACAACACACACATATCCATACCCGAGGGAGGATTCGAACACCCGACGCGGGAGGCCGCGCGATTCTTGCGGCTCCAGACCGCTTTTCTCTCTCTCTCACTTCAGGTAGATCTATGATCTGCGGTCTTTTTCATTGTTCGTACTTGGTCGTTCGTTGATCATGTGGCTCAGCTTTTTTTGTTACAGAGGACGTTCAACCCTCTGACAGGGCGCGCTGAGCCACGGCGCCCGGCGGCCCTCGGCTACTCCCGCGCGGCTGTTGCAAGTGATCTCCAGTATTCGCAAGTTTTTTTTTTCCGTATTTGTTGTGATACATGAGAGTGAAAATTCGCAGGAACCTAACAGTTTAAACTGACGTGACTGAAGCGACTACGAATGATATTTATAATCTTCCTTCTCACATAGACGTAGTTAGCTGCCTGTTTCGAATATGTAGCAATTTCACAAATAGTTGGCTGCTTATATATGAACATGTTCAGATTTGAAAGTGTGTAATTAGGCAGGAAGCTAACCAAACTGCTCTAAGTAATGTGACTGAAACGAGTACCATCGACATTTGTTGTCGTAAGTAATAGTTATTATGTAACACAGTGAAACTGACATTCTCTAGTCATGACTGACGAATGTTGTGTCTTCATTAATGAATTGGTAAATTGGTGGGAGACCTCAATTACATAGAATTTCTTTGAGAGCATTAGACTGTCATGAATTATTTTTTAATTCACAATTATGATTTCAATCGTATAAGCAATTTCATGTGTCGCCAAAATAATTAAAAATTGTGTGACATCAAATCACGATCCAATTAGTTTTATGAAACTGACTGACGAGTTACTATGTATGGATAGACCAAAACTTTTGGTTGCGACCAAAGAGAACGCGCTAGCTATCAGTCAATGAGATGCTGTCTGTTTCTCAACTCGGAGATTCGGGCGCTACGCACCCTCACGTACAGAGGATTCTGGAAGACAGTACGGGAGGACGCGTAGCGCCCGAATCTCCGGTTAAGAAACACGCAGCATCTCATTGGCTGGCAGCACACGCAGCATCTCATTGGCTGACAGCTAGCGAGTTCTTATTGGCCAGAGGCAAAAGATTTGGTCTGTCCATAGTCACTCGTAACTGAACAGAAATAAAAAATGTACTGTATCAGTGCACAGAAACTAGATATATCGTAATGAAAAAGTGCAATTTATTTGATCATAAACACACTGGTATGACCATGCTTTGATTTCATTCACATCAACAGTAACAAAACCAGAAATCATGATCGTGAATTAAAATATAAATGTTCACAGTCAAACGCCCGGTAGCGACAATCACGGCGAAAAGAACTGTTGCGCCAGCGATCTTTAGCGGAAACACACACTTCTTTCAGGGAGGAATGTATCAGCCCTTAACGTCTACTCAATAGTATGACTGTGATGAATTGTTGGAAAACTTTGTGTGATCTGAAAGCCGATTCAACTAGTTAGTACATAGGCTTTGGAATTATGTTTGTACTGAAATAATGCCGAAAGTACAAGAAAAATGTGATTAAATACCAAATTGCGATCTTTGTATTCATTTATTGTAGGCGTTAAAGAAAAATTTGATTTTTCTGAAGTAGAAGTACTGTGTTTCGCTTCATGAATTCTGTATCTTAAAGGACTGATGTTAAAAGATCTTTGGATTTTGTTCTTAAAAACAATGGTAAGGAAATTGATACGTTTTTTGAAATTACAAATGTTAGGGACAATGTTACTCATATCACAGTAAAAGAACCAGCTCATTTAAGATGGGTTGAAATATTAGCAAAATTTAATTTAAATAGTATCGTACTGTTGGTAATATTGTAGATTTTATTCATTGTCTGACTGCTTCAACTGCGGAGACAGAACGAATATTTTCTGTGATGAACAATGTATGTACCCATTAAAAGTCCAGACTTAAGTCAGAAACATTGAAATAATTTGATTATTGCAAAATGTAATTTTAATGAAGTCTGTTTTCCTCTTCAGAAGAACTGTAAAATGTTAAAGGTAACTGAAGTGAAAAATATACTTGTTTCATCATACGCAGATCATAGTATTCACCACAATTCTATTTTACCATTAAGTTTCACCATATTTGGAGTGTGAAGATGTTTAGTAGATGACATTATACTTGTTGCATGTTACGTTAATCACTTACAGAAAGCAAATAAAACAGGAGAGGGAAATTATTTGGTACTATTATTGTTTTTGTATCTGAAAATATGGTCACCCTACTCTCCCGACAATCTATGTAAAGTCCTTTCTATACGAGACGTGCAACACGCACAAAAAAGTCGTTGTCAGCTGCAGCTCTCCTTGCGATAGACCGTCGTACTACAAAGAAGCGTTCGAACGGTACGCATTTATCGAGTCGTCTGATTCACGTGTCTACTTGGTTTGTTGTCAACTTACAGCAAATGAATCGCCGAGTTTTAGAAACTGTAATATATATTGTGATTATTAAATTATTTGTGTTTAATTGTTTTCGTGCAGTTCATGTCTTACTAAGTCGCGCATTATTGCTTTTACATACTTCCAGCCCCTGCGGGTTTGAGGGGCCTATGTATATGATGAACAAGCTCAGGTGTCTATACATAGACTTTCGCTGTGATAAAGCTTCAAATAATGCTCACAAAAAACAAATATGTCATCCGTTAACTACAGCGTGTTTCAGGAAAAATAGCAGACATTTTAGAAGATGGTAATAAAGACGATTTGCAGTTAAAATGTCATATAACGTGTATCCAATTTTTATTGGGTACAGATATTCAGCTCTTTGTATATACAACAAACATAACGCACATTCAACTTTGGATATTTTGACATTCTTTCGTCGGTTCTTTGTAGATCACCATATTGACTTATTTAAATAACCGGTTTTCGACATACTTAAAAAATCTGAATATTCCCTAGTAAGCCGAAAACCGGGTAACTAAGTGGAAATGAACGTCTAGAGCATACACAAAATTCTTCTTTGAAGTCAGTGTGATGTACTACCAAGAATCGACGGATAAATCAGTGAAAATGTCTTGATTTACATTTGCTCTAAG
Source organism: Locusta migratoria (assembly GCA_026315105.1). Taxonomy (NCBI): domain Eukaryota; kingdom Metazoa; phylum Arthropoda; class Insecta; order Orthoptera; family Acrididae; genus Locusta; species Locusta migratoria. Next base: position 230,452,361 of record CM048749.1, on the reverse strand, counting down.
TTTGTTTGACTTTCATATAAACAGCTATATCTCTGTATTCAATAAAAATTGGACACATGTTATTTGAAATTTTTAATGCAATTCCTCTATAGTATCACCACCTAAAATATGACGAGCCGGAAAATACATTCCTATGAGCAGCTGGGTTCCGCATTCGGTCGTCTGCGCATGCGCGAAGCACTTCCATAAGCGTGAGAATGGGATCCATCCTATTCCGTTTACTAACGATCGTATGCGTGGATCTTGTGCAAGTGGACGCGTCTACACTGTACGCGGCCGGCATGACCGGTGCATCATGGGTAATCTCGTAAGCTCTCACTTCCCGTGTAGAAGGGGCTTTAAGCTTACGCTGATTTTTCTATAGATGAACTATATTTAAACATGGAGTAACCGACTTTCTGAAAAGCCGCGACGGATTAGCCGCGCGTACTGGAGCGCCGTGTTGCGGTGCGCACGGCCGTCCTCCGTCGGGGGTTCGAATCCCCCCTCGGGCATGGATGTTTGTGTCGTCTTTAGTATAAGGTAGTTCATAAGTACTTTGTAAATTTAGGGACTGATGAACCCGCAGTTAAGTCCTTTAAGTTCTCCAAACATTTGAACTTTCTGAAAACCCTTTGTTTATAATATAGCGCTTATTCCACTGATAATCGAAGACAGGAATATAGGGGGCTCTGGAATTGTATCAATGGTACTTTAATTATAACGGCGTTGGCAACAATAATGACGACCACTGTTTCCGCACTTGGTTGTATTGTCAGCGTGCTGGTGTTTCTCATGTTGTGTGTTTAAGTACTGTGCTAGTTTTAATTTATTTCGTTAACATCAGGAGTGATAGAAGTGTACAACGGCGTATCAACTGGAGCGAGGGGGGGGGGGGGGGTCGGGAGGAACAGTCGCAGTCGCCATCCCCCCCCCCTCCCCCACTTCAAATTTTGGAGGGGCAAGATACGGTTTCTGCCCCCTACCATATTCACTTGGTTTAATTTGATCCTTAGGCAGCACCATTGAATAAACTATGCTGTCTTCGGTTATTAATGGGACAGTATTTTTGATGGCAGCCATTTTTGCCTTTGACTGAGCATTTCCTTTCAGTCTGTGACTGCTAATAGGGGACAACATCTATACGCATATGTAACTTTGGGCCAGTAGTTGTTGAGACTGTCGGAGAGCTCAAAGCTGGTCGTGCCTCAAGGGAGCAATGCCCGGGGGCAGGGTTGTGGTGTTTTAGCAGGAAAAAAACAAAAAAAAATCCCACAGACCTGCTTTAAATATCCGTCTGACCTGTCAAGGTACCCTTTATGACTGAGAATTACAAGCCTTCGAAATTAACTTTGTTATTATTATTAATCATTAGCAGTAGCATTTAGCACTGTAGTAATATAACGTACTCACATTACTGCAAACGTGTACCATCGTTGCCTTCTCCATTCATTCCCCTCTTCCTGTACTGGAAGGCATGCTACTTCTTTGCTCTGTGCTTCCTTCTTGGGCATATTTTCATTAAATAATGATGGCATTTGCAGAGTAACAGAATAATCATAACACTTTTTTTCATGGTACACACATATAACTTTATACGCACAAGAAACGCGATTATTTGTGTATGTAATCTATTTCTGTTTTCGCTTTCATATTGCTGACTAAGGAAAAAATACGTTCACAGAAACATTGAAATGCGCCAATGACAAGTAAATTCGGGCCAGGCTTTCAATAGTTTTAAACTGAATTTCCGAATTGAAATTCACATATTCTTCAATGTTCCAACAATAGGTAATTTCATAAGCGGTAACTTTTCATCACTTGAAAAGTAATCAGGCAGTCGTTTCCATTCGTCTACTGCCATTCGTCTACTGCGTTCTCATGTGCATTTTAGACTGGAAATTTTTAACAATGATGCAAACAATGTATCTGGATGAGTGTTGCATAATCGACGACCCTATCATTTGATCCGCGTTCTAATCATATTTTTAGAAATTTTTTTATTATTAATGTCTTCTCCAAGCAATATTTAATATTTAAACCGAAAATAATAAACTGAGAAAAATTCAGAATTGGCAATCCAAAAATTCCCTACAGTCTCTCGGTTTTGACAACTAAATCCCTCATCCCTTTCAGGTTGAAAAGTCCCAATATCGCAACCTTGCCCGGGGATACTGAGAGCAATGGCCAACTGCTGTCTGCGGCCCCCCTAGCTCTCGCGCAGTAACGTGCTTTTGTGTGAAGAAAATATTTGATGATGATGATGATGATTGGTGTTTTAGGGCGCTCAACAGCGAGGTTATCAGCGCCCGAAAATATTTGAAAAGTTGCTGTTATATGTTGTTCAACACTAAAATACTATCACATCATGACGTTTTACTTTAGTTCGAGCGATTTTTTTAGAAAACGGAAATGGGAACACCTTGCCGGCGGATGAAAGTTCCATGCACCTCAGCAACTACCCCCAGATCACAGGCCTGGATTCGCTACTGTGAAAGACGAAGTCAATAAATAGGTTTTCTTGCCCCCCCCCTCCTGTAAAAAAATAGTTGGTACGCCACTGGAAGTGTGTAAGATGTAATTTCAGTTGATATATTCCTGATTTCATGTATGGGTCTGAAACGCAATACTTGTGACGGAAGGTACATATGTCAGACAAGGAGAACATTTGACACTAGATATAAAGAACATGTGAGGGCATGGAAGTATAGGACAAACCATTCCACCTTTGCAGATCACTTAACACCAAAACAAACAAAAAATTACCACCAGAGACACAGATATGGAAATCTTGAGATTTATCAACAACAAAAAACACCTTCTCACATTATAAGAAAACTACTAAATCCATAAAACAATAACAGAAAATAAACAGTTCTTAAATGACTAGACCAACTTAGCAAACCACACACTTTTCAAACTGATTGCCCACCTAACATACAGATAAACCTGAATACATGTCCATATACCCAACCACACATTCACAATCCCCTGCACATATTCAAACAACTACTCAAATTTACCACTTTTTTTTTTTTTTTTTACCTCCAACACACCCTCAACTCCACACCTGACAGACATGATAAACACACAATTCTCTACATTAGCTTCACTGACACACACAGACAAAAACATTGTGACACTAACACTGTGCTGTGCTTAGAATAAGCAGAAAAGTGAAATATATTAAAAAGTAGTGTGAGGTCACATCGTATTTCCATAAGAAAAAGTGAATCGGTAGTGTATGTCAAATGAAAAAGAACAAAAACCTGAAATAGCGGAAAGGTTGAACAAAGGACAGCAAAGGACCTGGAGGAGCAATTGTACGGAATGGACAGCGTGTTGAAAGGAGCAAATGTTCAAATGTTTGTTAAGCTTAAGGGCCTTAACTACGGGGTCATCAGTCCCTAAACTTACAAACTACTTATGAACTAGCTAATACTAACGACGGCACAAATATCCATGCCCGAGGGGGGATTCGAACCCCCGACCGTAGTGGCCGTGCAGACCATGACTGAAGCGCCTCAGTCTCCTCGGCCACCGCGGCCGGCTGAAAGGAGCATATAAGATGGACATTAACAAGAGGAAAACAAGGTTAATGGAATGCAGTCTTAGAAAATTAGGCGATGCTGAAGGAATTAAATTATGTAACGAATCAATAAAGGTGGTAAATGAGTTTTGTTACTTGGGAAGTAAAATAACATATGTTGGTCGCAGTACAGAGGATATAGAATGCAGAATGGCAATGGGAATAAAAGCATTTTTGAAAAAGAAATTTTTAACATCGAATATTAATTTAAGCATAAGGAAGTCTTTTCTGTAGGCATTTCTGTGGAGTGTTGCCTTGTATGGAAGTGAAACATGGACGATAAACAGTGCGGACAGGAAGAGGATAGAGGCTTTTGAAATGTGGTGCTACGGAAGAATAATGAAGATTATGTGGGTGGATCGCGTAACTAATGAGGAGGTACTGAACAGAATTGGGGAGAATAGGAATTTCTGACATACCTTGACTAAAAGAAGGGATCGATTGGTAGGACATATTCTTAGACATCAAGGAATTGTGAATTTAGCGTTGCAGGGAAGTGTATGGGGTAAAAATCGCAGAGGGAGACCAGGAGATGAATATAGTAAGCAAATTCAAATTTATGCAGGTTGTCGTTCTTATGAGGAGATGAAGAGGCTTGCTCAGGATAGAGTAGGGTGGAGAGCTGCATCAAAGCAGTCTCCGGACTGAAGACCGCAACAACATGAAACAAAACGTAAATTAGTTACAAACCAAGGCATGTAATCGCCACTAGAGATACCCGGATTTTGGTTATGGTAATGTTCTATATGCTTGCCTTCTGTGGCGATAACGTGTCGCAGACGGATATCGCTGTTAAAGAGTTGGAACATCAGTGCTGTCGCTGACCTCCTGAACGGCTGTTTCAGCTCAGTAATAGTTCTGGGATTATTGTTATACACCTCGTATTTAATATAGCATCTCAAAGAAGGAATCGCAGGTGGTCAGATCCGGGGAATATGGCAGCCAATCGCGGCCCACGCCAATGGTCTTGGAGTGCTCTTCGAGGACTTCGAACACTCTCTTGCACAGACCACATCTGTAGAAATTGGGGGTGAAATCGTTTGCCAATAACTTGATGTAGGCTACCGTTTGGTATCCACCGTGCCGTGACAGAAAATTGGACCGATTATTCCGTAACTGGACACTGAATACCACACAGTCACCTGTTGAGGGTGAAGAGACTTGCCGATCGTGAAATGCGGGTTCACCGCCTCCCAAATGCGCCAATTTTGGTTATTAACGAATCCATCTAAAAGAAAGCTTCGTCGCTAAACTAAACCGTATTTAGATGCGCGTGCGCATACTAATTCCTACTCTGTCAAGCAGCCATTCGTGCTGTTTGAACTTTCTGACGCACACCGTTCAGACAATCTCATTTCATATAATTCAATAATTTGTCGCCCTGTATTATTATTGGTGAATGGAAAAACTTGTGGAATCCAACCTTGGGGAAGATCAGTTTGGATTTAGGAGAAATGTAGGAACATGGGAGGCAATACATTACGACTTCTCTTAGAAGATAGGCTAAGGAAAGGCAAACCTACATTTTTAGCGTTTGTAGATTTGGAGAAAGCTTTTGACAACGTCGACTGGAATAAACTCTTTCAAATTCTGAAGGTATCAGGGGTAAAATATAGGGAGCGAAGAGTTATATTCATCTTAGACAAAAACCAGACAACGGTTATTAGAGTCGAAGGGCAAGAAAGGGACGCAGAGGTTGGGAAGGGAGTAAGACGGGGTTGTAGTCTTTCCCCAGTGTTGTTTAATCTGTATATTGAGCAAGCAGTGAAGGAATGTGAGGATAAATTTGGAGAGGGAATTAAACTACAGGGAGAAAAAATAAAAACTTTGCGGTTTGCCGATGACATACTAATTCTGTCAGAGACAGAAAAGGGTCTGGAAGAGCAATTGAATGGAATGGACATAGTCTTGAAAAGAGGGTATAAGATGAATATCAAGAAGCGTAAAACAAGGATAATGGAATGTAGCGTCAGAAAGTCAGGCGATGCTGAAGGAATTAGATTAGGTAATGACACAATAAAAGTAGTAGATGAGTTTCGTTATTTGGGTAACAAGATAACTTCTGATGGCCGAAGCAAAGAAGACATAAAATGCAGATTGGCTGTGGGAAGAAAACGTTTCTGAAGAAGCGAAATTTGTTGACATTCAATATTAGTTTAAATGTTAGGAAGTCCTTTCTGAAAACATTTGTCTAGAGTGTAGCACTGTATGAGAGTGAAACGTGGACGATAAGGAGTACAGACAAGGGATGATTGAAGCTTTTGAAATGTGGTGCTACAGACGAATGTTGAGAATTAGATGTGTAGATGACATAACTAATGAGGAAATGCTTAACCGAATTTAGGAGAAAAGGAGTTTCTGCAGTATCCTGACTAAGAGAAGGGATAGATTGGTGGGACACATTCTGAGACATCAAGGAATCGTCCACTCAGCATTAGAGGGAAGTGTGTGGGTTAAAAACCGTAGAGGGAGACCGAGGGACGAATACAGTAAGCAGTTTCAAAAGGATGTATGTTACTGCACGTATTCTCAGATAGAGACTTCCACAGGACAGGGTAGCGTGGAGAGCTGCATGAAACCAGTCTGCGGACTGAAGACCACAACACATTAATATTTTATGTTTTCTAGTATAAAACCCCGGATGGGGTTTGGTAGTCCCTCATCGGGCGCCTCCCCAGGTGGCGGATAGGGGAAAGCTCTCCAGTTATGGAGGGTACCGGGGAAATAAAATACTCGGGGCGGACCAAACCAGCGAACACAGAATAACTCGCTGGACCAAACCTAGCACTAGCACGAGCAGGAGCAGGAGAGGCTTCACAGGCCGTGGCGAAGGCAACTCTCCTAGAGGCAGAATACTTCAGAATCAAGACTCCTGGTCCTCCAGGTTGACGAGTGTCCAGAGTGCTACCAAACTACTTATTTAAAAATGTTGAATGGTCAGGATACTCAACGCATACCTCGGAAACAGACTGTGGTATTCGAAAGAGAGGTACCAAGGTAAATTTTTGGGTCAGTGTATTATGAAAATAATATGAATGCACGATAAGAGAAAAATCAAGAAGTAAGAGAGCGTACAAATACCCTAGCATTGTTGAATTGCTAAAGGCGAGTAGACGGGCACATAGTAATCAAGGGAGAAAATAGATTTCCGAAAATAGTATTTTACAGGACAATAGCTGGAACAACAGAAAGAGGAAGATCCAGGTGGCAAGACACGCCCGGGAGGTCGCAACGAGGATGAACATCAGTGGTACTGAGTGGACAGGCAGAGCACGCAACAGGAACGAATGGAAGAGGCCCTTGCCACATGTGAGGGAAGATCATGTGAAAGGTAGTTTATAAGTAAATAACAAATGAGGTAATTCAATAAGCAAAGTAAAAAGTACGTAAGTTATTGACGATACGAGATGAATAGTCAAAATGTGTAATTCCCAAAGTTTTAAAAATACGTGTATTCGCATAAGTCGTAAAATTGTGTGTGGACGGTATATTAAGCGTCGCAAAGGCGGACATGTTCAGTTAACTGCGGACCATACAGTAACCCTAATCCACTGTAAGTGTGAAGGTGTAGAGAATGGCGAGAGCCTGTAGCCGTCGTGAGAACGGCCGCCGGCGGGTCGGCACTCGGCAGCCATTATGCAATCTGCGGCATCAGCCGAACGTGAGGCAGCGCGCGCGCGCTCTGCCGGCCGCCGCCAGCAACAGCGACACAAACAAAACAGCCGCGCTGACTCACCGCGGCGTCCGCACCGACCGCACGTAAACACTAGCAGCAGATAGGCGCCCGCCTCCGCCCGAGCTCGGTGCATCCGAGCAGTCCTTGGAAGACATCTCAGCTTTCCACAGAACTCCTATATGTTTACGTAAAAATGCTGTTTTCCATGCTGTAACTCATTATGAAGTATCTCAGTGCCTAGATTATGGAAGAACTACAAACAGTGGCGTAGCTATCATAGGGCTAGGCGGGGCAGTGCCCCGGGGCCCCCGAGCTCACTTCGTGAGCAACGTTCGAAAAAAGTTACAGTAAAGCGTTGAATCTTTTATTTAATTTTTTTACCCTCCCACCCTATCGTCCATCATATCCCCTTCCCCTCAAACCAAGTTTCCCACAGTAGCCGCACTGGGCCACCGGCTGGCGGAACAATACTTATAATTAGGCCTTGACAAGACGCCACTATGTGGCGCTGCTGACAGGCGAAGCGACCAGTCAATGTGTCCAACAGTCGGCACACTTCAGTCGGCAGAAGTAGCGGCAGCATCAGAGCTGCCCACAGGAACAGCTGACCCTTCTAAGTGTTGCGGCGTGCAATGCGAAGGATCGCGCTCCTCCAAATACAGTATAAATACATTTACTGTACAGTACTTCTTATTGGCAAATACAAGTGTACAGTTCGAATGTCCGAATAAACCGATTATCCGAGCATCCATGCCCACAAATTACTTCGGATAATAGACGTTATACAGTATAAAATATTTTAGTTGAATGAAGGAATTTAGGCTTGTAATTTCTCCTGCCGAAATTGACCCCAACATGGACAATTAGCCAATTATGTAAGGAAATTATAACAAAATAAGCATCATTAGAATGTGAGCTTACGGAAGTATTTACCGCAGTTTTATTCTTCTGTAGCAGCCGAAAGGTCGTTCAGCAAATTAAAAATTATCAAAACGCATCTGAGCTACAGTATGGCTCAAGCTTGACTCGGACTTTAGTCACTCATAGCAATCGAAAACAAGGCTGCATCAAGTCTAGATTTATTGATAATTTTGCAAAAAACAAAGCCAGGAAAATATTGTAAAATAATTGTTAAAATAAAATTTACTACTTTTTAATTGTGTACCCATATTATTACTATAACTTACTGCAGTCACGAAAACGCTTACCGATAATTACCGATCAGAAATCATATCTTTGCCAACATCTGCAATGTAACAGTTTGAAGCATTGTATTATTCCAGTAGGTATTCTTTCATTCTGACTTTGGTGCGTGAGGAAACACGAACGAAGTCCCCACGACTTCAAACACGCCACTCATTAAGTACGTGATACGCAGTGAGGCGCGAAAAATAATTATGATTTTTTTTCAAGGACTAATTGTATTCGTGTTGCGAGAAATAGAAAAATTCCCATCTTTTAGAAAACGATGTTTTAACACATTGACTGCCACGTGAGTTAAATATAAGTCACAGGAAGTCTACTCTTCGGGCCACGTGAAGTAAATACAACTCACGGACATTTTTCCATTTAAAGTTCCGTGGTGTTACAGTACGTTATGGCCCCAGTAACAAATCATCTTCGTGGCCTCCAGTTTTCAAGAGCTCAAGAGTAGTTATTGACACTTGAAATCGTGAATTATACATGGATGGAAAAGGTGGTAGAAGCCGACCTCGGGGAAGATTAGTTTGGGTACAGGAGAAATGTAGGAACACGGGAGCAATACTCACTTTACGCTTTATCCTAGAAGATAGATTAAGAAAAGGCAAACCTTCAAATCTAGCTTTTGTAGATTTGGAGAAGGCTTTTGACAATGTTGATTGGAATAAACCCTTTCAAGTTCTGAAGCAATCAGGAGTAAAATATAGGGAGCGTAAGGTTATTTACAACTTGTACAAAAACCAGACAGCGGTTGTCAGAGTTGAAGGGCATGAAAGGGATGCAGTGGTTGGGAAGGGAGTAAGACAGGGTTGTAGCCTTTCTCCAATGTTATTCAATTTGTACATTGTGCAAGCTATAAAGGAAAGCAAGGAGAAATTTGGAGAAGAATTTAAAGTTCAGGGTGAAGAAATAAAAACCTTGCGTTTTGCTGATGACATTGTAATTCTGTCAGAGACAGCAAAGGACCTGGAAGAGCAGCTGAACGGAATGGACAGAGTGCTGAAAAGTGCATATAAGATGAGGATTAACAAGAGCAAAACCAGGGTAATGTAGTGCAGTCTAAGAAAATCAGGTGATGCTGAAGGAATTAGATAAGGTAACGAAACAATAAAGGGGGTAAATGAGTTTTGTTACTTGGACAGTAAACTAACAAATGATGGTCGCAGTACAGAGGATATAAAATGCAGAATGGCAATGGGTAGAAAAGCGTTCTTGAAAAAGAGAAATTTGTTAACGTCCGATATTGATTTAAGCCTAAGAAAGTCCTTTCTAAAGGCATTTGTGGGGAGTGTTGCCTTGTACGGGAGTGAAACATTGACGATAAACAGTGCGCACAGGAAGAGGATAGAGGCTTTTGAAATGTGGTGCTACAGAATAATGCTGAATATTAGGTGGGTGGATCGCATAACTAATGAGGAGGTACTGAACATAATTGGGGAGAAAAGGAATTTCTGGCAAACCCTAACTAAAAGACGGGATCGATCGGTAGGGCACATTCTTAGACATCAAGGAATTGTGAATTTAGCGTTGGAGGGAAGTGTGTGAGGTAAAAATCGCAGACGAAGACCAAGAGATGGATACAGTAAGCAGATTCAGACAGATGTAGGTTGCCGTTCTTATGAGGAGTTGAAAAGGCTTGCTCAGGATAGGATATTGTGGAGAGCTGCATCAAACCAGTCCAAATATGAGTCACAATTTCTAACATTTCCATGTAGTTTGTTTACATTTCTTGACAGCTTGCTCTCGTCCAAATTCATTCTTCATTTTTTCGTAGCATCCGCACACCTATGACTTGCTGCTCCGATGTTCACAAGAGCACAATCTGCAGGCAGCTCGGTGGCTACGGTGTGAGATTTCTCCGGGGCATCGGCATCTTCTTTATGGAGTAGTCTCAAAGTCACTTCCTCTTTGAATTCTGTGATTGAGCTGATCTTGTTGTTGATGTATCGGTAAATCACCAGAGCATTTACCTGACCCTGTCAACAGTTCAATTGCAAGCTTCCTGTACCATTTCACACCCCGCCTTAGACAGTATAGGAGTTAATTTGGTGAGAGAGATCTATAAATGACTGATTATAGTCAGTTATCATTCCTGGTTTTTTCTTTGTGCCCCTCTTGGTTTGAACTTCAGCTTCTTCCTCTCCAGCCGGCCGCGGTGGCCGAGGAGACTGCGTCGCGACAGTCACGGTCTGCGCGGTCACTAAGGTCGGGTGTTCGAATCCCCCCTCGGGCATGGATATTTGTGCCGTCGTTAGTATTAGCTAGTTCATAAGTAGTTTGTAAGTTTAGGGACTGATGACCCCATAGTTAAGTCCCATAAGCTCTACAAACATTTTTTTTTATCTTCCTCTCCGTGAACAGTACTTAGCATCAACACTTCCTCTTATTTTTCCATTTCAGTAGTATCTTCATCTTCTTCACTTATGTCCATAACTTCATCTAAAAGCATCTGTACATGCTTTTGTTCATTTACATAACTTCTACGAGACACTTTCTCCTGCTACAATATCACTGTTTTACGGAGCAAAAAACACTGAATAAAGACTGTAGTAACAATGCAGAAAAACAATAATGGAACTGTACGCAAATAATGTTGTAGAATGAAAGACTTACAGGAGTACCAACCCAAAACTATTAGCGACATAGCAAATGACACACCTGGCACTTCATTCTGGCGCCATGTGAGTCGTATGTAACTCACACAAAAAACAAAAACTAAGCTACTAAATTGCAATATTTTCAACTTATTTGTACTTAAATTGCTTACTTCAAGCAAACTAAAGCAGAATACAGAAAACAAGTAAATGGTCCCCGGGGAACGGTAACCCAAGTATACCTTTGGCAGCCAATATGTTAATATAGTTATTGTTAAACAGAATGGACTAAGACAAAATATTAAATGTATACAGCATATTTCAGTGCAGTAGAACAGTGTTGGGCATATGATTTGTTGTTGGGATAACACAGGTGACAGCAGGAAGGGGTGGGGGGGTTGGAGGGCAGAAGGTGCGGGAAAGGGCAGACCGCTGGAATGATCAGGCATTGCCGTTCTTTGTGCGCCTGCAAAACGAATAGCGAGAAAGCGAGCCCCCACTCTGTCTACCCCATTACGTCGCAAAAGGAAATTACAAGGTGTTTTACAAAGTTATACCGACGCTTACACTGTGTACTTCACAAATCACAGATGACGTACTGCGCAGACAGACCTGGAGAGTGCGCATTTTCCACATAATGCGTTGCGCCAGGAAACAGGCATGTTTATTTTCCACAAATGCGTTAATACTGAAAGGAATGCCGAACAGAATCTACATACCTTTCTTCACACTACCTTGCAATGGAAGGCAGGAAATGGATTCGGCATTGTGTGGTTTTTTTCTGGGAACGGTGCCTTCCCACACCACAAGAACTATTTGCACTTCGATTTACGTTCATACTAACACTCTACCCTCCACCGCATTCGGCTCAGTTCGTCTATGTGAGAAACAAACAACTTCACTGTGTTTTAAAGTAATGGTGAGAATTCGGCACATCACGCACACTATTTGTTTATTCTGCCATTTAAATGTTTAATTACATTCACTGATCAGAAGTTTCATGTAATAATTACTTTGTCTCAATAATGAACTATGCATCAAGGCGCTGCCCGCCACCCGACTGTCATGATAATAAGCGAAGATATCGACTTAGTTATTTTACTTATTACTTTTTCCTGGCCAGATACAAATATATACCTCAAGAAGCCTGGTAGGGGCACGGCTCAATCCAAAGTGTTTCATCAAACCAAATCCGGCAACTTACTTTTGATGAAACCATTCTACACGAATATTTTCCCTATTTTTCTTCTTTGACTGGGCTATCAACGAAATGAGCTAACAGCGCAGTAGTTTAGCGAGAGTGAGTTGCCGGCACTGACAAAAGTCCGCCTTTTTCATCTGTATGTCCAGGTCCAACTCTATCCCTCTGCGAAATTTCATCCAAATCACCTAGTAATTTTTGCATGAAAGCATAACAAACAAAGAAACTTTCCTACTTATATTAGAGAGTATGATTAAGTGTTATCTGCTGCGTGACACATAATAATTTACTTAGTAGTATTTAGGTATGCCTTATTATGTCTTCCAGTGGGCGGTAAGGAGCTGATGATGAAGTAGTTTTGCATCTGTAGAGTATTAGTGTAAAGAGGGTCCTAATGACATTTTTGCCCCGGGGCTCTTGGTGACATAGCTACGCCACTGACTACAAAACAAAACTAATATTTCGTCTACGCTGCACTAACAAGGGGACCACATGGGTATCAGATTTTATACTTGTTTTGATATTTATGGTACGTGAACTTCAGAACTCAAATAACAATCATTCGACGCTGTTTCAGCGACTGTCTGTGTTGTAATCGAATACTTTCATAAATTTAATATCTAATGTTACGAAATTGCACGTATTTTAGTTTTTCACAATTTTCTATATTTTATGAAAGGTTGTTAATAACGATGTTTAGTTACATTTTTACAGTATTGTCTTCACTATTATTTGAGGACGGTAGTCTTTGATAGTTCACTTTGTGAAGAGTTGAGTGTCATCTCCATAGCAACTAATGGCGTTCCAACCATCGTTTTAGGCTACGACAAGGTGTTCGGCCCGTTGACAACACTGGTAACTGGAGATCCCAAAATGTTTTGTTTAACTGAATTAAAAAAAAAAAAAAAAAAAAAAAAAAAAAAAAAAAAAAAAAAAAAAAAAAAAAAAAAAACTGGCCCAGTGGGATTTGAACCAGAACGTTACCACCCATTTCTTTTCCCTTCAGGTAGATCGATGGTTCGCGGTCGTTTGCTCATGTTCGGTAGTAGTGGTTGTTTAGTATTTGCACTTCTTCTCTTTTTTGATTACACAAGGTCTGAGTTACACCAACATTTGCTACAAATGTTTTAATTATTGGTACTTACGTGCACTTGCATAACTTCAAAATCAATTTTCTTGATAATTTTTGAGAGTTGCGTCGAATGGCTTTGGCTGATTGTTATTTAAGTTCCGAACGTAACGTATCACACACACACCCGATACCCATGTAGTCTCATTGTTGTTGTTGTGGTCTTCAGTCCGGAGACTGGTTTGATGCAGCTCTCCACAATACCCTATCCTGAGCTAGCCTCTTCATCTCCACATAAGAACGGCAACGTACATCTGTCTGAATCTGCTTACTGTATCCAATTCTTGGTCTTCCTCTGCGATTTTTACCCCACACACTTCCCTCCAATGCTAAATTCACAATTCCTTGATATTTAAGAATGTGTCCTACCAATTTATCCCTTCTTTTAGTCAGGGTACGCCAGAAATTTCTTTTCTCCCCAATTCTGTTCAGTACCTCCTCATTAGTTACGCAATCCACCCACCTAATCTTCAACATTCTTCTGTAGCACCACAATTCAAAAGCCTCAATCCTCTTCCTGTCCGCACTGTTTATCGTCCATGTCTCACTCCCATACAAGGCAACACTCCATACAAATGCCTTCAGAAAAGACTTCCTTAGGCTTAAATCAATATTCGATGTTAACAAATTTCTCTTTTTCAAGAACGCTTTTCTACCCATTGCCATTCTGCATTTTATATCCTCTGTACTGCGACAATCATTTGTTATTTTACTGCCCAAATAACAAAACTCATCTACCTCCTTTATTGCTTCGTTTCCCAATCTAATTCCTTCAGCATCACCTGATTTCCTTACACTGCACTCCAGTACCCTAGTTTTGCTCTTGTTAATGTTCATCTTATATGCACCTTTCAGAACACTGTCCATTCCCTTCAACTGCTCTTCCAGGTCTTTTGCTGTCTCTGAGATTATTACAATGTCGTCGGCAAAACGCAATGTTTTTAATTCTTCACCCTGAACTTTAATTCCTTCTCCAAATTTCTCCTTGCTTTCCTTTATAGCTTGCTCAATGTACAAATTGAATAACAATGGAGAAAGACTACAACCCTGACTTACTCCCTTTCCAACCACTGCATCCCTTTCATGCCCTTCAACTCTGATAACCGCTGTCTGGTTTTTGTACAAGTTATAAATAACCTTACGTTCCCTATATTTTACTCCTGCTTGCTTCAGAACTTGAAAGAGTTTATTCTAATTAACATTGTCAAAAGCCTTCTCCAAATCTACAAAAGCTAGAAATGTAGGTTTGTCTTTTCTTAATCTATCTTCTAGGATAAGCCGTAACGTGAGTATTGCCTCCCGTGTTCCTACATTTCTCCTGAACCAAAACTGATCTTCCCCGAAGTCGGCTTCTACCACCTTTTCCATCCTTCTGTATATAATTCGTGTTAATATTTTGCAACCATGACTTATTAAACTGATGGTTCTGTAGTTTTCACACCTGTCTGCACCTGCTTTCTTTGGAATGGGGATTATAACATTTTTCTTAAAGTCTGAGGGTACTTCTCCTGTCTCATATATCTTACGCACCAGGTGTAAAACAGGTTTGTAATGGCTGGTTCTCCCAGAGACTTCAGTAGCTCTGAGGGAATATCATCTACTCCAGGGGCCTTGTTTCGACTTAGGTCTTTCAAGGCTCTGTCAAATTCTTCCCTCAATACAGTATCTCCTATTTCATCTTCATCTACATCCTCCTCCCTTCCTACAATATTGTCTCGGAGTTCATTTCCTTTGTAGAGCCCCTCTATATACTCTTTCCACCTTTCAGCTTTCCCTTCTTTGCTGAGAACTGGTTTTCCATCAGTGTCCTTGATATTCATAGAGCTGTTTTTCTTATCTCCAAATGTTTCTTTTATTTTCCTGTAGGCTGTATCTATTTTCCCCCTATTTATACATTCTTCTACATCCTTGCATTTGCCTTCTAGCCACTCCTGCTTACCCATTTTGCACTTCTTGTCAATCTCATTTCTTAGTCGTCTGTACTCCATTTTGCCTGTTTCATTTACTGTATTTATATATTTTCTCCTTTCATCGATTAAATTTAGTATCTCCTGTGATATCCAAGGATTTTTTGTAGGTCTTGCCTTCCTACCTATTTTGTCCTCTGCTACCTTCACTATTTCATCTCTCAATTTTACCCATTCCTCTTCTACTGTTTTATTTTCCCCTGTTTCTGTCAATTGTTGCTTAAAGCTCCCTCTGAAATTCTTAAGAACCTCACGTTTCTTCAATTTATCCAGGTCCCATCTCCTTATTTTCCTACCTTTTTGTAGTTTCTTTAGTTTCAGCCTACAGTTCATAACCAACAAGTTATGGCCAGAGTCTATATCTGCCCCTGGGTATGTTTTACAGTTTAAAACCTGGTTCCGGAATCTATGTCTTACCATTATAAAATCTATCTGGTATCTCCCGGTGTCTCCTGGTCTCTTCCACGTATACAACCTTCTTTTGTGATTCTTGAACCAGGTTTTTGTTATAACTAAATTATGTTCTGTGCAAAATTCTACCAGGCTGCTTCCTCTTTCATTCCTTTTGCCCAGACCGTATTCACCTACTATCTTCCCTTCCCTTCCTTGTCCTACTACCGAATTCCAGTCTCCCATAACAATTAAGTTTTCCTCTCCCTTAATTGTCTGAATAATTTCCTTTAGCTCCTCATATATTTCTTCGATTTCCTCATCATCGCCAGAGCTAGTTGGCATATAAACCTGTACTACTGTTGTCGGTGTTGGCTTCGTATCTATCTTGACAATGATAATGCGATCACTGTGCTGGTCATAGTAGTTTACCCGCATTCCTATTTTCTTATTCATTATCAATTCTACTCCTGTGATACCCCCAATTGATTTTGTATTTATAATCCTGTACTCACCTGACCAGAAATCCTGTTCATCCTGCCACCGAACTTCACTAATCCCCACTATATCTAACTTCAACCTATGCATTTCCCTTTTTAAATTTTCTAATTTTCCTACTCGATTAAGGGATCTAAAATTCCACGCTCCGACCCGTAGAATGTCAGTATTGTCTTTCCTGATGATCACATCCTCCTGAGTAGTCCCCGCCCGGAGATCCGAATGGGGGACTATTTTACCTCCGGAATATTTTACCCGAGGGGATGCCATCATCATATGTTCATACAGTAGAGCTGCATGTCCTCGGGAAAGGAAACGGCTGTAGTTTCCCCTTGCTTTCAGCCGTTCGCAGTAGCTGTGTGGCAAAGCCACATTAGCTGATGTTACAAGGCCAGCTCAGTCAATCATCCAGACTGTTGCCCCTGTAACTACTGAAAAGGCTGCTGCCCCTCTTCAGGAACCACACGTTTGTCTGGCCTCTCCACAGATACACCTCTGCTGTGGTTGCACCTACGGTACGGCTATCTGTATCGTTGAGGCACGCAAGCCACCCCACCTCGGCAATGTCTGTGGTTCATGGGAGTGGGGTCTCATTGTAAGATTTGGAAATTGAAAGTACCAGTACTTAGGATAAGAGAGATGTGGCAGTCGCTTATTCATTCCACGGATATCCTCATCTACAAGCGGATCAGTTTTTTTTTTTTTTTTTTTTTTTTTTTTTTTTTTTTTTTTTTTTTTTTTTTTTTTTCATGCACTTTTCTTTTCTTGGGTGTAGCCATTTGTTCGCTTCTGACTTCGTTAGACAACTACTTCATTGAAACACTTTTATAGTGTACTACCGACGCGTCCAAGCTTCGCAGTACGCAGTTTACTTATGAATTAATGAAAAATGTGCATAGCAATAGTGGTGTACTAATGAATTGGATAGTATAATAATAATAATTATTATTATTTTGTATTATCGCGATATAGGGGAGAGAGTGTCGCGGAAATGATGCACGAGTTGGGGCGGAAATCATTAAAAGAAATGCGTTATTTGTTGCGGCGAGATCTGTTAGCGAAATTTCTTTCGCTAACTTTCTCTTCAGAATGTGAACATATATTGTTAGCACCCACCTACATAGGGAGACATAACCGTCATAATAAAATAAGAGAAATCAGATCGAAAACAGGAAGATTTAAGTCTTCCCTTTTCCCGCGAGCTATTAGGGTGTGGAACTATAGAGAAATATCATGAAAGTGGTTCGATGAACCCTCTGCCAAGCACTTCAATGTGATTTGCAGAGTATCCATGTAGATGTAGAACACAGAGTAGCAATACTCATTTCCGTAGAGTCATCACGACGGTATGATGCCGTGCTCTGTGCATTTAACGTGGAAGCCTCACCAGTGTAGTGACAGAGGTAGCGCCTGAGGACTGCATGGGGGCAGTCAAAGGTTTGGAAATTAATCCCATAGATCATCTGTTAGTTTGAGTAACTGTCGTTTGTGTCTGTAGCCTTCCACAGAGTTGTTCTACTTCTTCATCGGAAAGTGACCATGATCGTGCCTAGTCGATAGACATTGTTTATTTTCTTTGAAAAACTTTTGTTTGTGTTTTAAATTACCATTACTTTAGACATTCCACGTATATCTGAAACATTGGTTTTTGCCCTTTCAAATCCAATTTTTACACTCATTGCATTTCCCCAGTATTTATACTGAGATGACAAAAGTCATGGTATAGCGATATGCGAAGTTATAGATGGCGTTGTATCGCGTTCACAAGGGTGCACTGGGAGAGCTATCGTTTGTTCTCTGGTGAATCATGAGAAAAGGTTTCCGACGGGGTTGTGCCTTCATGATCAGAATTAACATATTCTGAAAGCGGAAATGCAATTAGGACTATACAAATGTGTTATCGCTTTTCAAAAATCGATAGATAATCGATGTTCCTAGATCCACAGTGCCCAGTCAGTGTCACGAAAAGTAAATTCCAGGGATTGTTCCTCACCAGGGGCAACGCAGTTACCGACGCGTTTGTAAACACTTGTAAAAGATGGAATATGTAGACAGTTACCGCTTGTTTTAAATGACGCTCTGCATGGTGCCGCATAAGGCTCAGGAAACGTGGCTTTCCTCAAATTATAAAACAAAACTAATATTTTTCTGTACCATGTATACGAGGATTGCTTACATATATCACGATATGGAAGTTATTAAAGTTATTTCATTAGAAGGCTGTTCTTTTTTTTATACGCATTTGAGAGGTATTAGAAGAAAAACAGCTTTGCGAATATCCCATAATCTATACTAATAATAAATCTGTAAATATAAGCCTGTCGGTGTTCCCTTCAATCTTCAAAACTATTGGACGAATCTTCATGCGGTTTTCACAGGAAACACGAGAAAAGTTTGGGTCAACATATAGGCATAATTTTATCAAAATCGGACTACGGGAAAAAAGATATGGTAATTTT
The DNA here is from genome assembly GCA_026315105.1 of Locusta migratoria. Taxonomy (NCBI): domain Eukaryota; kingdom Metazoa; phylum Arthropoda; class Insecta; order Orthoptera; family Acrididae; genus Locusta; species Locusta migratoria. The sequence goes on along the minus strand of CM048749.1, from coordinate 230,433,679 downwards.
AAGTGTTTTCAGTAACCGTCGCGTCTGTTTGTACAACTGTTAAAAACCCCTTATCTCCAAAACGTCTTCACGAATTTACATGGGGTTTTCGCAGGTAACTTGAGCGTAACTCTGGACAACATATAGACTTCGTTTCATAAAAATCGGATCCCGGAAAAAAAGAATATCGTAATTTGAAATTTTTTATCTACGACCGTCATGACTGTCTGTCTCTTTGAACACGTTTATCTCCGAAACTACTTGACGAATCTACATGGGGTTTTCACACATAACTTGAGTATATCGTGCGCTTACATAATGGCTTCAATAATTAAAATGTGATCAAAGAAAATAAAGATATCATAATTTAATCATCTGTTTGAAAGCCATTGTGTATGTCTATTTGTTGAAGGTAATCTCCAAAAGTACTAAGCAAACTTTTGTGGATTTTCACAGGTAAATTGAGAATAGTTTGGCGAGTAACATAGGCATCATTTCATCAAAATCGGAGCAGAGGAAGGAAAGATATCGTAATTTGAATTTTTATGTGTATACTATGCTTATAAGTATGCTGTAGTACAGCAAATCTCCGAGAGTACCATACGAAATTTCATGGGATTTCATAGGTCAACTGAGAGTACCTTGAGGCAACATCTTAGCTTCATTTAATCCAAATCGCATCAGGGCAAAAAAAGGTATCGTAATTTGTAGTTACTGGTGTATCCTATGCTTGAATTACAGCGTAGTACAGCAAAGATCCGACAGAGGCGCTAATAGATGGCGATGCTGCGTTTTTTATTCTCTTAACTAAGATGAAATACTCTGAAACAAGGGCTACGATTTCCCTTACGGCAGCGGTGTGGTATATTGATATTGGCAAGGCCGTTGAATCCTTTTTGATAACTCACGTACAATGAAGGGAATAATTCTTTGCGTTGCAGCGTAGAACAGAAAAGATCCGACAGAGGCGCTGACTTATAGATGGCCATGCTGCGTTTTTTATTCTCATATTAAGTTGTAATTCAGTGAAACAAGGGCTACGATTTTCCTTACGACAGCGGTGTAGTGTATTGATGTTGGCAACGCCCGTTGAATCCGTTTTGAACAATCATGTACAATGACGGGAATAATTATTTGTGTTGATAATGAAATAAATAATATTGTTCCGATCAGTAAATTAATGATCCCGATAAACCGAATATATCGTTGCACCGTTAACATACTGAACCGCTACCATTGTAGGTCACAAAATTTAACCCAGGTACGACACAAAGAAATCATTTCATCAAAATCGGATCAGGGGAAGAAAAGATATCGTAATTTGTAGTTACTGGTGTATGCTATGTTTGAATTGCAGCGTAGTACAGCAACGATCCGACAGAATAATAGAAGGCGATGCTGCATTTTTTATTCTCATAACTAAGATCAAATACTCTGTGATATTGGCAACGGCCGTTGAATCCTTTTTGAAAAATCAGTCACATACAATGTTGGGAATAATTCTTTGTGTTGATAATAAAATGAATAATGAATGTTGTTCTGATTAGTAAATTAATGATCCCCCTAAAGCGAATATTGTGTTGCCAACGTTAACATACTAAACCGCTGCCACTGCAAGTAAAATTTAACCCAGGTACGACAAAAAAAAAGTTTTTTACTAGCTGTATCCCACATACCTTGCAATGCCATGGAAAGGAAAGAAGTGCTTCTTTCCGTGGGTATCATTTGAACTTAAAACATAACGACGTTCCTTCGCAGTCTATCAATGTTTTCATTGAATAAGAATTCTTTGCAAGAAAACACGAATTTCTTTCCTAATTTCTGTGCGTACTTATTACATCTCGAGTCAGTTCTGTTTAGGTGTGCCCTAGGAAACAGCGTAGTACAGTACAGAACAAATAAAGGCTCTGTTGGTTACGTAGAGCACTAATGAACTAATAATTGGCGATTTGAATTTAAAACATAACGACATTCCTTCACGTCTATCGATGCTCTAATTTACATAAGAATTCTTTGCAAGAAAAATCGAATTTATGTAGTTCCCTTTCTGATTTTGGTATATCCTCATCACATTTTGAGTGCTTTCTGTTTAGGAATTCGTCGAAAACGCCATAGTACAGGAAAGGACAAACTGTCGCGACGTTCGCGTGGCCTGCCGCGTTGGAGGTTCGAATCCTCCCACTGAGATAGATGTGTGTGTTGCCCTTACGTTAGTTTAACTTAGTTTCAGTAGTTTGTAAGTCTAGGAACTTATGACCAAAGTAGTTTGGTTCCATAGAATTGCAAACATTTGAACATATTTGAGGTGACGTTAGCTACGTAGTACACCAAATAACTAATTATGGCATTGCTGTGTTTTTTCATTCTCATAACTATGGTGTAATACACTACAAGAAGGGGTACGGTGCTGCTTTTTATGCTCATAATTATTTTGTAGTTCTCTTTCTTTAATATCTGTTGTGAAGTACGGGTGTACAGCTATTACAAATCTCCAATCTCCTAAACTATTTCACGGATTTACCTGAGGCAACTTCGTTTCATAAAATTGGGATCACGGAAAAAAATGATATCCAAATTTAAAGTTTTGCAAATACGACCGTCATGTATGTATGTCTCTTTGAACACGTTTATATCCAAAACTACTTGAATTTTCGTAGGATTTTCAGCCGTAACTTGAACATATCGTACGGTTGAATACACGCTTGACTTCATAAAAATCTGATCAGAGAAAACGAAGATATCCTAATTTAAACATTTATTTAAAAGCAATCAGTGTATAGCTGGAAAGGCTAATCTCCGAAAATACTACACGAGCTTTCTGGGGTTTCGCGGGTAAGTTGAAACTAGAGAGGCGCTTTAGTGCACCAAAGATCTAATAGACGCCGCTGCTGCGTATTAAATATGGTGTAGTACAGCAAGGAAACGTATGCCTGTGACAGAATTAAGCAACGCAATCTTAAAAATACACCAAAAATACATGATACGCACAGGCCCTTCTTTAACAACCGTTGCGAAGCACGGGCATTAAGCTAGTCTAATATATAAAGCAGCGTGTCCGTATGTTCGCCTGTTTGTCTGTACGTGTTGCATACAAATCTACAGTTTTGTTCCCATCTTTATGAAATTTTGTATACGTAAGCTTACGGTCGCCGTAAGTGTAAGAATAACGTACGATACGTAGTTTACGAGATATGACGTCATAGACAAATGAGATGCGTGAAAAACTGCTGCATTTGCTCATTTTCTCCTAAACCACTGGAACGATTTCAACCAAATTTGGTACACACATTCCTTACCGTGAGGTAAAAATTGCTGCGGGATTAAGAATCACATACAACACATGGTTCAAATGATATGACATAATAAACAACAGGAATCGCAAAAAAATGCCACATAATGCGCCGAGAAGTTAAAAATGCGCTACATGAGAATGTGACTTGCAACAAATTTTAAACATAATTTCAAACCTTTATTAAACTTTTCCTGCTGACAACCACATCAAAATAATGAAAGGAAAAAGTTTCTCGGTTACTACTCTTCCGCTGTTCATGGACTAAAACTACTGCATTCGGTATGACGATAAAATTTATAATTTCTACAGTACAAATTGTAGCCGCAAGGACATTTTACAAACAGTATACACACATACAGCTGAATGTACCTTCGAAATTGTATCACAGTACAACATGTAGTTCATGAGATATGAGCACATAAACAGTAACGTTCATGGAAAACCGCCCCATCACGCACTAAGTTTTAATCTATTACTTCTTTATTACTAATTGTAATCGCAAAAGACTTTACAGACATTCAGCACTTTTACAAAAGAATATATCTACCTGAAAAATTATATAATTGTACAACATATAACTCAATACCACTCCCATGAACCACAGACATTGGCGAGGTGAGGTGGCTAGAGTGCCTCAACGATACAGATAGCCGTACCGTAGGTGCAACCACAGCGGAGGGGTATCTGTGGAGAGGCCAGACAAACGTGTGGTTCCTCATGAGGGGCAGCAGCCACTTCAGTAATTACAGGGGAAACAGTCTGGATGATTGAATGATCTGGCCTTATAACATCAGCTAACATTGCATTGCCATGCAGTTACTGCGAACGGCTGAAAGCAAGGAGAAACTACTCTTCCCGAGGACATGCAACTCTACTGTATGGATGATATATGATGAAGATGTCCTCTCGGGTAAAATATTCTGGAGGTAAAATAGTCCCCCATATGGATCTCCGGGCGGGAACTACTCAGGAAGATGTGGTCATAAGGAAAGACAACGCTGGCATTCTACGGATAGGAGCGTGGAATGTTAGATCCCTTAATCGGGTAGGGAGCTTAGAAAATTTGAAAAGGGAATGGATAGGTTGAACTTAGACATAGTGGGGATTACTGAAGTTCGTTGGAAAGAGGAACAGGATTTCTGGTCAGGGGAATACAGGATTATAAATACAGAATCAGTTCGAGGTATTACAGGAGCAGGTCTGATAATGAATAAGAAAATAGCAATGCCAGTAAACTACTATGTGCAGCGCAGTGATCGCATTATCGTAGTCAAGACAGATACGAAACTAGCACCGTCCACAGTAGTACAGGTTTACATGCCAACTAGCTCTGCCGATGATGAGGAGATCGAAGAAATGCACGAGGAGCTAAGAGAAATTATTCAGACAATTAAGGGAGAGGAAAACTTAATTGTTATGGGAGAGTGGAATTCGGTAGTAGGACAAGGAAGGGAAGGGAAGGGAAGGGAAGGGAAGGGAAGGGAAGGGAAGGGAAGGGAAGGGAAGGGAAGGGAAGGGAAGGGAAGGGAAGGGAAGGGAAGGGAAGGGAAGGGAAGATAGTAGGTGAATGTGGTTTGGGCAAAAGGAATGAAAGAGGAAGCCGCCTGGTAGAATTTTGCACGGAACATTATTTAGTTATAGCAAACACCGTGTTTAAGAATCACGAAAGAAGGTTGTATACGTGGAAGAGACCAGGAGACACCGGAAGGTATCAGTTAGATTTTATAATGGTAAGACATAGATTTCGGAATCAGGTTTTAAACTGTAAGACATAACCAGGGGCAGATATAGACTCTGGCCTTATGTTATTGGTCATGAATTGCAGGATGAAACTGAAAAAAACTGCAAAAAGGTAGGAAAATAAGGAGATGGGACCTGGATAAACTGAAGTAACCTTAATTTCTTGAGAATTTCAGAGGGAGCTTTAGGCAACAATTGACAGAAACGGGGGAAAATAAAACATTGCTCTATCCTGAGTAAGCCTCTTCATCTCCACATAAGAACGGCAACCTACATCTTTTTGAATCTGCTTACTGTATCCATCTCTTGGCCTACCTCTGCGGTTTTTCCCCCAAACACTTCCCTCCAATGCTACGTTCACGAGTCCTTGATGTTTAAGGTTGTGCCCTACCAATCGATACCTTCTTTTATTCAAGATATGCCAGAAATTCCTTTTCTCCCAAATTCTATTCAGTAACTCCTCGTTAGTCACGCGATCCACCCACCTAATCTTCAGCATTCTTCTGTAACACCACATTTCAAAAGCTTCTATCCTCTTCCAATCCACACTGTTCATCGTCCATGTTTCACTCCCGTACAAAGCAACACTACATACAAATGTCTTCGGAAACGACTTCCTTAGGCTTAAATCAATATTCGATGTTAACAAATTTCTCTTTTTCAAGAACGCTTTTCTACCCATTGCCATTCTGCATTTTATATCCTCTATACTGCGAAAATCATTTGTTATTTTGCTGCCCAAGTAACGAAACGTATGTACCACATTTATTGTTTCGTTACCTAATATAATTCCTTCAGCATCACATGATTTTTGTAGACTGCTCTCCATTACCCTTGTTTTGCTCTTGTTAATGTTCATCTTATATGCACCTTTCAACATACTGTCCATTCTGTTCAACTGATCTTCTTTCATATTCTGAAATCAGCAGGAGTAAAATGTAGGGAAGGGAAGGTTATTTACAACTTGTACAAAAACCAGACAGCAGTTATGAGAGTGGAAGGGCATGAAAGGGAAGGGGGGAAGACAGGGTTGTAGCCTTTCCCCAATGTTATTCAATATGTACATTGAGCGAGCTATAAAGGAAAGCAATGAGAAATTTGGAGAAGAAATTTAAGTTCATGGTGAAGAAATAAAAACACTGCTTTCTGCCGATGGCATTGTAATTGTCAGAGACAGCAAAGGTCCTGGAGGAGCAATTGAACGGAATGGACAGTGTGTTGAAAGGAGCATATAAGATGAACATTAATAAGAGCAAAACGGCGATAATGGAATGCAGTATTAGAAAATCAGGCGATGCTGAAGGAATTAAATTAGGTAACGAATCAATAAAGGTGGTAAATAAGTTTTGTTACTTGGGCAGTAAAATAACTAATGATGGTCGCAGCACAGAGGATATAAAATGAAGAGCAGCAATGGGAAGGGAAGCGTTTTTGAAAAAGAAATTTGTTAACATCGAATATTAATTTAAGCATAAGGAAGTCCTTTCTCGAGGCATTTGTGTGGAGTGTTGCCTTTTATGGGAGTGAAACATGGACGATAAACAATGCGGACAGGAAGAGGATAGAGGCTTTTGATATGTGGTGCATCAGAAGAATGTTAAAGATTAGGTGGGTGGATCGCGTAACTAATGAGGAAGTACTGAACAGAATTTGGGAAAAAAAGGAATTTCTGGCATACCTTGACTAAAAGAAGGACCCGATTGGTAAGGACATATTCTGCGACATCGAGGACTTGTGAAATTAGTGTTGGAGGGAAGTGTGTGGGGTAAAAATTGCAGAGGGAGACGAAGAGATGAATATAGTAAGCAAATTCAAATGGATGTAGTTTGCCGTTCTTATGAGGAGATGTAGAGGCTTGCTCAGGATAGAGTGGAGAACTGTATCAAACCAGTCTCCGGACTGAAGACCACAACAATAACTATCAAGTGTTGCGAGGAACGCATTAAAAACACAAATATTTATAAAAACAAACAATTCCAAATTATTACATTTGGCCGCGTGGGAATAGGGATACGGATTAGTGCGCCATGTCAGAGATCGCGCATCTGCTCCCACTAGAGGTTCGAGTCCTCCCTGGGACATGACTGCGTGTGTTGTCCTTAGTGGAAGTTAGCTTAAGAAGTTTGTATGTCAAGGGACCGATGAACTTATCAGTTCGGTCCATTAGGTGTGCAGATATTATTGTACTGAAACTGTTTTATTTCGATTCACACAAACCTAGGGTTGGGTGCATTTCTTTTCAGTGAACTGATTTTTTATTTGCATTTGTATCATGTATTGTGAGAATTGACGCAATCAAGGTATTAGGGGTTTTACACCAGATAGTATTACCGTCTTTGTCAGGTGCAGTACACAAAGAAGAAAGAGATACTGCAAACTCTAACTTCGATTTGTTCAAGAAAGTTGACGATACAAGTATCAATGACATCCTGGAGGATGAAGGACCGGCGCAAATGCCTTTCGTGGACATTACTGATGTATCAATTTATGGGTCTTTTATTGATGATGTAACTAATGGATAGTGTTCCTTTTGAGTACGTCAGGAAGGTAACTGAGGCAATATAGAACCAACTGGCACATTTGGTACACTTGTGACTGCGCAGGACTAGCCGCGTGGTCTAAAGTATCATGCTACGGACTGTGTTGTCTTTAATGTAAGTAGTTTGAAAGTTTGAGGACCAATGGCCATAGCAGTTTGGTCCAATAGCTTTGCAAACATTTGAACATTCACTCTGCGGTCTTTCTTTGTATAGCACACTTTCCATGCATTGCTAAGTTTATAGCTAGTGCTTGTATTGTAGTTTCTATTACGCAGTCTAATTTTCAAGGCTTTTTAAATCACGGACTCCCAGTAGTTTGAAGCATTAACGGGAATCATTGCCTGTTCACATTGTCTTTATTATTATTAGTAGTAGTAGTAGTACACACGTTACAGGCCTTTTATCAGACCACGCTAAACATTCATGACTACTTGTTCTTCCTGTTGTTCCAGTATTCCTTCATTATTTCGCTAAACTCGCTCTTCAGTCCATTTTGGTCTTTGGGCTTTAGGTGCTGTTTTCTCTGACATCACTTCCCGCTCGTACACCTTGTTTCTAAAGACGACTTTGTTTATGATGTCTACTGAATCTGTATGTGTCCTTTCCAGATCAATTTTGACTTTTATCATCCAGGGTGTAGTTGTCTTGAGACCCTGGATTTACCTGAGAATTCTGTTAGTGAGTCTGATCAGTTGAAGTCTGCTAATGTGTCCATAAAATTTTAGTCGCCTCTTTCTAATATTCTCTGCGATGTTGGAAAACTTCTCTGTGGTATTCCTGGAGTGAAGTCTATAGCCTTCGTCTGTAAGTTTTGGTCTAATAATTTTCCTAATGACTTTTTTACGTGTGTGCGGATGTTCTCAAGATCGGTCTTCTTGTGTAACATCAGTGTCTCACTGGACGAGGAATACAATGGTGGATCCATGAACGACTGGAGGATTTGGATTTTGCAGTCGGTATAATTTTATTAGCTCAAAGGCTGACAGATATGCAGGCTAAACTAGATTTGTTGAAAGAAGAAGCAGAGACTGCTGGCCTCAAGATAAATATAGGAAAGACAAACGCAACGAGAGTGAACTCGGTGAACATGGAGTTCCCACTGTTAATAAGGGAGCAACAGGTGGAGACTGTCAACTCATTCTTGTATCTAAGTAGTCTGGTGACAGAAGATAGTGGAGTTGGGGATGACGTGAAGAACCGCATTAAAAAGGTAAATACTGCCTTCATACAATAGTATCCAATATGGAAAAACAGAAATATCACGTACAAAACAAAAGTACGTATTTTAATAGAAATATGAGAGCTGTTCTTCTGTACACCAGTGAAAGCTGGAGAGTGGATAAAAAGATAACGTAGCAGTTACAAACTTTAATAAATAGACGTCTCCGGCGTATCATGAATATCTGGTGCCCCCCCCCCCCCCCCCCACACACACACACACAAAGTTATGTGGAGCTCTGGCGAATAACAAACCAAATACCTATAGAAGACCCGATACGGGAGAGAAAGTGGGAGTGGTTTGGACACACATTGAGGAAACCAGATAGATCTATTGAGAAAAGAAGCACTGGAATGGAATCCCCGGGGAACAAGGAAGAGAGGAAGACCTAGGGGCACATGGAGGACACTGGAAGTGGAAGCAAAGAGAATTTGCAAGACCTGGACAGAACTGAGGTAAACAGCCAAGGACAGAGATGGATGGTGACCTCTCCTGGATACCCTATGCTCCCATAGGAGCCAAAGGAATTAAGAAATAAAGTACGTCATGTGTCTCACTGGCATATCGAACCTCAGGTTTGATTAGTGACGAATTTTTGTGAAGGTGGAAAAATATTTCTTATTGTAGATATCCTGTGCTTTTTTCAAAATGTCTATACTCAAGGTACAGTCCGTACAAGGACGTAGCCAAAGGGGGGGGGGGTCTTGGGTGTCCGGACCTCCCCCCCATATCACCTAAATGATAAAATACTACTCAAACTTATGCTAAGGACAACACACACAGCCATGCTCGATGGTAGACTCGAACCTCCGAAGGGACCAAATGAAATAAGACACGAGCTAGCTACCGTGTAGTGAAACTGAATGATATTGTTATCAGTCAAACGTCGAAAAAGGGATACGCACTATCGACAGTCAACAAAGCCATCTATAGTTTTTAATTATCGATACATGGATAACAGAATTGGCTATTGCCTAGTCCTCCTTTTGCCGTCGACCATTGTTGACTTTACTCCATTATTGCTATGTTAAGCACTACAGTGGAATGCTGCCGCTGCCATTTATTTCTTTTGTGCTGTTAAGATAAGTTTCCAATTATGATTAAGTTCATAACAAGAAAAAAAACGACTTTTATTTGTCCACTAGCGTTATGGTAAGTTAAAATACGTGTACTACTATAATAGCTTATTTATCTATTTACAGCAGTGGAGTCGTTATTTGGAGTGGCAATATTTCAGTATATCATAAGGCACCTCACTCATTATGTGTAATACTTTTTAAAGTTAGGTTTAAGAGTAATATTTTATCTAGAGGATGGATACGTTGCATTGCCAACAAGAGTAAAAGAACCAATAATCTTGGTAATAAAATTATAGACTTACGATTCCTAAATGAATATGCAAGGTATTTACGCTGATGCAAAAATTAATGCAGATTTTGCGATACACCGAGCTACAGTCGTGGCTGACAGGCAGCGAGCTTGGTGACATGCAACCGTGTCGTTGCCAGTGTTCAAATACAAAGAAACACTTCTCATTCTAATAATCTGACTTCGTTTGGAATAACAACTGAAGGTTCTGCTGGCTTGTATTGAAATAATTTTTAAGAAATGTTTTCCTCAATTTTATATATAAATTATTGCAGTATTTGTAAGTTCTTACAAACGCAAACTATGTGCATAAAATATAAAAAATATTTTAGCCTAAGTTTGTTTTTAGAATAAATGAAAAACATGAGCCTTACGTAGCAGTGTTTTCTTGGTGGACTTATTTCTTAAAATGAATCGTGATACCGCACAACGAGAGCCACACATTGGGTTGGTCTTCGTGGCTTTGTTGAACGACATCGCTCCTCGACTTCCTCGATAAAGTTGACTTATCGTGATGGACCGAATACCCATTCCTTTTCAATCATCGTTGTTTGATGATTAATTTCGGTACCTTGATGGTCCTTGTCGAAATAGTCTTGGCTCTGTGTATTCGAATGTATGGCTGGAAGATAATAAATACGCCTGTTGACATGTATGCTCGCACTCGTTGGCTTTCGATACACAGAATGCCATAATCGGCAGTCTGATTTCCCTGCTTTCTGCTGGGGGTAATAATCATTCTGGACCTGTTATCTATACTCTATACCACTATATAAAGACAAGACGTTTAACTCTGTTACCAAAAATGCTGACTGATTTACTTCAAATTATTGCACAATATTCTAATGACCATTTGCGTTGGAGCAAGTTATATACTATTTAAAAGTATGTAATACATTAAAGGAAAAGTTCTAAAACGATACTCAAATGAACCTTCTAAAGGTTATAGGCTTTTTCAATAAGTAACATATTTTATATATTTTATACTTATATATTTAAGTATATGATACGTAATATACGAGGGGGAAACTTTATTACCTAACAGATTGAATTATTCTAGACCGATTAACTTAAACATTTATGACTTGAAAATCTAATGAATATTTGGATGAACACAGGTTGTTTACATTGAAGAGCCAAAGAAACTAGTATAGACATGCATATTCAAACACATGAAAGCACTCAGAGGACGGCGCTATAGAGGCTGTCCCATTTATCTTCACAACACAAAATATCTCTGGAACAACAGCAACTATTGTAAAACGACTCTCAACGGGGTGCATTAATGTAAATATTTTGAACATTCTAAAACGAAAGCATATGTGTTTTTAACACACATTTATGTGTTTTTAAATGGACACCGCATGCTTTTTCAAATGTTTCAAATGTTTGTATAGTCTATGGGACTTAACTACGGGGTCATCAGTCCTTAAACTTACAAACTACTTATGAACTACTTACGAACTAGGACGGCACAAATATCCATGCCTGAGGGGGGGATTCCAACCCCCGACCGTAGTGGCCGTGCAGACCGTGACTGGATCGCCTTAGTCCCCTCGGCCACCGCGGCCGGCCATGCTTTTTCATCAGAAATCCATAGCATGAGGCCCCAGCAGAACAAGATAATAAGCGCGCTCAAAAAAAAAAAAAAAAAAAAACAAAAAAAAAAAAAAAAAAAAAAAAAAAACAAAAAAACAAAAAAAAAAAAAAAAAAAACCTTCTTTCGAGGTATCTGGAGGCCGAGGCCATTGAGCATACGAAACATTCAACAAAGCGAAACGTCAACGATATGGGCTTTCGGAGCCGTAGGCCCACTCATTTACCCTTGGTGACTACACAAAAAACTTTACGCCTCATCTGGGCCCGTTAACATCGACACTGGACTGTTGATGGCTAGAAACATGTTGCCTGGTCTGACGAGTCCGTTTCCAATTATATGGAAGGTTTACAGGGCAACCGCATGAATAGACGGACCATGCATGTCAGCGGAGGATTGTTGCAACTGTTGGAGGCTCCATAATGGTGTTGGGAGAGTGCAGTTGAATTGATGTGGGCCCCCCTGATACGTCTACATACGACTGTGACAGGTGACATGTAAGTACGACCCTGACAGATAGACTGCAACCATTCATGTCCATTGTCAATTCCGATGGACTTTGGTATTTCCAACAGGACATTACGACGACACCCCACACGTCCAGAATTCCTACAGAGTGGCTCCAGGGACCATCTCCGCTGGGCATCAAACTCCCCAGACATGAACATTATTGAGCAAATCTGTAATACCTTGCAACGGGCTATTCAGAAGAGATCTCTAACCCTCGTACTCTTAAGGATTTATGGTCAGCTCTGCAGGTTGCATGGTGTTAATTCCCCCAGCGCTACTTCAGACAGACAATAGTTGAGTCCATGCCACACCTTGTTGCGGCATTTCTACATGCTCACGGGGGTCCTACATGTTACCCTCTTCAGGCCCTGCAAGCACAATTGTGCTGTTCTGGTTTTGCTCACTTTATTTCTTTGTGATTCACGCTAGGAATTTCGGGCTTGTATCACCCAATCATGGATGGACTGCGGTAAAGTTTACAACGTATTGTACTTCCATTTTTCTACAATTGGTGACACCAGCAGTGGGCAAACTTCCAGCGCACTTACAATGGCGGCAAGAAACACTTGTTGAAAAGGTGTTGATATTCTTGTTTTGACATGTGAAGCTACGTATGTGACAACCAGTTGATTTTATATTATCCTGTGATGTTATTATGTCATTTCTTTCAAAGGCATGTTACTTTAAGATGGTACAGATCATACAAATTTCTAGTGAAACACCAAAACAGACAACTGTGTGGGTACAAAATTTTTTTGAAAATAAATTTTTTTTTTTTTGTAATGAATGATTGTATGTATTTTGTATCTTAAACGCCCCTCCCTATATTAATGTCACATCTCCTACAACCATGGGTCTGAAGGGGATATTACGCAGGTGTACCGGTTTCTTTGGCTCTTCAGAAAGAAATGAATCAAGACTCCATGTTCCTACAAAAAGCAAACAGAATTTGGTATCAAAACCTCAACAATAGTTCACTGCTATATTGCATAATAATACATGTACAAAAATGATTAACTTGATGATGTCTATGTAAACTATCGAGGAGAAAGAAAACATAGTCAAGTCATAGATTTTGTGCCGAGGTTATGTAGTCTGAGTCTATGTTTACTAATGGGTGCTTCCGCGTCGGAGGTTTGAATCCTCCATCGGACATGGATGTGTGTGTTACCCTTAGGTTAGTTTAACTCAGTTTAAGTAGTTTGTAAGTCTAGGGATTTATGACCAAAGTAGTTTGGTCCCATAAGAATTACAAACATTTGAACTTTTTATTTACTAATGTGTGTCACTGGAAAGCGCTTGTTTGTTGAGGTGCAATGGGAAGAGAGATCGCTGCATATTCTAAGTAAATGGTACATAAGTAATCGAGGAAAAATTTCTAAATTTAAGTCCATCAAGATATTCATTATTATAAAAATTTGGTTATGTTTCAAGGGTAGAATAAAGTGGCAAACAGGATATATCTGTAATGTCTGTCACCGTATCTACCAGAGATGTCGCTCTATAGCAGACGCAGGGCACTATGTAGTAGCGAACCTCTACAGAATGTTTTACCAAAGTAATGAGCTCACTTGCTTTCTTTTTAACCGAGAATCGTTTGACAAGCACTCTCACCATATCACATTACCAATTTAGGGATGAAAATACAAAAGCTCTTACCACTTTACTTTAGATGTACTGCATCTTTTCTTTCTGCGTGGAACGACTACATTAGAGTGTTCTTCTTCTGGAGCCAAGTTTGGCCTGCAGCTGCTCGGCAATGCTGGAATCCGCAACTCACCGTCCTCCAAAAGTCCAATTACCCCCATTCTGCACACTCATCGAGGATAAGCAAGTGCCAGCGGTGGCCCTAATTGTGCCAATAAAGCGTTTTCGGCTACTGAGAACTGCTTTCTGAAGCTTTATTTGGCCTCTTAACATTTAACGGGTGGTTCTTTTTCTTCAAAACAAAGCTGTTTTGAAATAAATATTACAGTTTAGTAAGAGTAGAGATGGCCTCTTATCCGTTAATTCCTGAACTACCATGAGGCTGACGGCGACCAGAGCAAAGCTTCACCGACTGATGCCGAAGCATCCAGCATTATGCACGCGACAGTCAACTGGTTAAAGCAGCAGGATAAGCTAGACAGTGCTTTCCAAACTTTCCCTCATGGCGACACCCTTTTATAGCTTACAGTTTTGCGCGACACCCTTTCACTAATATAAATACATATGATAGAATTTACATGGTTCTAGAAGGCTAATGCAAGGATGTAGAAGAATGTATAAATAGGGGAAAAATAGATACAGCCTACAGGAAAATAAAAGAAACATTTGGAGATAAGAAAAACAGCTCTATGAATATCAAGGACTCTGATGGAAAACCAGTTCTCAGCAAAGAAGGGAAAGCTGAAATGGAAAGAGTATATAGAGAGGCTCTATGAAGGAAATGAACTTAGTGGCAATATTGTAGACAGGGGAGAAGAAGTAGATGAGGATGAAATAGGAGATACTATACTGAGAGATGAATTTGACAGAGCACTGAAAGACCTCAGTCGAAACAAGGCCCCTGGAGTAGATGATATTCCCTCAGAGCTACTGAAGTTTCTGGGAGAACCAGCCATGACAAAATTGTTTCACCTGGTGTGTAAGATGTATGACACAAGTGAAGTACCCTCAGACTTTAAGAAAAATGTTATAATCCCCATTCCAAAGAAAGCAGGTGCAGTCAGATGTGAAAACTGCAGAATCATCAGTTTAATAAGTCATGGTTGCAAAATATTAACACGAATGATTTACAGAAGGATGAAAAAGCTGGTAGAAGCCGACCTTGGGGAAGATCAGTTTGGGTACAGGAGAAATGTAGGAACTCGGGAGGCAATACTCACTTTACGGCTTATCCTAGAAGATAGATTAAGAAAAGGCAAACCTACATTTCTAGCTTTTGTAGATTTGGAGAATGCTTTTGAGAACGTTGATTGGAATAAACTCTTTCAAGTTCTGAAGCAATAAGGAGAAAATATAGGGATCGTGAGGTTATTTACAACTTGTACAAAAACCAGACAGCGGTTGTCAGTGTTTAAGGGCATGAAAGGGATGCAGTGGTTGGGAAGGGAGTAAGACAGGGTTGTAGCCTTTCTCCAATGTTATTCAATTTGTACATTGAGCAAGCTATAAAGGAAAGCAAGCAGAAATTTGGTGAAGAAATTAAAGTTCAGGGGGAAGAATTAAAAACATTGCGTTCTGCCGACGACATAGTAATTCAGTCAGAGACAGCAAAGGACCTGGAAGAGCAATTGAACGGAATGGACAGTGTGCTGAAAGGTGCATATAGGATGAACATTAACAAGAGTAAAACTAGGGTAATGGAATGCAGTATTAGAAAATCAGGCGATGCTGAAGGAATTAGATTAGGTAACGAAGCAATAAAGGAGGTAGATGAGTTTCGTTACTTGGGCAGTAAAATAACAAATGATGGTCGCAGTACAGAGGATTTAAAATGCAGAATGGAAACGGGTAGAAAAGCGTTCTTGAAAAAGAGAAATTTGTTAACATCGAATATTGATTTAAGCCTAAGGAAGTCTTTTCTGAAGGCATTTGTATGGAGTGTTTCCTTGTATGGGAAATAAACATGGACGATAAACAGTGCGGACAGGAAAAGGATTGAGGCTTTTGAAATGAGATGCTACAGAAGAATACTGAAGATTAGGTTGGTGGATCACGTATCTAATGAGGAGGTGCTGACAGAATTGGGGAGCAAAGGAATTTCTGGCATACCTTGACTAAAAGAAGGGATCGATTGGTAGGACACATTTTTAGACACCAAGGAATTGTGAATTTAGCGCTGGAGGGAAGCGTGTGGGGTAAAAACCGCAGAGGAAGACCAAGAGACGGATACAGTAAGTAGATTCAGACAGATGTAGGTTGCCGTTCTTATGTGGAGATGAAGAGGCTTGCTCAGGATTGGGGATTGTGGAGAGCTGCGTCATACCAGTCTCCAGACTGAAGACCACAACAACAACAGCGGGGGGGGGGGGGGGAGTATCGCTTAAATGTAGTTTGTAAACGAAACTGAAATCCTCGTTCGCATTGACATGTTTGATGTTGATCCTGACTGCAGCAATTACGTACACTCATCCCAAGAAAAGGAAACATTAGGAACTACGGAGACGTACAACAAAGTAACACCGCAGACAACAATACCTATCTCACAGAGTAATACTTGCTTCTTCTATATGCAATACAACTTCCGAAACACGAAAACTGAATTTTCGTGTACATGCCAGGGCCAGATACGATTTTGCCTGGATCTATTGAAAACGGCATCTGGAAATTAGCTGCTCGGATTTCTGATTTAGATAGCACAGTGGCTGTTCCCTTTCAGTTCAATATTATCACATTATTTTCAAAATTAAAGAGGCTGTATTTATGACAAGTGATGAATTATTATTTAAGTTCTATTGTTAGGTTCTTGCTTCACCACGACCTTGAAAATAATGGACAAATATTTGTGACAAGTAAGAAGATCCTGATCCCAGAATCTGTTACATACAGGAAACAGAAAAAAAAATTTAACGCATACCAGGGTTCCAATGCTACTGAATAGCTTTACTCAGTGGACAATTGTGACTGCTTTTACAATCTATGACAGTTTTTACAGCCACTGTGTCATTGATTGACATTTAATTGTAAGAAACGCTACCAAGGGTGACGTGGCTTTGATAAATCCATTAAAAAACGCTCAGGTGCAGCTTTTTGAGAAGGAAAGCAGACTACAGTGAAGGTTCGTTCAAGCAGCTGCCAGTTCCAGCAAACTGCGCATGGGAAGAGCTGTTATCGAGTATCAGCAGCAGCTGTGACCATGCGCAGTTTGCTGGAATCTGGCAACAGGCAGCTGCTTGAACGAACCCTGAGTGTCTACTGCTGCTGATGCAGAGCAGCCGCCTAGCGGCTGAGCACGCAATTAATGTGCACCGATCATTCCTTTAATACGCGATCTGTGGTGCACTGAATGAAGTGAAGGATGATTAGCCGCAGACGAGTCTTCGGGTTAGTATGAAGAGAAGGATATTTAGTATTATTTTATGACAAGTTTTTTTGTTTATAGTCTAAATTTGTTAGTCTCGCGATACCCTTGATACTACTACGCGACACCCCAGGGTGTCGCGACACCCAGTTTGGAAAGCTCTGAGCTAGAAAGATGAATTTTCACTGTGCAGTAGAGTTCGCGTTTGCTTCAGACCTCCTATCAGATGAAAACTATCTCCGTCACTATTAAAACTAGGGCACCTGGATATAGACGGACATGCGCATCCGCCATTTTTGTTCCTTCGCGTCGACGCGCGAGGGTAGAATAGGACACTCGGTACGCCCTCAGCATGGTGCGCTGTGCAGTTACGAATTGTTTTAATCGTTATCGTTCAGAAAATGGTTTTCGTATTTTTTCTTTTCCACTGAATCCTCAAAGGTGTAAAATCCGGTTAATAAACCGTTGTGACAAGGTTTTGCAAAACTATACGAGGTTAGTTAATTCATTCAGTCCGGACCAGAAAACTTTTCTTGTTAAGTGATTTAAGTTGCTTCACTACTCCAATGATATCTACTTCTACGTTACTCATTCTGGCCTCTGTTTGTAATTCGAAATCTGGAATATTGGTGTCGTCTTCCTTGGTGAATGAGTTTCTAAAAGCTATGTTTAGTAACTCTGCTTTAGTAGCGCTATCATTAGCAGGATCGCCATTACTATCACGTAGTGAGGGTATTGTTTGTTTTTTGCCCCTAGTATATTTAACATATGACCAAAATCTCTTTGGGTTTTCAGTCAAATTTCGAGAAAGTGTTTCGTTGTTGTAAATATTGTAGGCATCTCGCATTGAAGTCCTCGTTAATATTCGAGCTTCTGTGTAGGACCGCCAATCCTAGGGATTTTGTGTTCGTTTAAATTTAGCTTGCTTTTTCCGTTGCTTTTGATCAGTGTCCTGACCTGTTTTGTGTACCAAGGGGGATCACATTCTTTTATTAATTTCTACATCTACATACATACTCCGCAATCCACCGTAAGGTGCGTGGCGGAGGGTACACTATACCACTACTAGGTATTATCTTTCATATTCCACTCCCAAATAGAACGAGGAAAAAAAGAATGTCTATATGCCACCGTACAAGCCCTAATTTCTCTTGTCTTTGTGATCATCACGCGAAATGTAAGTAGACGGCAGGAAGATCGTTCTATACTCAGCTTCAAATTCCGGCCCTCTAAATTTCATCAACAGAATTTCTCGAAAAGAACGTCGTCTTCCCTCCAGCGATCCCCATCTGAGTTCCCGGAGCATTTCCGTGACACTCGCGCATTGGTCGAACCTATTCAGTAACGAACCTAGCTGCTCACCTCTGAACTGATTCTATGTCTTCCTTTAAGCTGATCTGCTGCGGGTCCCAAACACTTGAGCAATACTCAAGACGTGGTCGTACAAGCGTTTTATACGCGGTCTCCTTTACAGATGAAGTACATCTCCCCAAAATTCTCCCAGTAAACCGAAGTCGGCTGTCCGTCTTACTCACAACTGTTCTTACATGTTCGTTCTATTTCATTTCGCTCTGCAGTGTTAAGCCTAGATATTTGAAAGACGTGACGGCACCAGGAAGCTCACTACTAATGCTGTATTCGAACATTATGGGGTTGTTTTTCCTAATCATGCGGATCACCTTACATTTCTCTACATTCTCTGTATGCTATTAAAGACGACACCCTCCCATACACCACAGCATCATCAGCAAACAGCCGCAAATTACAACTTACTCTGTCTATCAAATCATTTTATATAGATAGAAGATAATAGCGGTCCTACACACTCCCCTGGGGCACGCCTGACGATACACTCGTCTCTGATGAACACTCGCCGTCGAGAACAAGATACTGCGTTCTATTACTTAGGAAGTCTTCCAGCCAGTCACAAATCTGTGAACCTATTCCATAAGCTCGTATCTTCGTTAGCAGTCTGCAGTGTGGCACCGCGTCGAACGCCTTTTTGAAGTCGAGAAAAACACAATCCGCCTGTTGCCCTTCATTCATGTCTCGCAAGATGTGATGTGAGAAAAGGGAAAGCTGAGTTTCACATGAACTACATTTCCTAAACCCGTGCTGATTTATAGGAAGTAGCTTTTCCGTCTCAAGGAAATTTACTATATTTGAACTGAGAATATGCCTAAAAATTCTACAGGAAACGTATGTCAACGATATTGGTCTGTAATTATTTGGGTCAGTTCTCTTCCTTTCTTATAAACGGGGGTCACCTGCGCTTTTTTCCAATCACTAGGAAATTTGCGGTGAATTAAAGATTCGCGATAAATTCAAGCTAAGTAGGGGGCCAATGCCGCAGAATACTCTGTAAAACTGAACTGGTATTCCATCCGGACCAGCAGACTTTTTCGTATTTAGCTCCTTCAGCTGCTTCTCTACACCGGAAATACTTTCTACTATGTTCAAATGTTCAAAGGTTTGTACAGCTTATGGGACTTAACTACGGGGTCATCAGTCCCTAAACTTACAAACTACTTATGAACTAGCTACAACTAAGGACGGCACAAATATCCATGCCAGAGGGGGGATTCGAACCCCCGACCGTAGTGGCCGTGCAGACCGTGACTGAAGCGCCTCAGTCCCTTCGGCCACCGCGGCCGGCTTTTACTATGTTCTCAATTTCGGAATTAGTACGCTGATCAAATGATGATACATATGTGCGGTCCTCCCAAGCGAAAGATTTCTTAAAGGTTAAATTTAGAACTTCAGCTTTCCGTTTACTTTCTTCTATTACTGCCCCGGAATGATCAAAGAGTAATTGGATAGTGGGCTTCGACCTGCTTATCGATTTTACATAGGACCAGAATTTTTTTCGGGTTCTCGGAAAGATCTTTTGGTAATGGATGTCTGTGGTAATTATTGTATGCTTCGCGCATCGATCTTTTTATAGACATACGAATCTCTACTAACTTTTGCCTGTCATCATTTGCGTGTTCTTTTTTGAACCGAGAGTGCAACAGTCTTTGCCTTCTCAGCAGCTTTCAAACTGTATTATTATAGCAAGGCGGATCTTCTATACAGGCACATATTTCTCTAACCCATTATTTACAATGCACTTAAATTTAGTCCACAATTCCTTTACATCCATAGTCCCGGAACTAAATGATGCCCATTCATTTTCGAAGTGCGATCCTAACATTTGCTTATCAGCTCTTCTCCTAGCCGTCTTGATTGGTTTATGAACTTTGGTCACCATCGACTCTATGACTATATCATGATCACTAATTCCTGTCTCTACACAGATATCGTTAATAAGGTCAGGCCTGTTCGTAGCTATAAGGTCTAAAATATTTCCATTGCGCGTGGGTTGCCGGTTTAACTGCTCAAAACAGTTTTCGGAGAATGTGTCCAAAAGTAGCTCGCAAGACTGCTTGTCTGTACCCCATGAAATGTAACTAGAGAGATCTGAATCTAAACTCTTAAGGTTGAAGTCTCTCCCGACTAAAAATTACATGCCCGGATACCTACGGACTACCTGGTGTAGACTTTCTTTGAATGACTCTAAAACTGCTATAGTAGCACTGGGGGGCCGGTAAAAACACCCAACTATTAACTTTACTGCTTTTAGACCTGTTATACGCGCCCAGATAACTTCACAGTTACTTTCAACTTCGATCTCAGTAGAAACAATATCTTTGTCCACAGCGTTGAACATTCCTCCTCCAGTTGTATCCGATCTATCTTTCCGATATACATTCCACGCCTCTCTAAATACTTCTAACTTGCCACATAATGATTTAGCCAACTTTCGGTGCCTAAAACTATCTGAGCACAATAATTTCCATGCAGTTCGCCAAACTCGGGAACTTTGTTTCTAATACTTTGTAAGTTCGCGGCTAATATTTTGATATTCGAATTTTTGAGCCGAACGTAGCCTGAATTCGCTGTCTGAAAGTAGACAGGGGAGTGCTCGTCAGAGTTAGCGCCTAGCCTAAAAAAAACCCATGTGCACTCCACAAGTACTCTGCTACCCGAGTAGCCGCTTCCTTAGTGTAGTACACCCCTTATCTATCTAGGGGCGTCCTACAATTCCCCACCCGATAACGCAGATCCAGAAATCTGCAGCCATGACTGTCACAGAGTCGGCGAAGCCTCTGGTTCAGACCCGCCACTCGGCTCCAAACCAAAGGACCCCGATCAACCCTGGTAACAATGCTACAAATCGACAGCTCTGCTTGCACCCCGCGCGCGGTGGCAGCAGCCTTCACCAATTCCGCCAGCCGCTCGTAGGACCTGAGGATGTCCTCAGAACCCAAGCGACAAGCGTCATTGGTGCCGACGTGAGCCACGACTTGCAGTCGGCCGCACCCCGCACCGTCGATAGCCGCCAGCAAGACCGCCTCCACATCTCGGATGAGGCCCCCCGGCAGACACACCGAGTGCACGTTGGACTTCTTTCCGGATCTCGACGCTGTCTGCCCAAGGGGCTCCATCACGCGCCTAACATTGGCGCTCCCAATAACTAATAATCCCGTCCCCCTGTGCACCTGCTCGGACCTTGCTGCAGGGCGTGGACGGACAGCCTGCTTCCACTTTGGCCTTCCGTCTCGAGCGACGTGAACGCCGTTCAAGCCACCACTCCCCTTGCGGAGAGGGCGGCTCGACGACGTCCGGTACACCTAAAGGTGCCTCGGTGGCAGGGACAGAGAGCGAAGGATGAGGCACCTGAGGTGTCCCACTCCACGCACCAGCCTCCCCACCACCGCTGCACCCCGACACAGCAGCCTGAAGACGGCTGAGCATAGCCAACAGCACGCTCAGCTGTTCGCGAACTGAGGCCAACACCTCCTGCGTCCGCACACAGCAGGCACACATCCTATCCATCCTATCGATACAATTGACAGTAAAAAGTAGAAAACTAAATAATGAACTATTAACTAGACTAGTACTTTAATAAAGGCGGGTGGCAGCTGACTGAAATGTGGTCAGTGATTACTACACTGACAAAACAACGAAATTGAATCTACACATCTACATCTACATGGGATACTCTGCGAATCACATTTAAGTGCCTGGAAGAGGCTTCATCGAACAACCATTATACAGTTTATCTCCCATTCCATTCTCGAATAGGGCGCGGGAAGAAAGAACACCTGAATCTCTCCGTGCGAGCTCTGATTTCTCGTATTTTATTCTGATGATCATTTCTACCTATATAAGCGGGAGTCAACAATATATTTTCGCATTCGGAGGAGAATGTTGGCGATTTGAGTTTTGTAAGTAGCTCACGCCGCAGTTTTCAAAATAAATACGAAAATCTATGGAATACACTGTTATCTAACGCGCGGGAATATAAGCTTTCTTAAAGCAGAACACGAAATAACGTAGTGACAATATGACACTTAAATCACGACGCTTGTAGCAGACGAAAACTGTAAACACGGTATTTATCAAAATTCGCGGGAATAAACTCTTAAAGAAAATCTGCCAAATAGGTGAGAAGGAACCTCTTGAAAACAGAAACACTAACGAAAATGAAGAAATTAATTGGCAACGAAATTTCACGCAATTAAATTATGATACTTAGCGCTCTGGGCGATGAGGCAGCGACAACAGCTGGCACTGGTATAAAACTGTCAAATGCTGTCGATACCACCTCTTTGAATTTGAGCCACATCTGGTGTGCACTCACATTTAGTGTTAAAAATGAGTGGAAGCTGTCTTTCAAGAAGCTATTTTATTTCTATCTGCTTTCCTAAACAAATATACTTTTCGTCTATTTTTAGTAACTTTGGGACTTTCAATATTTATCCTCGCTACGATAGCTCTGTGTTCACTAATACCTGAATCCGTTTTGATGCTTGTTATTTGGGTAGCAAGATAACTTCTGATGGCCGAAGTAAAGAAGATATAACATGCAGAATGGCCTTGGGAAGGAAAACGTTTCTAAAGAAGCAAAACTTGTTAACATCCAATATTAATTTAAATGCTGGGAAGTCCTTTCTGAAAGCATTTGTCTGGAGTGTAGCATTGTATGGGAGTGAAACGTGGACGATAAGGAGTTCAGAAAAAAAAAATGATAGAAGCTTTTGAAATGTGGTGTTAGAAAAGAATGATGAAAATTAGATGGGCAGATCACGTAACTGATAAGGGGGTGCTTAACCGAATTGGGGAGAAAAGGGATTTCTGGCATGTCCTGACTAATAGAAGGGATAGATTGGTTGGACACATTCTGAGATATCAAGGAATTGTCAACTTAGTGGCCGAGCGGTCTGCGGAGTGCCAGTCACGGTCTGCACGGCGGCTGCGGTCGGGGGTTGGAATCCCCCCTCGGGCATGGATATTTGTGCCGTCTTTAGTATAAGCTGGTTCATACGTAGTTTGTAAGTTTAGGGACTGATGACCCCGTAGTTGAGTCCCTCTGGTTGTGGAGGTCAACCAGAATCTTAACAATTTGCACGTGGGGGATGAAACAATACAAACAAAATTATTAATTAGCCGAAGAACCTTAAGCCACACTCCTATGTTTTTCTGACACGAGAGAAAGAACAGCGCTCCGATTCATCTGTGTGTGTCTTGTCTTCGATTAGTTAAGACGTAGCTTTAGCGGCTACTGTGATACTTTTAATGGATAATGTGAGTGTAGTGCTTTTATATGTGAAATACACCGTGAAATATCTTAAACATTTAATATGACGGGGTTTCATTCATTTAACATCCCGCCATTTCATATTGGCGTAAAAATTCCGCCCATTGGGTTTGGCCGACATTACGGCTGAAGAGATTTCGTGCAGTGATTGTAGCAAGTTTTATTAATTTTAAAAACAAATCATTCCCCTTCAAAATTTACCGGCACTTATAACCTACAATCGTGTTTCATTTTGTAACTGTTAAATTTCGTAGTCCGATAATTTTCCGCGTAATATTTTACCCGCAACTCTGTCTGGATACCGAAATAAAATTTAACGCACGGTCCGCTGCATTAACAAACAACGTAACTAGTCCAGCCCCATATCACGCCGGTGTTTTACCTGAATTAGCATGAATTTTTATTACAGTAACCAACAGAATAAGCTGATGTATGTTTAAAAAGGTACACTCCCTCTCTTTTTTTTATAGTGTAACTGCCGCCAACATCTACCATTATATTTTCCAAGTTATTTAAAGAATCAAAATTATTGCCATTATTTATTCAGAAAATCCGACTTCTGAAAGTAATAGTTACGAAATTTTGACTGTTTTGAACCCAATCCTGGCTTACGAACTATTTACGAAATTACTTTTGAACTGATAGTTAAACTTTGTCATAAACCTTAACCCTCAAGACAGTTTCATTATAGGCAAATGGGGAGTTCGCCAAATATCACACATTAAAACTGCGAGATAACTGGGTTAAATTAAGTAAAACGTGCCAGGAAGTTTCATATCAGCGCACACTCCGCTGCGGAGTGCAGTTTCATTCTGGAAACATCCCTTAGGCTGTGGCTAAGCCATGTTTCCACCATATCCTTTCTTCCAGGAGTGCTAGTCTTGCGTGTTTGCAGGAGAGCTTCTGTGAAGTTTGGAAAGTAGGAGACGAGGTACTGGCGGAAGTGAAGTTGTGAGGCGGCATCGTGAGTCGTGTCGGGATAGCACAGTCGGTAGTGCGCTTGCCCGCGAAAGGCAAAGGTCCCAGGTTCGAGTTCCGGTTCCGGCACACAATTTTAATCTGCCAGGAAGTTTCATATCAGCGCACACTCCGCTGCAGAGTGAAGTTTCATTCTGGAAACATCCCTTAGGCTGTGGCTAAGCCATGTCTCCACCATATCCTTTCTTCCAGGAGTGCTAGTCTTGCTTGTTTGCAGGAGAGCTTCTGTGAAGTTTGGAAAGTAGGAGACGAGGTACTGGCGGAAGTGAAGTTGTGAGGCGGCATCGTGAGTCGTGTCGGGATAGCACAGTCGGTAGTACGCTTGCCCGCGAAAGGCAAAGGTCCCAGGTTCGAGTCCCGGTTCCGGCACACAATTTTAATCTGCCAGGAAGTTTCATATCAGCGCACACTCCGCTGCAGAGTGAAGTTTCATTAAGTAAAACGTGTTTCACATCTAAAATGTGGCTAAATCCTACACAATAATATTTATCGTGGTTGTGCATATACACTCCTGGACATTACAATTGCTACTCTACGAAGATGACGTGCTACAGATGCGAAATTTAACCGACAGGAAGAAGATGCTGCGATATGCAAATGATTAGCTTCTCAGATCATTCACACAAGGTTGGCGCCGGTGGCGACACCTACAGCGTGCTGACATGAGGAAAATTCTACCCGATTACACAAACTGCAGTTGACTGGCGTTTCCTGGTGAAACGTTGTTGTGATACCTCGTTAAGGAGGAGAAATGAGTACCATCACGTTTCCGAATTTCATAAAGGTTGGATTGTAGCGTATCGCGATTACGGTTTATCGTATCGCGACATTGCTGCTCGGGTTGGTCGCAATCCTATGACTGTTGGCAGAATATGGAATTGGTGGGTTCACGAGGGCAATACGGAACGCCGTGCTGGATCCCAACGGCCTCGTATCAATAGCAGTCGAGATGACAGGCATCTTATCCGCATGGCTGTAACGGATTGTGCAGCCACGTCTCGATCCCTGAGTCAACCGATGGGGACGTTTGCAAGACAACAACCATCTCCAAGAACAGTTCAACGACGTTTGCAGCAGCATGGACTATCAGCTCGGGAACCATGGTTGCAGTTACCTTTGTCGCTGCATCACAGACAGAAGCGCCTGCAATGGTGTACGCAGCGACGAACCTGGGTGCACGAATGGCAAAACGTAATTTTTTCGGATGAATTCAGGTTCTGTTTACAGCCTCATGATGGTCGCTTCCGTGTTGAGCGACGTCGCGGTGAATGCACATTGGAAGCGTGTGTTCGTTATCGCCACACTGGCGTATCACCCGGTGTGATGTTATGGAGTGCCATTGGTTACACGTCTGGGCCACCTCTTGTTCGCATCGACGGCTCTTTGAACAGTGGCTGTTAAATTTCAGATGTGTTACGTCCCTTCTTAAGAACCCTGCGAAACCCTATACTTCAGCCGGATAATGCACGACCGCAGGTTGCAGGTTCTATACGGGCCTTTCTGGATACGGAAAATGTTCGACTGCTGCCCTGGCTGGCACATTCTCCAGATCTCTAACCAATGAAAACGTCTGGTCAATGGTGACCGAGCAATTGGCTAGTCACAATACACCAGTCACTACTCTTGATGAACTGTGGTATCGTGTTGAATCTGCATGAGCATCTGTACCTGTACACGCCATGCAAGCCCTGTTTGACTCAATGCCCAGGCGTATCAAGGCAGTTATTACAACCAGAGGTTGTTGTTATGGGTACTGATTTCTCAGGATCTATGCACTCAAATTGCAAGATAATGTAATCACATGTCAGTTCTAGTATAATATATTTGTCCAATGAATACACGTTTATTATCTGCATTTCTTCTTGGTGTAGCAATTTTAATGGCCAGTAGTGTATCAGGTAGTAACACAGTAGCACCTAGATTATTTATCTGACGCTACACGACCTTTCCTAAATGCGGACTTTCATCGGAAATCTAGCACAACACGCGCGGCAGCAACAATACTGGCCACCCGCGTGCCTTCTCCAGCAGCGTGAACAGAAACCGAGGATAGTCCGCAACGGCTGCGGCCATACCAGCGTTCTTTTCACGCGCGTTTGTGAGGCACTTCCTTTACTGTAGCTCTATTTCAAGGAAACACTCCTGTTTATGAAGCACATATGGCATCCTGAATGACGCACAACTGATTTTTTGACAACAGCGTGTCCTATCACTAAGGTTAATGGGCATTCAACGGTCCCGGATCCAACGGTCCCGGACCCTGAAGACCATGATGGAAAGTAATTACCTCCTTACTTACTCCACGTCTGCCCACCATTTCAAACTTTTCATGCATTCATCAGTATGCCATATGACGTCTATTGGGCAAGTGTATGTGGTGATCTAGAAAATAGATGCGATATGTACTTTCCGTCTATCACCAGAGCACCGGCGAGTGGTTCACAGCGCACGAACCCGCAAAGAGCGCCCGTCACGGATTGACTCAATGTCAGACGTCGATGCACGGAGCTTTCGTGGGCAAGCGGGAAAGGGTTAGATTGACCGAGTCAGAAGGAGCAGATGATTTTATTGAAAACTTGCTGAAAATCCGGCGTTGCTCAGGCATTTATTTATTTATTCCTGCCATTTTTTATATTAAGTATATATTCATTTGTATAATAGCTGTTCGTCTGTAATATCTCTTAGGAATAATATTAGTAGCAAAAAAGTAATAGATTAAAACTTGGTGCGTGATGGGGCGGTTTTCCACGATCATATCTCATGAACTACATGTAGTGTGATATAATTTAGAAGGTAGATTCAACTATGCGTGTGTATACTGTCTGTAAAATTTCCCGATGTTACAATTTGTAGTGTACAAATTATAAATTATAACGTCATACCGAATGCCATAGTTTTACTCCATAAACAGCGGAAAAGTAGTAAGCGAGAAACTTTTTTCCTTTCATCATTTTATTATGGTTGCCAGCGAGAAAAAGTTTAATAAAGGTTTGAAATTATGTTTAAAGACTGTTGAAAGTCGCTAAGTACTGTCATTCTCATATAGTGTATTTCTAAAGTCTCGCTGCATTATATGGCGTTTTTTGCGATTTCTATTGGTTATGACGTAATATCTTTTGAACCATGTGCCATATGTGATTCTTAACCATGCAGCAATTGTTACCTCGCGGTAAGGAATGTGTGTACCAAATTTGGTTTAAATCGGTCCAATGGTATAGGAGAAAAAACAATGGCGCAAAATGCAGCAGTTTTTCGCGCATCTCATTGTTTATGACGTCATATCTCGTGAACTATATATCGTATGTGATTCTTAAACTTACGGCGACCGTCCTCATGGATTGAAGCATACGTGTACAAAATTTCATAAAGATTGGAACAACACGTACAAACATACGGACACTCTGCTTAGATCATAAGGGTCATAAGGACATGTTGGTTCCAGTTAGGGTGACCAGAGTTTTAATATCAGAAAGCGGAATGTTTCCGATTTTCCACGTGAAAAACGGGACATTTACAAAAAACTGGGATTAAAAAAGGGGGCGAAAATTATTCTTTCTACGAGTGTGTAGAGTGCTACATTATAAATGGCTCAGTTTAATGGGTGTGAACTCTTCGCTGCGAACAGGGGACTGATAAACCAGCAGTTTAGTCCCCTTTAAACACCCAACAACAACAAATCTACGAGTGTTGGATTACACTAGGCGTGCTGGCTGATGGGAGCAGACGTATGAATTTTCAGTTTCGGTTGCTCCCATTAGCTGTAGGCCAAGTCTCAACATAATTTGAGTTAATAATATTTACACACAATGCTCTAGTTGGAAAATTTACTTTTTAAGAAGTCTAGCATTAACAAATATGACAGAAAAAGTGTTGAAACACAAAGAAAGGATGATCATGTAGATTACATACTGGTATCGTATTATTTTCATGTTGAAATTGCATAGAGTAATTTAGGTTTGTCTAAAAGATATGAATATAAATCAGTACAACTCTATTTATCGAAGTTGAAGCAGGTCAGTAAAACACACTTAACACTCTTCACAATAAATCTATTTGTTTCGCTGTTCACTGTGACGACAGTAAACTAAAAACTTTTTCAACATTTCTATAGTGGGCAGGGAGTTAAAAAGTACTGTGCTGTGTTAATCGATTCTCGGAAATGTTCTTTACATTTACAAGAATTGAAAAACCTGCACCATATCTCATGTACCATCAAATGACTCCAGTTTTCACTATTTGTTTTCTCTTGTTTTACAGATGTGTATTTGAAGGCACAAAGTACCTTGTACCGCTTAGAGAGGAGTCTTCTTGTGTTTGTCGGAATCCATATGATATTTGAGATCCGCACCACCACCATGAGACACGGACATAATTTTATATCTTTCAATTTGATGAACAATCATTGTCAGCGCTCTGAAGGAAGAAAATTTCTTTTGCAGCTGTGCTGAAAACTTGTAGTTCCGTTTCGGCATTTTAAGTGTGAAAGGTAACTTCGCAGAACTGACGCTGACAACAATTCCAAGCAAAAGTAAAGAAAACAGTGTAAGCAGCAAATTCGCATGTAACAAGGAATACCAACATAAGGAATACCAAATTCGATTGTTAATGTATAAAATCGATAATCTTAAGTACTTTAACTTCTTTGCAAATATTTTAACAATATTTTGTAAATCGGGACAAATTTCTGTTCATACAGTGTGGTCCATTGATAGTAACCGGGCCAAATATCTCACGAAATAAGGATCAAACGAAAAAAACTACGAAGAACAAAACTTTTCTAGCTTGAAGGGGGAAAACAGATGGCGCTATGGTTGGTCCGCTGCCATAGGTCAAACGGATATCAACTGCATTAAAAAAAAAAAAAAAAAAAAAAAAATATATATATATATATATATATATATATATATATATATATATATATATATATATATATATATATAGGTACCCTCATTTTTTATTACAAATTCGTCTGGTACGTAAATAAATATGAATGTTTTATTTGGAACAGTTTTGTCGCTTTGTGATAGATGGCACTGTTATAGTTACAAACGTCTAAGTATGTGGTATCACGTAGTATTTCGACAGTGCGGACAGTATTTGCTTCGTGATAGATTTTCTCGTGTTAAAATGGACCGTTTACTTACCGTAGAAAAGGTCTATATGGTATTTATGTTTGACTATTGTGATCCAAATGCCTAACGGCCCTGTGCTATGTGCGTTGATCTTTATCCTGGAAGACATCCAAGAATCCGGACCTTTCGTCGGATAGTTACGTTATTTAAAGAGACAGGAAGTGTTCCGCCACAAGTGAAACGTCAACCACGACCTGCAACAAATGATGATGCCCAAGTAAGTGTTTTAGCTGCACTTGCGGCTAATCCCCACATTACTAGCAAATTGAGCGAGAATCGGGAATCTCAAAAATGTCGGTGTTGAGATTTCTACATCAACATAAATTTCACCTTTACCATTTTCTATGCACCAGGATTTGCATGGCAAAGACTTTGAATGTGGTGTACAGTTTTGCCACTGGGCACAAAATAAATTAATGGACGATAACAGATTTTTTTCCACACTTTCTGTTTAGTGACGAAGCGTCATTCACAAACAGAGGTACCGTAAACCGGCATAATATGCACTATTGGGCAACGGAAAACCATGATGGCTGCGACAAGTGGAACATCAGGGACCTTGGTGGGTTAATGTATGGTGCGGCGTTATGGGAATAAAGATAATTGGCCCCTATTTTATTGATGGCAATCTAAATGGTGCAATGTAAGCTGATTTATTACATAATATTCTACCGATTTTACTACAAGATGTTTCACTGCGTGACAGAATATAGATGTACTTTCAACATGATTAATGTCCGGCACATGGCTCGCGTGCAGTTGAAGCGGTCTTAAATGGAATATTTATTGAAAGGTGGATTGGTCGTAGAAGCACCATACTATGGCCCGCACGTTCACCGTATCTTACATCCCCGGATTTCTTTCTATGGGGAAAATTGAAGGATATTTGTTATCGTGATTCACAGACAACAGCTTAAAACATGCGTCAGCATATTGTCAATGCATGTGAGAACATTACTGAAGGCGAACTACTCACTGTAGAGAGGAATTTCGTTACACGTATTGCCAGATGCATTGAAGTTCGCCGGCCGCGGTGGCCGAGGGGACTGAGGCGCTCTAGTCACGATCTGCACGGCCACAACGGTCGGGGGTTCGAATCCCCCCGCGGGCATGGATATTTGTGCCGTCCTTAGTTGTAGGTAGTTCATAAGTAGTTATTAAGTTTATGGACTGATGACCCCGTAGTTAAGTCTCATAAACTATACAAACATTTCATTTTTTGCATTGAATTTGAAGGACATCATTTTGAGCATTTATTGAAGTCATGAGGTAATTACAGGTAATCACGTAGTAACAGCAATTTATCACATTAGAGCAACCGAAATAAAGTTGAAACACATTCTGTGTTTTAATTTAGAAAACCTACCTGTTACCCACTGTTCGTCAAAAATTGAGAGCAATATGTTTGTGAATATTACAGCGCCATATATCACAAAGCGATAAAAGTGTTCCAAATAAAACAGTCACATTTATTTACGTACTAGTCGAATATGTAATCAGAAATGGGGATACCTATTTTTTTTTAAATGCAGTTGACCTACGGCAGCGCCATCTAGCGGGCCAACCATAGCGCCATCTGTTTTCCCCCCTCAAGCTAGAAAAAGTGTTATTCTTTGTAGTTTTTTCGTTTGATGCTTATTTCGTGAGATATTTGGCTCGGTGACTATAGAACGGGATAATTCCAATTAATCGGGATGTCTGGTTGTCCTAGGTCCAGTAGTGGCTTGAAACTAAACATGCGTCCCCGTGGACTGAATTTGATTGAATATTGTCGTACGAATTCCAGTAGTCTATATTAAGTATTTTAGTGTTCGACGTTTTCTGTTATTCTATATGGTACACGTTAAATGCAAGCTTAAATAGTCTAAAATATTTAAAAAAATTAGAAAGAAATAAAAAAAATCCCACGTAATCAAGCACAGATTAACGTATTTCGAAAAAAAAAGAAAAAAAATCGCAGGTGAGACTAGGGGAAGGGGGAGGGGGTCGAGCAAAATCTCACAACATGGAGAGAGGGAGGGTCGTAAAAGCATCACAATCACCTCAAGTAATCTGTGGAAACTCCCTTATGGAAACACCCTGAGAAATTTCAATACTGCCACGTTGCTTTCCTACAGTAAAAGGACAACGCAACCTTGTTAATTTTATTAGATTATTCGTAGGTTATCGATTTAATAACTTGTGACGAAAGAGAAATATTCTGCTATTTGGTTGTGTGAAGCCTGTAGCAGGGGGGAAAACACGCATTCAGAGCTAACGGCGACCGGTGGCGAGCACGAGGGTGGCTCTGTTATTTGGAGGGTCAACGGTTCCCGTAAGCCGTCTTACGGCTGAAGGCCACATCAGTTAGGACTGAGGCGTGAGCCTTCCAAGTATCTGGCTGGCGTTACCGACACTGGCGTCGACTAGGCGGGAGCGTCTGGAACAATACAATACATTGTCTCCAGGGGCAGTGTACGGTGCTTTTCGAAGGGAGAGCTGAGACGTCTGGAGCCGAGTTGGCGAATGCCAGGATGGCACCCGCTAGGACATTGTACGTCTCTGGCGCCAAGCTGGCGGGCGCCGCAATTATACAATAGCAAGGGAGTTGGCCCTTTGCTGGGAACTTGCTGGCCCTGTTTCGAAAGGTGCCTGAAGGCCATCCGCCGCTACCGTGAGAACGCTGGGCGTAAGGGCGAGGTCCGACCAGTGGAAACGCGGGAGAGCTGGCCATTGTCTGCTGTTTTATAGTAAGGGGTTTTTTGGCTGTCTGAATCCCGAACGCAAGCCGTGATTGGCCGTACTTTGGCGCCTAGCTGTGGATTGGCGTTTCAGTAGAGAGGCGGAGCCTGCAGGTTTTGCAGAGCGGAGACGGAGATTTTAGAAGTAGAGAGAAAGAGACTGGTGTTTGAGCAGCCGAGGAGAGCAGACGCTTCTCTCCTGCTCTCAGTTTATACTTGTCGTCGAGCAGCTATACTTAGAGTTTGTGGTACAACTTTTGGAGTTGCTCCAAACCTTGTGCTAATAGCGCTGAGTATTGGCAAGCCGAGAGAAAGGTCAGTTTGCCTGATATTAAACGCACCGACGCGCTAATTGCGATTGTCACAGTTCTGGTATCACCTCTGCCTACAGTACATTCGTGTTTCACAGATAAATTGTCTGTAGTGGCACGACATAGCCGAACGAGTGAGATCGTAGGCACTGAGATCCGCCGGGGTCGAAGTTGTCTGATATTAGTTAAATATCGCTTTTGGAATACGAAGCTGAATTATCTCCGGTTCCGCGACTTGCAGCTATCGACACTCGCAGCCGCTGCCCAGCCGTCGTGTTGCTGACATCGCCAGCCGGCACAGTTTTGGTACAATATAGCGTGCATTTGCTAGTGTTTCAAGGGGTATTCACGTTTTCGGACTGTTGAAAACGTTAGGAACATTTCTCTTGATTACGCCAAGGTTTCCAGTTAAATGTGGGTTGTCACAAGTGTTTAGACTCAAATACAATTTTCTTCGACTTACCAGTCACTTGCTGTAGGAGTGTTTATATTGTTTTGTAACTTCGTATAATTTGTTCTGTGCGCAATTGTATATGTATCTTGCTTTCAACTCTGACGTTCCATTTGACTTCAGAGAATAAAATGAGTCAAACAAATTTCTTTACTCAAATCATTCAACTTAGTTAATCCCTCTTTACAAAATTTTGGACTGTCCTATTTTTTTTATTTTTTTTACTTGGAACCTAGAGGGGATAAATTAATTAAATGTTCGATGGTGGGTCAGCCACCCCTATCCTATAATATCAAGTAACAAACCATTTCAAACCATTTGCATACCGTCCTTTCTCTCCCCTACCTTACCTCGTTTTTCCAACACACTCAACATAAATATACCTATCAACCCTGTATATTTTCAACAATGAAACTCGTGCCATTGTCATTGTTACCATGTTAGGCGAGTCGGTTGGTGCAGCTGTGTAGGCTTTTGTGAGCGATCAGGCGTCTACAGGTGTCATTGCAGTCTTCAGACCTCGATCGCAACCCACGTCAGTAGCCAGAAGCCTGACCACCAGCCAGAGGCATCAAGGAGATCGTCCAATTCTCCCAGCATCCGCACGTTACTCAAAGTGACCAGCCAAGCACGCTGAAGACAGAATATTATAGCTGACTAATGCCAGCTGAACTGGAGTAAACCAGATACGACAGCCAAGCAGGGAGGGTCGTTTATATGCAGGCAGCTCCCACTGATGACCACTAAATAGCCTAATTAGAGTTGATGGTTCTAACTGTGTTTACTTATTTAAGAATGAGTGAGTGACATTGCTGAAGGCATGAAACTGCTTTACAAAGTATTACTAAGATACTGTAGCACTGCTAAACTAGTGCATTCAAACTACGTCGATCTAACGACTCGAAGTAAGTAGCTATCCGAAAGGGATCATTCATAATCATTTTATGGAAAAGAAGCATGAAACTTCTTACAATAACTTAAAAGAAACCCAAAAGTTTTTAATATTAAAGTAATGCATATATAAGAAACTTAGTAACGTCCATTTCAGCCATGAAAGCACAAAGTAAACAATGGTCCAATAATTTTTGCTTTTATAGATAAACTGTTTACCATCGGCGGCAGGAAAACAGCGATAGGGTAGTAAGAAGACCTGATGGTAGTCAAATGCACTGTACTGATTTCGGGGATTTTGACAAAATTTATCCGAACAACTAGCACTGCAAGATCTGTTTCCGTGAGAATAAGCTCCCACATGTCCTTTAGTTTTCACTTTGGCAAAGTTGTAATTTGATGATTAATATTTTCGCAGTAAGCATCTTAATGCATGCACTGTATAAATAAAAAAATAAATAAAATGGCGTCTTCATTTTCATGCGTCTCAGATGAATAAGTCATAAGAAATGTGTCAGTTAGATCAAATCTGTAAATAATATTTGACAAGGAGACCATGTCCTGAATTGTGAAACAGATGTCTTGTACTGCATGATGCTTGCTTTCGATATTTTGGGAAGAGATACTATGAACCAAAGTAAAAAGTCTAGTGAATATGAGCTATAAGCACTTGACCCCTGCTTTGATTCAAATAGTGGATGGAAAAGTTTCGTTGTTCACGCCTCATTTGACGCTGCAGTTTTCTGCGTCACCAATTGTTTAAGACGTCATACCTACTGACCTGTTTGTCGCAAATAATTCTTACCCCCACAGCGATTGTTGGCTTGCGGTGAAGAATATGTGCTCTCTGTTGACTGAAATCGATCCATTGATTTACAAGCAGAATTGGAATAGTCTTGTATGCTGTGGTAGTTTTTCGAACATTCAAATGTTTATGACGTACCTCCTGAACCACCACCCACATGAACCAAACAGACATTGCCGAGTTGGAGTGGATTGCGTGCCTCAACGATGCAGATAGCCGTACCGTAGGTGCAACCACAGCGGAGGGGTATCTGTGGAGAGGCCAAACGTGTGGTTCCTGAAGAGGGGCAGCAGCCTTTTCAGTAGTTACAGGGGCAACAGTCTGGATGATTGACTGAGCTGGCCTTGTAACATCAGCTTTGCCACACAGTTACTGCGAACGGCTGAAAGTAAAGGGAAACTACAGTCGATACTTTTCCCGAGGACATGCAGCTCTTATGTATAAATATATGATGGCGTCTCTTCGGGTAAAATATTCCGGAGGTAAAATAGTCCCCCATTCGGATCTCCGGTCGGGGTTACTAAGGAGGATGTCGTCATCAAGAAAAACAAAACAGGCATTCTACGGGTCGGAGCGTGGAATGTTCTAATGCTTAATCGCGTAGGTAAATTAGAAAATTTGAAAAGGGAAATGGATAGGTTAGATATGGTAGAGATTGTGAAGTACGCTAGCAGGATGATCAGGATATCTGGTCAGCTGCGTACAGGGTTATAAATACAAAGTCAGTTGGTGGTAACGCAGGAGTAGGTCTGATAATGAATAAGAAAATAGGAATGCGGGAAGTTACTATAAACAGTAAAGTGAACGCATTATCGTAGCAAAGATAGACACAAAACCAACACCGACCACAGTAGTGCAAGTTTACATGCGAACTAGCATGGCCGATGATGAGGATATCTAAGAAATGTATGAGGAGATACAAGAAATCATTCAGAAAGTTAAGGGAGACGAAAACTGTGATGGGGAAGTGGAACTCGGTAGTAGAAAAGGGAAGAGAAGGAAATGTAGTAGGTGAATATGGACTGGGAAAAAGAAATGAAAGAGGAGATCACTTGGTCGAATTTTGCGCAGAGCACAATTTAATTATCACTAACACTTGGTTTAATCATCATGAAAGAAGGCGGTATACGTGGAAGAGACCAGGAGACACTTGAAGGTACCAGATCGACTTTATAATGGTAAGGAATAGTTTAGAAACCAGGTTTTAAACTCTAAGTCTTATCCACGAGCAGATATAGACTCTGACCATAACTTATTGGTAATGTAATGTAGATTAAAACTTAAGAGACTGCAGAAAGGTAGAAAATTTATGAGATGGAACCTTGACAAATTGAAGGAACCAGATGTGGTTGAAAGTTTCAGAGGGAGCATTAGGCAAGGATTGTATGAAACCGGAGAAAGTAATACAGGTAGAAAAAGAATGGGTAGCTTTGAGAGGTAGAGTAGTGAAAGCAGCAGAAGATCATACAGGCAGAACGACAAGGCCTAATAGAAATCCGTGGATAACACAGGATATACTGAAGTCAATTGATGAGAGGAGAAAATATAAAAATTCAGCAAGTGAAGCAGGTAAAAGAGTACAAACGTCGGAAAATGAGATTGAGAGGAAGTGCAGACTGGCTAAGCATGACTGGCTAGACGACAAATGCAAAAACGTAGAAGTATGTATAATTAGGGGAAAGATAGATACCGCCCACAGGAAAATAAAAGAAATATTTGGAAACAAGAAAAACAGCAGTATGAATATCAAGAACTCAGAAAACCAGTACGAAGCAAACAAACGGGGTAAGCTGAACTGTCGAAGGAGTATATAGAGGGCCTAACAAAGGATAAAAACTTGAAGGCAGTATTATAGTAATGGAAGACGAAGTGGAGGAAGATGAGATAGGAGATATGATACTGCGAGAAGAACTTGACAGAGCGCTGACGGATTTGAGTCGAAACAAGGCCGCTGGAGTAGATGATATTCCGTCTGAACTGCTGGTATCGTTAGGAGAGACAGTGATGAAAAAATTATTCCACCTGGCATGCAAGATGTATGAGACAGGGGAAATACCTTCCGACTTCAAGGAGAATATTCTAAAATTCCAATTCCAAAGAAAGCAAGCGCAGACGAATGTAAAAATTACAGAACTATCAGTTTAATAAGTCATGGTTGCAAAATAGTAACAAATTATTTACAAACGAATGGAAAAACTTATGGAATCCGACCGCGGGGAAGGTCAGTTTGGATTTAGGAGAAATGTAACACGCGAGGCAATACTTACATTACGGCTTATCTTAGAAGATAGGCTAAGGGAAGGCAAACTACGTTTTTAGCGTTTGTAGATTTGGAAATTAAAGTTCAGGGAGAAGAAATAAAAACATTGCGGTTTGCCGATGACTTAGTAATTCTGTAAGAGACTACAAAGGATCTGGAAGAGCAATTGAACAGAATGGACAGTGTCTTGAAAAGAGGGTATAAGATGAACATCAACAAGAGTAAAACAAGGATAATAGAATGTAGCGTCAGAAAGTCAGGTGATGCTGAAGGAATTTTATTAGGAAATTAAACAATAAAAGTAGTAGATGCGTTTTGTTCTTTGGATAGCAAGATAAAGAAAAGAAGATATAAAATGCAGAATGGTTATGGGAAGAAAAGCGTTTCTTAAGAAGCGAAATTTGTTGACATCCAATATTATTTTAAATGTTAGGAAGTCCTTTCTGAAAGCATTTGTCTGGAGTGTAGCATTGTCTGGGAGTGGAACGTGGACGAAAAGGAGTTCAGTCAAAAAGATGATAGAAGCTTTCGAAATGTGATGTTACAGACGAATGATGAAAGATTGGATGGGTAGATCAGGTAACTACTGAGGTGCTTACCGAATTTGTGAGAAAAGGAGTTTCTGGCATATCCTAACTAAAAGAGGGGATAGATTGGTGGGACACATTCTGAGACATCAAGGAATTGTCAAATTAGCATTAGAGGGAAGCGTGTGGGGTAAAAATCTTAGAGGGAGACTGAGGGACGAATACAGTAAGCAGTTTCAAAACGATGTAGGTTGCCGAACGTATTCTCAGATGAAGAGACTTGCACAGGACAGGATAGCGTGGAGAGCTGCATCAAACCAGTCTGCGGACTAAAGACCACAACACCACCAACAACACCAACCTCCTGAACCATGGTGGATGGGTAGATGGTTCTTACGCCCACAGAGATTGTTACCTGGAAGTAACTAATACGTGTACCATGTTTAGTTAAAATCGCTCCAGTAGCTTAGGAGGAGACGTTGGAAACCCTCCCTCCCCCTCCCCCTCTCAAACACACACACACACACACACACACACACACACACACACACACACACACAGAATTATAACAGTGCTTTATCCTCAATAAACATCAGAAATGGCTTGACCAATTTGAATATATTTTTTTTCTTTTTTGTTCGCTTTAATACAGGGATTGTTTAGAACAGCTGACAAATTGATGGGGGTGGGGGATTCTGCACTTCGACGCCTAATATTCGCTCAAAAGGCAACCCGCTATACACAGCTGCAGACGTAGGGATCATATTGGGCTACTCCTCTGGCCCAATGTTCAAATGTTTGTACACCTAAAGGAGAAAACTGCAGTGGTCAACGGTCCCTAGACTTACAAACTATTTAAACTAACTTACACTAACGACACTACACACCCAGGCCCGAGGGAGGAGTCGAACCTCCGATGCTGGCGGCTGCGCGATACGTAAAGTCGCGCTCTAGATCACACGGTCAGACTAGTTTGGTATATTATGAGTATCAACAGTTAAACATGAAAAATGAAGTATCGATTTTAATCTAATCTTTCTTATATGTAATGAAATGTCCCTTTGTGGGTTTGTTGCAGTTCATACGAATCTACAGTATTGTATTGAACTTCATGAAATTTTGCACATTTTGCCATCGAAACAAGAGGGTACCTCAAAACAGACGATACCGTTTTACTAATTATTATTAGAAAACTCGTTCATCTATGCATGTTTTAGTAGAGAGGGTTTGTATAAATCGCATGTTAGCGTATGATGCCTGGCAAAGGGAACTTTTCAATAAACTTTGACATTTAGACTGATCACGAAAAATGAAGGTTTGAAGCTTATTAGCAGGAGTGTACTTCGATGCTAGCATGGACACGTGGAACTTAGAGCCGTAGTTTCCAACCCCGACTTACGGTACTGATACACCTACACAGTTTCTTTCGTAAGTTATCGCAAATCAAGTAGAGGGATAACCCTCGAAAAAATATGATGTACTTTTGGCGGGAATCAGTGCATTACGTTTCATAATAATAAATTATGCTAGAGCCGTGACTGAAATGCATAGTGGAAACGCTAAGGAATGAAACATAAAATAAATGAGTGAAAATGGGGTTAAATTATTAGGTACACAAAGGTTAAAATTGAAATAGAATACGCTGTGGTCGGGGGTTCTAATCCCCCCTCGGGCATGGATGTTTGTGCTGTCTTTAGTAAAAGCTAGTTCCTGAGTAGTTTGTAAGTTTAGGGACTGATGACCCCGTAGTTAAGTCCCTTAAGCTCTACAAACATTTGAACATTTTTGAAACAGAATAATTATTTATTCTAGCGTTCAGAATCAAACATGCAACTTTCTATCTCGAATTACTAGTACTTGCTTACGGTGTCAAATACAAAATGTGGGAGGAAAAGGAAGGATTACACACGCAACACATTCAAGCTTGAAGAACAAAAAGAATTACCCTCAGCTCCCTACAATACACTTGCAAGGCAAAGAAATCACTTCGGACC
The DNA here is from genome assembly GCA_026315105.1 of Locusta migratoria. NCBI lineage: Eukaryota > Metazoa > Arthropoda > Insecta > Orthoptera > Acrididae > Locusta > Locusta migratoria. Next base: position 230,393,717 of record CM048749.1, on the reverse strand, counting down.
GGACATACCAAGAACGAAATTACAAATCACATTTGAAATGAAGTCAAAGTAAAACTTGGTTCACAGGAAATAAGTGAGGTTTTACATACTCGCGGACTATTAAGTCAATGGGATGAGCAAAGCTATTGAAAAATAAAAATTCTGAAAAGTTAAACGTTGTTGAATGGAATCCGAAAGCATCGAGCTGATGGCTCAGTTACCGAATCTTGAACACGTGGGAGCAACATAGAAAGGACACTGATGTTACAAAGAAACCGTGAAATAAATTTATGAACCCGGCAAGAATTGTAGCACATAGACACACATACGACATCACAATCATCTGCACATTCACACTATAAACGGAATAATGAAACCATCTTGTATGGATTACTCTCCCACCTCATAACTCTCAGGGGAACAAACAGAGTTCCCAGCAAAATCCAGCAAAAACGGAAAATAACTCCCATCCTTGTACTAAATAAATCATGAATTCGCTAGAACTGGAAAAGAAACTACTGTATTAGAGAACTTCATATAGTGAAGGCTTTCACGACCGGCTGAAATAATCGCTGTTGTATCTTCCGGGTTATGTGGTCGTGGTCGAAGAAACATATCTGCTCCTGACGTTTCGTCCAGAGCTGCGCTGGACATCTTCAGAGGTACTACTGGTAGCGGTGAGTCTTGCCGACAGTCGGCAAGACTCACCGCTACCAGTAGTACCTCTGAAGATGTCCAGCGCAGCTCTGGACGAAACGTCAGAAGCAGATATGTTTCTTCGACCACGACCACATAACCAGGAAGATACAACAGCGATTAGAACTTCATATAGTTTGAATCGTTACACAATCATATTTTGACTAAGTGAAACAGATCGCGCTTGCAAAACGATAGTGGACTGATGACCAAGCAGTCTATCCCCTCTAAACAACAACGACAACAGCAGCAAAACGACGTTGCCTTACCAGTGGTCAGCGGGCGAGTACCGTCTCCTGGACTCAAGCCAGCGAACCACCTTTCGGTAACCGAAGTGACCAGAAGGATCCCTTCTAACATCAACTTAACTACCTGTCACTGACAAAAGGCTCTGGTAGAAACCTCTTTGCTTTCGTTAACTTACCCAACGTTGGTCAAACTGTAGCTATAGCAGACGGAAGCACTATTCTACTAACCATATTGTAAATCCACGGCAGACAGACTCATAGGGCGCAAACGAAATTTGATGGGTCGCGGGTATGTTGTGCGGGAACTCTTCTAGACCACCAGGCTACAAGGATTTGTTCCACGAAAATCGAGATCAAAGGCCAGCGCGTAACAAATATACCTGTACCGAGACAAGCTGTGCGTGAATCGGCGTGGCGTAGTTAGCAAGGCGCTTGAGTTGTACGTAGACGACCCGAGTTCAAATCCTGCTCAAGACTGACTTCTTTCTTACACTTGTACGACGATTGATTGTGTATAATTATATTCCTATTTCCCACTTTATCAATTCTTATTGCAAAGATAAAATTATATCAGGTAATTACAGTTACATGAAGTTCCTGTACAATTAAACAACAAAACACATTTGGCAGCAGCACAATAATCCGCTGGGACGCGTCGAGTGGGCTCACACTGCATTCGACGGTATAACAACAGTGGGGCCGGGGACCGTAAACGCAACTAACATATGCTACACAATTGTTATAGGTGATAACTACAGACGGTTTACTGATTTAGAAATATCTTTCAATCGCCGTAAAAGTATGCTTCGAAATAACGAATAAAATAAAATAATCGTCGCGCAATACATAACATATTGAGGAATTAATTTAAGTTATTATCATGAGCAATTACTCAATCATTATCATAAGAGTGGCTATGAAAGCATAAAAAAATTAAGTTCCGAGTAGGATTTGAACTCGTATCGTTTATATAGTAGTCAATCGCCTTGCTAATTTTATTTATTATTTATTTACTTATTTGTATAGGTGTCACGCGCTGGACTTTGATCTCGATTTCGTGGAAACCAAGGCGCAAGGGAACAAATCCTTTTAGCTTGGCGGTCTGAAGGAGTTTCCGCACAACATGCCTGAGACCCACCAAAATTCGTTTGTACCATACATGGCGTTCACCTTGTCTGTCACTCACTGTTCCCTGCTAAACGAGGCAGACAGGTATTAGCATAGGGCTAGAAGTTTGACACATTATAGAATAAAGGTGTAGAAGAAAATATTGAATCGTATGTAAAAGATAAACATCTATGAATTATATTAAAATTGATGTAGTACACATGTTGTCTACGTCATTACGTTGGAAATGTTATTGGTCAGTCTCCTCGCAGTTAACGTTTCAAAACAGCAGCGAAACTCTGCGGTGGTTACGAGTAGCCAAGGACGAGCCAGTACTGGCTCATGGTGAGACGTTTTACGATATATGTGTGTTTTTATAGATAGGAGGAGGAGGAGGAGATGAAGTGACGGAAAGAACAGAGAGAAGACTTGGAGATGGAAGGGGATGGAACAAATGTTTGGGGAAGGAGGAGATGGAAAGAGAGATACGAGAAGAAGAGAGGAACAGAGAGAGAAAGAAGATTGGTGGGAAAATAGAGAGTGAGAGCATGGGAAGAAATAAATATCCAGGCCTCCAGGTAAAGCCGGGTTTTCAACCACTATAGGTTTGCCGCCCGAAAACTGACAGCGCAGCTTCAACACGTTTCAACATTTTCGGAACATTAGGGTCACCCAGAGTTCCCTAAATTATGCTCTCTTTAATGACATAGTTGTTGACAGTGCATTGAATCTGATCGTTCTGCCTTAACTCATCTGAAAATAGAGTCCATCATCGGTGTCTCTCGACAAAATGAAAAATCAAGATAAAATGGAGAACTTTTGGAGTAAATTGTCCAGGGGCGCCGACTTTTGAAAATTAGTGCTCGTGGTTTAATTTTTAATTACCTTTTCTGCCACAAGGTTCAAAGAATGGACCAAGCAGTGCTCAATTTCGCTGATTTTTGCTTGGAACCTAGAAAACGTACCAGTCATATTTGTCGCTCTGTCAGTAGTAATAACATTGCATGATTTGATATCTGGAGAAAAACGACAGAGATCATCCACTAATATTATTAACAGTACTTGAACTGTGGTAGATTCAATATTACAGAAAACAAAATAAGACACAAAAAATCATTAATTTGAAAATTAACACCACTGTTACGTCCAGGAAATTTTAAGAAGTTTAAAACGAATCAGACGACTGAAGTATGTTACAATTTCTTTACATATTTGCCTCTCAGATAGACGAAACTCTCTCATAAACACTTTGATTTGGATCTATTATTAGATGCTCTTAGCCCTGCAATGACTAATTTCTTAAAGTGCATAGTTATGTGAGTATGGAATGCTAAATTTAATATTCAATTTTAATCTATTCGACAATGAACTTTGACCCTTTCATTTAGATAGATATAGTTCCTCATGACTGACAAAGCAAAGACAACTAATCCAACGAATTGTACTACGCCAAGATATATACCCATGCTCCACTTGTGTAACTTTCAGCAAACCTTTGAAACGGCGGTTATTTATATGGCGACAAAGCACAGATCCCACACACGTGACGTCTTTTATTACGGCGCCTGGTTGCACTACTTCAATCGCGCTTTGTAAATGGAGCAATGAATAATCAAAACCTCTTTCCTGGATTCACTTTTCAGTTCATTTCTGTATATGTCATTATTAAGCTCGGCTTCTAGCCCTGCAGGTGCTTCGCCCTCTACCGACCCCCGATGTTTTACGTGAAGTCGTGTGTAACGCCACTGTACTAGTATGCTGTACTTATTAGCAGAATTAAATACTTTGACGTAAAAGATAGTGCGGATGTCAGTTTATCTTAATGAACTGAATTCTAATGTTTGTACAGCTTATGGGACTTAACTACGGAGTCATCAGTCCCTAATCTTACAAACTACTTATGAACTAGCTAAAACTAAGGACGGCACAAATATCCATGCCCGAGGGGGGATTCGAACCCCCGACCGTAGTGGCCGTGCAGACCGTGACTGACGCGCCGCAGTCCCCTCGGCCACCGCGGCCGGGTGAACTGAATTAATGGAGCTACCACAGCAAACTATGGCTGACTACCACGCAGGAGGCTCGGGTTCGATTCCCGGCAGGGGACTGGATGTTGTGTGTTGTCCTAATCATCATCTCATCATCATTGGCACGTAAGTCGCCCACGCGGCGTCAAATAGAAAGACTTACACTAAAGGCGGCTGAACAATCCTGCAAGGGATCTCCCGGTCAAGAAAGCCATACGCTCATTTCATTTCCATGGCTGTCATTGAACTCTGATTGTTGCATCGGTTACGACGTCATGCGGTCAGGGGTCAGTGGTCTCGCCCCTCCCACCACTCCTTCCACCGAACAGGCTCCAAGCCTCTGCAGGGTTTGGAACACTTGCGGGGAGTGACACTTGCGGGGAACCCGGGGCCCTTGGGGCGGTTAATGGCTTTTCCTGGCTACAGGCACACAAAGAAGTCTAGCACTGCTGTTGTCAACTTTCCACACTGTCAACATAATACTAAACTCAGTGAAATTGCAAATCCCTTGCAAGCTGAAAAGCAATATAGTAACTTGTTCTAACTACATATTAATTCATTGAGTGTTCCTGCTGAAAACAAAAAGGTATTTTAATAGTGATAATGTTTGGAGAGTTATTAAGACAGTCTCTGCTACTACAAGACGATGACTTTCCACAGTCATACCTCCTAAAAGTATATTATTCAGAACACTAAGCATATCAAGACACCTGTGCAAGCAATAAATATATTAGGCATCCTGCACAGATACGTTGACGTAATTGACCGCTATGTAGTTAACCCCACTATCACGCAACTTCCATCTCTTTAAAAATAGCTACTATGCTTTTTAATAGGAGATGCAATCTTAAACCTTCAATTAAAGAACGTTAATAATAAGTCAATGAGTATTTTACATACTTGAAGCGTTTATTCGTAGACCCCAAAACGATTTGGCTGTATTCGAATTACAAATACATCTAAGAAATGTATGAAATACGGAATGTGTAAGGGAATGTCATACACTAAAAATGCTAAAGATAAATTCTATTTCATATCACCGTCATATAGAAACATTTTTACTCCGAACTTGGCATAAACCAACAGGGAGGAACAAGTTGCAAGACTTCCAGGAAAAATGAAGCGAAAGTGGCAGCCAATAGTTGGTTATAAATTACATTGCCTGTTAACTGTGTAAATATAAATTATGGAATTCGCGGAACTCCTGTTCAGTACAGTCAAAAAGGTCTAAGGTAATAGGCAGTGGTTTACAATCAGACATCCGTATCACTCTCCTCCTCATGAAGTCTGTGTGAAGATTTATAATCAGAACATTCAAGAAAAAGGCTACTGTGGTGTTGAAACTACAAGAAGCAGCTCATTTACTCAGGAAGGAAAAACGTTATGGTGCCCGTAAATTTGAATGGCTGTATCTCTTATAGTAACATTCATTTTTTGATAAAATGTTAAAATACAATACACCAACATTTTATTTTTCTAAACTCAGTGCCAACTTTTTTGTCGAAATTTTTACAGGAAGTAGCCTTGACGTGATTTCATACTTCTATGCATTAATATTATCAAACATGTAATTTGTGTCACAAATTGCGTGTCCGGTCCGATCGGAGGTTCGAGTCCTTCCTCGGACATGGGTATGTTTGTTTGTACTTTGCCTAAGTTATTTTATGTAAGATTAAGTAGTGTGTAAGTCTAGCGACCGATGACCTATGTAGTTTGGCCGCATAAGACTACACATATACACGTAATTTACTTTACTACTGATTCAACTCGCTCGGTGGGCCTTTCCGTGAATACGTCACAGGTAGTGGCTGGAGGGCGTGGAGTAGGGGTGGTGTATCCCTACTTCTGGAACACCCTGTTCACTACCTGCAGCGTACGGGTCTCCCCGCAAGTGTCTACACATTCCCTTTCCCCGCAAGTGTCACTCCCCGCAAGTGTCACAAACTCGCCTCTGCATGAGTGGTCCTTGGGGCACTGTTGGAACAGACTAGCTGCTAGGTCGTGATTGCTGCACTGCGATGGCAAAAGTGCATAATTGACAGCTATGACTTTTCCACATTTTTGTGCTACTTTATTTTCCTCCCTTATTTTGTGTGGGTGCTGAGCACCCCCAAAAATTTCGTGGGGGGGGGGGGGGGGTGTGCACCAGCACTGGAGCACCCTGAAATTGTCTTGCAATGTGTAGGCGCTCCATTCACCCCTCTGCTGCTAGGTGTTTACTGTCGGCCGCTGCGTCGCAGTGGTCGGTAAACAGTTAAGAGGAAGTGAAGTGGGTCAAGCGGCGGCCGGGCGAGGACAAGGCCGGCGCGCGTCTGTCAGCTGTCTGCACAAAGGGCCGCCGGAAGCCCGGCCCGTGCGCCGTGCACCAGGTCACGTGTCAGCACGTGCAGCCCAGCGAGCTTGAATTTCATACAGTGGCTAACACGCCGGCTACAGCGCTCTTTGCGGCAACCTGTGGAAACTCGGCCGCCATGTTTTTGGTGGTCAACCCACTTGAGTCCGTCTATCCTGGTGTTGAGCTTGTAACGTTTCTGCTATGTTGCACATTCCATACAAAAATCAGTTGTCAACATTATAAACACGAAATATCTGACACCTAAAATAAAACTTCACTACCGGACATGTAAAATATCACATTTTCGCCTTCAGTTTGCAATTCTATTAACGCTGTTAGTAAAACGCTTTTAAGAAATAGTACATTGATTTAAACATAACTTTGGCTGTCCTTTTACATAATTTTCAATTTTTAATACTTTCGTAAATAATAGCTGCAAACACTAAAATTGCATTACACTTAGTTCCGGAAATTGCTGAACCTATATAGATACTAATTTGTATAAAAACAACAATACTACATGTTATAACTATTGCACAACATGATTACATATATACCTTTTGTTTAAATAAATTAGGGCAGACCATGTTTTATATATCACTGGGTCCTAAATTAAATACTGATCATTTTTCATGCACTAAAATTAATAATCCGTTTGGTACTAAGAAACTATCTTAGAAATTAACAAAACTACGACAACCATAAACAAATCCGTATTAATAAAAAATTAGACCGCAAACTGAAATACATTAAAATTCCATGTCACAATAATAGTATGCCTACACAATATTGGCAAAACAAATATGTGTGCACTTCGAAAACACAAATAATGTAAATAATTTGAGCACTGTAAACACTAGTCAAAGGATGACTTTAAATTTGTGTACCACATTAAATACAAATTTCATGAAACATGTACATACATTGAGATAAATAGTCAAAGCTTGAATGTAATGTTTTAATTTCTGTATTTTGGCATATTTAATGTAAAAGAATATTGTTTAATTGTGAATTACAAAACTTTGCCATCAATCTTATTACGCGGTTACATAGAAAGATGTTTGAGAGAAACCATGTTTAGTTAGTCTTCTAGCAGTCACAAACCTGTAAGCAGCTCTGTTGTCTTGCCGCTGCATTTTTTTTTTTTTTTTATTTTTGATTGTGCAACAATGTGACTGATTTAAACTTTATTTAAATGGATATAAAATCGTTTCCATATCAACTGACATGTTTATGATTTACGAAAAGATCCTGTAACATCAAATCTTTTAGTGAATGCCGAAGACAGCTCACAACTCAATGGACTACAGCCAGCATATAAGATAAGTTCATTTCATATCAACTTCACTTACAGTGGAATGACTTTGTTATAGAGACTGTGAACTAATAAAACTTTCCGTGATTTAGGAAAATATTAGGGCTCAGTTTGAGTCATTCCCAAAAGAGGTGACTGTCGTTAGAAGCTTGAAGTGCTGTATTTAGTGTGTATTGTATGTAGGGTGTACTGTCTGTACAATTTTTCCTGCTGAATATGCCTAAAATGTGTTCAAGCATTTAAATGCGCAAATCGAAGTGATTAAACAACAAGTAGTTCATGCACCAAAACCAAATGTTTTGCCTTATTTTATCTCAGTCTGTCTATATTCAAACAAAATTCCTGACTAATAGTACTTGGCTGCTCCAAGAGTGAAGCTTCAGATGACCTATCCTGCAATTCCTTTGAAGTAACACCATAAAAAATGTTCAGTTTCCTACCTAGTGTTGGTGTGTTTTTGAGATATTTCTTCTTCTGTCGCTCCTGTGGTTGATGAAATAACACTTTTGCGTGTTTGCACCTTCTTTAACCCTGCGGCAGGCGCGCTTAAGATTGTCACGTCAGCGGGCGCGTGCGACACTCATTGTGTGGAATTAATTATTTATTGTGTATAACATCATTCTTAACGGCAACGTTTAATATGATCTGTATACATATATAGACGGTGCATGAGAAAATTAAATTGTTACAGTATATGTGACATACGTTTCCTGGATATTTCGTAAGCGCAACTTTAATAACAAATTCTAAATAAATTATAACAACAGAAATGATTCGATTATTTACCATTGTTAAAGCAAGTTTTACAAAAAGTGTAACGTGTATAAAATATTTGTAGTAATAATAAAGAATAAGGCAGTCAGTAAATACAATCTCACACTTTCTTGCTCCAGAGAAGCTCTGCAATCATTACATGTAACAACATTGTGGCAATGTTGCTTGCAAACGAATCTTTTGCAGCTATTGCAAGTGAGAGAAGTTTTATACTTCTTTTTACCACCACAAAGATGGCACCTTCCACACCTTCTTACAGTGATTGGCGGGAACTGATCGACGAGGTGACAGAAATTCTTGAATATCTCTTGGTAGAGTAGAGAGCTGAGCCCATTCTTTCAAATGTTGTAAAACAAACCTTCTAATCATCAAAACATCCGACAGTGGTACGGCTACATGTACTTACATTACCGGTCGCATGCGGTACGCAGTGCCCTCTCGGTGCAGTCGTCCACTCCACAGGTCAGTCACAGCTGTTATGGAGAGTATATTGACGGCGCAGTGATGTAATTTGGCGCGTGACAAAACAATCGAAGCATATCTAGCACCATTGTTGCGTGCTCGGCACGCTGACGTAATTATTGAAAGAAAACAAAATTGGCGGCACTGTATGCCGCCACGAGTCCGCCGCAGGGTTAAAAATATTTTCACTTATTGTCGACAATACTTGATCGAGCATGGATGACATCCAACCAGTGAGAAGTGTGGAAGCAGTAGACAGTCAGATTTTTTCACTTGTATATTTCTGTGTTCTTTGGAACAAATATGTACTTATTTCAGCGTGGCAATAACGAAAGTTATTATTGATACGTTATTTTGTTGTGGAATGTTTATGTGACAGCTGACCCGGGCGCATTTTTGTTGCAATATCCTGTTGTCTTTGTATTCAAATTTCACGTACCAAACGTACTTGTTTCAGCATGGCAACAAGGAAAGTTATTAACGGCAATTTATTTCGATGTGGAATGCTTTTGTAACAGATGACCTAGGCTGCATTTTTAAATGCAGTATTTTGTTGTCACTTTCTTCTTTGCACGCAAATTTCGCCCACCGAAGTTCACAACCAAACCCTTTAACAGCTATTATATAAGTTTGTAGAGTTAATAGGATTAGTAAACATAAGATAAATGTATACTAGACTTTATGAAAGCAGTTGTTACGACACATTAACAGCAGATACAAATCCATGGTCATGATTGTTCGCCATAACGATTTACTATTCACTGTATGTTTCACAGCTCGTTTAGACCGTGTACTTGCATTAATATCAACACAAATATTTTCGAAACGGCACTATCGTTGTTATTGCAAACCTCAGCTAACTGTTATACTTCGAACTGAAACTGTATTACTGACAGATTCGTGAGATGTTATTACGGCATTAACCCTTTCACTCCGGCGCCGTGATTGTTGCGCCGTGCGCTGTGGACGAGCGCCAGTCGCTCCCGGCCGTGCCCGCTGTACGGCGCATTTTCCGCACTCCCCACGGCGCTACTCTGTCCTGCTGTCACACTCTCAGTGTTATCGCAATTATTGGACTTTATACTATGTATATATTAGGAAAATTCATTTGGAATAGAAAGTTTTTTTTTTTTTTCCTCTTTCACATAATTCGCGTAATTTTTTCGTAAATTCTGAAAGATCCAAGTTTTGGATTCAGCTCTTGTGGGATGTGGACGTTATTATTATAAACGCATATTTCGCTTTCTAAATAATATTTATGTACAATTGCTTTACGTTACATTTCAGTAGCATTACATTACGATGTATGACGCGAGGCGGAACTGCTACAGCAGTCCGCCGGCTGGGCGGCACAGGCAGCACTCGACTGCTGCAGCAGTCCACCGGCTGTGGAGCACATTCGCTCCCGACTTCTGCACAAGTTCACCGTAGCGAAAGGGTTAACAGGAAATATATTGCCAGGCTCGTCAATTCGCAGCTTCAAAAAAGTCTGACGGAACTTGATGCACATCCGAATTCAATAGTCATTCATTTTTTTTAACGTGGAACTGTAAATAGGTAAATTTCCCGAGTGGGTGTGTCATACCTGGCTGTGAGCCGATACCCCAAATAACATGGCGGACGGCAGTTCAATTTGCCTCAAACATGGCGGGCCTATGCACCGGGTCACGTGTCAGCACGTGCAAGCGGTCCGTGGCGGCCGGCGGAAAATACACACTCCACTATCCCATTAGCGACCGACCGCGAACACAGGCGACTAGAGGCAGCTTAGGAGGGCACCCAAGACTTCCCGACCGCCCGATAGATGTCTCTACGGTTACGCTACCAGAATTCTGTGCGAAATGAGAACAACCAATAGCATCACAAGTTAGCGAGAGCCAAAAGAATTGCATTCTGGGGTCAACATTAATTGCCTCGATGCGGGCAGTTTGAACGCATTCTGCCTCTTTCTTATGAAAGTAATGCGAGTATATTCTGCAACATTCGGCGTTTTTACATTTCCGTCTGATTTCAGAACGAAGTACGAAAAAAATAGCTTCGAGTGTAACGTAGCCTAAAGAAGGAAAAATCATGTTCTTCCTTATAACAAATTTTTGTGTTTCTTTCCAGATATGTGACGATTTCCGAGAGTGTGGTCAGGCAGGCGAATACGAATTTTATTGCTGCTTTCGGAGCAATTTAAGCTGCCCTCATAATTCGCTGCCTGTCCAGATTTATTTTATTTATTTATTTTCGAGGTCTATGAAATCGTGACGGGAGTGTATCGCTGGGATGTAGAATGTGTCATATCATTGCTATAATAATCATAGGTAAATGTCATGCGGCTTACTGACTAAATTGTTTGTAAACAGATGCATGAAAAGGGCTACACTTTACTTACGGGCTGCAAGGGCTTAGTGTGTTAATGTTGGCAATGAAATTTTCGCTTTACAATGGTAATCAATTTACTAACTGGACAAGGTTATATACAAGAACCTGTCAGCCATAGAGCAGGAACAGCATTAATTACTTATTTCACGGCCAACACAAAAGATTAATTATATTATTTTTTCAGAGAACGTGTAATGTGGTTGCCAACACCAACACACTAAGTCTGTACCATAAAACTTACGTTCTAATTCGCAGAAAAAGTATACAGCCAATAAGTAATTTACCCATGAGAGTGACATGGTCAGTTCTTATAGTGAAGCTAAAACTTAAACAGGAAGTAACGCAGATTATTAATCAACTCCTTTAAAGAATAGATATCTAGAAGACGAGGAGGTCTTGCTTTTTGAATTTAGCCATATCACCACCGACTGATGTAATATAAACTATAGGTTTATTTTATACTATTCTGCCTGAATAATTTACCGTGTTCCTCATTGTCTCCTGCTAGAATTTTTAATAAAATACTATACTTGAAGATCGTGTTCACTTCTTGTAATATCAAGTTCACATGCACTCTTAGTTTTGTGAACAGTATGATTATAGTTCAGAGACCACATAAGTAATAAAATGTACTAGCATGACTTAGTGAAGAAAGCCAGCTGTTTCAATAAATCTCTACAATAGTATCTAGAGTGCACTCTGATAATACTCTCTGAGAGCGCTGTATTTCGGAAGCAGACAGCCAAATATATGTGGTAAGGAAGAATATTAATATTGTTGCCGCTCGTGAAGTTGTCCTATTGGGTTCCTACCTAGGGGCACACTGTGAAATTATCATAGATTGGGAAATAAACGGCGAAATATTTGCGTCCTTCATTTTCTAATCACAAGGAAATATAAATAATGTAGAACACTGCAAATCATACTTGCCTTACATTAATAAGCAACTCCTAGAATGTGTTTAAATAAAATATTTCAAAAAAATTAAAGGAAGTGTGCAGTTTCGAACTATGATCCCGTGTAGTGACAATCTAGAACGCTATCCATTACACCATATTGACGATGAACATTTGGAGGCTTTATTATTATATTCATTACAACATCTTATTGCTGCAGTACAATTTCATATGTAATAACAAGGTAAATTTCCTTGTGATGCAGTGTCAGTGCACTGTCACTTTGAAATGGAACTGGGCAACCTTAACACGAACCAGTTTACATATTATGCCAGAATGAACGACGGCGTGTTCTGCATCGAGTTAAGGATATACCAGTACGGTAGCGTAACCGTAGGGACATCTATCGGGCGGTCAGGAAATCTTGAGTGCCCTCCTAAGCTGCCTCTAGTCGCCTGTACCGCGAACAGCGGGCAAGTTGAAGAGCGCCTCGGCGGCCATTATGGTGGCAAACTTTCGCGCCATCTTTAAATGTGCGTAAGCGCTCTTTTGATTAGAGTGCGTATTCATTCAAATTAAGTCGCGAAAACTATGTCTCATTTAAATATGTAACAACAAAACAGCTTCAGGCTCTCTGAATATACTACAATATCGGTTGTGTGTAAATTTATTACACATACGGTGTAGAAATCGGCGAACGGTGTTTCTGCTTCCTATCTAATACGAATTATAACAATTAATCAAAATATCCACGGGTGTACTGCGAGTCTATAGTGTCCAACGGGCACAATATTTCGGCGATCATACATGTCGCGCCGCGGTGGAGTAGCCGAGCAGTCTAAAGCGTCTCGCTGCGGAGCGCGCGGTTGCCTCCCTGGGGCATGGGTGTGTGTGTGTTGTCCTTAGGTTAGTTTACCTAGGTTTAAGTAGTTTGTAAGCTACGGACTGATGACCACACAGTTTGGTCCGATAGATTTACAAACATTTGAACATTTGATACATGTCGCCATCATCAGGTGAACTGACGGACTGAGCTCCTGGAAACTCTCCGGCACGGAGATCCGCATGCTACGGCGACTCGAAGGGAACTGGGTTCTAGCCCGGTAGCGGGCCATTTAAATACCTCGACCCTGCCTCCGTGGTCTGCGCCCCGCGCCGCGGTCGCGCTGTGGAACCGATTGCGACGGCGTCTGAATGACGTCGATGTGACGGCTCTGTCCGCCGTGGTCGTCACTTCGTTACGTTTGTTAGATTTACTCTTAATTAATCCAATCGCTGGTTCCCAAGCTTTGCTAAGATTATAGCCACAGTCACGATTTATGAGGTCGTCCCTTGTGCCATTTTCAATGGCCTCTCTAACGACGCAGTCCCAGTATCTCGACGTCTGTACCAGAATCCTAGTGTGTTCATACTCCATGGCGTGATTGTCCGACAAACAATGTTCAGCGACCGCCGACTTGCTCGGATACATCAATCGCGTGTGCCTCTAGTGTTCAACGCATCGATCCTCGACGGTACGCATCGTCTGTCCAATATATGACTTTCCACACTGACACGGAATCTGGTACACGCCGGCCTTCCTCAAACCGAGATCATCTATGGCGCTCCCCACAAGTGCACGAATTTTATTCGGCGGACAAAACACAGTTCCAACCTGGTGTTTTTTAAAAATGCGGGCGATGTTCCGTGAGAGTGCGCCGGTATATGGAACGAACGCAGTGCCTACATCCTCCCTCGCGTTTTCATCCGTTTCCACAGGTTGTGCTGTAGTGATTGGGCGGAGAGCCCGCTGAATCTGCCACTCTGACTACTTATTTTTTTGAAATACATTTTTCAGGTGTTCCAATTCCTGGGGTACACTCTCTGCGTCGGAGATAGTGCGCGCCCTATGTACTAGAGTTTTAAGTACCCCATTCCTCTGTAAAGGGTGGTGACAGCTGTCTGCGTGTAAATACAGATCAGTGTGCGTTGTCTTCCGATACACACCATGACCCAGGGTGCCATCAGCTCTTCTCATGACCAAGACGACAAGGAACGGCAATTTACCCTCCGTTTTAGTCTCCATAGTGAATTTGATATAGGGGTGTATGGAGTTCAGATGTGTAAGGAAGTCAAGGAGTATATCCATACCATGTGGCCAGATGACGAAAGTGTCGTCCACGTAACGGAAAAAGCAAGTAGGTATCCATTCAGATGATGCCACGGCTTCCTCTTCGAAATTCTCCATGTAGAAATTTGCGACCACAGGGGAGAGTGGGCTACCCATGGCGACTCCCTCCGTTTGTTGATGTTATAAGTGCAGCATTTAAACGGAATTTATCGTCAGCCATGATTTTTTGGAATCAGGGGCGGATCCAGGACGGCCTCCTGGGGAGGGGGTGGGGTGGGGGGTGAAAAAATTCTCATTGTCAGCTAAACTCTGGCTCAATAGAAAGACTCTAGTACCGGCCACCCGTTTTTACCCTACGCCCAATCAAACAAAAGTCTCACAGTCTTGAAGACTCAGTGCATTGATAGCGAGTTAGTTTCGCATTCTAGAAGAATTTTTAAAAAAATTGACCTGCTGGGAGGGGGGGGGGGGAGGACGACCCTTGCCCCCCCACCCTTGGATCTGCCAATGTTTTTAACTTTCTCAGTATATTCTACGATAGTGAAACTTTTGTACAAACATTAATTTCGGAAGAGTTTCACAACACTTTACTTCTTTGCTTGAGTGCCTGCTGTGTTCTCTAGTAGAAAGACTCTAGTACCGGCCACCCGTTTTTACCCTACGCCCAATCAAACAAAAGTCTCACAGTCTTGAAGACTCAGTGCATTGATAGCGAGTTAGTTTCGCATTCTAGAAGAATTTTTAAAAAAATTGACCTGCTGGGAGGGGGGGGGGGGGCAGGACGACCCTTGCCCCCCACCCTTGGATCTGCCAATGTTTTTAACTTTCTCAGTATATTCTACGATAGTGAAACTTTTGTACAAACATTAATTTCGGAAGAGTTTCACAACACTTTACTTCTTTGCTTGACTGCCTGCTGTGTTCTCTAGTAGAAAGACTCTAGTACCGGCCACCCGTTTTTACCCTACGCCCAATCAAACAAAAGTCTCACAGTCTTGAAGACTCAGTGCATTGATAGCGAGTTAGTTTCGCATTCTAGAAGAATTTTTAAAAAAATTGACCTGCTGGGAGGGGGGGGGAGGACGACCCTTGCCCCCCCACCCTTGGATCTGCCAATGTTTTTAACTTTCTCAGTATATTCTACGATAGTGAAACTTTTGTACAAACATTAATTTCGGAAGAGTTTCACAACACTTTACTTCTTTGCTTGACTGCCTGCTGTGTTCTCTAGTAGAAAGACTCTAGTACCGGCCACCCGTTTTTACCCTACGCCCAATCAAACAAAAGTCTCACAGTCTTGAAGACTCAGTGCATTGATAGCGAGTTAGTTTCGCATTCTAGAAGAATTTTTAAAAAAATTGACCTGCTGGGAGGGGGGGGGGGAGGACGACCCTTGCCCCCCCACCCTTGGATCTGCCAATGTTTTTAACTTTCTCAGTATATTCTACGATAGTGAAACTTTTGTACAAACATTAATTTTGGAAGAGTTTCACAACACTTTACTTCTTTGCTTGACTGCCTGCTGTGTTCTCTAGTAGAAAGACTCTAGTACCGGCCACCCGTTTTTACCCTACGCCCAATCAAACAAAAGTCTCACAGTCTTGAAGACTCAGTGCATTGATAGCGAGTTAGTTTCGCATTCTAGAAGAATTTTTAAAAAAATTGACCTGCTGGGAGGGGGGGGGAGGACGACCCTTGCCCCCCCACCCTTGGATCTGCCAATGTTTTTAACTTTCTCAGTATATTCTACGATAGTGAAACTTTTGTACAAACATTAATTTCGGAAGAGTTTCACAACACTTTACTTCTTTGCTTGACTGCCTGCTGTGTTCTCTAGTAGAAAGACTCTAGTACCGGCCACCCGTTTTTACCCTACGCCCAATCAAACAAAAGTCTCACAGTCTTGAAGACTCAGTGCATTGATAGCGAGTTAGTTTCGCATTCTAGAAGAATTTTTTAAAAAATTGACCTGCTGGGAGGGGGGTGGAGGACGACCCTTGCCCCCCCACCCTTGGATCTGCCAATGTTTTTAACTTTCTCAGTATATTCTACGATAGTGAAACTTTTGTACAAACATTAATTTCGGAAGAGTTTCACAACACTTTACTTCTTTGCTTGACTGCCTGCTGTGTTCTCTAGTAGAAAGACTCTAGTACCGGCCACCCGTTTTTACCCTACGCCCAATCAAACAAAAGTCTCACAGTCTTGAAGACTCAGTGCATTGATAGCGAGTTAGTTTCGCATTCTAGAAGAATTTTTAAAAAAATTGACCTGCTGGGAGGGGGGGGAGGACGACCCTTGCCCCCCCACCCTTGGATCTGCCAATGTTTTTAACTTTCTCAGTATATTCTACGATAGTGAAACTTTTGTACAAACATTAATTTCGGAAGAGTTTCACAACACTTTACTTCTTTGCTTGACTGCCTGCTGTGTTCTCTAGTAGAAAGACTCTAGTACCGGCCACCCGTTTTTACCCTACGCCCAATCAAACAAAAGTCTCACAGTCTTGAAGACTCAGTGCATTGATAGCGAGTTAGTTTCGCATTCTAGAAGAATTTTTAAAAAAATTGACCTGCTGGGAGGGGGGGGGGAGGACGACCCTTGCCCCCCCACCCTTGGATCTGCCAATGTTTTTAACTTTCTCAGTATATTCTACGATAGTGAAACTTTTGTACAAACATTAATTTCGGAAGAGTTTCACAACAGTTTACTTCTTTGCTTGACTGCCTGCTGTGTTCTCTAGTAGAAAGACTCTAGTACCGGCCACCCGTTTTTACCCTACGCCCAATCAAACAAAAGTCTCACAGTCTTGAAGACTCAGTGCATTGATAGCGAGTTAGTTTCGCATTCTAGAAGAATTTTTAAAAAAATTTACCTGCTGGGAGGGGGGGGGGAGGACGACCCTTGCCCCCCCACCCTTGGATCTGCCAATGTTTTTAACTTTCTCAGTATATTCTACGATAGTGAAACTTTTGTACAAACATTAATTTCGGAAGAGTTTCACAACACTTTACTTCTTTGCTTGACTGCCTGCTGTGTTCTCTAGTAGAAAGACTCTAGTACCGGCCACCCGTTTTTACCCTACGCCCAATCAAACAAAAGTCTCACAGTCTTGAAGACTCAGTGCATTGATAGCGAGTTAGTTTCGCATTCTAGAAGAATTTTTAAAAAAATTGACCTGCTGGGAGGGGGGGGGAGGACGACCCTTGCCCCCCCACCCTTGGATCTGCCAATGTTTTTAACTTTCTCAGTATATTCTACGATAGTGAAACTTTTGTACAAACATTAATTTCGGAAGAGTTTCACAACACTTTACTTCTTTGCTTGACTGCCTGCTGTGTTCTCTAGTAGAAAGACTCTAGTACCGGCCACCCGTTTTTACCCTACGCCCAATCAAACAAAAGTCTCACAGTCTTGAAGACTCAGTGCATTGATAGCGAGTTAGTTTCGCATTCTAGAAGAATTTTTAAAAAAATTGACCTGCTGGGAGGGGGGGGGGGGGAGGACGACCCTTGCCCCCCCACCCTTGGATCTGCCAATGTTTTTAACTTTCTCAGTATATTCTACGATAGTGAAACTTTTGTACAAACATTAATTTCGGAAGAGTTTCACAACACTTTACTTCTTTGCTTGACTGCCTGCTGTGTTCTCTAGTAGAAAGACTCTAGTACCGGCCACCCGTTTTTACCCTACGCCCAATCAAACAAAAGTCTCACAGTCTTGAAGACTCAGTGCATTGATAGCGAGTTAGTTTCGCATTCTAGAAGAATTTTTAAAAAAATTGACCTGCTGGGAGGGGGGGGGGGAGGACGACCCTTGCCCCCCCACCCTTGGATCTGCCAATGTTTTTAACTTTCTCAGTATATTCTACGATAGTGAAACTTTTGTACAAACATTAATTTCGGAAGAGTTTCACAACACTTTACTTCTTTGCTTGACTGCCTGCTGTGTTCTCTAGTAGAAAGACTCTAGTACCGGCCACCCGTTTTTACCCTACGCCCAATCAAACAAAAGTCTCACAGTCTTGAAGACTCAGTGCATTGATAGCGAGTTAGTTTCGCATTCTAGAAGAATTTTTTAAAAAATTGACCTGCTGGGAGGGGGGGGGGAGGACGACCCTTGCCCCCCCACCCTTGGATCTGCCAATGTTTTTAACTTTCTCAGTATATTCTACGATAGTGAAACTTTTGTACAAACATTAATTTCGGAAGAGTTTCACAACACTTTACTTCTTTGCTTGACTGCCTGCTGTGTTCTCTAGTAGAAAGACTCTAGTACCGGCCACCCGTTTTTACCCTACGCCCAATCAAACAAAAGTCTCACAGTCTTGAAGACTCAGTGCATTGATAGCGAGTTAGTTTCGCATTCTAGAAGAATTTTTAAAAAAATTGACCTGCTGGGAGGGGGGGGGAGGACGACCCTTGCCCCCCCACCCTTGGATCTGCCAATGTTTTTAACTTTCTCAGTATATTCTACGATAGTGAAACTTTTGTACAAACATTAATTTCGGAAGAGTTTCACAACACTTTACTTCTTTGCTTGACTGCCTGCTGTGTTCTCTAGTAGAAAGACTCTAGTACCGGCCACCCGTTTTTACCCTACGCCCAATCAAACAAAAGTCTCACAGTCTTGAAGACTCAGTGCATTGATAGCGAGTTAGTTTCGCATTCTAGAAGAATTTTTTAAAAAATTGACCTGCTGGGAGGGGGGGGGGGAGGACGACCCTTGGCCCCCCCACCCTTGGATCTGCCAATGTTTTTAACTTTCTCAGTATATTCTACGATAGTGAAACTTTTGTACAAACATTAATTTCGGAAGAGTTTCACAACACTTTACTTCTTTGCTTGACTGCCTGCTGTGTTCTCTAGTAGAAAGACTCTAGTACCGGCCACCCGTTTTTACCCTACGCCCAATCAAACAAAAGTCTCACAGTCTTGAAGACTCAGTGCATTGATAGCGAGTTAGTTTCGCATTCTAGAAGAATTTTTAAAAAAATTGACCTGCTGGGAGGGGGGGGGGAGGACGACCCTTGCCCCCCCAACCTTGGATCTGCCAATGTTTTTAACTTTCTCAGTATATTCTACGATAGTGAAACTTTTGTACAAACATTAATTTCGGAAGAGTTTCACAACACTTTACTTCTTTGCTTGACTGCCTGCTGTGTTCTCTAGTAGAAAGACTCTAGTACCGGCCACCCGTTTTTACCCTACGCCCAATCAAACAAAAGTCTCACAGTCTTGAAGACTCAGTGCATTGATAGCGAGTTAGTTTCGCATTCTAGAAGAATTTTTAAAAAAATTGACCTGCTGGGAGGGGGGGGGGAGGACGACCCTTGCCCCCCCACCCTTGGATCTGCCAATGTTTTTAACTTTCTCAGTATATTCTACGATAGTGAAACTTTTGTACAAACATTAATTTCGGAAGAGTTTCACAACACTTTACTTCTTTGCTTGACTGCCTGCTGTGTTCTCTAGTAGAAAGACTCTAGTACCGGCCACCCGTTTTTACCCTACGCCCAATCAAACAAAAGTCTCACAGTCTTGAAGACTCAGTGCATTGATAGCGAGTTAGTTTCGCATTCTAGAAGAATTTTTAAAAAAATTGACCTGCTGGGAGGGGGGGGGGAGGACGACCCTTGCCCCCCCACCCTTGGATCTGCCAATGTTTTTAACTTTCTCAGTATATTCTACGATAGTGAAACTTTTGTACAAACATTAATTTCGGAAGAGTTTCACAACACTTTACTTCTTTGCTTGACTGCCTGCTGTGTTCTCTAGTAGAAAGACTCTAGTACCGGCCACCCGTTTTTACCCTACGCCCAATCAAACAAAAGTCTCACAGTCTTGAAGACTCAGTGCATTGATAGCGAGTTAGTTTCGCATTCTAGAAGAATTTTTAAAAAAATTGACCTGCTGGGAGGGGGGGGGGGGGGAGGACGACCCTTGCCCCCCCACCCTTGGATCTGCCAATGTTTTTAACTTTCTCAGTATATTCTACGATAGTGAAACTTTTGTACAAACATTAATTTCGGAAGAGTTTCACAACACTTTACTTCTTTGCTTGACTGCCTGCTGTGTTCTCTAGTAGAAAGACTCTAGTACCGGCCACCCGTTTTTACCCTACGCCCAATCAAACAAAAGTCTCACAGTCTTGAAGACTCAGTGCATTGATAGCGAGTTAGTTTCGCATTCTAGAAGAATTTTTAAAAAAATTGACCTGCTGGGAGGGGGGGGGGAGGACGACCCTTGCCCCCCCACCCTTGCATCTGCCAATGTTTTTAACTTTCTCAGTATATTCTACGATAGTGAAACTTTTGTACAAACATTAATTTCGGAAGAGTTTCACAACACTTTACTTCTTTGCTTGACTGCCTGCTGTGTTCTCTAGTAGAAAGACTCTAGTACCGGCCACCCGTTTTTACCCTACGCCCAATCAAACAAAAGTCTCACAGTCTTGAAGACTCAGTGCATTGATAGCGAGTTAGTTTCGCATTCTAGAAGAATTTTTAAAAAAATTGACCTGCTGGGAGGGGGGGGGAGGACGACCCTTGCCCCCCCACCCTTGGATCTGCCAATGTTTTTAACTTTCTCAGTATATTCTACGATAGTGAAACTTTTGTACAAACATTAATTTCGGAAGAGTTTCACAACACTTTACTTCTTTGCTTGACTGCCTGCTGTGTTCTCTAGTAGAAAGACTCTAGTACCGGCCACCCGTTTTTACCCTACGCCCAATCAAACAAAAGTCTCACAGTCTTGAAGACTCAGTGCATTGATAGCGAGTTAGTTTCGCATTCTAGAAGAATTTTTAAAAAAATTGACCTGCTGGGAGGGGGGGGGGGAGGACGACCCTTGCCCCCCCACCCTTGGATCTGCCAATGTTTTTAACTTTCTCAGTATATTCTACGATAGTGAAACTTTTGTACAAACATTAATTTCGGAAGAGTTTCACAACACTTTACTTCTTTGCTTGACTGCCTGCTGTGTTCTCTAGTAGAAAGACTCTAGTACCGGCCACCCGTTTTTACCCTACGCCCAATCAAACAAAAGTCTCACAGTCTTGAAGACTCAGTGCATTGATAGCGAGTTAGTTTCGCATTCTAGAAGAATTTTTAAAAAAATTTACCTGCTGGGAGGGGGGGGGGAGGACGACCCTTGCCCCCCCACCCTTGGATCTGCCAATGTTTTTAACTTTCTCAGTATATTCTACGATAGTGAAACTTTTGTACAAACATTAATTTCGGAAGAGTTTCACAACACTTTACTTCTTTGCTTGACTGCCTGCTGTGTTCTCTAGTAGAAAGACTCTAGTACCGGCCACCCGTTTTTACCCTACGCCCAATCAAACAAAAGTCTCACAGTCTTGAAGACTCAGTGCATTGATAGCGAGTTAGTTTCGCATTCTAGAAGAATTTTTAAAAAAATTGACCTGCTGGGAGGGGGGGGGAGGACGACCCTTGCCCCCCCACCCTTGGATCTGCCAATGTTTTTAACTTTCTCAGTATATTCTACGATAGTGAAACTTTTGTACAAACATTAATTTCGGAAGAGTTTCACAACACTTTACTTCTTTGCTTGACTGCCTGCTGTGTTCTCTAGTAGAAAGACTCTAGTACCGGCCACCCGTTTTTACCCTACGCCCAATCAAACAAAAGTCTCACAGTCTTGAAGACTCAGTGCATTGATAGCGAGTTAGTTTCGCATTCTAGAAGAATTTTTAAAAAAATTTACCTGCTGGGAGGGGGGGGGGGAGGACGACCCTTGCCCCCCCACCCTTGGATCTGCCAATGTTTTTAACTTTCTCAGTATATTCTACGATAGTGAAACTTTTGTACAAACATTAATTTCGGAAGAGTTTCACAACACTTTACTTCTTTGCTTGACTGCCTGCTGTGTTCTCTAGTAGAAAGACTCTAGTACCGGCCACCCGTTTTTACCCTACGCCCAATCAAACAAAAGTCTCACAGTCTTGAAGACTCAGTGCATTGATAGCGAGTTAGTTTCGCATTCTAGAAGAATTTTTAAAAAAATTGACCTGCTGGGAGGGGGGGGGGAGGACGACCCTTGCCCCCCCACCCTTGGATCTGCCAATGTTTTTAACTTTCTCAGTATATTCTACGATAGTGAAACTTTTGTACAAACATTAATTTCGGAAGAGTTTCACAACACTTTACTTCTTTGCTTGACTGCCTGCTGTGTTCTCTAGTAGAAAGACTCTAGTACCGGCCACCCGTTTTTACCCTACGCCCAATCAAACAAAAGTCTCACAGTCTTGAAGACTCAGTGCATTGATAGCGAGTTAGTTTCGCATTCTAGAAGAATTTAAAAAAAAATTGACCTGCTGGGAGGGGGGGGGGGGGAGGACGACCCTTGCCCCCCCACCCTTGGATCTGCCAATGTTTTTAACTTTCTCAGTATATTCTACGATAGTGAAACTTTTGTACAAACATTAATTTCGGAAGAGTTTCACAACACTTTACTTCTTTGCTTGACTGCCTGCTGTGTTCTCTAGTAGAAAGACTCTAGTACCGGCCACCCGTTTTTACCCTACGCCCAATCAAACAAAAGTCTCACAGTCTTGAAGACTCAGTGCATTGATAGCGAGTTAGTTTCGCATTCTAGAAGAATTTTTAAAAAAATTGACCTGCTGGGAGGGGGGGGGGGAGGACGACCCTTGCCCCCCCACCCTTGGATCTGCCAATGTTTTTAACTTTCTCAGTATATTCTACGATAGTGAAACTTTTGTACAAACATTAATTTCGGAAGAGTTTCACAACACTTTACTTCTTTGCTTGACTGCCTGCTGTGTTCTCTAGTAGAAAGACTCTAGTACCGGCCACCCGTTTTTACCCTACGCCCAATCAAACAAAAGTCTCACAGTCTTGAAGACTCAGTGCATTGATAGCGAGTTAGTTTCGCATTCTAGAAGAATTTTTAAAAAAATTGACCTGCTGGGAGGGGGGGGGGGAGGACGACCCTTGCCCCCCCACCCTTGGATCTGCCAATGTTTTTAACTTTCTCAGTATATTCTACAATAGTGAAACTTTTGTACAAACATTAATTTCGGAAGAGTTTCACAACACTTTACTTCTTTGCTTGACTGCCTGCTGTGTTCTCTAGTAGAAAGACTCTAGTACCGGCCACCCGTTTTTACCCTACGCCCAATCAAACAAAAGTCTCACAGTCTTGAAGACTCAGTGCATTGATAGCGAGTTAGTTTCGCATTCTAGAAGAATTTTTAAAAAAATTGACCTGCTGGGAGGGGGGGGGGAGGACGACCCTTGCCCCCCCACCCTTGGATCTGCCAATGTTTTTAACTTTCTCAGTATATTCTACGATAGTGAAACTTTTGTACAAACATTAATTTCGGAAGAGTTTCACAACACTTTACTTCTTTGCTTGACTGCCTGCTGTGTTCTCTAGTAGAAAGACTCTAGTACCGGCCACCCGTTTTTACCCTACGCCCAATCAAACAAAAGTCTCACAGTCTTGAAGACTCAGTGCATTGATAGCGAGTTAGTTTCGCATTCTAGAAGAATTTTTTAAAAAATTGACCTGCTGGGAGGGGGGGGGGAGGACGACCCTTGCCCCCCCACCCTTGGATCTGCCAATGTTTTTAACTTTCTCAGTATATTCTACGATAGTGAAACTTTTGTACAAACATTAATTTCGGAAGAGTTTCACAACACTTTACTTCTTTGCTTGACTGCCTGCTGTGTTCTCTAGTAGAAAGACTCTAGTACCGGCCACCCGTTTTTACCCTACGCCCAATCAAACAAAAGTCTCACAGTCTTGAAGACTCAGTGCATTGATAGCGAGTTAGTTTCGCATTCTAGAAGAATTTTTAAAAAAATTGACCTGCTGGGAGGGGGGGGGGAGGACGACCCTTGCCCCCCCACCCTTGGATCTGCCAATGTTTTTAACTTTCTCAGTATATTCTACGATAGTGAAACTTTTGTACAAACATTAATTTCGGAAGAGTTTCACAACACTTTACTTCTTTGCTTGACTGCCTGCTGTGTTCTCTAGTAGAAAGACTCTAGTACCGGCCACCCGTTTTTACCCTACGCCCAATCAAACAAAAGTCTCACAGTCTTGAAGACTCAGTGCATTGATAGCGAGTTAGTTTCGCATTCTAGAAGAATTTTTTAAAAAATTGACCTGCTGGGAGGGGGGGGGGAGGACGACCCTTGCCCCCCCACCCTTGGATCTGCCAATGTTTTTAACTTTCTCAGTATATTCTACGATAGTGAAACTTTTGTACAAACATTAATTTCGGAAGAGTTTCACAACACTTTACTTCTTTGCTTGACTGCCTGCTGTGTTCTCTAGTAGAAAGACTCTAGTACCGGCCACCCGTTTTTACCCTACGCCCAATCAAACAAAAGTCTCACAGTCTTGAAGACTCAGTGCATTGATAGCGAGTTAGTTTCGCATTCTAGAAGAATTTTTAAAAAAATTGACCTGCTGGGAGGGGGGGGGGAGGACGACCCTTGCCCCCCCACCCTTGGATCTGCCAATGTTTTTAACTTTCTCAGTATATTCTACGATAGTGAAACTTTTGTACAAACATTAATTTCGGAAGAGTTTCACAACACTTTACTTCTTTGCTTGACTGCCTGCTGTGTTCTCTAGTAGAAAGACTCTAGTACCGGCCACCCGTTTTTACCCTACGCCCAATCAAACAAAAGTCTCACAGTCTTGAAGACTCAGTGCATTGATAGCGAGTTAGTTTCGCATTCTAGAAGAATTTAAAAAAAAATTGACCTGCTGGGAGGGGGGGGGGGGAGGACGACCCTTGCCCCCCCACCCTTGGATCTGCCAATGTTTTTAACTTTCTCAGTATATTCTACGATAGTGAAACTTTTGTACAAACATTAATTTCGGAAGAGTTTCACAACACTTTACTTCTTTGCTTGACTGCCTGCTGTGTTCTCTAGTAGAAAGACTCTAGTACCGGCCACCCGTTTTTACCCTACGCCCAATCAAACAAAAGTCTCACAGTCTTGAAGACTCAGTGCATTGATAGCGAGTCAGTTTCGCATTCTAGAAGAATTTTTAAAAAAAATTGACCTGCTGGGAGGGGGGGGGGGAGGACGACCCTTGCCCCCCCACCCTTGGATCTGCCAATGTTTTTAACTTTCTCAGTATATTCTACGATAGTGAAACTTTTGTACAAACATTAATTTCGGAAGAGTTTCACAACACTTTACTTCTTTGCTTGAGTGCCTGCTGTGTTCTCTAGTAGAAAGACTCTAGTACCGGCCACCCGTTTTTACCCTACGCCCAATCAAACAAAAGTCTCACAGTCTTGAAGACTCAGTGCATTGATAGCGAGTTAGTATAGCATTCTAGAAGAATTTTTTAAAAAATTGACCTGCTGGGAGGGGGGGGGGAGGACGACCCTTGCCCCCCCACCCTTGGATCTGCCAATGTTTTTAACTTTCTCAGTATATTCTACGATAGTGAAACTTTTGTACAAACATTAATTTCGGAAGAGTTTCACAACACTTTACTTCTTTGCTTGACTGCCTGCTGTGTTCTCTAGTAGAAAGACTCTAGTACCGGCCACCCGTTTTTACCCTACGCCCAATCAAACAAAAGTCTCACAGTCTTGAAGACTCAGTGCATTGATAGCGAGTTAGTTTAGCATTCTAGAAGAATTTTTTAAAAAATTGACCTGCTGGGAGGGGGGGGGGAGGACGACCCTTGCCCCCCCACCCTTGGATCTGCCAATGTTTTTAACTTTCTCAGTATATTCTACGATAGTGAAACTTTTGTACAAACATTAATTTCGGAAGAGTTTCACAACACTTTACTTCTTTGCTTGAGTGCCTGCTGTGTTCTCTAGTAGAAAGACTCTAGTACCGGCCACCCGTTTTTACCCTACGCCCAATCAAACAAAAGTCTCACAGTCTTGAAGACTCAGTGCATTGATAGCGAGTTAGTTTAGCATTCTAGAAGAATTTTTTAAAAAATTGACCTGCTGGGAGGGGGGGGGGAGGACGACCCTTGCCCCCCCACCCTTGGATCTGCCAATGTTTTTAACTTTCTCAGTATATTCTACGATAGTGAAACTTTTGTACAAACATTAATTTCGGAAGAGTTTCACAACACTTTACTTCTTTGCTTGACTGCCTGCTGTGTTCTCTAGTAGAAAGACTCTAGTACCGGCCACCCGTTTTTACCCTACGCCCAATCAAACAAAAGTCTCACAGTCTTGAAGACTCAGTGCATTGATAGCGAGTTAGTTTAGCATTCTAGAAGAATTTTTTAAAAAATTGACCTGCTGGGAGGGGGGGGGGAGGACGACCCTTGCCCCCCCACCCTTGGATCTGCCAATGTTTTTAACTTTCTCAGTATATTCTACGATAGTGAAACTTTTGTACAAACATTAATTTCGGAAGAGTTTCACAACACTTTACTTCTTTGCTTGACTGCCTGCTGTGTTCTCTAGTAGAAAGACTCTAGTACCGGCCACCCGTTTTTACCCTCCGCCCAATCAAACAAAAGTCTCACAGTCTTGAAGACTCAATGCATTGATAGCGAGTTAGTTTAGCATTCTAGAAGAATTTTTTAAAAAATTGACCTGCTGGGAGGGGGGGGGAGGACGACCCTTGCCCCCCCACCCTTGGATCTGCCAATGTTTTTAACTTTCTCAGTATATTCTACGATAGTGAAACTTTTGTACAAACATTAATTTCGGAAGAGTTTAACAACACTTTGCTTGAGTGCCTGCTGCGTTCTCTAGTAGAAAGACTCTAGTACCGGCCACCCGTTTTTACCCTACGCCCAATCAAACAAAAGTCTCACAGTCTTGAAGACTCAGTGCATTGATAGCGAGTTAGTTTAGCATTCTAGAAGAATTTTTTAAAAAATTGACCTGCTGGGAGGGGGGGGGGAGGACGACCCTTGCCCCCCCACCCTTGGATCTGCCAATGTTTTTAACTTTCTCAGTATATTCTACGATAGTGAAACTTTTGTACAAACATTAATTTCGGAAGAGTTTCACAACACTTTACTTCTTTGCTTGACTGCCTGCTGTGTTCTCTAGTAGAAAGACTCTAGTACCGGCCACCCGTTTTTACCCTACGCCCAATCAAACAAAAGTCTCACAGTCTTGAAGACTCAGTGCATTGATAGCGAGTTAGTTTAGCATTCTAGAAGAATTTTTTAAAAAATTGACCTGCTGGGAGGGGGGGGGGAGGACGACCCTTGCCCCCCCACCCTTGGATCTGCCAATGTTTTTAACTTTCTCAGTATATTCTACGATAGTGAAACTTTTGTACAAACATTAATTTCGGAAGAGTTTCACAACACTTTACTTCTTTGCTTGACTGCCTGCTGTGTTCTCTAGTAGAAAGACTCTAGTACCGGCCACCCGTTTTTACCCTACACCCAATCAAACAAAAGTCTCACAGTCTTGAAGACTCAGTGCAATGATAGCGAGTTAGTTTAGCATTCTAGAAGAATTTTTAAAAAAATTGACCTGCTGGGAGGGGGGGGGGAGGACGACCCTTGCCCCCCCACCCTTGGATCTGCCAATGTTTTTAACTTTCTTAGTATATTCTACGATAGTGAAACTTTTGTACAAACATTAATTTCGGAAGAGTTTCACAACACTTTACTTCTTTGCTTGAGTGCCTGCTGTGTTCTCTAGTAGAAAGACTCTAGTACCGGCCACCCGTTTTTACCCTACGCCCAATCAAACAAAAGTCTCACAGTCTTGAAGACTCAGTGCATTGATAGCGAGTTAGTTTAGCATTCTAGAAGAATTTTTTTAAAAAATTGACCTGCTGGGAGGGGGGGGGGAGGACGACCCTTGCCCCCCCACCCTTGGATCTGCCAATGTTTTTAACTTTCTCAGTATATTCTACGATAGTGAAACTTTTGTACAAACATTAATTTCGGAAGAGTTTCACAACACTTTACTTCTTTGCTTGAGTGCCTGCTGTATTCTCTAGTAGAAAGACTCTAGTACCGGCCACCCGTTTTTACCCTACGCCCAATCAAACAAAAGTCTCACAGTCTTGAAGACTCAGTGCATTGATAGCGAGTTAGTTTAGCATTCTAGAAGAATTTTTTAAAAAATTGACCTGCTGGGAGGGGGGGGGGAGGACGACCCTTGCCCCCCCACCCTTGGATCTGCCAATGTTTTTAACTTTCTCAGTATATTCTACGATAGTGAAACTTTTGTACAAACATTAATTTCGGAAGAGTTTCACAACACTTTACTTCTTTGCTTGAGTGCCTGCTGTGTTCTCTAGTAGAAAGACTCTAGTACCGGCCACCCGTTTTTACCCTACGCCCAATCAAACAAAAGTCTCACAGTCTTGAAGACTCAGTGCATTGATAGCGAGTTAGTTTAGCATTCTAGAAGAATTTTTAAAAAAATTGACCTGCTGGGAGGGGGGGGGAGGACGACCCTTGCCCCCCCACCCTTGGATCTGCCAATGTTTTTAACTTTCTCAGTATATTCTACGATAGTGAAACTTTTGTACAAACATTAATTTCGGAAGAGTTTCACAACACTTTACTTCTTTGCTTGAGTGCCTGCTGTGTTCTCTAGTAGAAAGACTCTAGTACCGGCCACCCGTTTTTACCCTACGCCCAATCAAACAAAAGTCTCACAGTCTTGAAGACTCAGTGCATTGATAGCGAGTTAGTTTAGCATTCTAGAAGAATTTTTAAAAAAATTGACCTGCTGGGAGGGGGGGGGGGGAGGACGACCCTTGCCCCCCCACCCTTGGATCTGCCAATGTTTTTAACTTTCTCAGTATATTCTACGATAGTGAAACTTTTGTACAAACATTAATTTCGGAAGAGTTTCACAACACTTTACTTCTTTGCTTGACTGCCTGCTGTGTTCTCTAGTAGAAAGACTCTAGTACCGGCCACCCGTTTTTACCCTACGCCCAATCAAACAAAAGTCTCACAGTCTTGAAGACTCAGTGCATTGATAGCGAGTTAGTTTAGCATTCTAGAAGAATTTTTTAAAAAATTGACCTGCTGGGAGGGGGGGGGGAGGACGACCCTTGCCCCCCCACCCTTGGATCTGCCAATGTTTTTAACTTTCTCAGTATATTCTACGATAGTGAAACTTTTGTACAAACATTAATTTCGGAAGAGTTTCACAACACTTTACTTCTTTGCTTGAGTGCCTGCTGTGTTCTCTAGTAGAAAGACTCTAGTACCGGCCACCCGTTTTTACCCTACGCCCAATCAAACAAAAGTCTCACAGTCTTGAAGACTCAGTGCATTGATAGCGAGTTAGTTTAGCATTCTAGAAGAATTTTTTAAAAAATTGACCTGCTGGGAGGGGGGGGGGAGGACGACCCTTGCCCCCCCACCCTTGGATCTGCCAATGTTTTTAACTTTCTCAGTATATTCTACGATAGTGAAACTTTTGTACAAACATTAATTTCGGAAGAGTTTCACAACACTTTACTTCTTTGCTTGAGTGCCTGCTGTGTTCTCTAGTAGAAAGACTCTAGTACCGGCCACCCGTTTTTACCCTACGCCCAATCAAACAAAAGTCTCACAGTCTTGAAGACTCAGTGCATTGATAGCGAGTTAGTTTCGCATTCTAGAAGAATTTTTAAAAAAATTGACCTGCTGGGAGGGGGGGGGGAGGACGACCCTTGCCCCCCCACCCTTGGATCTGCCAATGTTTTTAACTTTCTCAGTATATTCTACGATAGTGAAACTTTTGTACAAACATTAATTTCGGAAGAGTTTCACAACACTTTACTTCTTTGCTTGAGTGCCTGCTGTGTTCTCTAGTAGAAAGACTCTAGTACCGGCCACCCGTTTTTACCCTACGCCCAATCAAACAAAAGTCTCACAGTCTTGAAGACTCAGTGCATTGATAGCGAGTTAGTTTAGCATTCTAGAAGAATTTTTTAAAAAATTGACCTGCTGGGAGGGGGGGGGGGAGGACGACCCTTGCCCCCCCACCCTTGGATCTGCCAATGTTTTTAACTTTCTCAGTATATTCTACGATAGTGAAACTTTTGTACAAACATTAATTTCGGAAGAGTTTCACAACACTTTACTTCTTTGCTTGAGTGCCTGCTGTGTTCTCTAGTAGAAAGACTCTAGTACCGGCCACCCGTTTTTACCCTACGCCCAATCAAACAAAAGTCTCACAGTCTTGAAGACTCAGTGCATTGATAGCGAGTTAGTTTAGCATTCTAGAAGAATTTTTTAAAAAATTGACCTGCTGGGAGGGGGGGGGGAGGACGACCCTTGCCCCCCCACCCTTGGATCTGCCAATGTTTTTAACTTTCTCAGTATATTCTACGATAGTGAAACTTTTGTACAAACATTAATTTCGGAAGAGTTTCACAACACTTTACTTCTTTGCTTGAGTGCCTGCTGTGTTCTCTAGTAGAAAGACTCTAGTACCGGCCACCCGTTTTTACCCTACGCCCAATCAAACAAAAGTCTCACAGTCTTGAAGACTCAGTGCATTGATAGCGAGTTAGTTTAGCATTCTAGAAGAATTTTTTAAAAAATTGACCTGCTGGGAGGGGGGGGGGGAGGACGACCCTTGCCCCCCCACCCTTGGATCTGCCAATGTTTTTAACTTTCTCAGTATATTCTACGATAGTGAAACTTTTGTACAAACATTAATTTCGGAAGAGTTTCACAACACTTTACTTCTTTGCTTGACTGCCTGCTGTGTTCTCTAGTAGAAAGACTCTAGTACCGGCCACCCGTTTTTACCCTACGCCCAATCAAACAAAAGTCTCACAGTCTTGAAGACTCAGTGCATTGATAGCGAGTTAGTTTAGCATTCTAGAAGAATTTTTTAAAAAATTGACCTGCTGGGAGGGGGGGGGAGGACGACCCTTGCCCCCCCACCCTTGGATCTGCCAATGTTTTTAACTTTCTCAGTATATTCTACGATAGTGAAACTTTTGTACAAACATTAATTTCGGAAGAGTTTCACAACACTTTACTTCTTTGCTTGAGTGCCTGCTGTGTTCTCTAGTAGAAAGACTCTAGTACCGGCCACCCGTTTTTACCCTACGCCCAATCAAACAAAAGTCTCACAGTCTTGAAGACTCAGTGCATTGATAGCGAGTTAGTTTAGCATTCTAGAAGAATTTTTTAAAAAATTGACCTGCTGGGAGGGGGGGGGGGGAGGACGACCCTTGCCCCCCCACCCTTGGATCTGCCAATGTTTTTAACTTTCTCAGTATATTCTACGATAGTGAAACTTTTGTACAAACATTAATTTCGGAAGAGTTTCACAACACTTTACTTCTTTGCTTGAGTGCCTGCTGTGTTCTCTAGTAGAAAGACTCTAGTACCGGCCACCCGTTTTTACCCTACGCCCAATCAAACAAAAGTCTCACAGTCTTGAAGACTCAGTGCATTGATAGCGAGTTAGTTTAGCATTCTAGAAGAATTTTTTAAAAAATTGACCTGCTGGGAGGGGGGGGGGGGAGGACGACCCTTGCCCCCCCCACCCTTGGATCTGCCAATGTTTTTAACTTTCTCAGTATATTCTACGATAGTGAAACTTTTGTACAAACATTAATTTCGGAAGAGTTTCACAACACTTTACTTCTTTGCTTGAGTGCCTGCTGTGTTCTCTAGTAGAAAGACTCTAGTACCGGCCACCCGTTTTTACCCTACGCCCAATCAAACAAAAGTCTCACAGTCTTGAAGACTCAGTGCATTGATAGCGAGTTAGTTTAGCATTCTAGAAGAATTTTTTAAAAAATTGACCTGCTGGGAGGGGGGGGGGAGGACGACCCTTGCCCCCCCACCCTTGGATCTGCCAATGTTTTTAACTTTCTCAGTATATTCTACGATAGTGAAATTTTTTACAAACATTAATTTCGGAAGAGTTTCACAACACTTTACTTCTTTGCTTGAGTGCCTGCTGTGTTCTCTAGTAGAAAGACTCTAGTACCGGCCACCCGTTTTTACCCTCCGCCCAATCAAACAAAAGTCTCACAGTCTTGAAGACTCAGTGCATTGATAGCGAGTTAGTTTAGCATTCTAGAAGAATTTTTAAAAAAATTGACCTGCTGGCAGGGGGGGGGAGGACGACCCTTGCCCCCCCACCCTTGGATCTGCCAATGTTTTTAACTTTCTCAGTATATTCTACGATAGTGAAACTTTTGTACAAACATTAATTTCGGAAGAGTTTCACAACACTTTACTTCTTTGCTTGACTGCCTGCTGTGTTCTCTAGTAGAAAGACTCTAGTACCGGCCACCCGTTTTTACCCTACGCCCAATCAAACAAAAGTCTCACAGTCTTGAAGACTCAGTGCATTGATAGCGAGTTAGTTTAGCATTCTAGAAGAATTTTTTAAAAAATTGACCTGCTGGGAGGGGGGGGGGGGGGGGGAGGACGACCCTTGCCCCCCCACCCTTGGATCTGCCAATGTTTTTAACTTTCTCAGTATATTCTACGATAGTGAAACTTTTGTACAAACATTAATTTCGGAAGAGTTTCACAACACTTTACTTCTTTGCTTGAGTGCCTGCTGTGTTCTCTAGTAGAAAGACTCTAGTACCGGCCACCCGTTTTTACCCTACGCCCAATCAAACAAAAGTCTCACAGTCTTGAAGACTCAGTGCATTGATAGCGAGTTAGTTTAGCATTCTAGAAGAATTTTTTTAAAAATTGACCTGCTGGGAGGGGGGGGGGGGGAGGACGACCCTTGCCCCCCCACCCTTGGATCTGCCAATGTTTTTAACTTTCTCAGTATATTCTACGATAGTGAAACTTTTGTACAAACATTAATTTCGGAAGAGTTTCACAACACTTTACTTCTTTGCTTGAGTGCCTGCTGTGTTCTCTAGTAGAAAGACTCTAGTACCGGCCACCCGTTTTTACCCTACGCCCAATCAAACAAAAGTCTCACAGTCTTGAAGACTCAGTGCATTGATAGCGAGTTAGTTTAGCATTCTAGAAGAATTTTTTAAAAAATTGACCTGCTGGGAGGGGGGGGGAGGACGACCCTTGCCCCCCCACCCTTGGATCTGCCAATGTTTTTAACTTTCTCAGTATATTCTACGATAGTGAAACTTTTGTACAAACATTAATTTCGGAAGAGTTTCACAACACTTTACTTCTTTGCTTGACTGCCTGCTGTGTTCTCTAGTAGAAAGACTCTAGTACCGGCCACCCGTTTTTACCCTACGCCCAATCAAACAAAAGTCTCACAGTCTTGAAGACTCAGTGCATTGATAGCGAGTTAGTTTAGCATTCTAGAAGAATTTTTTAAAAAATTGACCTGCTGGGAGGGGGGGGGAGGACGACCCTTGCCCCCCCACCCTTGGATCTGCCAATGTTTTTAACTTTCTCAGTATATTCTACGATAGTGAAACTTTTGTACAAACATTAATTTCGGAAGAGTTTCACAACACTTTACTTCTTTGCTTGAGTGCCTGCTGTGTTCTCTAGTAGAAAGACTCTAGTACCGGCCACCCGTTTTTACCCTACGCCCAATCAAACAAAAGTCTCACAGTCTTGAAGACTCAGTGCATTGATAGCGAGTTAGTTTAGCATTCTAGAAGAATTTTTTAAAAAATTGACCTGCTGGGAGGGGGGGGGGAGGACGACCCTTGCCCCCCCACCCTTGGATCTGCCAATGTTTTTAACTTTCTCAGTATATTCTACGATAGTGAAACTTTTGTACAAACATTAATTTCGGAAGAGTTTCACAACACTTTACTTCTTTGCTTGACTGCCTGCTGTGTTCTCTAGTAGAAAGACTCTAGTACCGGCCACCCGTTTTTACCCTACGCCCAATCAAACAAAAGTCTCACAGTCTTGAAGACTCAGTGCATTGATAGCGAGTTAGTTTAGCATTCTAGAAGAATTTTTTAAAAAATTGACCTGCTGGGAGGGGGGGGGAGGACGACCCTTGCCCCCCCACCCTTGGATCTGCCAATGTTTTTAACTTTCTCAGTATATTCTACGATAGTGAAACTTTTGTACAAACATTAATTTCGGAAGAGTTTCACAACACTTTACTTCTTTGCTTGAGTGCCTGCTGTGTTCTCTAGTAGAAAGACTCTAGTACCGGCCACCCGTTTTTACCCTACGCCCAATCAAACAAAAGTCTCACAGTCTTGAAGACTCAGTGCATTGATAGCGAGTTAGTTTAGCATTCTAGAAGAATTTTTTAAAAAATTGACCTGCTGGGAGGGGGGGGGGAGGACGACCCTTGCCCCCCCACCCTTGGATCTGCCAATGTTTTTAACTTTCTCAGTATATTCTACGATAGTGAAACTTTTGTACAAACATTAATTTCGGAAGAGTTTCACAACACTTTACTTCTTTGCTTGACTGCCTGCTGTGTTCTCTAGTAGAAAGACTCTAGTACCGGCCACCCGTTTTTACCCTACGCCCAATCAAACAAAAGTCTCACAGTCTTGAAGACTCAGTGCATTGATAGCGAGTTAGTTTAGCATTCTAGAAGAATTTTTTAAAAAATTGACCTGCTGGGAGGGGGGGGGAGGACGACCCTTGCCCCCCCACCCTTGGATCTGCCAATGTTTTTAACTTTCTCAGTATATTCTACGATAGTGAAACTTTTGTACAAACATTAATTTCGGAAGAGTTTCACAACACTTTACTTCTTTGCTTGACTGCCTGCTGTGTTCTCTAGTAGAAAGACTCTAGTACCGGCCACCCGTTTTTACCCTACGCCCAATCAAACAAAAGTCTCACAGTCTTGAAGACTCAGTGCATTGATAGCGAGTTACTTTAGCATTCTAGAAGAATTTTTTAAAAAATTGACCTGCTGGGAGGGGGGGGGGGGAGGACGACCCTTGCCCCCCCACCCTTGGATCTGCCAATGTTTTTAACTTTCTCAGTATATTCTACGATAGTGAAACTTTTGTACAAACATTAATTTCGGAAGAGTTTCACAACACTTTACTTCTTTGCTTGAGTGCCTGCTGTGTTCTCTAGTAGAAAGACTCTAGTACCGGCCACCCGTTTTTACCCTACGCCCAATCAAACAAAAGTCTCACAGTCTTGAAGACTCAGTGCATTGATAGCGAGTTAGTTTAGCATTCTAGAAGAATTTTTAAAAAAATTGACCTGCTGGGAGGGGGGGGGGGGAGGACGACCCTTGCCCCCCCACCCTTGGATCTGCCAATGTTTTTAACTTTCTCAGTATATTCTACGATAGTGAAACTTTTGTACAAACATTAATTTCGGAAGAGTTTCACAACACTTTACTTCTTTGCTTGACTGCCTGCTGTGTTCTCTAGTAGAAAGACTCTAGTACCGGCCACCCGTTTTTACCCTACGCCCAATCAAACAAAAGTCTCACAGTCTTGAAGCCTCAGTGCATTGATAGCGAGTTAGTTTAGCATTCTAGAAGAATTTTTTAAAAAATTGACCTGCTGGGAGGGGGGGGGGAGGACGACCCTTGCCCCCCCACCCTTGGATCTGCCAATGTTTTTAACTTTCTCAGTATATTCTACGATAGTGAAACTTTTGTACAAACATTAATTTCGGAAGAGTTTCACAACACTTTACTTCTTTGCTTGACTGCCTGCTGTGTTCTCTAGTAGAAAGACTCTAGTACCGGCCACCCGTTTTTACCCTACGCCCAATCAAACAAAAGTCTCACAGTCTTGAAGACTCAGTGCATTGATAGCGAGTTAGTTTAGCATTCTAGAAGAATTTTTTTAAAAATTGACCTGCTGGGAGGGGGGGGGGAGGACGACCCTTGCCCCCCCACCCTTGGATCTGCCAATGTTTTTAACTTTCTCAGTATATTCTACGATAGTGAAACTTTTGTACAAACATTAATTTCGGAAGAGTTTCACAACACTTTACTTCTTTGCTTGAGTGCCTGCTGTGTTCTCTAGTAGAAAGACTCTAGTACCGGCCACCCGTTTTTACCCTACGCCCAATCAAACAAAAGTCTCACAGTCTTGAAGACTCAGTGCATTGATAGCAAGTTAGTTTAGCATTCTAGAAGAATTTTTTAAAAAATTGACCTGCTGGGAGGGGGGGGGAGGACGACCCTTGCCCCCCCACCCTTGGATCTGCCAATGTTTTTAACTTTCTCAGTATATTCTACGATAGTGAAACTTTTGTACAAACATTAATTTCGGAAGAGTTTCACAACACTTTACTTCTTTGCTTGAGTGCCTGCTGTGTTCTCTAGTAGAAAGACTCTAGTACCGGCCACCCGTTTTTACCCTACGCCCAATCAAACAAAAGTCTCACAGTCTTGAAGACTCAGTGCATTGATAGCGAGTTAGTTTAGCATTCTAGAAGAATTTTTTAAAAAATTGACCTGCTGGGAGGGGGGGGGGAGGACGACCCTTGCCCCCCCACCCTTGGATCTGCCAATGTTTTTAACTTTCTCAGTATATTCTACGATAGTGAAACTTTTGTACAAACATTAATTTCGGAAGAGTTTCACAACACTTTACTTCTTTGCTTGAGTGCCTGCTGTGTTCTCTAGTAGAAAGACTCTAGTACCGGCCACCCGTTTTTACCCTACGCCCAATCAAACAAAAGTCTCACAGTCTTGAAGACTCAGTGCATTGATAGCGAGTTAGTTTAGCATTCTAGAAGAATTTTTTAAAAAAATTGACCTGCTGGGAGGGGGGGGAGGACGACCCTTGCCCCCCCACCCTTGGATCTGCCAATGTTTTTAACTTTCTCAGTATATTCTACGATAGTGAAACTTTTGTACAAACATTAATTTCGGAAGAGTTTCACAACACTTTACTTCTTTGCTTGAGTGCCTGCTGTGTTCTCTAGTAGAAAGACTCTAGTACCGGCCACCCGTTTTTACCCTACGCCCAATCAAACAAAAGTCTCACAGTCTTGAAGACTCAGTGCATTGATAGCGAGTTAGTTTAGCATTCTAGAAGAATTTTTTAAAAAAATTGACCTGCTGGGAGGGGGGGGGAGGACGACCCTTGCCCCCCCACCCTTGGATCTGCCAATGTTTTTAACTTTCTCAGTATATTCTACGATAGTGAAACTTTTGTACAAACATTAATTTCGGAAGAGTTTCACAACACTTTACTTCTTTGCTTGACTGCCTGCTGTGTTCTCTAGTAGAAAGACTCTAGTACCGGCCACCCGTTTTTACCCTACGCCCAATCAAACAAAAGTCTCACAGTCTTGAAGACTCAGTGCATTGATAGCGAGTTAGTTTAGCATTCTAGAAAAATTTTTTAAAAAATTGACCTGCTGGGAGGGGGGGGGGGGAGGACGACCCTTGCCCCCCCACCCTTGGATCTGCCAATGTTTTTAACTTTCTCAGTATATTCTACGATAGTGAAACTTTTGTACAAACATTAATTTCGGAAGAGTTTCACAACACTTTACTTCTTTGCTTGAGTGCCTGCTGTGTTCTCTAGTAGAAAGACTCTAGTACCGGCCACCCGTTTTTACCCTACGCCCAATCAAACAAAAGTCTCACAGTCTTGAAGACTCAGTGCATTGATAGCGAGTTAGTTTAGCATTCTAGAAGAATTTTTAAAAAAAATTGACCTGCTGGGAGGGGGGGGGGAGGACGACCCTTGCCCCCCACCCTTGGATCTGCCAGTGTTTTTAACTTTCTCAGTATATTCTACGATAGTGAAACTTTTGTACAAACATTAATTTCGGAAGAGTTTCACAACACTTTACTTCTTTGCTTGAGTGCCTGCTGTGTTCTCTAGTAGAAAGACTCTAGTACCGGCCACCCGTTTTTACCCTACGCCCAATCAAACAAAAGTCTCACAGTCTTGAAGACTCAGTGCATTGATAGCGAGTTAGTTTAGCATTCTAGAAGAATTTTTTAAAAAATTGACCTGCTGGGAGGGGGGGGGGAGGACGACCCTTGCCCCCCCACCCTTGGATCTGCCAATGTTTTTAACTTTCTCAGTATATTCTACGATAGTGAAACTTTTGTACAAACATTAATTTCGGAAGAGTTTCACAACACTTTACTTCTTTGCTTGACTGCCTGCTGTGTTCTCTAGTAGAAAGACTCTAGTACCGGCCACCCGTTTTTACCCTACGCCCAATCAAACAAAAGTCTCACAGTCTTGAAGACTCAGTGCATTGATAGCGAGTTAGTTTAGCATTCTAGAAGAATTTTTTAAAAAATTGACCTGCTGGGAGGGGGGGGGGAGGACGACCCTTGCCCCCCCACCCTTGGATCTGCCAGTGTTTTTAACTTTCTCAGTATATTCTACGATAGTGAAACTTTTGTACAAACATTAATTTCGGAAGAGTTTCACAACACTTTACTTCTTTGCTTGACTGCCTGCTGTGTTCTCTAGTAGAAAGACTCTAGTACCGGCCACCCGTTTTTACCCTACGCCCAATCAAACAAAAGTCTCACAGTCTTGAAGACTCAGTGCATTGATAGCGAGTTAGTTTAGCATTCTAGAAGAATTTTTTAAAAAATTGACCTGCTGGGAGGGGGGGGGAGGACGACCCTTGCCCCCCCACCCTTGGATCTGCCAGTGTTTTTAACTTTCTCAGTATATTCTACGATAGTGAAACTTTTGTACAAACATTAATTTCGGAAGAGTTTCACAACACTTTACTTCTTTGCTTGAGTGCCTGCTGTGTTCTCTAGTAGAAAGACTCTAGTACCGGCCACCCGTTTTTACCCTACGCCCAATCAAACAAAAGTCTCACAGTCTTGAAGACTCAGTGCATTGATAGCGAGTTAGTTTAGCATTCTAGAAGAATTTTTTAAAAAATTGACCTGCTGGGAGGGGGGGGGGGGAGGACGACCCTTGCCCCCCCACCCTTGGATCTGCCAATGTTTTTAACTTTCTCAGTATATTCTACGATAGTGAAACTTTTGTACAAACATTAATTTCGGAAGAGTTTCACAACACTTTACTTCTTTGCTTGACTGCCTGCTGTGTTCTCTAGTAGAAAGACTCTAGTACCGGCCACCCGTTTTTACCCTACGCCCAATCAAACAAAAGTCTCACAGTCTTGAAGACTCAGTGCATTGATAGCGAGTTAGTTTAGCATTCTAGAAGAATTTTTTAAAAAATTGACCTGCTGGGAGGGGGGGGGGAGGACGACCCTTGCCCCCCCACCCTTGGATCTGCCAATGTTTTTAACTTTCTCAGTATATTCTACGATAGTGAAACTTTTGTACAAACATTAATTTCGGAAGAGTTTCACAACACTTTACTTCTTTGCTTGAGTGCCTGCTGTGTTCTCTAGTAGAAAGACTCTAGTACCGGCCACCCGTTTTTACCCTACGCCCAATCAAACAAAAGTCTCACAGTCTTGAAGACTCAGTGCATTGATAGCGAGTTAGTTTAGCATTCTAGAAGAATTTTTTAAAAAATTGACCTGCTGGGAGGGGGGGGGGGGAGGATGACCCTTGCCCCCCCACCCTTGGATCTGCCAATGTTTTTAACTTTCTCAGTATATTCTACGATAGTGAAACTTTTGTACAAACATTAATTTCGGAAGAGTTTCACAACACTTTACTTCTTTGCTTGACTGCCTGCTGTGTTCTCTAGTAGAAAGACTCTAGTACCGGCCACCCGTTTTTACCCTACGCCCAATCAAACAAAAGTCTCACAGTCTTGAAGACTCAGTGCATTGATAGCGAGTTAGTTTAGCATTCTAGAAGAATTTTTTAAAAAATTGACCTGCTGGGAGGGGGGGGGGGGGGAGGACGACCCTTGCCCCCCCACCCTTGGATCTGCCAATGTTTTTAACTTTCTCAGTATATTCTACGATAGTGAAACTTTTGTACAAACATTAATTTCGGAAGAGTTTCACAACACTTTACTTCTTTGCTTGAGTGCCTGCTGTGTTCTCTAGTAGAAAGACTCTAGTACCGGCCACCCGTTTTTACCCTACGCCCAATCAAACAAAAGTCTCACAGTCTTGAAGACTCAGTGCATTGATAGCGAGTTAGTTTAGCATTCTAGAAGAATTTTTTAAAAAATTGACCTGCTGGGAGGGGGGGGGGGGAGGACGACCCTTGCCCCCCCACCCTTGGATCTGCCAATGTTTTTAACTTTCTCAGTATATTCTACGATAGTGAAACTTTTGTACAAACATTAATTTCGGAAGAGTTTCACAACACTTTACTTCTTTGCTTGACTGCCTGCTGTGTTCTCTAGTAGAAAGACTCTAGTACCGGCCACCCGTTTTTACCCTACGCCCAATCAAACAAAAGTCTCACAGTCTTGAAGTCTCAGTGCATTGATAGCGAGTTAGTTTAGCATTCTAGAAGAATTTTTTAAAAAATTGACCTGCTGGGAGGGGGGGGGAGGACGACCCTTGCCCCCCCACCCTTGGATCTGCCAATGTTTTTAACTTTCTCAGTATATTCTACGATAGTGAAACTTTTGTACAAACATTAATTTCGGAAGAGTTTCACAACACTTTACTTCTTTGCTTGAGTGCCTGCTGTGTTCTCTAGTAGAAAGACTCTAGTACCGGCCACCCGTTTTTACCCTACGCCCAATCAAACAAAAGTCTCACAGTCTTGAAGACTCAGTGCATTGATAGCGAGTTAGTTTAGCATTCTAGAAGAATTTTTTAAAAAATTGACCTGCTGGGAGGGGGGGGGGGAGGACGACCCTTGCCCCCCCACCCTTGGATCTGCCAATGTTTTTAACTTTCTCAGTATATTCTACGATAGTGAAACTTTTGTACAAACATTAATTTCGGAAGAGTTTCACAACACTTTACTTCTTTGCTTGACTGCCTGCTGTGTTCTCTAGTAGAAAGACTCTAGTACCGGCCACCCGTTTTTACCCTACGCCCAATCAAACAAAAGTCTCACAGTCTTGAAGACTCAGTGCATTGATAGCGAGTTAGTTTAGCATTCTAGAAGAATTTTTTAAAAAATTGACCTGCTGGGAGGGGGGGGGAGGACGACCCTTGCCCCCCCACCCTTGGATCTGCCAATGTTTTTAACTTTCTCAGTATATTCTACGATAGTGAAACTTTTGTACAAACATTAATTTCGGAAGAGTTTCACAACACTTTACTTCTTTGCTTGAGTGCCTGCTGTGTTCTCTAGTAGAAAGACTCTAGTACCGGCCACCCGTTTTTACCCTACGCCCAATCAAACAAAAGTCTCACAGTCTTGAAGACTCAGTGCATTGATAGCGAGTTAGTTTAGCATTCTAGAAGAATTTTTTAAAAAATTGACCTGCTGGGAGGGGGGGGGGAGGACGACCCTTGCCCCCCCACCCTTGGATCTGCCAATGTTTTTAACTTTCTCAGTATATTCTACGATAGTGAAACTTTTGTACAAACATTAATTTCGGAAGAGTTTCACAACACTTTACTTCTTTGCTTGACTGCCTGCTGTGTTCTCTAGTAGAAAGACTCTAGTACCGGCCACCCGTTTTTACCCTACGCCCAATCAAACAAAAGTCTCACAGTCTTGAAGACTCAGTGCATTGATAGCGAGTTAGTTTAGCATTCTAGAAGAATTTTTTAAAAAATTGACCTGCTGGGAGGGGGGGGGGAGGACGACCCTTGCCCCCCCACCCTTGGATCTGCCAATGTTTTTAACTTTCTCAGTATATTCTACGATAGTGAAACTTTTGTACAAACATTAATTTCGGAAGAGTTTCACAACACTTTACTTCTTTGCTTGACTGCCTGCTGTGTTCTCTAGTAGAAAGACTCTAGTACCGGCCACCCGTTTTTACCCTACGCCCAATCAAACAAAAGTCTCACAGTCTTGAAGACTCAGTGCATTGATAGCGAGTTACTTTAGCATTCTAGAAGAATTTTTTAAAAAATTGACCTGCTGGGAGGGGGGGGGGGGAGGACGACCCTTGCCCCCCCACCCTTGGATCTGCCAATGTTTTTAACTTTCTCAGTATATTCTACGATAGTGAAACTTTTGTACAAACATTAATTTCGGAAGAGTTTCACAACACTTTACTTCTTTGCTTGAGTGCCTGCTGTGTTCTCTAGTAGAAAGACTCTAGTACCGGCCACCCGTTTTTACCCTACGCCCAATCAAACAAAAGTCTCACAGTCTTGAAGACTCAGTGCATTGATAGCGAGTTAGTTTAGCATTCTAGAAGAATTTTTAAAAAAATTGACCTGCTGGGAGGGGGGGGGGGAGGACGACCCTTGCCCCCCCACCCTTGGATCTGCCAATGTTTTTAACTTTCTCAGTATATTCTACGATAGTGAAACTTTTGTACAAACATTAATTTCGGAAGAGTTTCACAACACTTTACTTCTTTGCTTGACTGCCTGCTGTGTTCTCTAGTAGAAAGACTCTAGTACCGGCCACCCGTTTTTACCCTACGCCCAATCAAACAAAAGTCTCACAGTCTTGAAGCCTCAGTGCATTGATAGCGAGTTAGTTTAGCATTCTAGAAGAATTTTTTAAAAAATTGACCTGCTGGGAGGGGGGGGGGAGGACGACCCTTGCCCCCCCACCCTTGGATCTGCCAATGTTTTTAACTTTCTCAGTATATTCTACGATAGTGAAACTTTTGTACAAACATTAATTTCGGAAGAGTTTCACAACACTTTACTTCTTTGCTTGACTGCCTGCTGTGTTCTCTAGTAGAAAGACTCTAGTACCGGCCACCCGTTTTTACCCTACGCCCAATCAAACAAAAGTCTCACAGTCTTGAAGACTCAGTGCATTGATAGCGAGTTAGTTTAGCATTCTAGAAGAATTTTTTTAAAAATTGACCTGCTGGGAGGGGGGGGGGAGGACGACCCTTGCCCCCCCACCCTTGGATCTGCCAATGTTTTTAACTTTCTCAGTATATTCTACGATAGTGAAACTTTTGTACAAACATTAATTTCGGAAGAGTTTCACAACACTTTACTTCTTTGCTTGAGTGCCTGCTGTGTTCTCTAGTAGAAAGACTCTAGTACCGGCCACCCGTTTTTACCCTACGCCCAATCAAACAAAAGTCTCACAGTCTTGAAGACTCAGTGCATTGATAGCAAGTTAGTTTAGCATTCTAGAAGAATTTTTTAAAAAATTGACCTGCTGGGAGGGGGGGGGAGGACGACCCTTGCCCCCCCACCCTTGGATCTGCCAATGTTTTTAACTTTCTCAGTATATTCTACGATAGTGAAACTTTTGTACAAACATTAATTTCGGAAGAGTTTCACAACACTTTACTTCTTTGCTTGAGTGCCTGCTGTGTTCTCTAGTAGAAAGACTCTAGTACCGGCCACCCGTTTTTACCCTACGCCCAATCAAACAAAAGTCTCACAGTCTTGAAGACTCAGTGCATTGATAGCGAGTTAGTTTAGCATTCTAGAAGAATTTTTTAAAAAATTGACCTGCTGGGAGGGGGGGGGGAGGACGACCCTTGCCCCCCCACCCTTGGATCTGCCAATGTTTTTAACTTTCTCAGTATATTCTACGATAGTGAAACTTTTGTACAAACATTAATTTCGGAAGAGTTTCACAACACTTTACTTCTTTGCTTGAGTGCCTGCTGTGTTCTCTAGTAGAAAGACTCTAGTACCGGCCACCCGTTTTTACCCTACGCCCAATCAAACAAAAGTCTCACAGTCTTGAAGACTCAGTGCATTGATAGCGAGTTAGTTTAGCATTCTAGAAGAATTTTTTAAAAAAATTGACCTGCTGGGAGGGGGGGGAGGACGACCCTTGCCCCCCCACCCTTGGATCTGCCAATGTTTTTAACTTTCTCAGTATATTCTACGATAGTGAAACTTTTGTACAAACATTAATTTCGGAAGAGTTTCACAACACTTTACTTCTTTGCTTGAGTGCCTGCTGTGTTCTCTAGTAGAAAGACTCTAGTACCGGCCACCCGTTTTTACCCTACGCCCAATCAAACAAAAGTCTCACAGTCTTGAAGACTCAGTGCATTGATAGCGAGTTAGTTTAGCATTCTAGAAGAATTTTTTAAAAAAATTGACCTGCTGGGAGGGGGGGGAGGACGACCCTTGCCCCCCCACCCTTGGATCTGCCAATGTTTTTAACTTTCTCAGTATATTCTACGATAGTGAAACTTTTGTACAAACATTAATTTCGGAAGAGTTTCACAACACTTTACTTCTTTGCTTGACTGCCTGCTGTGTTCTCTAGTAGAAAGACTCTAGTACCGGCCACCCGTTTTTACCCTACGCCCAATCAAACAAAAGTCTCACAGTCTTGAAGACTCAGTGCATTGATAGCGAGTTAGTTTAGCATTCTAGAAAAATTTTTTAAAAAATTGACCTGCTGGGAGGGGGGGGGGGGGGGAGGACGACCCTTGCCCCCCCACCCTTGGATCTGCCAATGTTTTTAACTTTCTCAGTATATTCTACGATAGTGAAACTTTTGTACAAACATTAATTTCGGAAGAGTTTCACAACACTTTACTTCTTTGCTTGAGTGCCTGCTGTGTTCTCTAGTAGAAAGACTCTAGTACCGGCCACCCGTTTTTACCCTACGCCCAATCAAACAAAAGTCTCACAGTCTTGAAGACTCAGTGCATTGATAGCGAGTTAGTTTAGCATTCTAGAAGAATTTTTAAAAAAAATTGACCTGCTGGGAGGGGGGGGGGAGGACGACCCTTGCCCCCCACCCTTGGATCTGCCAGTGTTTTTAACTTTCTCAGTATATTCTACG
Organism: Locusta migratoria; assembly: GCA_026315105.1. NCBI lineage: Eukaryota > Metazoa > Arthropoda > Insecta > Orthoptera > Acrididae > Locusta > Locusta migratoria. The sequence goes on along the minus strand of CM048749.1, from coordinate 230,348,828 downwards.
ATAGTGAAACTTTTGTACAAACATTAATTTCGGAAGAGTTTCACAACACTTTACTTCTTTGCTTGAGTGCCTGCTGTGTTCTCTAGTAGAAAGACTCTAGTACCGGCCACCCGTTTTTACCCTACGCCCAATCAAACAAAAGTCTCACAGTCTTGAAGACTCAGTGCATTGATAGCGAGTTAGTTTAGCATTCTAGAAGAATTTTTTAAAAAATTGACCTGCTGGGAGGGGGGGGGGGAGGACGACCCTTGCCCCCCCACCCTTGGATCTGCCAATGTTTTTAACTTTCTCAGTATATTCTACGATAGTGAAACTTTTGTACAAACATTAATTTCGGAAGAGTTTCACAACACTTTACTTCTTTGCTTGACTGCCTGCTGTGTTCTCTAGTAGAAAGACTCTAGTACCGGCCACCCGTTTTTACCCTACGCCCAATCAAACAAAAGTCTCACAGTCTTGAAGACTCAGTGCATTGATAGCGAGTTAGTTTAGCATTCTAGAAGAATTTTTTAAAAAATTGACCTGCTGGGAGGGGGGGGGGAGGACGACCCTTGCCCCCCCACCCTTGGATCTGCCAGTGTTTTTAACTTTCTCAGTATATTCTACGATAGTGAAACTTTTGTACAAACATTAATTTCGGAAGAGTTTCACAACACTTTACTTCTTTGCTTGACTGCCTGCTGTGTTCTCTAGTAGAAAGACTCTAGTACCGGCCACCCGTTTTTACCCTACGCCCAATCAAACAAAAGTCTCACAGTCTTGAAGACTCAGTGCATTGATAGCGAGTTAGTTTAGCATTCTAGAAGAATTTTTTAAAAAATTGACCTGCTGGGAGGGGGGGGGGAGGACGACCCTTGCCCCCCCACCCTTGGATCTGCCAGTGTTTTTAACTTTCTCAGTATATTCTACGATAGTGAAACTTTTGTACAAACATTAATTTCGGAAGAGTTTCACAACACTTTACTTCTTTGCTTGAGTGCCTGCTGTGTTCTCTAGTAGAAAGACTCTAGTACCGGCCACCCGTTTTTACCCTACGCCCAATCAAACAAAAGTCTCACAGTCTTGAAGACTCAGTGCATTGATAGCGAGTTAGTTTAGCATTCTAGAAGAATTTTTTAAAAAATTGACCTGCTGGGAGGGGGGGGGGGGAGGACGACCCTTGCCCCCCCACCCTTGGATCTGCCAATGTTTTTAACTTTCTCAGTATATTCTACGATAGTGAAACTTTTGTACAAACATTAATTTCGGAAGAGTTTCACAACACTTTACTTCTTTGCTTGAGTGCCTGCTGTGTTCTCTAGTAGAAAGACTCTAGTACCGGCCACCCGTTTTTACCCTACGCCCAATCAAACACAAGTCTCACAGTCTTGAAGACTCAGTGCATTGATAGCGAGTTAGTTTAGCATTCTAGAAGAATTTTTTAAAAAATTGACCTGCTGGGAGGGGGGGGGGGGAGGACGACCCTTGCCCCCCCACCCTTGGATCTGCCAGTGTTTTTAACTTTCTCAGTATATTCTACGATAGTGAAACTTTTGTACAAACATTAATTTCGGAAGAGTTTCACAACACTTTACTTCTTTGCTTGAGTGCCTGCTGTGTTCTCTAGTAGAAAGACTCTAGTACCGGCCACCCGTTTTTACCCTACGCCCAATCAAACAAAAGTCTCACAGTCTTGAAGACTCAGTGCATTGATAGCGAGTTAGTTTAGCATTCTAGAAGAATTTTTTAAAAAATTGACCTGCTGGGAGGGGGGGGGGAGGATGACCCTTGCCCCCCCACCCTTGGATCTGCCAATGTTTTTAACTTTCTCAGTATATTCTACGATAGTGAAACTTTTGTACAAACATTAATTTCGGAAGAGTTTCACAACACTTTACTTCTTTGCTTGACTGCCTGCTGTGTTCTCTAGTAGAAAGACTCTAGTACCGGCCACCCGTTTTTACCCTACGCCCAATCAAACAAAAGTCTCACAGTCTTGAAGACTCAGTGCATTGATAGCGAGTTAGTTTAGCATTCTAGAAGAATTTTTTAAAAAATTGACCTGCTGGGAGGGGGGGGGGGGAGGACGACCCTTGCCCCCCCACCCTTGGATCTGCCAATGTTTTTAACTTTCTCAGTATATTCTACGATAGTGAAACTTTTGTACAAACATTAATTTCGGAAGAGTTTCACAACACTTTACTTCTTTGCTTGAGTGCCTGCTGTGTTCTCTAGTAGAAAGACTCTAGTACCGGCCACCCGTTTTTACCCTACGCCCAATCAAACAAAAGTCTCACAGTCTTGAAGACTCAGTGCATTGATAGCGAGTTAGTTTAGCATTCTAGAAGAATTTTTTAAAAAATTGACCTGCTGGGAGGGGGGGGGGGGGAGGACGACCCTTGCCCCCCCACCCTTGGATCTGCCAATGTTTTTAACTTTCTCAGTATATTCTACGATAGTGAAACTTTTGTACAAACATTAATTTCGGAAGAGTTTCACAACACTTTACTTCTTTGCTTGACTGCCTGCTGTGTTCTCTAGTAGAAAGACTCTAGTACCGGCCACCCGTTTTTACCCTACGCCCAATCAAACAAAAGTCTCACAGTCTTGAAGACTCAGTGCATTGATAGCGAGTTAGTTTAGCATTCTAGAAGAATTTTTTAAAAAATTGACCTGCTGGGAGGGGGGGGGAGGACGACCCTTGCCCCCCCACCCTTGGATCTGCCAATGTTTTTAACTTTCTCAGTATATTCTACGATAGTGAAACTTTTGTACAAACATTAATTTCGGAAGAGTTTCACAACACTTTACTTCTTTGCTTGACTGCCTGCTGTGTTCTCTAGTAGAAAGACTCTAGTACCGGCCACCCGTTTTTACCCTACGCCCAATCAAACAAAAGTCTCACAGTCTTGAAGCCTCAGTGCATTGATAGCGAGTTAGTTTAGCATTCTAGAAGAATTTTTTAAAAAATTGACCTGCTGGGAGGGGGGGGGGGGGGGGAGGACGACCCTTGCCCCCCCACCCTTGGATCTGCCAATGTTTTTAACTTTCTCAGTATATTCTACGATAGTGAAACTTTTGTACAAACATTAATTTCGGAAGAGTTTCACAACACTTTACTTCTTTGCTTGACTGCCTGCTGTGTTCTCTAGTAGAAAGACTCTAGTACCGGCCACCCGTTTTTACCCTACGCCCAATCAAACAAAAGTCTCACAGTCTTGAAGACTCAGTGCATTGATAGCGAGTTAGTTTAGCATTCTAGAAGAATTTTTTTAAAAATTGACCTGCTGGGAGGGGGGGGGGAGGACGACCCTTGCCCCCCCACCCTTGGATCTGCCAATGTTTTTAACTTTCTCAGTATATTCTACGATAGTGAAACTTTTGTACAAACATTAATTTCGGAAGAGTTTCACAACACTTTACTTCTTTGCTTGAGTGCCTGCTGTGTTCTCTAGTAGAAAGACTCTAGTACCGGCCACCCGTTTTTACCCTACGCCCAATCAAACAAAAGTCTCACAGTCTTGAAGACTCAGTGCATTGATAGCAAGTTAGTTTAGCATTCTAGAAGAATTTTTTAAAAAATTGACCTGCTGGGAGGGGGGGGGGAGGACGACCCTTGCCCCCCCACCCTTGGATCTGCCAATGTTTTTAACTTTCTCAGTATATTCTACGATAGTGAAACTTTTGTACAAACATTAATTTCGGAAGAGTTTCACAACACTTTACTTCTTTGCTTGAGTGCCTGCTGTGTTCTCTAGTAGAAAGACTCTAGTACCGGCCACCCGTTTTTACCCTACGCCCAATCAAACAAAAGTCTCACAGTCTTGAAGACTCAGTGCATTGATAGCGAGTTAGTTTAGCATTCTAGAAGAATTTTTTAAAAAATTGACCTGCTGGGAGGGGGGGGGGGAGGACGACCCTTGCCCCCCCACCCTTGGATCTGCCAATGTTTTTAACTTTCTCAGTATATTCTACGATAGTGAAACTTTTGTACAAACAATTTCGGAAGAGTTTCACAACACTTTACTTCTTTGCTTGAGTGCCTGCTGTGTTCTCTAGTAGAAAGACTCTAGTACCGGCCACCCGTTTTTACCCTACGCCCAATCAAACAAAAGTCTCACAGTCTTGAAGACTCAGTGCATTGATAGCGAGTTAGTTTAGCATTCTAGAAGAATTTTTTAAAAAAATTGACCTGCTGGGAGGGGGGGGGAGGACGACCCTTGCCCCCCCACCCTTGGATCTGCCAATGTTTTTAACTTTCTCAGTATATTCTACGATAGTGAAACTTTTGTACAAACATTAATTTCGGAAGAGTTTCACAACACTTTACTTCTTTGCTTGACTGCCTGCTGTGTTCTCTAGTAGAAAGACTCTAGTACCGGCCACCCGTTTTTACCCTACGCCCAATCAAACAAAAGTCTCACAGTCTTGAAGACTCAGTGCATTGATAGCGAGTTAGTTTAGCATTCTAGAAGAATTTTTTAAAAAATTGACCTGCTGGGAGGGGGGGGGGGGGAGGACGACCCTTGCCCCCCCACCCTTGGATCTGCCAATGTTTTTAACTTTCTCAGTATATTCTACGATAGTGAAACTTTTGTACAAACATTAATTTCGGAAGAGTTTCACAACACTTTACTTCTTTGCTTGAGTGCCTGCTGTGTTCTCTAGTAGAAAGACTCTAGTACCGGCCACCCGTTTTTACCCTACGCCCAATCAAACAAAAGTCTCACAGTCTTGAAGACTCAGTGCATTGATAGCGAGTTAGTTTAGCATTCTAGAAGAATTTTTAAAAAAAATTGACCTGCTGGGAGGGGGGGGGGGAGGACGACCCTTGCCCCCCCACCCTTGGATCTGCCAATGTTTTTAACTTTCTCAGTATATTCTACGATAGTGAAACTTTTGTACAAACATTAATTTCGGAAGAGTTTCACAACACTTTACTTCTTTGCTTGACTGCCTGCTGTGTTCTCTAGTAGAAAGACTCTAGTACCGGCCACCCGTTTTTACCCTACGCCCAATCAAACAAAAGTCTCACAGTCTTGAAGACTCAGTGCATTGATAGCGAGTTAGTTTAGCATTCTAGAAGAATTTTTTAAAAAATTGACCTGCTGGGAGGGGGGGGGGAGGACGACCCTTGCCCCCCCACCCTTGGATCTGCCAGTGTTTTTAACTTTCTCAGTATATTCTACGATAGTGAAACTTTTGAACAAACATTAATTTCGGAAGAGTTTCACAACACTTTACTTCTTTGCTTGACTGCCTGCTGTGTTCTCTAGTAGAAAGACTCTAGTACCGGCCACCCGTTTTTACCCTACGCCCAATCAAACAAAAGTCTCACAGTCTTGAAGACTCAGTGCATTGATAGCGAGTTAGTTTAGCATTCTAGAAGAATTTTTTAAAAAATTGACCTGCTGGGAGGGGGGGGGGGAGGACGACCCTTGCCCCCCCACCCTTGGATCTGCCAGTGTTTTTAACTTTCTCAGTATATTCTACGATAGTGAAACTTTTGTACAAACATTAATTTCGGAAGAGTTTCACAACACTTTACTTCTTTGCTTGAGTGCCTGCTGTGTTCTCTAGTAGAAAGACTCTAGTACCGGCCACCCGTTTTTACCCTACGCCCAATCAAACAAAAGTCTCACAGTCTTGAAGACTCAGTGCATTGATAGCGAGTTAGTTTAGCATTCTAGAAGAATTTTTTAAAAAATTGACCTGCTGGGAGGGGGGGGGAGGACGACCCTTGCCCCCCCACCCTTGGATCTGCCAATGTTTTTAACTTTCTCAGTATATTCTACGATAGTGAAACTTTTGTACAAACATTAATTTCGGAAGAGTTTCACAACACTTTACTTCTTTGCTTGACTGCCTGCTGTGTTCTCTAGTAGAAAGACTCTAGTACCGGCCACCCGTTATTACCCTACGCCCAATCAAACAAAAGTCTCACAGTCTTGAAGACTCAGTGCATTGATAGCGAGTTAGTTTAGCATTCTAGAAGAATTTTTTAAAAAATTGACCTGCTGGGAGGGGGGGGGGGAGGACGACCCTTGCCCCCCCACCCTTGGATCTGCCAGTGTTTTTAACTTTCTCAGTATATTCTACGATAGTGAAACTTTTGTACAAACATTAATTTCGGAAGAGTTTCACAACACTTTACTTCTTTGCTTGAGTGCCTGCTGTGTTCTCTAGTAGAAAGACTCTAGTACCGGCCACCCGTTTTTACCCTACGCCCAATCAAACAAAAGTCTCACAGTCTTGAAGACTCAGTGCATTGATAGCGAGTTAGTTTAGCATTCTAGAAGAATTTTTTAAAAAATTGACCTGCTGGGAGGGGGGGGGAGGACGACCCTTGCCCCCCCACCCTTGGATCTGCCAATGTTTTTAACTTTCTCAGTATATTCTACGATAGTGAAACTTTTGTACAAACATTAATTTCGGAAGAGTTTCACAACACTTTACTTCTTTGCTTGAGTGCCTGCTGTGTTCTCTAGTAGAAAGACTCTAGTACCGGCCACCCGTTTTTACCCTACGCCCAATCAAACAAAAGTCTCACAGTCTTGAAGACTCAGTGCATTGATAGCGAGTTAGTTTAGCATTCTAGAAGAATTTTTTAAAAAATTGACCTGCTGGGAGGGGGGGGGGAGGACGACCCTTGCCCCCCCACCCTTGGATCTGCCAATGTTTTTAACTTTCTCAGTATATTCTACGATAGTGAAACTTTTGTACAAACATTAATTTCGGAAGAGTTTCACAACACTTTACTTCTTTGCTTGACTGCCTGCTGTGTTCTCTAGTAGAAAGACTCTAGTACCGGCCACCCGTTATTACCCTACGCCCAATCAAACAAAAGTCTCACAGTCTTGAAGACTCAGTGCATTGATAGCGAGTTAGTTTAGCATTCTAGAAGAATTTTTTAAAAAATTGACCTGCTGGGAGGGGGGGGGGGGAGGACGACCCTTGCCCCCCCACCCTTGGATCTGCCAGTGTTTTTAACTTTCTCAGTATATTCTACGATAGTGAAACTTTTGTACAAACATTAATTTCGGAAGAGTTTCACAACACTTTACTTCTTTGCTTGAGTGCCTGCTGTGTTCTCTAGTAGAAAGACTCTAGTACCGGCCACCCGTTTTTACCCTACGCCCAATCAAACAAAAGTCTCACAGTCTTGAAGACTCAGTGCATTGATAGCGAGTTAGTTTAGCATTCTAGAAGAATTTTTTAAAAAATTGACCTGCTGGGAGGGGGGGGGGAGGACGACCCTTGCCCCCCCACCCTTGGATCTGCCAATGTTTTTAACTTTCTCAGTATATTCTACGATAGTGAAACTTTTGTACAAACATTAATTTCGGAAGAGTTTCACAACACTTTACTTCTTTGCTTGAGTGCCTGCTGTGTTCTCTAGTAGAAAGACTCTAGTACCGGCCACCCGTTTTTACCCTACGCCCAATCAAACAAAAGTCTCACAGTCTTGAAGACTCAGTGCATTGATAGCGAGTTAGTTTAGCATTCTAGAAGAATTTTTTAAAAAATTGACCTGCTGGGAGGGGGGGGGGAGGACGACCCTTGCCCCCCCACCCTTGGATCTGCCAATGTTTTTAACTTTCTCAGTATATTCTACGATAGTGAAACTTTTGTACAAACATTAATTTCGGAAGAGTTTCACAACACTTTACTTCTTTGCTTGACTGCCTGCTGTGTTCTCTAGTAGAAAGACTCTAGTACCGGCCACCCGTTTTTACCCTACGCCCAATCAAACAAAAGTCTCACAGTCTTGAAGACTCAGTGCATTGATAGCGAGTTAGTTTAGCATTCTAGAAGAATTTTTTAAAAAATTGACCTGCTGGGAGGGGGGGGGGGGAGGACGACCCTTGCCCCCCCACCCTTGGATCTGCCAATGTTTTTAACTTTCTCAGTATATTCTACGATAGTGAAACTTTTGTACAAACATTAATTTCGGAAGAGTTTCACAACACTTTACTTCTTTGCTTGACTGCCTGCTGTGTTCTCTAGTAGAAAGACTCTAGTACCGGCCACCCGTTTTTACCCTACGCCCAATCAAACAAAAGTCTCACAGTCTTGAAGACTCAGTGCATTGATAGCGAGTTAGTTTAGCATTCTAGAAGAATTTTTTAAAAAATTGACCTGCTGGGAGGGGGGGGGGGGGAGGACGACCCTTGCCCCCCCACCCTTGGATCTGCCAATGTTTTTAACTTTCTCAGTATATTCTACGATAGTGAAACTTTTGTACAAACATTAATTTCGGAAGAGTTTCACAACACTTTACTTCTTTGCTTGACTGCCTGCTGTGTTCTCTAGTAGAAAGACTCTAGTACCGGCCACCCGTTTTTACCCTACGCCCAATCAAACAAAAGTCTCACAGTCTTGAAGACTCAGTGCATTGATAGCGAGTTAGTTTAGCATTCTAGAAGAATTTTTTAAAAAATTGACCTGCTGGGAGGGGGGGGGGGGAGGACGACCCTTGCCCCCCCACCCTTGGATCTGCCAATGTTTTTAACTTTCTCAGTATATTCTACGATAGTGAAACTTTTGTACAAACATTAATTTCGGAAGAGTTTCACAACACTTTACTTCTTTGCTTGACTGCCTGCTGTGTTCTCTAGTAGAAAGACTCTAGTACCGGCCACCCGTTTTTACCCTACGCCCAATCAAACAAAAGTCTCACAGTCTTGAAGACTCAGTGCATTGATAGCGAGTTAGTTTAGCATTCTAGAAGAATTTTTTAAAAAATTGACCTGCTGGGAGGGGGGGGGGGGGAGGACGACCCTTGCCCCCCCACCCTTGGATCTGCCAATGTTTTTAACTTTCTCAGTATATTCTACGATAGTGAAACTTTTGTACAAACATTAATTTCGGAAGAGTTTCACAACACTTTACTTCTTTGCTTGACTGCCTGCTGTGTTCTCTAGTAGAAAGACTCTAGTACCGGCCACCCGTTTTTACCCTACGCCCAATCAAACAAAAGTCTCACAGTCTTGAAGACTCAGTGCATTGATAGCGAGTTAGTTTAGCATTCTAGAAGAATTTTTTAAAAAATTGACCTGCTGGGAGGGGGGGGGGGGAGGACGACCCTTGCCCCCCCACCCTTGGATCTGCCAATGTTTTTAACTTTCTCAGTATATTCTACGATAGTGAAACTTTTGTACAAACATTAATTTCGGAAGAGTTTCACAACACTTTACTTCTTTGCTTGAGTGCCTGCTGTGTTCTCTAGTAGAAAGACTCTAGTACCGGCCACCCGTTTTTACCCTACGCCCAATCAAACAAAAGTCTCACAGTCTTGAAGACTCAGTGCATTGATAGCGAGTTAGTTTAGCATTCTAGAAGAAATTTTAAAAAAATTGACCTGCTGGGAGGGGGGGGGGGGAGGACGACCCTTGCCCCCCCACCCTTGGATCTGCCAATGTTTTTAACTTTCTCAGTATATTCTACGATAGTGAAACTTTTGTACAAACATTAATTTCGGAAGAGTTTCACAACACTTTACTTCTTTGCTTGACTGCCTGCTGTGTTCTCTAGTAGAAAGACTCTAGTACCGGCCACCCGTTTTTACCCTACGCCCAATCAAACAAAAGTCTCACAGTCTTGAAGACTCAGTGCATTGATAGCGAGTTAGTTTAGCATTCTAGAAGAATTTTTTAAAAAATTGACCTGCTGGGAGGGGGGGGGGGAGGACGACCCTTGCCCCCCCACCCTTGGATCTGCCAATGTTTTTAACTTTCTCAGTATATTCTACGATAGTGAAACTTTTGTACAAACATTAATTTCGGAAGAGTTTCACAACACTTTACTTCTTTGCTTGACTGCCTGCTGTGTTCTCTAGTAGAAAGACTCTAGTACCGGCCACCCGTTTTTACCCTACGCCCAATCAAACAAAAGTCTCACAGTCTTGAAGACTCAGTGCATTGATAGCGAGTTAGTTTAGCATTCTAGAAGAATTTTTTAAAAAATTGACCTGCTGGGAGGGGGGGGAGGACGACCCTTGCCCCCCCACCCTTGGATCTGCCAATGTTTTTAACTTTCTCAGTATATTCTACGATAGTGAAACTTTTGTACAAACATTAATTTCGGAAGAGTTTCACAACACTTTACTTCTTTGCTTGACTGCCTGCTGTGTTCTCTAGTAGAAAGACTCTAGTACCGGCCACCCGTTTTTACCCTACGCCCAATCAAACAAAAGTCTCACAGTCTTGAAGACTCAGTGCATTGATAGCGAGTTAGTTTAGCATTCTAGAAGAATTTTTTAAAAAATTGACCTGCTGGGAGGGGGGGGGGGGAGGACGACCCTTGCCCCCCCACCCTTGGATCTGCCAATGTTTTTAACTTTCTCAGTATATTCTACGATAGTGAAACTTTTGTACAAACATTAATTTCGGAAGAGTTTCACAACACTTTACTTCTTTGCTTGACTGCCTGCTGTGTTCTCTAGTAGAAAGACTCTAGTACCGGCCACCCGTTTTTACCCTACGCCCAATCAAACAAAAGTCTCACAGTCTTGAAGACTCAGTGCATTGATAGCGAGTTAGTTTAGCATTCTAGAAGAAATTTTAAAAAAATTGACCTGCTGGGAGGGGGGGGGGGGGAGGACGACCCTTGCCCCCCCACCCTTGGATCTGCCAATGTTTTTAACTTTCTCAGTATATTCTACGATAGTGAAACTTTTGTACAAACATTAATTTCGGAAGAGTTTCACAACACTTTACTTCTTTGCTTGACTGCCTGCTGTGTTCTCTAGTAGAAAGACTCTAGTACCGGCCACCCGTTTTTACCCTACGCCCAATCAAACAAAAGTCTCACAGTCTTGAAGACTCAGTGCATTGATAGCGAGTTAGTTTAGCATTCTAGAAGAATTTTTAAAAAAATTGACCTGCTGGGAGGGGGGGGGGGAGGACGACCCTTGCCCCCCCACCCTTGGATCTGCCAATGTTTTTAACTTTCTCAGTATATTCTACGATAGTGAAACTTTTGTACAAACATTAATTTCGGAAGAGTTTCACAACACTTTACTTCTTTGCTTGACTGCCTGCTGTGTTCTCTAGTAGAAAGACTCTAGTACCGGCCACCCGTTTTTACCCTACGCCCAATCAAACAAAAGTCTCACAGTCTTGAAGACTCAGTGCATTGATAGCGAGTTAGTTTAGCATTCTAGAAGAATTTTTTAAAAAATTGACCTGCTGGGAGGGGGGGGGGGAGGACGACCCTTGCCCCCCCACCCTTGGATCTGCCAATGTTTTTAACTTTCTCAGTATATTCTACGATAGTGAAACTTTTGTACAAACATTAATTTCGGAAGAGTTTCACAACACTTTACTTCTTTGCTTGACTGCCTGCTGTGTTCTCTAGTAGAAAGACTCTAGTACCGGCCACCCGTTTTTACCCTACGCCCAATCAAACAAAAGTCTCACAGTCTTGAAGACTCAGTGCATTGATAGCGAGTTAGTTTAGCATTCTAGAAGAATTTTTTAAAAAATTGACCTGCTGGGAGGGGGGGGGGAGGACGACCCTTGCCCCCCCACCCTTGGATCTGCCAATGTTTTTAACTTTCTCAGTATATTCTACGATAGTGAAACTTTTGTACAAACATTAATTTCGGAAGAGTTTCACAACACTTTACTTCTTTGCTTGACTGCCTGCTGTGTTCTCTAGTAGAAAGACTCTAGTACCGGCCACCCGTTTTTACCCTACGCCCAATCAAACAAAAGTCTCACAGTCTTGAAGACTCAGTGCATTGATAGCGAGTTAGTTTAGCATTCTAGAAGAATTTTTAAAAAAAATGACCTGCTGGGAGGGGGGGGGGGAGGACGACCCTTGCCCCCCCACCCTTGGATCTGCCAATGTTTTTAACTTTCTCAGTATATTCTACGATAGTGAAACTTTTGTACAAACATTAATTTCGGAAGAGTTTCACAACACTTTACTTCTTTGCTTGAGTGCCTGCTGTGTTCTCTAGTAGAAAGACTCTAGTACCGGCCACCCGTTTTTACCCTACGCCCAATCAAACAAAAGTCTCACAGTCTTGAAGACTCAGTGCATTGATAGCGAGTTAGTTTAGCATTCTAGAAGAATTTTTAAAAAAATTGACCTGCTGGGAGGGGGGGGGGAGGACGACCCTTGCCCCCCCACCCTTGGATCTGCCAATGTTTTTAACTTTCTCAGTATATTCTACGATAGTGAAACTTTTGTACAAACATTAATTTCGGAAGAGTTTCACAACACTTTACTTCTTTGCTTGAGTGCCTGCTGTGTTCTCTAGTAGAAAGACTCTAGTACCGGCCACCCGTTTTTACCCTACGCCCAATCAAACAAAAGTCTCACAGTCTTGAAGACTCAGTGCATTGATAGCGAGTTAGTTTAGCATTCTAGAAGAATTTTTAAAAAAATTGACCTGCTGGGAGGGGGGGGGGGAGGACGACCCTTGCCCCCCCACCCTTGGATCTGCCAATGTTTTTAACTTTCTCAGTATATTCTACGATAGTGAAACTTTTGTACAAACATTAATTTCGGAAGAGTTTCACAACACTTTACTTCTTTGCTTGAGTGCCTGCTGTGTTCTCTAGTAGAAAGACTCTAGTACCGGCCACCCGTTTTTACCCTACGCCCAATCAAACAAAAGTCTCACAGTCTTGAAGACTCAGTGCATTGATAGCGAGTTAGTTTAGCATTCTAGAAGAATTTTTAAAAAAATTGACCTGCTGGGAGGGGGGGGGAGGACGACCCTTGCCCCCCCTACCCTTGGATCTGCCAATGTTTTTAACTTTCTCAGTATATTCTACGATAGTGAAACTTTTGTACAAACATTAATTTCGGAAGAGTTTCACAACACTTTACTTCTTTGCTTGAGTGCCTGCTGTGTTCTCTAGTAGAAAGACTCTAGTACCGGCCACCCGTTTTTACCCTACGCCCAATCAAACAAAAGTCTCACAGTCTTGAAGACTCAGTGCATTGATAGCGAGTTAGTTTAGCATTCTAGAAGAATTTTTAAAAAAATTGACCTGCTGTGAGGGGGGGGGGAGGACGACCCTTGCCCCCCCACCCTTGGATCTGCCAATGTTTTTAACTTTCTCAGTATATTCTACGATAGTGAAACTTTTGTACAAACATTAATTTCGGAAGAGTTTCACAACACTTTACTTCTTTGCTTGAGTGCCTGCTGTGTTCTCTAGTAGAAAGACTCTAGTACCGGCCACCCGTTTTTACCCTACGCCCAATCAAACAAAAGTCTCACAGTCTTGAAGACTCAGTGCATTGATAGCGAGTTAGTTTAGCATTCTAGAAGAATTTTTAAAAAAATTGACCTGCTGGGAGGGGGGGGGGAGGACGACCCTTGCCCCCCCACCCTTGGATCTGCCAATGTTTTTAACTTTCTCAGTATATTCTACGATAGTGAAACTTTTGTACAAACATTAATTTCGGAAGAGTTTCACAACACTTTACTTCTTTGCTTGAGTGCCTGCTGTGTTCTCTAGTAGAAAGACTCTAGTACCGGCCACCCGTTTTTACCCTACGCCCAATCAAACAAAAGTCTCACAGTCTTGAAGACTCAGTGCATTGATAGCGAGTTAGTTTAGCATTCTAGAAGAATTTTTAAAAAAATTGACCTGCTGGGAGGGGGGGGGGGAGGACGACCCTTGCCCCCCCCACCCTTGGATCTGCCAATGTTTTTAACTTTCTCAGTATATTCTACGATAGTGAAACTTTTGTACAAACATTAATTTCGGAAGAGTTTCACAACACTTTACTTCTTTGCTTGAGTGCCTGCTGTGTTCTCTAGTAGAAAGACTCTAGTACCGGCCACCCGTTTTTACCCTACGCCCAATCAAACAAAAGTCTCACAGTCTTGAAGACTCAGTGCATTGATAGCGAGTTAGTTTAGCATTCTAGAAGAATTTTTAAAAAATTGACCTGCTGGGAGGGGGGGGGGAGGACGACCCTTGCCCCCCCCACCCTTGGATCTGCCAATGTTTTTAACTTTCTCAGTATATTCTACGATAGTGAAACTTTTGTACAAACATTAATTTCGGAAGAGTTTCACAACACTTTACTTCTTTGCTTGACTGCCTGCTGTGTTCTCTAGTAGAAAGACTCTAGTACCGGCCACCCGTTTTTACCCTACGCCCAATCAAACAAAAGTCTCACAGTCTTGAAGACTCAGTGCATTGATAGCGAGTTAGTTTAGCATTCTAGAAGAATTTTTTAAAAAATTGACCTGCTGGGAGGGGGGGGGAGGACGACCCTTGCCCCCCCACCCTTGGATCTGCCAGTGTTTTTAACTTTCTCAGTATATTCTACGATAGTGAAACTTTTGTACAAACATTAATTTCGGAAGAGTTTCACAACACTTTACTTCTTTGCTTGACTGCCTGCTGTGTTCTCTAGTAGAAAGACTCTAGTACCGGCCACCCGTTTTTACCCTACGCCCAATCAAACAAAAGTCTCACAGTCTTGAAGACTCAGTGCATTGATAGCGAGTTAGTTTAGCATTCTAGAAGAATTTTTTAAAAAATTGACCTGCTGGGAGGGGGGGGGGGGGGAGGACGACCCTTGCCCCCCCACCCTTGGATCTGCCAATGTTTTTAACTTTCTCAGTATATTCTACGATAGTGAAACTTTTGTACAAACATTAATTTCGGAAGAGTTTCACAACACTTTACTTCTTTGCTTGACTGCCTGCTGTGTTCTCTAGTAGAAAGACTCTAGTACCGGCCACCCGTTTTTACCCTACGCCCAATCAAACAAAAGTCTCACAGTCTTGAAGACTCAGTGCATTGATAGCGAGTTAGTTTAGCATTCTAGAAGAATTTTTTAAAAAATTGACCTGCTGGGAGGGGGGGGAGGACGACCCTTGCCCCCCCACCCTTGGATCTGCCAATGTTTTTAACTTTCTCAGTATATTCTACGATAGTGAAACTTTTGTACAAACATTAATTTCGGAAGAGTTTCACAACACTTTACTTCTTTGCTTGAGTGCCTGCTGTGTTCTCTAGTAGAAAGACTCTAGTACCGGCCACCCGTTTTTACCCTACGCCCAATCAAACAAAAGTCTCACAGTCTTGAAGACTCAGTGCATTGATAGCGAGTTAGTTTAGCATTCTAGAAGAATTTTTTAAAAAATTGACCTGCTGGGAGGGGGGGGGGGGAGGACGACCCTTGCCCCCCCACCCTTGGATCTGCCAATGTTTTTAACTTTCTCAGTATATTCTACGATAGTGAAACTTTTGTACAAACATTAATTTCGGAAGAGTTTCACAACACTTTACTTCTTTGCTTGAGTGCCTGCTGTGTTCTCTAGTAGAAAGACTCTAGTACCGGCCACCCGTTTTTACCCTACGCCCAATCAAACAAAAGTCTCACAGTCTTGAAGACTCAGTGCATTGATAGCGAGTTAGTTTAGCATGCTAGAAGAATTTTTAAAAAAATTGACTTGCTGGGAGGGGGGGGGGGACGACCCTTGCCCCCCCCCCCCACCCTTGGATCTGCCAATGTTTTTAACTTTCTCAGTATATTCTACGATAGTGAAACTTTTGTACAAACATTAATTTCGGAAGAGTTTCACAACACTTTACTTCTTTGCTTGACTGCCTGCTGTGTTCTCTAGTAGAAAGACTCTAGTACCGGCCACCCGTTTTTACCCTACGCCCAATCAAACAAAAGTCTCACAGTCTTGAAGACTCAGTGCATTGATAGCGAGTTAGTTTAGCATTCTAGAAGAATTTTTAAAAAAATTGACCTGCTGGGAGGGGGGGGGGGGGAGGACGACCCTTGCCCCCCCCCACCCTTGGATCTGCCAATGTTTTTAACTTTCTCAGTATATTCTACGATAGTGAAACTTTTGTACAAACATTAATTTCGGAAGAGTTTCACAACACTTTACTTCTTTGCTTGAGTGCCTGCTGTGTTCTCTAGTAGAAAGACTCTAGTACCGGCCACCCGTTTTTACCCTACGCCCAATCAAACAAAAGTCTCACAGTCTTGAAGACTCAGTGCATTGATAGCGAGTTAGTTTAGCATTCTAGAAGAATTTTTAAAAAAATTGACCTGCTGGGAGGGGGGGGGGGGGAGGACGACCCTTGCCCCCCCACCCTTGGATCTGCCAATGTTTTTAACTTTCTCAGTATATTCTACGATAGTGAAACTTTTGTACAAACATTAATTTCGGAAGAGTTTCACAACACTTTACTTCTTTGCTTGAGTGCCTGCTGTGTTCTCTAGTAGAAAGACTCTAGTACCGGCCACCCGTTTTTACCCTACGCCCAATCAAACAAAAGTCTCACAGTCTTGAAGACTCAGTGCATTGATAGCGAGTTAGTTTAGCATTCTAGAAGAATTTTTAAAAAAATTGACCTGCTGGGAGGGGGGGGGGGGGAGGACGACCCTTGCCCCCCCACCCTTGGATCTGCCAATGTTTTTAACTTTCTCAGTATATTCTACGATAGTGAAACTTTTGTACAAACATTAATTTCGGAAGAGTTTCACAACACTTTACTTCTTTGCTTGACTGCCTGCTGTGTTCTCTAGTAGAAAGACTCTAGTATCGGCCACCCGTTTTTACCCTACGCCCAATCAAACAAAAGTCTCACAGTCTTGAAGACTCAGTGCATTGATAGCGAGTTAGTTTAGCATTGTAGAAGAATTTTTAAAAAAATTGACCTGCTGGGAGGGGGGGGGAGGACGACCCTTGCCCCCCCACCCTTGGATCTGCCAATGTTTTTAACTTTCTCAGTATATTCTACGATAGTGAAACTTTTGTACAAACATTAATTTCGGAAGAGTTTCACAACACTTTACTTTTTTGCTTGACTGCCTGCTGTGTTCTCTAGTAGAAAGACTCTAGTACCGGCCACCCGTTTTTACCCTACGCCCAATCAAACAAAAGTCTCACAGTCTTGAAGACTCAGTGCATTGATAGCGAGTTAGTTTAGCATTCTAGAAGAATTTTTAAAAAAATTGACCTGTTGGGAGGGGGGGGGGAGGACGACCCTTGCCCCCCCACCCTTGGATCTGCCAATGTTTTTAACTTTCTCAGTATATTCTACGATAGTGAAACTTTTGTACAAACATTAATTTCGGAAGAGTTTCACAACACTTTACTTCTTTGCTTGACTGCCTGCTGTGTTCTCTAGTAGAAAGACTCTAGTACCGGCCACCCGTTTTTACCCTACGCCCAATCAAACAAAAGTCTCACAGTCTTGAAGACTCAGTGCATTGATAGCGAGTTAGTTTAGCATGCTAGAAGAATTTTTAAAAAAATTGACTTGCTGGGAGGGGGGGGGGGACGACCCTTGCCCCCCCCCCCCCACCCTTGGATCTGCCAATGTTTTTAACTTTCTCAGTATATTCTACGATAGTGAAACTTTTGTACAAACATTAATTTCGGAAGAGTTTCACAACACTTTACTTCTTTGCTTGACTGCCTGCTGTGTTCTCTAGTAGAAAGACTCTAGTACCGGCCACCCGTTTTTACCCTACGCCCAATCAAACAAAAGTCTCACAGTCTTGAAGACTCAGTGCATTGATAGCGAGTTAGTTTAGCATTCTAGAAGAATTTTTAAAAAAATTGACCTGCTGGGAGGGGGGGGGGGGAGGACGACCCTTGCCCCCCCCCACCCTTGGATCTGCCAATGTTTTTAACTTTCTCAGTATATTCTACGATAGTGAAACTTTTGTACAAACATTAATTTCGGAAGAGTTTCACAACACTTTACTTCTTTGCTTGAGTGCCTGCTGTGTTCTCTAGTAGAAAGACTCTAGTACCGGCCACCCGTTTTTACCCTACGCCCAATCAAACAAAAGTCTCACAGTCTTGAAGACTCAGTGCATTGATAGCGAGTTAGTTTAGCATTCTAGAAGAATTTTTAAAAAAATTGACCTGCTGGGAGGGGGGGGGGAGGACGACCCTTGCCCCCCCACCCTTGGATCTGCCAATGTTTTTAACTTTCTCAGTATATTCTACGATAGTGAAACTTTTGTACAAACATTAATTTCGGAAGAGTTTCACAACACTTTACTTCTTTGCTTGAGTGCCTGCTGTGTTCTCTAGTAGAAAGACTCTAGTACCGGCCACCCGTTTTTACCCTACGCCCAATCAAACAAAAGTCTCACAGTCTTGAAGACTCAGTGCATTGATAGCGAGTTAGTTTAGCATTCTAGAAGAATTTTTAAAAAAATTGACCTGCTGGGAGGGGGGGGGGGGGGAGGACGACCCTTGCCCCCCCACCCTTGGATCTGCCAATGTTTTTAACTTTCTCAGTATATTCTACGATAGTGAAACTTTTGTACAAACATTAATTTCGGAAGAGTTTCACAACACTTTACTTCTTTGCTTGACTGCCTGCTGTGTTCTCTAGTAGAAAGACTCTAGTATCGGCCACCCGTTTTTACCCTACGCCCAATCAAACAAAAGTCTCACAGTCTTGAAGACTCAGTGCATTGATAGCGAGTTAGTTTAGCATTGTAGAAGAATTTTTAAAAAAATTGACCTGCTGGGAGGGGGGGGGAGGACGACCCTTGCCCCCCCACCCTTGGATCTGCCAATGTTTTTAACTTTCTCAGTATATTCTACGATAGTGAAACTTTTGTACAAACATTAATTTCGGAAGAGTTTCACAACACTTTACTTTTTTGCTTGACTGCCTGCTGTGTTCTCTAGTAGAAAGACTCTAGTACCGGCCACCCGTTTTTACCCTACGCCCAATCAAACAAAAGTCTCACAGTCTTGAAGACTCAGTGCATTGATAGCGAGTTAGTTTAGCATTCTAGAAGAATTTTTAAAAAAATTGACCTGTTGGGAGGGGGGGGGGAGGACGACCCTTGCCCCCCCACCCTTGGATCTGCCAATGTTTTTAACTTTCTCAGTATATTCTACGATAGTGAAACTTTTGTACAAACATTAATTTCGGAAGAGTTTCACAACACTTTACTTCTTTGCTTGACTGCCTGCTGTGTTCTCTAGTAGAAAGACTCTAGTACCGGCCACCCGTTTTTACCCTACGCCCAATCAAACAAAAGTCTCACAGTCTTGAAGACTCAGTGCATTGATAGCGAGTTAGTTTAGCATTCTAGAAGAATTTTTAAAAAAATTGACCTGCTGGGAGGGGGGGGGGAGGACGACCCTTGCCCCCCCACCCTTGGATCTGCCAATGTTTTTAACTTTCTCAGTATATTCTACGATAGTGAAACTTTTGTACAAACATTAATTTCGGAAGAGTTTCACAACACTTTACTTCTTTGCTTGAGTGCCTGCTGTGTTCTCTAGTAGAATGACTCTAGTACCGGCCACCCGTTTTTACCCTACGCCCAATCAAACAAAAGTCTCACAGTCTTGAAGACTCAGTGCATTGATAGCGAGTTAGTTTAGCATTCTAGAAGAATTTTTAAAAAAATTGACCTGCTGGGAGGGGGGGGGGGGAGGACGACCCTTGCCCCCCCACCCTTGGATCTGCCAATGTTTTTAACTTTCTCAGTATATTCTACGATAGTGAAACTTTTGTACAAACATTAATTTCGGAAGAGTTTCACAACACTTTACTTCTTTGCTTGACTGCCTGCTGTGTTCTCTAGTAGAAAGACTCTAGTACCGGCCACCCGTTTTTACCCTCCGCCCAATCAAACAAAAGTCTCACCGTCTTGAAGACTCAGTGCATTGATAGCGAGTTAGTTTAGCATTCTAGAAGAATTTTTAAAAAAATTGACCTGCTGGGAGGGGGGGGGGGAAGACGACCCTTGCCCCCCCACCCTTGGATCTGCCAATGTTTTTAACTTTCTCAGTATATTCTACGATAGTGAAACTTTTGTACAAACATTAATTTCGGAAGAGTTTCACAACACTTTACTTCTTTGCTTGAGTGCCTGCTGTGTTCTCTAGTAGAAAGACTCTAGTACCGGCCACCCGTTTTTACCCTACGCCCAATCAAACAAAAGTCTCACAGTCTTGAAGACTCAGTGCATTGATAGCGAGTTAGTTTAGCATTCTAGAAGAATTTTTAAAAAAATTGACCTGCTGGGAGGGGGGGGGGGGGGAGGACGACCCTTGCCCCCCCACCCTTGGATCTGCCAATGTTTTTAACTTTCTCAGTATATTCTACGATAGTGAAACTTTTGTACAAACATTAATTTCGGAAGAGTTTCACAACACTTTACTTCTTTGCTTGACTGCCTGCTGTGTTCTCTAGTAGAATGACTCTAGTACCGGCCACCCGTTTTTACCCTACGCCCAATCAAACAAAAGTCTCACAGTCTTGAAGACTCAGTGCATTGATAGCGAGTTAGTTTAGCATTCTAGAAGAATTTTTTTAAAAATTGACCTGCTGGGAGGGGGGGGGAGGACGACCCTTGCCCCCCCACCCTTGGATCTGCCAATGTTTTTAACTTTCTCAGTATATTCTACGATAGTGAAACTTTTGTACAAACATTAATTTCGGAAGAGTTTCACAACACTTTACTTCTTTGCTTGAGTGCCTGCTGTGTTCTCTAGTAGAAAGACTCTAGTACCGGCCACCCGTTTTTACCCTACGCCCAATCAAACAAAAGTCTCACAGTCTTGAAGACTCAGTGCATTGATAGCGAGTTAGTTTAGCATTCTAGAAGAATTTTTAAAAAAATTGACCTGCTGGGAGGGGGGGGGGAGGACGACCCTTGCCCCCCCACCCTTGGATCTGCCAATGTTTTTAACTTTCTCAGTATATTCTACGATAGTGAAACTTTTGTACAAACATTAATTTCGGAAGAGTTTCACAACACTTTACTTCTTTGCTTGAGTGCCTGCTGTGTTCTCTAGTAGAAAGACTCTAGTACCGGCCACCCGTTTTTACCCTACGCCCAATCAAACAAAAGTCTCACAGTCTTGAAGACTCAGTGCATTGATAGCGAGTTAGTTTAGCATTCTAGAAGAATTTTTTAAAAAATTGACCTGCTGGGAGGGGGGGGGGAGGACGACCCTTGCCCCCCCACCCTTGGATCTGCCAATGTTTTTAACTTTCTCAGTATATTCTACGATAGTGAAACTTTTGTACAAACATTAATTTCGGAAGAGTTTCACAACACTTTACTTCTTTGCTTGAGTGCCTGCTGTGTTCTCTAGTAGAAAGACTCTAGTACCGGCCACCCGTTTTTACCCTACGCCCAATCAAACAAAAGTCTCACAGTCTTGAAGACTCAGTGCATTGATAGCGAGTTAGTTTAGCATTCTAGAAGAATTTTTAAAAAAATTGACCTGCTGGGAGGGGGGGGGGAGGACGACCCTTGCCCCCCCACCCTTGGATCTGCCAATGTTTTTAACTTTCTCAGTATATTCTACGATAGTGAAACTTTTGTACAAACATTAATTTCGGAAGAGTTTCACAACACTTTACTTCTTTGCTTGAGTGCCTGCTGTGTTCTCTAGTAGAAAGACTCTAGTACCGGCCACCCGTTTTTACCCTACGCCCAATCAAACAAAAGTCTCACAGTCTTGAAGACTCAGTGCATTGATAGCGAGTTAGTTTAGCATTCTAGAAGAATTTTTTAAAAAATTGACCTGCTGGGAGGGGGGGGGGGGGAGGACGACCCTTGCCCCCCCACCCTTGGATCTGCCAATGTTTTTAACTTTCTCAGTATATTCTACGATAGTGAAACTTTTGTACAAACATTAATTTCGGAAGAGTTTCACAACTCATTACTTCTTTGCTTAAGTGCCTGCTGTGTTCTCTAGTAGAAAGACTCTAGTACCGGCCACCCGTTTTTACCCTACGCCCAATCAAACAAAAGTCTCACAGTCTTGAAGACTCAGTGCATTGATAGCGAGTTAGTTTAGCATTCTAGAAGAATTTTTTAAAAAATTGACCTGCTGGGAGGGGGGGGGGAGGACGACCCTTGCCCCCCCACCCTTGGATCTGCCAATGTTTTTAACTTTCTCAGTATATTCTACGATAGTGAAACTTTTGTACAAACATTAATTTCGGAAGAGTTTCACAACACTTTACTTCTCTGCTTGAGTGCCTGCTGTGTTCTCTAGTAGAAAGACTCTAGTACCGGCCACCCGTTTTTACCCTACGCCCAATCAAACAAAAGTCTCACAGTCTTGAAGACTCAGTGCATTGATAGCGAGTTAGTTTAGCATTCTAGAAGAATTTTTTAAAAAATTGACCTGCTGGGAGGGGGGGGGGAGGACGACCCTTGCCCCCCCACCCTTGGATCTGCCAATGTTTTTAACTTTCTCAGTATATTCTACGATAGTGAAACTTTTGTACAAACATTAATTTCGGAAGAGTTTCACAACACTTTACTTCTTTGCTTGACTGCCTGCTGTGTTCTCTAGTAGAAAGACTCTAGTACCGGCCACCCGTTTTTACCCTACGCCCAATCAAACAAAAGTCTCACAGTCTTGAAGACTCAGTGCATTGATAGCGAGTTAGTTTAGCATTCTAGAAGAATTTTTTAAAAAGTTGACCTGCTGGGAGGGGGGGGGGAGGACGACCCTTGCCCCCCCACCCTTGGATCTGCCAATGTTTTTAACTTTCTCAGTATATTCTACGATAGTGAAACTTTTGTACAAACATTAATTTCGGAAGAGTTTCACAACACTTTACTTCTTTGCCAGACTGCCTGCTGTGTTCTCTAGTAGAAAGACTCTAGTACCGGCCACCCGTTTTTACCCTACGCCCAATCAAACAAAAGTCTCACAGTCTTGAAGACTCAGTGCATTGATAGCGAGTTAGTTTAGCATTCTAGAAGAATTTTTTAAAAAATTGACCTGCTGGGAGGGGGGGGGGAGGACGACCCTTGCCCCCCCACCCTTGGATCTGCCAATGTTTTTAACTTTCTCAGTATATTCTACGATAGTGAAACTTTTGTACAAACATTAATTTCGGAAGAGTTTCACAACACTTTACTTCTTTGCTTGACTGCCTGCTGTGTTCTCTAGTAGAAAGACTCTAGTACCGGCCACCCGTTTTTACCCTACGCCCAATCAAACAAAAGTCTCACAGTCTTGAAGACTCAGTGCATTGATAGCGAGTTAGTTTAGCATTCTAGAAGAATTTTTAAAAAAATTGACCTGCTGGGAGGGGGGGGGACGATCCTTGCCCCCCCCCCCACCCTTGGATCTGCCAATGTTTTTAACTTTCTCAGTATATTCTACGATAGTGAAACTTTTATACAAAGATTAATTTCGGAAGAGTTTCACAACACTTTACTTCTTTGCTTGAGTGCCTGCTGTGTTCTCTAGTAGAAAGACTCTAGTACCGGCCACCCGTTTTTACCCTACGCCCAATCAAACAAAAGTCTCACAGTCTTGAAGACTCAGTGCATTGATAGCGAGTTAGTTTAGCATTCTAGAAGAATTTTTAAAAAAATTGACCTGCTGGGAGGGGGGGGGAGGACGACCCTTGCCCCCCCCACCCTTGGATCTGCCAATGTTTTTAACTTTCTCAGTATATTCTACGATAGTGAAACTTTTGTACAAACATTAATTTCGGAAGAGTTTCACAACACTTTACTTCTTTGCTTGACTGCCTGCTGTGTTCTCTAGTAGAAAGACTCTAGTACCGGCCACCCGTTTTTACCCTACGCCCAATCAAACAAAAGTCTCACAGTCTTGAAGACTCAGTGCATTGATAGCGAGTTAGTTTAGCATTCTAGAAGAATTTTTTAAAAAATTGACCTGCTGGGAGGGGGGGGGGGGGGAGGACGATCCTTGCCCCCCCACCCTTGGATCTGCCAATGTTTTTAACTTTCTCAGTATATTCTACGATAGTGAAACTTTTGTACAAACATTAATTTCGGAAGAGTTTCACAACACTTTACTTCTTTGCTTGAGTGCCTGCTGTGTTCTCTAGTAGAAAGACTCTAGTACCGGCCACCCGTTTTTACCCTACGCCCAATCAAACAAAAGTCTCACAGTCTTGAAGACTCAGTGCATTGATAGCGAGTTAGTTTAGCATTCTAGAAGAATTTTTTAAAAAATTGACCTGCTGGGAGGGGGGGGGGAGGACGACCCTTGCCCCCCCACCCTTGGATCTGCCAATGTTTTTAACTTTCTCAGTATATTCTACGATAGTGAAACTTTTGTACAAACATTAATTTCGGAAGAGTTTCACAACACTTTACTTCTTTGCTTGACTGCCTGCTGTGTTCTCTAGTAGAAAGACTCTAGTACCGGCCACCCGTTTTTACCCTACGCCCAATCAAACAAAAGTCTCACAGTCTTGAAGACTCAGTGCATTGATAGCGAGTTAGTTTAGCATTCTAGAAGAATTTTTAAAAAAATTGACCTGCTGGGAGGGGGGGGGGGACGACCCTTGCCCCCCCCCCCCACCCTTGGATCTGCCAATGTTTTTAACTTTCTCAGTATATTCTACGATAGTGAAACTTTTATACAAAGATTAATTTCGGAAGAGTTTCACAACACTTTACTTCTTTGCTTGAGTGCCTGCTGTGTTCTCTAGTAGAAAGACTCTAGTACCGGCCACCCGTTTTTACCCTACGCCCAATCAAACAAAAGTCTCACAGTCTTGAAGACTCAGTGCATTGATAGCGAGTTAGTTTAGCATTCTAGAAGAATTTTTTAAAAAATTGACCTGCTGGGAGGGGGGGGGGACGACCCTTGCCCCCCCCCCACCCTTGGATCTGCCAATGTTTTTAACTTTCTCAGTATATTCTACGATAGTGAAACTTTTATACAAAGATTAATTTCGGAAGAGTTTCACAACACTTTACTTCTTTGCTTGAGTGCCTGCTGTGTTCTCTAGTAGAAAGACTCTAGTACCGTCCACCCGTTTTTACCCTACGCCCAATCAAACAAAAGTCTCACAGTCTTGAAGACTCAGTGCATTGATAGTGAGTTAGTTTAGCATTCTAGAAGAATTTTTTAAAAAATTGACCTGCTGGGAGGGGGGGGGGGAGGACGACCCTTGCCCCCCCACCCTTGGATCTGCCAATGTTTTTAACTTTCTCAGTATATTCTACGATAGTGAAACTTTTGTACAAACATTAATTTCGGAAGAGTTTCACAACACTTTACTTCTTTGCTTGACTGCCTGCTGTGTTCTCTAGTAGAAAGACTCTAGTACCGGCCACCCGTTTTTACCCTACGCCCAATCAAACAAAAGTCTCACAGTCTTGAAGACTCAGTGCATTGATAGCGAGTTAGTTTCGCATTCTAGAAGAATTTTTAAAAAAATTGACCTGCTGGGAGGGGGGGGGGGACGATCCTTGCCCCCCCCCACCCTTGGATCTGCCAATGTTTTTAACTTTCTCAGTATATTCTACGATAGTGAAACTTTTGTACAAACATTAATTTCGGAAGAGTTTCACAACTCATTACTTCTTTGCTTAAGTGCCTGCTGTGTTCTCTAGTAGAAAGACTCTAGTACCGGCCACCCGTTTTTACCCTACGCCCAATCAAACAAAAGTCTCACAGTCTTGAAGACTCAGTGCATTGATAGCGAGTTAGTTTCGCATTCTAGAAGAATTTTTAAAAACATTGACCTGCTGGGAGGGGGGGGGGACGACCCTTGCCCCCCCACCCTTGGATCTGCCAATGTTTTTAACTTTCTCAGTATATTCTACGATAGTGAAACTTTTGTACAAACATTAATTTCGGAAGAGTTTCACAACACTTTACTTCTTTGCTTGAGTGCCTGCTGTGTTCTCTAATATTTAGATATTTTATAGCATCAAAAAATGAAACAGGACTGCCTAAAAAAGCTTTACCAACGCGAACCTTTTTCATATTTTAAAGTTATCTGATGCAGTTTGTAATTATTTGGATTAATTACCATATAATGTTGCACTTTCCTACTCGGAGCTTATTTTATTTTATCTTTTTTTACTTTTTTTCACTTGTCGGACGATTGAGCATGATTATAGGCTTTCATAGCCACTCTTATGTTAATGATTGAGTAATTGGTCATGGTAATAACTTATATTAATTGCTCAATATGTTATTATTGCGCGACGATTATTTTATTTAATTCGTTATTTCGAAGCATACTCTTACAGCGACTGAAAGATATTTCTAAATCAGTAAACCATCTGTAGTTATCACCTGTAATAGTTGTGCAGCATTTGCCCCACTGTTGTTATACCGTCGAATGCAGTGTGTGCCCACTCGACGCGTCCCAGCGGATTATTACGCTGCGGCCCAATGTGTTTTGTTGTTTAATTGTACAGGAACTTCATGTAACTGTAATTACCTGATCTAACTTTATCTTAGCTACTAGAATTGATAAAGTGGGAAAAAGGAATATAATTATACACTATCAATCGTCGGACAAGTGTAAAAAGAAATAAGTCCCGAGCAGGATTTGAACTCGGGTCGTCTATGTAGCACTCAAGCGCTTTGCTAATTAATTACACCACGCCGATTCACGCACCGCGTGTGTCTCAGTACAAGTATAGTTGTACCACGCTGGCCTTTGATCTCGATTTTCGTGGAAACCAAGGCGCATTGAACCAGATCCTTTTAGCTTGGTGGTCTTATAAGAGTTCCAGCACAACATACCCGCGACTCATCAAAATTTGTTTGTATAATATTTGATGTTCCGCTTGTGAGTCTGTCTGCTGTGGATTTACAATACGGTTAGCAGAATATTGCTTCCGTCTGCTGTAGGTACAGTTTGACCAACGTTGGGCAACTTAACGAATGCAAATTGGTTTCTACCAGAGCCTTTTGCCAATC
The DNA here is from genome assembly GCA_026315105.1 of Locusta migratoria. NCBI lineage: Eukaryota > Metazoa > Arthropoda > Insecta > Orthoptera > Acrididae > Locusta > Locusta migratoria. The sequence continues at coordinate 230,322,181 of CM048749.1, read as the reverse complement.
GCAGGTCGTTAAGTTGGTGTTAGAAGGGATCCTTGTCGTCACTTCCGTTAGCTATAGGTTCTCTGGCTGGAGTCCAGGAGACGGCATTCGACCGCTGACCACTGGTAAGGCAACATCGTTTTGTTGTTGTTGTTGTTGTTTAGAGGGGATTAGACTGCTTGGTCATCAGTCCCCCATCGTTTTGCAAGATCGATCTGTTTCACTTACAGTTTGAAGTTGTGTAACGGTTCAGACTATCTGAAGTTCTCTAATAGTTTCTTTTCCAACTCTAGCGACTTCCTGAGTTATTTAGTACAACGATAGGTGTTATTTTTCGGTTTTGCTGGATTTAGTTGGGAACTCTGTTCCCATGAGAGTTATGACGTGGGAGAGTAATCCATACAAGATGGTTTCAGTCTTCCGTTTATAGTGTGAATGTGCAGATGATTGTGACAACGAATGTCTATGTACTACAATTCTTGCCGGTTTCATAAATTTATTGGCTGAAGTGCAGTTAATGAGTCGGCGAGTGGCGTTTCATGTTTGGACGTTGGCAACGGCGCCGGAGCCAATCAGCAGTCGCGTTCGCGCGGCCAATAACAAATAGATTTCTCTTTATGGTTTGTAAACAAATCGGCGTACTGGATGTAAAGATCTTTAGATCAACATATTGCATTGTAATAGATGTGGGACTTATATTTACGTTCTGTGATGGAGATTGAGCGTACTGGCTGTACTATGTATGCAAAATTATTTTCACCAGTGACGATTGTGGCGATTGCATGACTTTCGCAGCCTTTACGAACGCAATTACTTATACTGAGCGGTTCTGAAACGGAAATTTAGGCGCTACTGCGATACAAAACTTCTTGTGTTACCTATGTACCTAACCTTAAGGCTGCGCTGGCCTGATGTTTTTGAAGTTATCACTAGTGTGTTAAAGAGTAGTCTGTTTGTTGGAAACGTCCTTTCATTTAAAAAAGTGATCTGTAGCGTAGCCTTCAGATGGTTAGGTATAGGTTAAATAAGATTTTTGTTTACATCTGTTTTTTTTAGGGAAGTGAATACTAATTTTAAAAATGTTCATTATTCACGTGTTGCAATTCACTGGAAAATTGTCAATCGTATTACTTGAGACAGAAACACTTAATTGAATTTACACTGCAAGAAATTGTTAAATATGAACGAAAAAGCATGTGAAGAAAGGCAAAATTCACAACACATGAAACGCAGAATCTGATTGGCCGCCTTCACCAACGTCTACCCATGAACCACAACTCGCGGACTCACAAACTGTACTTTTACCAATTTATCTGAGGGTTTCTTTGTAACATCAGTGCTCTTCCTACGTTGCACCCACGCGATCAAGATTCGGTAACTTAGGCACCACTTCGATGCTTCCGGATTCCATTCAACAACGGTTAACTTTTAAGAATATTTTATTTTCAATAACTTTGCTGATCCCATTGAGTTAATAGTTTCGCGAGTATGTAAAACCTTACTTGTTTCCTGTGAACCAAGTTTTACTTTGATTTCATTTCAAGTGTAATTTCGTTCTTAGCATGTCCGGTGCGTAGTGATTTCTTTGACTTGCATGTGTATTGTAATTGTTGAGTGTAATTCCTTCTGTTGTTCAAACTTGAATGTGTGAATGTGTTGCGTATGTAATCCTTCCTTCTTATTTTATATTTAAATGATACCGTAAACAATACCAGTAATTCAAAATAGAAGGTTTTATGTCTCATTCTGAAGGCTAGAATAAACAATTAATCTCCTTCAATTTTAACCATTGTGCACCTAATAATTTAACCCATGTATTTGATGTTTCATTCCTTAGCGTTTCCACCGTGCCTTTCAGTCAGGGATCTATTATAACGTATTATTGTGAAACACGGCGCACTGATTCCCACCAAAAGTACATCAAGTTTTATGGAGGGCTAGCCTTGTACTTAAAAATAAATAAAACCAAATCGACTGTGAAAATGAAATATTCCATCAGTGGGCTCGTACGAACTGGGCAACTTCTACCTGTTGGTGATAAACGGAAGATTCGAAGTGGGCAACTGTCCCCAAAGTGCCCTCTGAGTGGCACGCACGAACTGGACAACTCCTACCTGCTCCTGGCAGACCGATTGCACAATCTCGCAAAATGCTTCCAAATCTAACCTTTGCCCCTATTTGTAGAGTTTTAAGGAGTAATGCCAATACTGTGCCAAGGAACAAGATATAAAAAACAAATAAATTATATACAAAGATTTTATTAAAAATTTCACATACAAAAATATTTACAGGGAACAAATGCATTTAGTTTGGCTCATATTCTGCTCACGGCTGCCTGGTATGAAACGCACATTACAAAGTCTAATTTGTAAATTTCACCATTCGTAAGTAATTCTAATTTCTGTTTCAGGAAAGCGAGCCTCTTCCTGGTTTATAAAAGTCCGTTTAGATGGTGATATTATTTTTTGCTGAGTTGATTCTTATATAAGTATCAGTTTGTTCATGCTTCAGACTTTTCACAAACTGAAAGATGTCACGGTAAGGAGATTCACATGAAGCATTCAATTGGGAATGAAAGCTTTCGCAAGCGTTATTCGTCCTCCACAAGGAAGCGCTATCTGCTGCCGAAACGTTTGGAGGAATGACTGCATCTCCTTCATCAATGTAGTTTTCAGTTAGGTAATCCGCAAATTTTGTAATGTTATCGTCTTGTGGTCGTACGCTGTCCAGATCAGCAAAAACATCAGAAACATCTTGAGGATTTAAATAGATAAGCCCGAAGATGTAATGCAACCATGGTCTCTTTTCATTATCTTTGTCTTTGTAGATGGAAGCCAAACACCAAGTGACTGTATTTTTCGCCACCTGAAATATTGAGAAAAAATAGTCTGTAGAAATCTGAAAAACAATTTTTTTTGCGTTCCTTGACTTAAGCAATGTAGATAGTCGTCGAAAACATGAATGACATAGCTCTTTTTTTTTTTTTAGATGTAACGTAACTTTAAGAATAACTGTATTCTACGCTGTTATAGAAATGGCAAATAATGCTAGTATTCGGCATATTATAAAATGTAGGTGTATGGATGTAAAGAGACACTTTCTACATACCCACCCACTGCCACCCAATCGCGGTTGTGGTGGTCGATCGATCGATATCCTTTGGTCTCGTGCTGTTAGTAAGGGAATTTCGTAGTGGTCGGTGGAAATAGTGAGTGCGAGTGGCAGGGAAAACTTATTGTTATACATTGTGTTCACGAGCAGCGTGTAAAATGTTTTGAGTGGTGTTTCATGTGATAGTGAGGAACAGAAATATATTACGAATTTTTAAGAAAATAGTAAATAAAAAATTTCTAGATGAACTGGACGATTCCAGAAAGTTTGAAAATCTTTGAAAGTATATAGGGTGAGCCACGTAACACGTAAAACCCTTTTTATTTCGTGACCGATTACCCGTATTGAAACGTGATTTTCAGCAAACGGCAGACCGTCGAGGCACAGGTATTCTGTTGTTTGGTTAATGTTTTTACCTGTCGGATCAACTGAGAGTATGAAGCAAGTACTTTTCTAATGAAACCGTATGCTTTTTATAACTGTAATTGTATTCTCAAGAGCTATCGAATGCAGTTCAATAGGTCCTTTTTTCAGTAGCTCAGATTATACCAGAGCTAAAACCATTAACACGTCCACTGCCATCCATATTGGGATGAAATAGCCCGGGAATCATTTTTTTTCGTCATTTTTATTTTCCTATAAAAAGCTTAAATTTATTTTATAACTGACAGATTGCAGTAGCGGAAACGTACAGCATTTTATGCTTCTCAAGGTGTTCATGTACCTACGAAATAGGAATTTGGGCAAGAAAGAACTACGATTCGAGAGTGGCTGGCCACCATTACTGGGTCTGCTGAAATGTCATTCACGTAGTAATTTCACTCAAAATATAATACATTCAACAATGAAATGTTACTAAGGAAAAATTCTTCTGAAGAGGTAAGTACAGTTTTCGTTGCAGGTATCCTTTCACCGCGCGAGGCATGGTGGGGTCAAACTGTAATTTCTCGACACTGGGGGATGGTGTGGTCAACAACGTCAGGAATCTCAACCACGTATTTATATAGTTATATAGATGTATTTAGTTATTCCTTTTCTTGCGGAGTGTATGGATTTATTGAAAGTATGTTCAGGATTCCGAATAACAATATACTTTCACTCATTTAGCGAGGATAAAACTTGCTATTTTGTGTTTACAAAAGGAATACTAAGCTACGTCATTTTTAATCTTATCTATTGCCTACCATTCTCCGAGTCGTCACGTATGTCGTGGCGGTGGCTACAGAATGTACTTGCTCATCGACGCTCTACCATTTGCCGAAAATCGCGTTTCGAGATTTGTAACCGTTCACCAAATAAAAGGGGTGTTGGGTCTTACATGATCCCCTTGTAGGTGGCTGAAAATTATAAAAAATATTTTTTTAGAAAGTTCCAAAAATTTATTCTCACAGAAAATTCTGAAACATTCAAAAATTTTCCAGTCTTTCATGCTCGAAGGTGTGTAAGGTTAAATCCTAGAGAAATTTCTACAGCTTCTAAAATCGAATATATCCGAATGTTGGTAAAATAACGAAATCTAGTTTTGATCGTAGATAAAAGCTCCAACTCAACATCTTTCTGATGGTCACATTTTTAATACCGATAAATAGAGGATCAGAAAGATAAACACCAAACCGTAAAATATGAAATTTTATTCTTTTATTCAAAAAATTGCGGAATAACATACTGGAAGCCATATTAACGAGTGGCAAGGAAAGGCGGCAGAGGGCACTTCCACCGCGAATACCTTTAATATCAACTGGACTGCCATTCAGGCCGTTGCAATTTCCAGTAAAACTGGCTTACATCATTACAGTCGACGAAACACAGGGCCAAGCATTCCAAGATTGTGGCGTTCAGTTAAAGGATCATACTTTTTCACAAGGCTAATTCCATGTCGCGTTCTAACTACTTAGCTACTTCGAAATTCGTTTATTTATTAGTCCGAACAATAAAGTTACGAATATAGTGTATAATCAAGTGCTATAAAAAAGAAGATATATTTATATCTAGACTTATACAATGGGAATTAAATTTATTATTAAAGTTAAGTAACCTTTAAGTTTTACTACTTGCTTTTTTATTTAAAAAAAGAATAACAATTACCACATTGAAAATAAACTTAGTATGCAAGATATATTTAGCATATATCGTACGTTTAATGAAATACACGTCTGTATACAAGATAGTCCATTGATAGTGACCGCGCCAAATATCTCAAGAAATTAGCATCAAACGAAAAACCGGTTCCGGGCAAATATCAGTGTCAGGGTGAGGGGGACATCCAATGATACAACACTTCCTTCGCTTCCCTCCCCCCCCCCCCCACCGCACCGCTGTACGTGGTTGTTGGGGGGCAAATTTGCAACTGCAATGGTTACTCATATTTTTTACTGCATATTTGGATTCTCCGTGTAAAAATACGTAACTTTTGTATGAAACATTTTTTTCGCTTCGTGATAAATGGCGCTGTAATCGGCAAAAATTAAATGTGAAAAGTGTTGAAAAACGGTAATATCTCAAACAAATACACATCAGATTAGGAAAATCAGTGTAGTTTTTTTGTTTTGTTACCTCTATCACGTGAAACCTTCTGCAATTAAATAAAACAAACTATGATCATGCTCTCAGTCCACGATCAGACTGTTTGTTGCAGTTCAATAATTCGGACTATATACACCTCTAAACGGTTTTTCCACGAGGTTAACGATTACACACAGAGAGAAGATATCATTTCCTGGCACAATGAGGCTCACAGAAATGTTGAAGAAAAAAGTCAAAGGCAGGCTAATCTGTTAAATGAGTTTCAAATAAAATCAAATGTTTGTAAAACTATCGGACCAAACTGCGTGGTCATCAGTCCGTTCCTTACAAAATACTTAAACTAAGGTAAACTAACCTAAGGACAACACACACCTCCGACGGCGAGCAGCCGCGCGCTCCGCAGAGAGGCACCTTAGACCGTTCGGCTATTCCTTCGTGGTAAATCAGTTTAATTTTTTCCGATTACAACACCACTTATCACGAAATGAAAAAAAAAAAAAGGTTTCCTATAAAATTTACCTAAGTTTCCAAGAGGATTCCAAATGTTCAAAAAAAAGTACGTGTTCCTATTGAAGATTTCAAAGCTGCCCACCCCCCACTCTCGCGCGGGATTTAGTGTGTCGGCGGGGACCGGGGGGGGGGGGGTGGGCAGGAGAGTGTAGTACGATTAGTATCTAACACTTGCCGGAAATCGTTTTTTTGTTTGATGCTAATTTCTTGAGACATTTCAAAATGTTCAATTTTTTGTAGAGCTTAAGGGACTTAACTACGGGGTCATCACTCCCTAAACTAACAAACTACTTATAAACTAGCTTATACTAAAGACGGCACACACATCCATGCTCGAGGGGGGATTCGAACCACCGACGGGGAACAGCCTAGCGCCTCAATGCGCTCGGCCGCTCCGCCGCGGCCCAAAGATCCCCCACACCATCGGAATGTAGTTTCCTGTAATTTATTGTAACGAAAATAACGTAAGGCAAGCCTTTTCAAAATACCCCCCAATTTGCACTGAAGCAGGTTCTATTCATACCACGCACGTATATATAGAAATGTACGGAGTGACTCCACACAATATCTCAGCTCCATAGATACTTTAAGTCAAGATTCGCCATAAACAGTAAACAAGAAAGCATACCGCGGAGACGGGCAAACAACGCGAAACATGAATAGGAAACAAATAATACCCAAGTAACAAATAATACAACAGACAACAATACACTCCCTTAAGGGGATTTGGATCGCCCTATCCCAACATCGTTAATTTTAGTGACTTGGCTTCCCTGTATTTCAGGAACCACTGTAGCCACAGACATCAAATTTTTGCAGGACCTGATATTGTATCCAGAATGAAACTTTGACTTTGCAGCGGAGTGTGCGCTGATATGAAACTTCCTGGCAGATTAAATTTGTGTGCCGGAACCGGGACTCGAACCTGGGACCGTTGCCTTTCGCGGGCAAGCGCTCTACCCTACAGCCTAGGCTGTGGCTAAGCCATGTCTCCACCATATCCTTTCTTCCAGGAGCGCTAGTCTTGCAAGTTTCGCAGGAGAACTTCTGTGAAATTTGGAAAGTAGGAGGCGAGGTACTGGCGGAAGTAGAACTGTGAGGTGTCGTGTCGTGTCGGGATAGCTCAGTTGGTAGAGCGCTTGCCCGCGAAAGGCAAAGGTCCCAGGTTCCAGTCCCGGTTCCGGCACACAATTTTGATCTGCCAGGAAGTGTCATATCAGCGCACTCAGCTGCATTCTGTAAACATCCCTTAGGCTGTGGCTAAGCCATGTCTCCACCATATTCTTACTCTTGGAAATAACCAATTATTATTAACAACAAACGACACTAAAGAAAATAAGTAGTGATAGGCCAATGTAAGAATTCCAAGGCTACTAAACAGGAGTCGACAAGAGGTAAGCGAGCTAGCTCCAAATATTGCTCGAAATGCATGTTTCTGTGCAATAAATACCCTTTTTTAATCAGAGTTGTTGCCTCAAAAAATATCACCATACGCCATAAGCGAATGAAAACGCGCAAAGAAGAATATTTTTCGTGTTGAAACTACCACTTATTTCAGAAACGGTTCTAATGGTAAACAACGCAGCATTTAGTTTTTGGACATGATTCTGAAAATCGGCTTTCTACGACAGCCTACTATCTATCTGAACGCCTAGAAATCTGAACTGGTCAGTCTCACTTATCATGTGCCCATTCTGTGTACTCAGTATGTCAGTTTTTATTGAATCATGTGTTAGGAACTGTAAAACGTTAGCCTTACTGTGATTTAGCATCAACTTATTTTCTGCAAGCCACGTACTTACTTCTTTAACTGCATTATTTGATACGGAATCAATATTGGCAGCAACGTCCTTGACTACCCAGCAAACAGAATCTAGAAGGTATATCATTAATATAAATGAGAAATAACAGTGGCCCCAGAACGGAACTGGGGAGCACCTCCCGCTTAAATCAAATGTTTGTAGAACTTATGGGACTTAACTACGGGGTCATCAGTCCCTAAGCTTACAAACTACTTATGAACTACCTAAGACTAAGGACGGCACAAATATCCATGCCCGAGGGGGGATTCGAACCCCCGACCGTAGTGGCCGTGCAGACCGTGACTGGAGCGCCTCAGTCTCCTCGGCCACCGCGGCCGGCTCCCCGCTTAACTGTCTCCATTCTGTGGTAATTATTTCAGCAATCAGTCGTAAAAATATAAATTTTTATTTGTTTGCAAATCTAGATTTAGACCACTGTGTGGTCATTATCAATGCTTAAAACCAATTAAAATTCTTAAAATATCTCGACCTCCATGTTGGAGGTTGCGTTTGTACTGACGCAACTGTTACAATGTCAGTACAAACGCAACCTCCAACATGGAGGTCGAGATATTTTAGGTATTTCAATTGGTTTTAAGCATTGATAATGACTACACAGTGGTCTAAATCTAGATTTGCAAACAAATAAAATTTTATATTTTTTACGACTGATTGCAGAAATAATTACCACAAATCAAATACAGTCGTGGAGCTCGAATTCCAACATGGAATCAAGCCTGTCTCCATTCTGACTGCATATCACAGCCGTTTTCTACACTTCAGAAGATCACCTTAAAGTAAGAAGTGACAGTGGCGGCGCTAGGCGTCGGCGGCGTCGGCGACCGCCGACGGCCTCGCGCCTATGGGGGCCTCGCAAAACTTGTTAAAATTTTAATTTTTTTAATGTTTTAAAAATTTAAATTTGTGTTTAACGGCGCTTTTCAACTGCTAGGTTATGTAGCGACGACCTACATCTAACGTACAATAGCTTAACCCAAGGCCGAACATAACATCCGTACCAAAGGGTTAGAGTCGAACCACGACGGGAGCGACCTTGCGCACCGTGGTATGACGCCTTAGTGCGCTGGGCCATTCCCAGCAGGAAGCCATTTAGTTGTCCGCATTTATTTCCGTATGATTGCAGCAGTTACATACTTTGTCTTATGGAAACTGAGTGCACTTTTTGACACATTAAACAATGAAAATAATGCAACAAAACACAATAACGACAGCCCAGCTGAGTTAGGAATAAGTCAACAAGGTAGACAACAATGCAGTGACACCAGGCTGAAAGCACACGCTGTGCAGTTGAAAGCGAGAATCGTCACCCCAGCCAGCATGGCTCGAAGTCTCACGAGTTCTGCTGACTGTTACTGATCAGTTAAGGGAATTTCCATAGAACATCTGTCGTGAATCTACGCATGCGCACTAAACGGCAGTGACGAAATGACGCGCAAAACTGAGCGTGTCAATAGACTCGAAGTTGGTATTCAGATCATTAGCCACGTTATTTATGTGTCTCAGGCAACTACCGGTGCGCGTCGACTTTTCTGTTTTTAGGATGTTTCATTCGTTCTACATACACCCTTCCACTTCATTGACAAACAATGAATTCTAATACAAACTCTGGAAGTTATGGTAAAAACAACCTAAAAACAGTCCGGAATCATCCCTTTCGATAGAACTACGCTTATCAATGTACTAACAAAAAGTAAATTTTAGATCATCATGTCTGGAGGATCCTCAAGAGAAAGAGACATAGAGGGGACAAGGGAGTCTGGTGCATCAAAAAGAAGAAAGGCTGAGACAGCTACATCCAACCAAGCTATGAGTTAGAGCATGATGAAATTTCTTAAGAAACATACTTCAGCTGAATCTGCTCCAGAGGCCTTTAATAAATTTGTCCTCCAAGTTTCTGTATTCAGTGAAACAGAAGTAGCGTCAAATGAATCTGTTATCCCTTCTGATACAGGATCAGAATTGTGCAAAACTACTATTATCCAGCATTCTGAGCCGAATAAGAAAAAAATTTTCAAATGTCTGTAAATCTATCGGACCAAACTGCGTGGTCCGTAGCTTACAAACTACTTAAACCTAGGTAAACTAACCTACCGACAAACACACACACCCATGCCCAGGGAGGACTGGAACCTCCACGGCGAACAACCGCGCGCTCCGCAGCGTGGTGCTTTAGATTTTTTTTTTTTTTTTTTTTTTTTTTTTTTTTTTTTTTTTTTGTATTGGGCCTCCTACCTCCCCTTCAGCCCTTCCATACTCACGCCATGGGTGCCTTCTTCGGCCGGCTTCATCGCCATTAGAAATATTGGAAAATCATAATAATACCCTGAACAGTATTCTGTTCGAAATATAATGTGAAACCAAAGTGAACGAACAGGTAAATATGAACATCTGCCTTCCATACCCTTTTCCGAGGAAAGAAAAGAAAAACATAAAGAAAATATATAAAAAGCTTTAACTAAAGATTTCATTCTTCTGTGTGTCCGTCCATTCAGAGCTTACTGAAACCTTCATTGCTTATACAGGCCGTCAGATTCGGGATATCATAATGTCCAACATGTTTCCATATTTCTTATGGTAGTCCAAGAAAGATCTAATTTTAAAATTTTCAATTTCAATATAGATACAGTAGTCGGTATAACTGGCGACACGATTTTGAATTAGATAGCCAATGGTATGGCCTAGCATCCAGGTCGCTGCGTTGTTCTTGCTTCTGGGGTAGCGTAACTTCTGCGGCCACAGAAGTTCGGTCTTGTCAATGTGCGTAGCAGTGGTACGATCTATGATGGCCAATATTCTGCACAAAAGGTCGGTGACTTGTTTCGCAGGCCCGCAGGTGAGGCGGTGAATTAAAGTATCCACAAAGTCACATGTACCACAGGTCGACTAATTTGCGAGATGTATTTTGTGTAGCTTATCATTTGTTGATATCTTGTCATTTGCGACCATATACCACGCCGATTGAATCGCGCTAGGGAGAAGGTCGCTAAAAATATTTATCCAGATAATGTTCCAACTGTGATTCGGCCATTTCCGTTCCACAGGGTTTCGGTTTGTAGTAGTTATTAAGAATTCATAGACTGCCTTGTTCGTTAGCCTGGTGGTCCTTGAATGGGACGAACAGCCTTTATAAACATAGCTGAAATTCAAGCAGTACTGTTGTATGTAAAGAAAGGTGGGAGGAATTGTCGATATATTAACGGGAGGCTCAAGTTGGCCTGGGCTCCATCTAGCGAACAAGATCTTGGTAGTTTAGATTAGATTAGATTATTTATTTGTTCCGTAGATCCATATTGAGGGGATCCTCGTGGATGTGGAACTTGTCAAGAAACAAAATTTACAAGTTGAATAACAAATAATACTAATAATATAAATACATACACTTATAATAGAAATACAGATACATAATTTTTAAAGTGTTTTTTTTTTTTTTTTTTTTTTTTTTTTTTTTTTTTTTTTTTTTTTTTTGCTGATAATATAATAATACTAATATAGTATGAGTGCATGCATCATTTGGTACAATTTAGAAATTCACTAATGGAGTAGAAGGAGTTGGCCACTAGAAAGTCTTTTAGGTTCCTCTTAAACTGATCTTTATTTGTAGCTAAATTTTTTATACTTGATGGTAAATTATTGAAAATGTGTGTTCCTGAGTAGTGGACCCCTTTTTGAACTAAAGTAAGTGCTTTTAAATCCTTGTGTAGATCATTTTTATTTCTAGTATTGTATGTATGAACTGAGCTGTTTGTTGGGAAAAGGGATATATTATTTATGACAAATTTCATTAAGGAATAAATATACTGAGAGGCAGTAGTTAATATACCCAGTTCTTTGAAGAGGCTTCTACAAGACGTCCGTGAATTTACTCCACAAATAATACGTATTACACGTTTTTGGACTCTGAAGACTTTTGACTGACTTGAAGAGTTACCCCAAAATATTATACCATATGACATTAAGGAATGAAAGTAAGCAAAGTATGTAAGCTTTGTTATTTTTATGTCTCCTATGTCTGATAACACTCGTATTGAAAATACAGATTTGTTGAGTCGTTTCTGCAGTTCTGTGGTGTGCTCCTCCCAACTAAGTTTATTATCAAGCTGTAATCCCAGGAATTTAATTCTGTCAACCTCTTCTATCTGCTCTTCTTCATATTTAATGCATATGCTGTCAGGAAATCTCTTACATGTTCTGAACTGCATGTAGTGCGTCTTTTCAAAGTTTAATGACAATGAGTTGGCTTTAAACCATTTATTAATGTTCATGAAAATATCATTAGCAGACTTTTCTATCAATATACTTGACTTACTCTTTATTGCAATACTTGTATCATCTGCAAACAAAACGAACTCTGCTTCTGGTAGTGTAACTGATGAGAGGTGCTGTCCTGAGGAGCCTACCTCTCGGCTACTCCACCGCGGCACCGAATAAGAAGTGAAAATATTTGTGAATCAGAAAATCGAGAGGACATTATTCATTAAACCGAAAACAGAGTCATTTACAGAATTAGATTCGGGGAGGTGGGTGTTTTTCAGTAACAGAGTCACAGCGTCATGACTTAATTAAAAACGGTCCCCAACTAAACCTCGAGAAATCTGATGAGAGTTACCCCAAAGACGCAAATCAGACATTTTACTAAATTTCATTTTACAAGAAAATTAAGTGACGTTGAAAAGCAACATCGCAGGTGGGTGGTTTACTCCACATCTCAAGATAAAGTTTATCGTTTTCCATTTAGACATTTTTTTCACATTTACAGACACAGATTGTAAAATAAGGCTTGTGACTGGAAAGATCTGAGCAGGATATTGCAAAGACATGAACAAAGTCAATGAGACATGGAGTATATGATTAAATGGATGGAATTCTATAAAGGAAACAATTATAGAAAAACAATAGAGACTGATCAGGGAATCACAAAAGTATTAGTATAACTTGTATGAAAGATTGATCGATATTATCAACTACTTAGCCTCACATAATCTGGAATTTAATCATCGAGTATTCCTTAACTTGAATGATACTGGAAGCAGTATAAATTTTATAGACATATTTAAACTGTTTTCCAAATGTCATCTAACACTAAAAGAACACTTGCAACGTATTAATGAAAAGCAACATTCACAGCATTATATTAGCCACGGGATTCAAAATGAATTGATTTCATTACTGTCAATATCTGTAATTAACGAAATTGTAAAAAGAGTCAAACAAGCAAAATATTATACCTTCATGCTCGATTGTGCCTGGGATGTTAGCCGAATGGAACAAATTTCAATAATACTAAACTTTTGCAAGTTCGCAACTGGAGAGATAGAGGAACACTTTGTCGGGTTTATTGCCTTTGCAGAAACAATGGGAGAGTATTTAACAAATGGTGTATTAAAGGAACTAGAAAATAATGATCTAGATATAAAAAACTGTCGAGGACAGGGATATGATAACGGCGCCAATATGGTTGGCATTAATAAAAGTGTTTGAACAAGACTACTCAATATTAATCCATGAGCATCCTTCACTGCATGCGGATGCCATTCTTGGAATTTGCTTCTTATAGACGCAACTAACTCAACTACAACAGCTACAACATTTTTCGTCTTCATCAATAAAATTTATGTGCTTTTTACAAGGTCTAGCCAGCGTTGGGAACATAAAAACTAAATTAAAATTGACACTGAAACCTCTGTCTGAAAGAAGATGGGAAAGCAGAATAGGAGCACTAAAAGCTTCATTATTCCAATTTGATGATGTCATCGAAAGTGTGAATGACCTGAAAAGTAAAACCAATGATTCTGAAACTCTTAGTGACTGTGAAGCAGTTTTCAACGAAATGTTAGCTTTTGAGTTTATTGGTGCAATACACGTGTGGTAGGAGATCTTACTACGTGTGAACAATATAAATGCACAATGGTAGACGGTTCAAGTGTACCCGGAACTGGATTCGAGAATTCCGTATCACAGGATTTGAAACATGAGTTGCAGAAGCTCGATTGTTTATATAAAATAAGTAATAACGAAATTGAGTCTGAGTTTAAAAAGAAAATAATAGCACAGAAAAAACGAACGTTCGATTACGTAAAAAATGATGAACCAATACAATCTGCTGAAATGCAGTACACCGTTGATTTTTTAACACAGTGATAGATGCTGTAATAGTCGACAGTGAATGTCGATTCAAAGCGCTCTAAGAATATTTTGAGCAATTTGGTTTCATTTATGATATCAATTATTTGAAATCTCTATCGAAGGAGGACCTTCTCCAGCATTGTAATGATTGAGGTATGATACTCCAAGAAGACGAAAATAGTGACATACAGTCTTTAGAACTTTACGAGGAACTCTAGCTCGTAAAATCCAATTCACTAGACTCTATCAAACACGCAAAACAACTTCTTCAGTACATCGTAGAAAAAAATTTAGAAGAAGTATATTAAAATGCTTATATAACAAAAGAATCATGCTCATGTTTCCAGTCATTACAGCTTCGGACGAAAGAAGCTTCACAAAGTTAAAACTGATTAAGACTTACTTGAGAAGCACAATGAGCCAAGAAAGCCTATCTGCGTGTCAGTACCATCAATTGAAGCCGAAATAGTGGCTAGCATTAATTATAATGTAATCTTAAAAAAATTCATTGAGGCGAAAAGCCGAAAAGTTTCTCCATTTAATTTGTGTTTCTTTATTGTAATTAGACTCGAAGGGCATGAAAGGGAAGCATTAGTTGGGAAGGGTGTAAGACAGGGTTGTAACCTTTCTCAGATGTTATTCAATTTGTACATCTAGCAGGCGGTGAAGGAAAGCAAGGAAAAATTTTGAATACGGATTAAAGTTCAATTGAAGAAATAAAAACATTGCGTTTTGCTGATGACATTGTAATTCTGTCAGAGACAGCAAGGGACCTGGAAGAGCAGTTGAATGGAATGGACAGCGTGTTGAAGAGAGCGTATAAAATTAACATTAACAAGAGCAAAACAAAAATAATGGAATGAAGTCTTAGAAAATCAGGCGATGCTGAAGGAATTAGATTAGGTAACGAAACAGTGAAGGTGGTAGATGAGATTAGTTACTTGGGTCGTAAAATAACATATGATGGTTGCAGGACAGACGATATAAAATGCAGAATGCCAATGGGAAGTAAATCATTTTTGAAAAAGAGAAATTTGCTAACATGGAATATTAATTTAAGTGTATGGAAGTCTTTTCTGAAGGCATTTGTGAGGAGAGTGTTGCCTTGTAGCCGGCCGCGGTGGCCGAGGGGACTGAGGCGCTTCAGTCACGGTCTGCACGGCCACTACGGTTAGTTCATAAGTAGTTTGTAAGTTTAGGGACTGATGACCCCGTAGTTAAGTCCCATAGACTATACAAACATTTGCACATTTGTTGCCTTGTGCGGGAGTGAAACACGGACGATAAACAGTGCGGACAGGAACAGAATAAAGGCTTTTGAAATGTGATGCTACACATGAATGCTGAAGACTAGGTGGGTAGATCACATAGTTAATGAAGAGGTACAGAATTGGTGAGAAAAGGAATTTTTGGCATACCTTGACTAAAAGAAGGGATCGCTTGGCAAGACACATTCTTAGACATCGAGGAATCGTAAATTTAGCATTGGAGGGAAGTGTATGGGATAAAAAACGCAGAGGGAGACCAATAGACGCATACAGTAAGCAGATTCAAATGGATGTGGGTTGCCGTTCTTATGAGGAGATGAAAAGGCTTGCTCAGGATATAGGATGGAGAGCTGCATCAAACCAGTCTCCGGACTGAAGACCATAACAACAACGTATTGTACTTTTTGTCATTGCAATAATACTTGTATATTATGCTAATAAAATTTTAGTATAATGATTATTGATGTATAATTCAGTTCATTTTATTTAACATTTTCTTCCTTGCTGAAAAAATGAAAGGGGCCTCGCAAAAACGTGTTCGCCGACGCCCAGTTTTCGTCTAGCGCCGCCCCTGAGAAGTGAACCAGTGTGAGCTACTCCCCTTACTCCGTAATTTTCCAAGTTCTGCAACAATATCTTATGATCAACACAGTCAAACACTTTTGTTAAGACAAAGAATGTGTCCACTGCCTAGCGTTCGCAGTTTGTTTAATCCATCAAGTGCCTCACAGAGAAAAGAGAACATAGCATTATCAGTTATTAAACTACTTTGGAAACCAAATTATACATTTAACATCAAATTATGGGAACTGAAATGATCATTTAACCTTGAATATACAGCCTGTTAAATACCTTTATCAGCAAACTGATAGTATAGAAATAGGTCTAAAGTTATTTATTGTTTACATTATTCCTTTCTCCTTTTTTACTAAGTGGTTTCGCTACTGAGACAGCATCTGATTGTACTCCCGTAGCATCGTGGACGCTGTGCGAAATATCTCTACTTCGATGCACCGCCAAGATTATAACCGCCATCACCATTCAAGTTGTCGTCGCACATTCTTATTTCCAGTCTCTTAAATTACCGAACCCCAGTATGTGGAAGTCAGTATAGACATCAGTTGCTCACGACGAAGATGATATAGCAATAATTTCGTGTGGCTCATTCGCCTGGTGCAAGTCTTTCAATTGGACGCCACATCGGCGACTTGCATATCCCTTGCCTATCCCAGTTATCCAACTGGGGAAAGGGGACCTAAAACTCAACCTGGAATCCGAACCACGTTCCGTTTCTGGCGACACCTCACATCGTTGAGAGGTGAAGAATGTGTTAAAACGTAAACTGAAAAAAATCCGCTGTCCGAGCAGGTTTCGAACCCGCGACCTTCAGTTTCCAGTCGACACAGATGGTAGATGGTGGAGGCAATCGTCGAGAGCATGAGGTTTTATCAAGAATAGACGTGGCAAGAAGTTCGAGAATATTTAATTCAACAGCGTCGTCAGGAAGATTTTCTTTCTCACAGTGACATCATTGCTGACGCTACTGAGATTGCACGGAGTGACGGAGTGACACTTGCACGGAGTCAGGGGATCTTACCGGGGTAACCGGCTTTTCATTCCTACAGGCACACTAATAAGTTTAGCTGTTCAGCAACAGCCACTCCTGCGAGCTGGCTGGCGGTCACACCACACCACAGCAATAAGCAACCATGTATCGCATCAAGGTGGCTCATTAAAGCGTTTCGTAGCAAATTTATTCATTTATTTAAGACCATGAAACTAAACATGAGAAATGGCAAAGAAATTCATAATCTCTTCTAATATTTTAATGATGCAAATATTGGAAGACAGCCAAGTATGAATAATGCTGTTTCTTACGACTGTTACAATTTTACTTTTAGGACGAAACTGAAAAATTTATATTTATATTTCATTTAAACATTAAACTTAAAACATAGAATGTCAATGAATATTACTTGTTTTGTTTTACACTAAAGGATCAATGTCTGATTCCACTTTTCCAGTAATGCAAATTCCAAGTCAAGCTATTAAGTTGAAATCTGCCAGTGAGCTTCCGTGTGTGTATTTTGTTCACTTTACTTCGAAAAAATCAGCATATACATGCATGTCTAAACATCAACACAATCGTAGCTGCAAATTCACATTGAAGTAACAGAACACTAATTTTGCTATGAAACTAACCATATAAACTTCACACTGTAGGTGTGTAAGTTATAGCTATAGACACGTTTCCCATACTGTCGACATAACACGAAAATGAGTGAAACCGCACAACCATTTGTAAGCTGAAGAGCAGTATAGTAACTTCATGTAACTACAGATTAATAAGTTGAATGTTGCTCCAGAAAACAAAAATTATTTTCATACTGAAAATTTTTGAAAAGTTATTGAAACGTTTATTTCTCAGCTACATGGTTGACGTCTTTGTAGTAACTAGTGCTACTTTTAGTTCTTTAAAAACAGCTACTCTATATTTTAATGGGAGACTCTACATTAAAGCTTCAATTTAAAAAATAAAGACTATTTCATATATTTGGAGTGTTTAACCTCAGAAAACAAAACGATTTGGCTGTATTCGATTTACAAATAAGTAAGTCTAAGGAATGTTTAAAGTACGGACTGTGTAAGGCAGTGATTCCCAAAGACCTCCAGGGGTGTATTCAAACCTACAAGGGGTCCATCTGCATCTGAGCGGAAAAATAGTTTGGTAATCTGTTGTAAAAGGGAGGCCACGATAGTGGTTCACATTTAGGAAGGTCGCAACCAAAATTCAGAAATATTATTCTCACAGTGCTGAAGCTTGATACTTTGTATGTCACTGTTCGCTTCATTGGCTAAGCGAGAGAGTGGAGGAATTCTGTATTTTCGGTATCTTGCTGCAGGTGCATATTTTTTTTTGGGGGGGGGGGGCAGGGGAGGGGGACATTAGACAATTATTATGACATAGAATATATATAACTTGTAAAATATTAAAACATAAGTAAATATAAAGGTGCACATGTATTTCAATAGCGATAATATTACATTTTATTAAATGGAAGTCTCCAAAGAGGAAATTGAGCATATTTCCAATTACGATACCATCAGCTACATTATTGATTATTTTCATAGCTCCACTACATAAACTACTACCACTACTACCACTTACCCTTATGTAAGGAGTTAGACGAGTATCGGTCGCTGCCCACGAAGGGCCAGCAAATGTTTTGATTTTCATCAAGGGATATATTAATATATTGTGGACTGGGTGAATGTGGGATTCTTCAATTTTTCTGAATTTTTGTATAGCAGTTCCTACTGCACAGAATTTAAGTCGTTTATTACATTTTAAAGAGCAGTCAAAGACATAGGCGGATGTCCTTTTTTATACTCCTGTTGGTCTCGGAGTAATGCGCTCGATTGGAAACAGAAGGGTCGCGGATTCGAAACCCAAACGGATAACAGAATTTTTAATTCTACCTTCACCTCTCAACGATGTGAGGAGTCGGCAGAAGTAACTCGTAGTTCGGATTCCATGTTAAACTGTAGCTCCTCTTTCCCCGGTTGGATAACTGGGGTAGATAGAGACACGTAAGTCGCCAAAGTGGCCTCCAGTTGAAACACTTACAATAGGCCACCGAGCCACACAAAATTGTTATATACTGAAATGAGAAGGTTTCTCTTTCACAACAAATGAAATGTCTTTCTTGAGTTTAGTTTCATAAATGGAGATTCGATTACGATTATTACTTCAGCAAACACTGCTAGATGTGAAAGAAGTAACATATGACGATTACAAATCCTAGAATTGATGGAGGATCTCAACTGAGATCATCGGTTTTTTTAATCTATTACTCGGGCACTTACCCAAGGAGTGTTTTGGTTACGATAAATCTATTATCTCGACAGTGAAGTGATATTTTTTTCCATGATTTGGACAATAAGCTCTTGAAAATAAATAATGTTAGAGTTTGCCTGTGGGTATCAGTTTTGTTAAATAGACATTTGTGTCATTTAAATCAGTAAGTGTATAATATTTAACATACTTCTTTTCCTCTAATCATGTTTTTCACTCCACCCTTTTACAGTTAAAGTCATCAAAGTTAGTTGCACCATATCAGGTAGGGAAACACATTATAAGTTAGGAATTCGTAAAATATTAAGTACACGAAAGGCATGGGATCTATACAGGGCAGAAAAAGTTGGCAAGGGGTCTATGAGACAAAAAATTTTTGGGAACCCCAGGAAAACTGAAGCCAATCGTTGGATATCAATTACTTTGCAGCATCGGACGAAACGTCAGGAAGCAGCAAGATTCCAAGAACACGGCCTTACAACCCAGAAGATATAATACCTACAATGTAAACCGGTCGTGAAAGCTTTCACTCTATCATCATTTACTTAGCCTGTTGACTGTGTAAATATAAGTTAAGGAATACACTAAACTCCTATTCATCACAGTCAAAAAGTTCGATGTAATAGGCAATGGCTTACAACCAGATATCCGTACCACTGTTCGTCCCCAAGGTGTCTATGAGTACATTTTTATTCAGAAAATTCAAGAGAAAGTCTGACCTGGTGATGAAATTACGAGAAGGTGCCTCCTATATGCAGGAAGGTAAAACCTTATTGTGCCAGTAAATTTTAATGGGTGTATGTCTTGTAACATTTCTTGATGAAATGTTAAAATCCCTTTTTCCAGAAGTACACTGGTCGAACAGTACATTGCAGATGCGTCCAAAGGTACCTGCGGAGGACAGGCCGGTGTACCCTATTTCTTACACGCCCTGTCCACTACAGGCAGTGTCCAGGCCTCCGGGCAAGTGTCAACTCCGTCCCTCTCCGTGCAAGTGTCACTCCGTACAAGTGTCACAAAGTACATTCCGCCTGCCCTGAAGCACGGACAAATATATACAGACAGGAAACCTCTGTAAGGGCCCGGTCACAAGCTCAGGGGTGCGGGAAGGGAGGGCCAGAGCAGTTCTGTAAGATGTCCCATGATGGCGCTGCAGTCAGAAGCAGCCCTTTAAAACTGGCCGAGCAGGTGGCAGGTAGCGGCTGTCTCCACCGCCACTTCCCCTCAAACACCGGCACACCGGATACATCCATGGCCTCGTGGTAGGTGGCACGAGATCTCCCCTCAGCCTCCCTTCCATGCTACCCTCTGATGTGCGAGAGGCACCCTCAGAAGTGCCTCTAGTGTGATCTACCGGTACTAAGCAAGGGAACAGTCTGACATCTGCTGGCATCTTACGTAACTACGAGGGGAGCGTAGGACAGAGGTTTAGGGGGGCTTCTACTCTGTATATGTTACCACAGACAAATATATACAAACGGGAAACCTCCTTAAGGGCCCGGTCCCACACTCAGGGGTACGGGGTGGGGGGGGGGGGTGCGAAAGCAGTTCTGTACGATGTACCATGATGGCGCTGCGGTCAGAAGCAGCCCTTTAAAACTGGCCTGCCGGCCGCGGTGGCCTTGGGGATTGAGGCACTCCAGTCACGATCTGCACGGCCACTACGGTCGGGGGTTCGAATCCCCCCTCGGGCATGGATATTTGTGCCGTCCTTAGGATTAGCTAGTTCATAAGTAGTTCGTAAGTTTAGGGGCTGATGACCCCGTAGTTAAGTCCCATAGACTCTACAAACATTTGAACATTTAAAACTGGCCTGAGCAGGCGGCAGGTAGCGGCTGTCCCCACCGCCACTTCCCCTCAAACGCCGGCACACCGGATACGTCTGTGGCATCGTGGTAGGCGGCACGAGCTCTCCCCTCAGCCTACCTTCCTCGCTACCCTCTGATGTGTGAGAGGCACGCTCAGAAGAGTCTCTAGTGTGATCTATCAGTACTAAGCCAGGGAACCACATGACATCTACTGGCATCTTACCGAACTACGAGGAGAGCGTAGGACAGTGGTTTAGGGGGGGGGGGGCTTCTTCTCTGTATATGTTACTCTGTGCCACAGAGTAACATATACAGAGGAGAAGCCCCCCCCCCCTAAACAACTGCCCTACGCTCCCATCGTAGTTCCGTAAGATGCTAGCAGGTGTCAGGCGGTTCCCTGGCCTAGTACCGGTAGTTCACACTAGAGGCGCTTCTGAGGGTGCCTCTCGCATGTCAGAGGGTAGCATGGAAGATGGAAGGGAGGCTGAGGGGAGAGCTCGCGCCGCTCTCCACGTGACCATGGCTGTGTCCGGTGTGCTGGCGTTTGAGGGGAAGTGGTGGTGGGGTCAGCCGCTACCTGTCGCCTGGTCTGGCCAGTTTTAAAGAGCTGCTTCTGACTGCAGTGCCATCATGGGACATCTTACACAACTGCTTCAGCACCCCCTACCCCTGAGCGTGTGACTGGGCCCTTACAGAGGTATCCCGTCTGTATATATTTCTGTGTCTGTGCATGAAGCCTGCGTCAACCGTTGGCCACGGACCGCACGCTGTGGCGTCGGCAGTGGCTGGTGCTCGCGCGCCTGCACGTCCCGTGCGCTGTAGGAGGGGCCAGCGCGCGGACTCGCCTGACGGCCGAGGCCGGCCGTGGGTGCGGCACGCGCCACGCCAGCGCCGCGCTGCGCTCGCCGTGGAATCGGCCGCTTCCCGTCGCCCGGCCACGATTTATGGTCGCGAACGACCGCCGGCGTCCGCTGCGCGCGCAGAGGCGGCGGCGCGCTGGCCGGAGCTGGGCACGTTTCGACTCCGGCACATGGCGGCAGTACACGTCAGCGGCCGAAAAGTGCCGCTTCCGCTTAGCGCTAGACACTGTACTCAGCACAGGTAGACTCTCTGACGCGATGCTGCAGGCGTCATTTTAAATTCAGCATATTTGGAAATGGTGAACTAAAACTTGTAGTATACCGTTAACCCATCCTCGCAAGGGACATGTTGTTCACACGTGGCACAGGCCAGGCATGCTCTCACAGACAAAAATAGAAAGATGGGAAAGGCCCCGGTCACGTGCGCAGGAGTGTGTGTGTGGGGGGCGGGGGGGGGAGGGGGGTTTCAGCAGTTCTGTAAGATGACCCATGATGCCGCTGAGATCAGAAACAGCCCTTTAAAACTGGCCAGAGCAGGCGGCAAGTAGCCAGTGTCCCCATCACCACTTTCCCTCAAACGCCGGCACACCGGACACACCCGTGGCACAGAGTAACATATACAGAGAGGAAGCCCCCCCCTAAACTACTGTCCTACACTCTCCTCATAGTTTCGTAAGATGCTAGCAGATGTCAGGCGGTTCCCCGGCTTAGTACCAGTAGACCACAGTAGAGGCGCTTGTGAGGGTGCCTCTCGCACGTCAGAGGGTAGTGAGGCTGAGGGGTGAGCTCGTGCCGCCTGCCACGAGGCCACGGCTGTGTCCGGCGTGACGGCGTTTGAGGTGAAGTGGTGGTGGGGACAGCCGCTACCTGCCGCCTTCTCTGACCAATTTTAAAGGGCTGCTTCTGCCTAAGCGCCATCATGGGAAATCATACGGAACTGCTCTGGCACTCCCTCCCTGCACCCCTGAGCGTGTGACCGGGCCCTTATGGAGGTTTCCCGTCTGTATATATTTGTCTGTGTCCGTGGCCTTGTGGCAGGCGGCATGGGCTCTCCCCCCAGCTTCCCCTCCACGCTACCCTCTGATGCGAGAGAGGCACCCTCAGACACACCTCTAGTGTGGTCTACCAGTACTAAGCCGGGAAACAGCCTGACATCTGCTAGTATCGTATGGAACTACGAGGAGAGCGTAGGACAGTGGTTTAGGGGGAGCGTCTTCTACATCTACATCTACACGGGATACTCTGCAAATCGCATTTACGTTCCTGGCAGAGGGTTCATCGAACCACCTTTATACTGTTTATCTCCCATTCCATTCTCGAATAGCGCGCGGGAAGAAAGAACACTTGAATCTCTTCGCTCGAGCTCTGATCTCTCATATTTTATTCTGATCGTCATTTCTACCTATGTAAGTGTGAGTCAACAATATATTTTTGCATTTGGAGGAGAATGTTGGCCATTGGAGTTTCGTAAGTAGCCCACGCCGCAGCGATAAGCGCTGTTGTTGTAATGATTCCCATCCCAGATCCTCTGCAATTTCCGTAACGCTGTTTCCCCTGTAACGTGACAATACGAATCGAGCTGCCCTTCTCTGGACTTTTTCGATGTCCTCCATCAAACCCACTTGATAAGGATCCCGCGCTGGGCAGCAATACTCCAAAAACGGACGGACAAGCGTAGTGTATGCAGTATCTTTTGTAGTTCTGTTGCATCTCGTAAGGGTTCTGCCAATAAAATGCATTCTCTGGTTCGCCTTTCCCACGACATTATCTACGTGTTCTTTCCAGTTTAAGTTACTCTGTATAGTTACTCTGTGGTGCTGCCTACCTAGCTACAAACGACCTGCTACGTCCCACGGAACGTTCTGCTGATCGTGATTTACAATCGCAGTGGTTCGCACCGCCCGTTGCGGGCTGGCGCGTAAATGATTGTTTTTAAAAAGATGAATGTGCGTAAAATAACACGTTATCTCTGTTAGCGATCGTCGAACAGAAAGGAAAAAAAAAAAAAAAAAAAAAAAAAAGGAAAAAACTGGAAAGTAGCTTTCTTATGCTTTTACGTGGCATGCAATACTCTTAAGCGGTTGAGAATGATAACGAAATGTACGACAAAATCACGTTTGGCAAAAATTCTTAAATTGTGAACGCTGAAATACATCATCTGCACCAGCTCCAACTGTCTTGCTGTTCGTCATCATCATCATCATAGAGGCTGATTATGCCTTTCAGCGTTCAGTCTGGAGCATAGTGCCTCTAATAAAATTCCTCCACGATCCCCTATTCAGTGCTAACATTGATGCCTCGTCTGATGTTAAGCCTTTTACTTCAAAATCTTTCTTCACCGAATCTGAGTACTTACTTTTTGGTCTACCTTGACTCCTCTTACCCTACGCTGCCGAGTTCATGAGTCTCTTAGGTAACCTTGCTACTCCCATGCGTGTAACATGACCCCACCATCTCAGCCTGTTCGCTCTAACTGCTTCTTCTGTGGTGTTCAATCCCAGTTTTTCTTTGATTTCCTCATTATGGACACCCTCCTGCCATTGTTCCCATCTATTAGTACCTGCTACTTTCATATCTGTAACCTCCACCTTATGAATAAGGTAACCTGTATTAAATGGAGCATACAGGTTTAGCTACAACCAGGTAGGCAATGGCAATGGTAATGGAAGCTGCTCCTGAAGATGTCTTATCTCTTTTCATTTCTTGTTGTTTTATGCTACAAACTGAAGTCGGAAGTGTGATTGAATTACTGTACCACTGCATTTCCCTATCGATGTGTCGCAGCTCAGAACAGGACTGCGAAATTAAAACACTGGTTCGCGCTATAGTCTCCTTGTCAAAACTGGCAGTTTAGAAACTTGTAAGTCATTCAATAATCACAGTTCAAGAACAGAAGGCGAATTAGAAAATATAATCTTAAAACCTATAACAGTCATGTTCGTGCTAGTAAATAATCGAAGATGCGTGGAACGTCATTAAGGTTAATCGTTCTGCGTTTACCCCAGATCACGTGCGTGATCCTGGCTTTAACTAGTATTCGAGGCTAATTCGTGGTGATCTTTACTATACTACGTAGACATTCGAATTCATTTTTATCTGCTTATTTTTCGGACACACGAGAAGTCGAAGGTATTTGTGAAGGTTCTATGCCCTGACGCCTGTAATTTCCAACGTGATTATATCAAACAGTTTTAATCAGTCTAGGTGAAAAGCGATGTGTTGTAATAACAATTAGATACATGTATTTTCATATTTTTAGCTACAAAGAAATATTGTGACGAAGATTAGTGGCTGTAATGTGCATTCAGCAATCTATAATATGTCCTTCAGTAATTCATATGCGAGCTGATCGATAATAGGCATGTACACCCACCACTTATCGCAACTGACGAATATCACATGAACGTCGCTCTCTCACAACCCCTTCCTCCGGCCGGGTCCACCCCTGTTGAAAAAATAAACCTTTCGTGTGCCAATTACAGTGCGACAACCTTTCTCTATTAAAGTAAGATGTTTTGCCTTTACATCGCTGAGCCTCATCATAACTTTGAATCTATGTACGTTTTTATTCAATAAGCGTTTTCTTTGTTCGGGTTCATTCGACCAAACATGTAAATTTTCCAACTCTTGTCGTACAGCATGTTGAAAATAGTCTGAAAAAGGCTGGAACGTGTTGGTTTAAGCTAAAGCTAATTAATCTAGCCTACAAACTATCTGCGCATTGAGGCGCTATGTTGCGATGCGTGAGGCCGTTCCCCGTCGGAGGTTCGAATCCCCCTCGATCATAAATTTTTGTGACGTCTTTAGTATAAGGTAGTGCATAAGTTTAGGGACTGATGACTCCGTAGTTAAGTGCCTTAATTTTAACAAACATTTGAACATTTTCATCATTTGAACAGATTTTAGTGTCCCTGTAGACCGCCCGCTACCTGTTCGACCGGGTCTCCTCCAAAAGCCGCTCCTCACAACTGTCGCTCCTCACAACTGTCACTCCTCACAACTGTCGCTCCTCACAACTGTCACTCCTCACAACTGTCACTCCTCACAACTGTCACTCCTCGCAAGTGTCGCAACGCCGTTGGACTCTGCTTCTTCACTGCGGAGGGACACCACTTGAGCGCCCTTACTTCGTCCGTTTCCCACCTCTGCAGAACAGAAACGAAGAAGCACAGGCTGGAACCAGTGTTACCGGTTCCTCTGGTGAGGTTGGCTACGAGTATCTAATTTTGCCGCTGGGTGAATACTACGGTTCGAGGTAACAAAACCAACTAGAGAACCCTTCTCGTACTCAGATGCTTGACAGTCTGGAAAGGTATCGATTGACGAACTACTCTTGGTATTGACGTTTTGCAGCAGCAATGAACTTCGAAATCTCGACGAGTACGTCTTCGCGATCGCCCGCGAGTATATAGAAAAACAACGGTTTGCATTTAGAACTGTAGGCAACATCAGTATAACCATGCTCTCGCTGTAGTGCTAGTACTGTCATTGCCTGGGCTCAGTTGTTTGTTCTCTTGGCTAAAAGACAATTTCAGTATTCTCTCTAAGTACACTATCATTACGGGATGGACGAGTTAATGGAACCATCATTTATTTCAATATGTGTTTCCATTTTTATCTTGTCCTGAAGCAAGACGTTCTCAGTGTCAGGTTGTCTTTTATATCTTGCGTTTTACTACATTATTAAGTGTATCAGGCTACCTCACCTTCCAATGTGTAAATTTCAGATTACAATGACTATTTGTTTTAAGTGAACTGTCAGACTTCTGGTCAGTGGTCTTCCCCTGTTGCTATCATTTTTATCCATTAAGTAATAAACAGAAACCCCTGATAGGAGGATTGATGCTGCCAAGGGTCATAGCAGCAGAAAATTCTTAGGTAAGCCTAGCAATTAGTTGGGGAACAGAAGTTAAGCAGGTTTATCAGTTCTGACAACTTCGTTCCCTTTTTCTTCTTCTTTTTTATTTTTATTTTTATTCTTCTGTATTATGGCTTTCGGTTACAGTGACTATACAGTCAGCGGTTATTACAGTGGCAACATTAGAATAGAATTAGAATACCACAATATTAAGAGTTATATAACATCATACAGCCTTACAATAAAAGTAGAAAAATCATATGTACAAGATAAGATATAAAACAATACATATTTAAAACTACTAGTGACAGATGTAATACGACGGAAGTGCAAACAGCATAAAACAAACTGAGAGTGGGAAGGACATATGAAGGTCAAAACATAAAATAAAATTACTTCTGCAGTTTCAAGCTGTGCATGTTCAAGGTAAACATGGGAGCTCACCAGCTCTTAGATTAGAACTGGATGCCAGTGACTTTGAGGTAATCCTTCAGTAAACTGTACTTAAACTTGTCGAGTCAATGAAGGAAGACAGTGACACTTGTGGGGAGAGGGTAACCCCTCACAACCAGCTTTCTGCAGAAGACACTTTGTGCAGCCGTGTACTTGGTGCATGCCAATATAATGTGGTTGAGATCCGCCAGTGCCGTTGGATCTTTGTCGCAATGTCGAGAAGCGATGATTTTCAAACGGTGTAGGTGTGCAGGGTAACATCCATGTCCCAGTCATCCTAATGAGAAACGCTGAATGACGTCTACTAAGCTACATCGACGAACACCATGGTCGAGAGGAGACATTTGGTTGTATAGCTGCCAGGTGTCCCCCCTTAAACGCTGGAGAGACGTGGCATTCTTGGTCCCAAGTGCGGTAGGCAGCTTTCTGAATCGTCGATCGGAAGTCTGTATATGGAATCGGCGTGGGGCAGTGTTGTTCTTCCGTAATACGTCTCTTGGCGAGGCGGACTACTGTTTCATTATGGTGTATGCCTTGATGTCCTTTAATCCAAAGTAAGTGGATGTTGATGCCCACTGTTTGTGCATTTGTTATGGCCTCCAAGATATCCAATATGTATCTGTTCGTTTGTTTGTCAAACGTCGGATGTTGTAATTTTTATAGCACGCTTTTAGTGTCCATGAGGAGCAATACAGATTCAAATCTTCGTTTGCCGTAAAAAATAGTCTCCCTGATAGCCTGTAACTCTGCCGTGTAAATAGATGATTCAGGCGGAAGGGCGAACATTCGGTAGGTGCCGTTGGAGGGGCAAAAGAAGGCGTATCCCACCCCTGCTTCAGTTTCGGAGCCATCAGTATAGATTTGAGCATGCTGTGGGCAGTTGCGGAGAAGAAACTGTTCCGTGTCGAGATTGATGTTGTGTAGTCGAACAGCAAGTATGCCACTGGAACTGAGTTGAAAAACAGATGATACGAATTACAGAAGCAAAGAAGTTTGGTGTCCTGTATGATGAGTGTGAAGAGATGTCTCCATTTCTTATAGCTGCGAACCAGTAAGGGAACTCGGGTCATGCGTCTTCTCTGGTGCATTTCTGTAAGTCTCCAAAGTTGGTGCACCGTTTTGAGAGAGGCACAATCAAATATTGACGCTCGGCTGAGGAGGAAAATATCTGTCGTATAGTTAACGGCATTTGAGACGCTACCACAAGCAAGGCGTTGGTGGGTGTTGACTTCATAGCTTCGAGAACAAGACGAAGCAATCTGAATGGAGGACATCAAGTTTGCGCAGAGTTGATTTAGCTGCAGTAGCGTAGACGATGCTGCCGTAATCTAAAACAGAGCGGATCAAGACCTTATACAGAGGCAGGAGTACTGTTGGATCGGCTTCCCACAAAACCCTAGCAAGCATGCGCAGGATATTTGCAGTAGTGTCCACTTTCTCCAAGAGGTACTCAACATGGCGCGTCCACGTCAATTTGCTGTCGAAGTAAACACCAAGGAACTTAGCATATGACCGAACAGGCAGTTTGTATGGACCGAGCTGAAAGTCTGGAGAGAAATAACTCTGCCGTTTCCTCGTGAATACCACCACAGTGGATTTTTCGGGCGACAACGTGAGCCCGTTTTCTAACTCCCATGCAGCCAATTTTTCACATGCACTAGTAAGCCATATGTTTGTCACCCAAAAGCACGACAAGTTGACAAGTAATGAAAGTCGCAACAGATATAGACGATCGCCACGCCTGGAGAGTATAGGGGATGAAACGGCACCCCCAGGTTGCGAAGCGATAATTTTTCTGGTCTTGTCTCATGAGCTGTGGGACTGACTTGGCGATAACACGATGCATTCCAAGATGCTGTGTCGTGGCCCAACTGAAATAATGCACACTCTTGCAAATTTTGAGACAGTCGGTCTTCGATTGACACGCACAATTTCGTTGACGTTCCTGTCAGGGCGTCCTGAACGAGGATTATCTTCAGTATTCGTTCGGCCATTTTTAGATCGCGAGAACCAAGTACGGTCTAAAGTACTCGTCACTATAGTCTTCCTGCATCATTTGGCGTCTCTCTATGAAGATTTTCTTGCGTTTCACTCAAGGTTTAATGCAAACGCGCTGCTCCTCTAAACATGCCATTTCTAAATTTGCCAACTGAGCGACGCAAAGTTCTACTCAATAGAGCAATGACCAATAACTGACAGTCATACGGTAATAAAACTTCCTACAGACGTGTTGAGGGATACCAACCGCATTTCGCTCCAACACTACAATGACGCATAATTAAGAATGTTCCGGAATTTTTTGAATAGGCCTTGAAGACTCAATTTTTCCATGATTTCCTCCTAGATAGTCTGGGACAAATGCCGCGACGGAACATTTCAAGAGGATGAAGCTGATATCCTTACGCATCCAAGGCCAACCCGAATACACGTCTTCCAGGGGCGTTAACCATTAATTTCAATCTTCGTGTCTGACAGCGCCGTTACTACGAAGTCGTATGTTTCTCCAAGGAAATAGGTTTGGTATGTCGCTAATATCAGACATCTCTATACATAAAAATGTTGTGTTGGTTTGTGTCTGTTTGAAAATCTCAAAAAGTTCTTCACCGACTGAGCTGCAAATTTGTGACATCGTTGCACTGTAACACGGGAAGGTTCTTAGATACCTATTTATTTAATATATTACACATAACCTATGACATTTTTACGATTTTTGCAACAACTTTTCCACATTGTAAAATTTATAATTAAAAATAGGTATGTAAAAATATGCGCGTAAGCTAGTAGCACGTTGTATCAATATTTCAAAGCATTCCGTCAAGAACTTTCGGAGATGTTAGATTTTGAACATAAGACTAAACAAGATTTCTAAGACGCGATACAGGAAGGGTAGGGAAATACAAGGAGGGGGAGGGGATATATGCACGTACTTTTTTAATTGTAACCAAGACTCCAAATACCAACGTTAGTACTTCAGGCTCCAAAACTGACTTAATAACAGCATTTTTCAAAAATCTTTTCATCCCCTATTTCACGCCCCTTAATGGTTGATTTTCAGAAAAAGCTGAAATACCCCCTTTTTAAAAATTCTAACCAAGAATCCATATACCATTTTATGTAGGTCTAGCATGAAAATTGACTGGATAACAGCGTACTTTCAAAAAACTTTTCATCTCCTATTTCACCCCCTTAGGGACGGAATATCGAAAAATCGCTTCTTAAACGACGCCAACGGTGTAAGATGAAATCCTTCTGGAAATTTCAAGCTAAGGCTGGGCGATGATGAGTCATTCATTTAATCAGTCTGTCAGTCACTCGGAACATTGCCTTTTACATAGAGATATTACGCGTTACTAGCTGTTGTGATCTCTCTCGAAGGTGGTCTATACAGTGTCCCTTGTATGTACTGAGTATTACCAAGCAGAGAGCGTCGACGCAGAGGACACTGTGCTCTAGGGTGCGATTCCTCTAGGGGAAAGCTTGTCCACTGTTGGTTGAGCTGACCTCTACGAGTTTACGAGAGTAACTCGGGCGTCCTATCCTGGATTGTCGTGAGTGCACTCGTGCTTCCGATAATCCATTTTTAGTCTGGGGCAAAGTCCCAGAGATAAATTAAATTGGTCCCAATCCCCCGGTTCCGACCAAGGTTTTCGGGAGGTTTTGCTTGGTTGAAAGGCGTATGCCGGAACTGGTAAGCCCCTCCCACTTATTCCCAATTGGGATCCCCCTTTGCCCCACTATCAGCTTGTCTGATAATTGGCTGAATAGAACCGCGACTCTTTATGGGCCGGATCTCAAACAGCCCGCTCCACTCCTCGGAGTGGAGAATGAAAAGAATTAGGTTTTTAAAAAAAAAATAAAAACAAATGCGGAGAGCAGCGGAATCGCTTACGAAGTCGCAGCCACGCCACTCAACGCAAAGACGCACGGTCCAATAATGTTTGAAATTGAAGTACCCTGGCCTCTAACGATATACATCGAATGTGTGCTTCTAAATCACTGCCGTCAGAAAATGTACGTTTACCATCGTAGAATTACCTGGAAATGGTTTAATTTTACTTAGGGCCGTTGCGGCATTCGGTGCTAATGTAATATTTCATGGTAAACAAGGAAAATTATGTCACTGAGTTTTCAAAGAGCAGTCAGGAGATTTTGGCAACATCAGCCGCTGCCGCAAGTGAAATTTACCGAAATCATTATACAAATACATTAGCATGAAAAATGACGTATCGAGTATCGATTATAATTATACAAGAAGGCAAATGAAACTTACACAATTGAAATGGCTTTGCCATAGATGTGTGGAAAACGCAAAAAATCATGTGTATACGTAGCCATTAAGAAAAGGCAAAAGGAAGCCTCTGATCACGCTTTAAATTATCCAGTTGCCAAATAAGTGAGTATCGAAAACTGAAGTGGTACCAACTTCTACCTTACGTACCTGTCAGGTGCTATGGTAAAAATGCAACACTAAAGTAACAACGTTTCGTGGAAGTACATTTTACATACATTCATGTTTAATGGTTAATTTTCAGTAAGATCGATCATGATATTAGCAGTGGAAATCAAAACACCATAGAAACGTATCCTGAACAAAACGTTTATGGGCGTCGTTATTTCATTTATTTTTATGTAACAATAACTTTGTGACAGTTTCCAGCCGGCCGCGGTGGCCGAGGGGATTGAGGCGCTCCAGTCACGGTCCGCACGGCCACTGCGGTCGGAGGTTCGAATCCTCCCTCGGGCATGGATATTTGTGCCGTTCTTAGTTGTAAGTAGTTCATAAGTAGTTTGTAAGTTTAGGGACTGATGACCCCGTAGTTAAGTCCCATAGACTCTACAAACATTTGAACATTTTTTTTGACAGTTTCCAGCAGATAACACATAATTTGAAGCAATTATCTTTTAATTTCTCCATTTTATTTAGGTACGACGAGCGAAAGACGATACGTGCATAGAGATAGAGGACGAGGTGGAAGATAGATGGAAGGAAAAGGAGTGATGAACAGAGTCCGGGGATTAGATAGAAGGAGGATGAAGAGGTAGATAGTGGGAAAGCAGGAGATAGACAAAGCAGATGGGAAACGGAGAGAATGTAGAAAACAATAGCGTTTTACTAAAGTGAATTATACGTCACATGGTCCAGAGTCGGTAAACTGATCTGTAAGTTTGTGGAGAAAACGAACGACAAAAAATGTAATCTATTTTATGGGTTTAAAATAATGAGTATCTGTGAAACTATATTTTTATAACTTTCGTTTTATTTAGCCACAGTAGCGTAACGAACGATATTGATATGATTGAAGCATTCTCTCGGTCATTCTATGTTCACGTGATTACAGTATTTCCTTTTCTGTTTATTTCCTCTGACAGTGAGCCACAGCGAAGCGTGGCCGGGTTTAGCTAGTAATGATTATAAATTTGTAATTTATGTTATCACATTGTCTTAGGTATCACGTGTATTTCTGAAGAAGACGGGTTGATATCCGTCGAAAACTGGTCAAATTTATTAAATTACTATTATTGGCTGATTATTAATCTGCTACCCTGTAACCGTTGCTGAGACGCAGTCATGTTTAAAGAGTTTTCCTGTAAGTTTCAGCACAACATGTGGGTTTTATTGTTTTAAGAGTCTACGATATTTCTAGATTTTTTTTTTTAAATATTTCGATTTAGTTGCAAGGCTCTCTGTGGATTAACGATGAAATTTAAATATTGGCTCGATTCGCTTCTTGCACACCATTGTATAGCTGCTCATGACCGTTGTTCAATCATAGCTGTGGCTAAAACATTTCTTGCATATAGCTCGTTTCGTTCTAGACATTCAGTTAACGGATGTTCTTATTTTCGTGCAGTCTGATCTCGTACCAGGGTAAAATAGGTAAATGATTAGCAAATCTTTTCCTCAGAGTGGTATCCAAAATAATGTTTTGTTGTTATTCTGTGATGGCAGAAACTTATTTTGGAAATTCTGTATCACTAGTTTCATCCCTTTTCCTCCTCATTTTAATTTTTCCGTATCGTCGGTGCACTGGCCTGAGTGTATCAGCACTATTACAGCGTTTTATTATTACTATTAGCTTTGCTGGACAGTTTATCAAACCTGGAGTGATAAATGTTCGTATGATCTATTAGGGTAAACTTACAAACGTCGTGTTACAGTTCTCAATAATAGAACAGTATATCTGCAACTGCTCATACCGTTGCTTAGCATCGGTTCGAGACGAAGAGACTCGCAAACAACACGAAAATGCCTGTTACGAGTCTGCAGAATCGAAAGAAATCCGTGGACTAAGAACGCGCAAACAACAATGGCAGTCATGAGGTAAGCTATCAACAAACACCTGAATTCGCTAAATCAGTGGTACCGAAAGCACTGGCGTCACATCGATTGTATCTTCTTTTGGACGCACAACATAAACTCTCACAGGCACATATATTAATTGGATTTGGATATCTTGGACATTGCAATTACAGTAAGGAAAATATGATTGTGTAAGCCGGTCGTCCTGACTATTTTTCAAAGTTTGTCTGAGGCAGTTTGTGTTGATGAAAAATGAATATTATAAATTGTGGATAAAATTTTACTTACGGCAGAGGACGGTTAGTGTGCTGATGTTGGCAACAAACGATGAATGCTCTTTGAAAACCAAATAATATAGAATGAGGAGAATAATTTTTTTGTGTTGATCATGAAGTAAATAATGAATATTGTTCCTGCTCTATGGTTGACAAATTCTTGTACGTCCCTTTTCTGGACAGTAAATTAATTATCCTCGTAAAGCGAACATTTCGTTGCCAAAATTAGCACACTAAGCCAACGCTGCCCCAAGTAAAGTTTTACCAAATCTTGTGATTACGGGAAAATCTAAATACTACGAATTATACTTATTTCTACGTGGTTCCCATGACAGTGACCTCTGTATTCGCTCTTTCGAACGTTGTTATACGAGTCTAGTGTATTTCCCATGCATTTTACACACAATATTATAGGATTTTTGGGCATTTGCAGGAATGGTTGCTTATAGAATGTGCGAGCCCCACAGGATATACTGTATCGAACATGAGAGTCTAGTCTGACCACACGATTACGGTGACGTGGATTACGTTAGGCGAAGTGTTTAGTGCCTTGCAGGGGAACATTGTGTATTGTTTTCGGTGTTGAAAAGAAATACTAGCAATTTCGAGTGAAGATTATCTAGAAATTATATTTTGTAAAGTGAGACTATGTTTTGTAATATGGATACTTGTTTGAAAACGTGTTATAATTCGAATTGAATGCAAATTAAAATATTTGGAACTAGCTTATATGCCCGTGCTTCAAAACGGTTGTTAAAAAGGGACCTGTGTATATCATGGTTTTTAGGGTTCCGGACCTAGGTCAGCAAAAACAGAAAAATTGTTGGATCGCTCTGTCAATAAACTCAGTTCTCCTAGCCAAGATGTGAAATTTAAGTAGAAGTAATTATCGAAAACGATGAATGTTCATACGGTTTTTATACAAAAAGTGAAATTAATTTAAGTCCGTACTCCGGAATGATGTAAATTCATAGTTAGTTTGTGTTCATGAAGTTAAGACTGAGGTGTGTAATTGTCTGTCTGGCATAAACTTCTGAAAACAGTTCTATCGTTGAGAAGAGAAATGGTAATAATAACAACGGCGCCATATATTGGTCCTGTGGCGTAGTACTAAACTGTTTATCTCTCACAGTAAGTGTATGCTGAAGTATTACAATGTTGCAGTGTTGCACTCGGAACAATGTAGTTAATCAGTATGCAGTGCTCCATATTATCGAAAAGTCGACGATTACTGAGTCTGGTAATTCAATCAACAGAGCAGTTCATGTCCGTTTAAATAAGACGTCATGGTGGTGTCATTGTGCGATAAAGTAAGTCTGGGTAAGCGCTGAAGGAATGGTGTCAGCTAATCATCCGCATAGAACTTTCCATTAAATATAGTAGTATTTCCAGTGAATTATCTTGGACTGTGTAAGCAATCGGCCACTCTTTCAGCTAATACATATCCTCACGTCCTGCAGTGATTACTTAGTAAAGCTCGAAGTTGGAATCGATCTTGTGTAATAGAACTACATATTCAGAAGTAGGATTTTAACTCTAAGTACAATTGTCTCTGCAAAGTCTTTCTCTATCTTAATGTAATCCGCACCAAAAGCAAGTAACTACAAATTTTAATCACAATATTGTACCGAACAGGCAAAGAGCAGAAATATGTCTGGAGCGAGCATTCAGATGCGCAGAACAGATTTTGTGTCGTCAACATTACTGCGGAAATATCACCTGACGTTAGGAAAAATCTAGTAATCTATGAATTCATCTTGGTCCTTTTTTGTTCGTTTAAGAGGGATGACTATGTGTAAATGGCCCCTTCAGCGACGCTTCCTCAACTTCCTTGTTGCTTTTGTGACACATTTATTTAGATATTATTTCATGTTACGTGGTTGCTCTGCGAAAAGGATGTGTGGCTTCTTTGCAGGAAATACTGTACAAACCAATTTTAATAGCAAATAAATGCGTGGAAAGAGTGGATTTGTCTCAGTATCACTTGGTACTTCCAGCTTAATGTTGAGAAGATGCACAGAAGCCAATGCTCATTCCATATATATTTCTACTCTATGTACAATTTAATGGTTATACCCGTCGAAAGATGCACTTCTTTTCTTTCCATGACATTGCAAAGCATATGGGATACAGCTAAGAAGAAAAAAAAAGTGTCCTACCTGGGCTAAACTTTACTTGCAGCGGTTTAGTTTGCTATCGTTGGCAACGAACTATTCGCTTTAGGAGGATGATTAATTTACTGACCAGAATTGCATAAATTATTTATTTCATCGCGAACATAAATAATTATTCCCCTTATTCTACGTGACTGATTTTTGAGAAAGCATTCAACGGCCGTTGCTAACATCAGCGCACAACTCCGCCGTCGTAAGTAAAATTGTTTCCCTTCTTGTAGTGTATTACACCATAGTTATCAGAATGGAAAAAACGCATCAACGCCATAATTAGTTATTTGGTGTACTATGTAATTAACATCGCCTCACTTTGTACTTTCCTGTACTATGGCGTTTTCGAGGCATTCATAAACAGAACGCACTCAAAATGTAATGAGGATACAACAAAATCAGAAAGGGAACTACATAAATTCCATTTTCCTTGCAAAGAATTCTTATGTAAATTAGAGCATCGACAGACGCGAAGGAATGTCGTTATGTTTTAAATTCAAATGATACCCGCATAATGAAATACTTTTTTTTCCCTTCCCATGGCACTGTAAGGCATGCATGTGCTGTATCTGGGTTAAATTTTACTTGCAGTGGCAGCGGTTTAGTGCGTTTACGTTGGTAACGAAATATTAGATTTAGGGGGATAATTAATTTACTGATCGGAACAACATTAATTATTTATTTCATTATCAACACTAAGAATTATTCCCCTCATTGTACGTGACAGATTTTTCAAAAAGGATTCAACGGCCGTTACTAACGTTAATAACTACACTGCTGCCGTGAGGAAAATCATAGCCCTTGTTTCAGTGTATTAAACTTTAGTTATGAATAAACAACGCAGCATCGCCATCTATTAGTTATTTGGTATTCTATGTCAGTAACAGCGCCTCTATCGGATCTTTGCTATACTACGCTGCAATTCAAGCATAGCATACACCAGAAATACAAATTACGATATCTTTTGTTCCCCTGATCCGATTTTGATGAAATGAAGCTTATATGTTGCGCCAAGGTACTCTCAGTTGACCTATGAAACCCCATGAACGTTCGTGTAGTACTCTTGGAGATTTGCTGTACTACACCATACTTATAAGATAGTGTACACATAAAACTTCAAATTACAATATCTTTCCTTCATCTGATTCGATTTTGATGAAACTAAGCCTATGTTACTCTCCAAACTATTCTCAATTTACCTGTGGAAACACATGAAAGTTCGTGTAGTACTTTTGGAGATTACCCTCAACAAATTGACATACACGATGACTTTTAAGCAAATGATAAAATTGTGATATCTTTATTTTCAGTGATCCGATTTTAATTATTAGAGCCTTTATGTAACCGTACGATGTTCTAAAGTTACGTGTGAAAACCTCATGAAAATTCGTCAAGTAGTTTTGGATATATACGTGTTCAAAGAGACAGACATAACGGTCGTAGTTAAAAAAATTAGAAAATACGATATTCTTTTTTCCCGCGATCCGACTATTATGCAACGAAGTCTATATATTGTCCAGTTACGCTCAAGTTACCTGTGAAAACCCCAGGCAAATTCGTGAAATAGTTTTGGAGATAAGAGGTCTTTAATAGTTGAAAAAACAGACACGACGGTTACTGAAAACATTTAAAATTACGATATATTTTTTTCCGTGATGCGGTTTTGATAAAATTATGCCTATATGTTGACCCAAACTTTTCTGATGTTTCCTGTGAATATCGCATGAAGATTCGTCCAGTAGTTTTGAAGATTGAAGGGAACAGCGACAGGCCTACAGTTAGATTTATTATTAGTACATATATAGATTGTGAAGATTCGTGGAAATTGCCGGATCTCCGATTATACAAGTTCATTAGGATTATTCTAAAAATCAAGTAAAAACAACCTTTGTTCAATGTTTTGTATGATTGCAAGCCGTCTGTCACCCCGTTTACATAGACTCCCAAAATTGGATATCGTAAACAGATTTGCCAATTCTGCTTTTGATTGGTCATGTAAACATTGCAACATCGATTCTTGAAATCCACTTCTGTAATCGGTTTTCCAGTTACACAATCGATTTTCGTGCCCAAGTAAACGCAATTGTTTTTGAAAAGTTTTTGGCTTTTCAGGTTGTGTCTTCTCGTTTTGAATTTTCGTCTCATATGGGCAGAGTGACATTTTCTGCACAAAAGAGAAGTATAAATATTAGAGTGAGCATGAATCTTATGTATTTAAATAAAGAAAAATAGCGATTATGCTGACTAAAACAGTTACTGAATCAGTTGCTTTTCAGCCGCCATATTGAGTGGGCTAGGAAATCCGCTTCGGGTTACAACATGTAAAAACCATAGCGGAAAACGATATACGAGATTCGGCTTTCGTCTTCTGCAAGATGTGTTGCATGTAAACGTAGTGCCTGATCATTTTCATGGCTTGCTTTATACAGTGCTTCACCAGAGAGCACTGTTTGGATAAACTCGTGACAGACTTCTAGGCTAAAAGTTTAGTAGTCACACACGTTGTTCGTGGATATTTGTGTATTAGAAGCGTATGTTACCATCGGCGAGGCAAGTTACTTGCACACTGTACTCGGCCCTAATCTGAACACAGTTACTGGCTACACAGTCCAAGCAGGGGGTAGATAGACGGGCCTTCTGACTACTAACTGACTGCCGATGACTTATGACAAATGAATCTGTTACACTACAAACCGTCAGCATGCACATATTACACCCTACTATCATTTAAAACACTCCTATTTATTTGTTTATTTTTCAGCAGTGGATATAACGAAACATAAGAAAGGAAAGTCAGCATTGTTCTACTATACACCAATTTATAAAACTGTATTCATATAAAATTCTGGCGGTAAACAAATATTTGCAGAATTCGGTATGATTTCGTTACTCGAGTAGTAAAATAACTTATGATGGTTGATGTAAAGCAGATATAAAATGCAGAATGGCTATGGTAAGAAAAGCATTTTTGAGAAGAGAAATTTATTGATATCGAATATAATTTAGAGTGTAAAGAAATCTGTTTTTCAAGGCATTTGTCTGTATTGTACCTTTGTACACGAGTGAAACGAGGAAGATAAGGAGCTCGGACAAAAAAAGTATAGTAGCTTTTAAATGTCGTGCTGTAGACGAATATTACTTATGAGAAGGTAGTGAACAGAATTTGGGAGAAAAGAAATTTGTGGTATATTTTGACTAAAAGAAGGAATCGATTGGTGGGACACATTCTAAAACATCAAGGAACCATGAATTTAACAATGGAGGGAAGTGTGCGGTAAACGTCGCAAAGGGAGACTGAGATTCGAATATAGTTAACTGTTTGAATAGGATGTAGACTTCCGTTTTTATTCAGAGACGGAGAGGCTTGCACAGGATAGTGTATAGTGGAGAGCTGCATCAAAGCAGTTTCTGGACTGAAGGCCACAACACAACACACTTCGTTTCTGTAATATTGACGTCACTGTATATATGTAATATTCTTCATACAATTATGTCGACTTTATACTGGAGATGATGCACTGAATTTGCTTGTTTTTTGAAAGTGTTTGTAAGACGTTGATCGGGGGAGTCAACTGTTTCATTTGATAGAGAAAGCACGTACGTAAAATTTCGCTCCCACATTTAAGGATTTAGTGCTTTATCTTCGGTCGTATAAATTATTTGTACTTGAGTCGTAAAAAGGAGATTAGCAGGTTTTTGAACTCCTTCAGATGTATTTTGGTGTCTATGTGTTCTCCTAATATCTTTGTTATGCGATACCACAATAAACGTTTTGCCTGTTATTTAGAGTAAAAGATTATTTTTATCTGTCCTAACTTGAAGACTTTGGATCTTGGAATCATATTAATGTAGAAGACGGTGCAGAAATTCATCTACAAAGCAAGTTAAATAAACTTCCACTATTTAGAAGTGTAATGGAGTCAACTTTATAAGTATGTACATGTTGTTTGTTTAATCACGTGTAATTTTTTGCACATTTAGAAGGGGAGTCGTTTTGAACTTGAAGTATGCATTTAATTTATAAAGACCAATACAGGTTGCTTTCAGATTAGCTAATTCAATGGATCACTGGTTACTAGCTCACACCCAATATAAAAATAATCTACCTTTCACTCTCTTCGTTCGTCTAAGGGTGTACTAAAAAATTTTTTTGTGGCGTAATGTGGTAAAAACCCAAAATATAAATAAGTCAACCACTTTTTAGCACTGTAACTATGAACGCCACCTAGCGGTCTGCATGGTAACTGCATTCCATAAGTTTGACGTGAGGCCGAGTAGTTGGGTTTAATATTGTGTGGTACACATGTCGACGGCTGTGTATGTTGTGGAGTCATGATTGATTTTTATTGTATGACTATGAAATTTTATGTATTCGACAATCCCACACAACAGGCAGAGCTACATATTACTAGTACGATTAGATTCAACACAGTTGCACAAGTATGTAGATATTAAATATAAAATGTATGAGCTATGATCATTAATTAAAACTTCCGGGCTAAGTTGCCGTGGTCCATCCATAAAACTTCTAACTCCCGACGTTTCGTTGCCTACTGCGGGCAACATCTTCAAGGGTGAGTCGACGACTGCCTTCTAGGCACTGGAGTTCCTACTTATATAGATGGCATAGATGGCGCCACCACTTGTCACGTGCTGCCGACTATGAAGTTATCTTTGTCCAACGTCATGTCTCTCGATTACATGTAATCGATTGTCATATATTTGGTTCACCCTTGAAGATGTTGCCCGCAGTAGGCAACGGTAGGGAGTCAGAAGTTTTATGGATGGACCACGGCAACTTAGCCCGGAAGTTTTAATTAATGAAGACGCCGGCCGTGAAAGCCTACATTCTATGATATGATCTATGATTTTTAGCGTTCATGGGTAGTAAATGGCAATATATATATATATATATATTGGATGTAGGTGCTTCAATAAATTATGTACTGAATTACAATTGATTTATAACAGAAATAAAACAGTTTATTAGTTTTTAAGCTAATCAGTGGACTCGGTATCAACTCAAATCCGTAGGATTCATAAATAATAGCC
Organism: Locusta migratoria; assembly: GCA_026315105.1. Taxonomy (NCBI): domain Eukaryota; kingdom Metazoa; phylum Arthropoda; class Insecta; order Orthoptera; family Acrididae; genus Locusta; species Locusta migratoria. The sequence goes on along the minus strand of CM048749.1, from coordinate 230,281,216 downwards.
TCAGCTTCCAGTGTGGTTAATATAAATCACCATTGAAACCAAATAAATCAGCTAGAAAGGAACAGACTTCTTGTTATGAATTACGTAAGTAAAAATCAAACACTGTGGCAACTACTTCGCCAGAGACTAACTTCGACACTACGCAAAATATTCAAAGTCCCAACTGCAGCAGAATATTTTAGAGTCTCACTGGACGTAAAATATTTCAAACATCTATCTGCTACGACACCTGTCTATCTTCCACTAAACTGGATCCACTAAAGTGTCTGATTGAGTGTTTACTTAAGAAACACAAATACCCCCTAAAGAGGTCATTGGTCTCCACGGAAGAGCGTCGATTTGTTCCAGTGTCTAACATTATAAAGACTCTGTAGTCCCATCAGAAAACCGTCTTTCTTCTGCAAATCTTAGATCCCTCACCAACATAAAACACGCCAACTAACATCACCTAATTGCCTCGACTGATCACCAGTTAACATGTACAACTTTTTATTAATTGATTTATTCGAAATATATTTGCTCGATTAGCTCACACTAAAAGTCTATGTTAGAAACATTAATCACAATAATTTATATAATGCATAGTTCGCTTATATTTCCAGTTTGTAACTACAAGTTCGAGAAATTTAAATTCTCGTGGTACCCTTATTATTTGTGGGACTGTCATAATTTATTCACAGATTTGACGCATTTTTATTCCTCTTTTAATTACTGTTATTTGAACTAATGTATCTTTACTGGTATTTAAATTATGGACAAAAATATGAATATTTCACATGAGTCAAAAGAAACGAACAATGAAATTAAACAATCTTAACAATTTTGTGTGTGTATTGTTCACAGTATTCGCTGCTAACTTATACTGCCACGCTGTCATTGTTTTTGTGTTCGTTCAAAAGATGTGGTGATTATGATTAATTCTTCAAGGAAAATGTCTGTCGCACCTTTAACAATAAAGTTATTGGTCATTAAGTAGCTCTGTCGATACATTTTAACAAGAGCTACAATTTGACTGTTAGGTCACTTCCACGTTTGGTTGCTTAACGATTATATTACGTTCAGTTCTATTTGTCTAAATCTTTACTGTCGTATTGAATTGAAGGAGAGAAACTGAATTAAAATTTGCGTGGACCGAGCGAGGTGGCGCAGTGGTAACACACTGGACTAGCATTCGGGAGGAAGGTGGTTCAAATCCACCTCCGGCTATCCAGATTTAGTTTTTCAGTGATTTCCCTAAATCACTCCAGGCAAATGCCGGGATGGTTCCTTTCAAAGGGCACGGCCGATTTCCTTTTCCAATCCTTACCCAAACAATCAGAGCGTAAGCTCCGCCTCTAATGACCATGCTGTCGACGGGGCTTTAAACACCAATTTTCCTTCCTTCCTAAAATTTTTGTCGCAGGCAGGATTCAAATACGAGATCTCATGCTTCTTAGACATGCGGCATAACTACTTTATTTCTTTTCTTTTGTCCTTCAGGTAGTTTGATGCTTTGCGGTCGTTTTGTTCGTTCTGGGTTGTTCATTAAGTGTATTTGGCTAAGAGCCTCATTCTGTCTCATGTCTCTGGACACAGATTTGTTATTTGATATTTTCTTTCGTGTTGTACTTCCAAATGGTATATACAAATCATTGGATTTGTTTTTTCATTATGCCACTACATATCTCTGTTTTCTGCACGGTTCATGCTACACACTTGCATATTATAACAATAGTTTGTTACCAACTGCATAGTCCCTGAGGCCACACTCAGGCCTGGATGACTCAAACGTACTCCGTCTAAATGTACCTGCCGTAACCAGCCGTATTTTCCTACCATCTCTCGCAAAAGTACGAAATCTACAGATGCACGGCGCGTCATTTCAAATGCGACGCTCTGCTACTACACAGTAACGTAATGTACAGATATGACATTTCATATTACAGAGTGCTCAACCTTTTAGCTTATCTGGGCCACACTGGAAGAAGACCAGTATTTTTGGGCTGCTCATAATACACACTTTAACACTGACATGGCTCATGATAAAAAGAATCTAGAAAATATTAATTTATGATTCCTAATTCGAAAGACCAAGTGAAATTTATACGATATTTTATATATGAAGTTCATTAATAATGAAACATTTGACTCTAAATTGTGAAAACTAATGTATCAATATCTACTGCTATGTTAAGCGCATGTTGCCGTAGGCTACACCTATGAGTGAACCACTCTATTTAATTTCTTTTCTTCATCACAGAATTTGGCAGCATTATTAATTATTTTACATGTTTTACTGTGAATAACATGCCTATGAGGCGTATTTTGTTTCCGTCATTGCTTCTTCGATGTATACAGGGTGAATCGCCTAACACTTGCACCGCAGATATTGTCGAAACGGAAAGTGCGATTGATGTGCGGTTTTCACAGAATGGATAGGTAATCAGGGACTCGTATTTGTAGCCAAAAAACAGATTGTAATATTACTTATAAAGTGTATTTTTTATGCAAACATACAGTTTTTTTAAATGAAACAATGGTTGTTTCTATCATGCACTGGACTTATTGACACCAACTATGTATAAAGAATTTTGAAAGACATTTTTATCACGTTTAGTATGGCAGCTACAACCGTTCAAAGTTCCGGGGGCGGAGGCTGCGATAGCGTAGCTCACTGGCCGAGTGGCTAGTCTCTGGGGCACAGCCCACTGTCTCATGAACACAAGCCAATTAGCTACGCTGGAGTAGCCTCCGCCTCCTAAACTTTGAATGGTTGTAGCTGCCAAAATAAACGTGATAAAAACGTCATTCAAAATTCTTTGTACACAGCTAATGTCAAAAATTCCAGTGCATGATAGAAACAACCATTGTTCCATTTAAAAAACTGTATGTTTGCATAAAAAATACACTTTCTAAGTAATATTACAATCTGTTGTATCTTTCGGGTTATGTGGTCGTGGTCCACGAAACATATCCGTTCCTGACGTTTCGTCCGGAGCTGCGCCGGACATCTTCAGAGGTACTGGTAGCGGTGAGTCTTGCCGACTGACGAGTCGGGCGTCGGAGAGCGGTATAAATACTGTCCAAAAGGGGGCGTGGTCAAGTGTTCACGTGCGCAGCAGAGATAAGCCTTGTCAAAGATAAAACATAACTTTCGATAGTCGATGGTCAAAGATAAAAACGTAACTACCTACTCTGAAGAGCCACAGTCCATATGTCATTAAGTTTCATTGTTTCTTCCTTTCTATTAAAATTATCCCTATGTTTGTATATTTCTATTGCTTCTCTGTGCAGTCGTGGATAATAGTTCGTCGCTGTAGATAAAATTTCTGTTTCGGAAAACTTTACTTCATGATTTCCTGATTGGAAAACATGTTCCGCTACAGCTGATTTCTCAATTCTACCTAGTCGGCAAAGACTTTTGTGTTCTTTCAGTCTTGTATTCACACTCCTTTTTGTAGTACCAATATACACTTTTCCGCAGGAACACGGAATTTTGTACACTCCACTAGATGACAGAGGAGGGCGTTTGTCCTTAACAGATCGGAGTGCCTGACTTATCTTTTTTGTTGGTTTAAAAACCGGTCTGATATCGTGTTTACGTAAAATCTTTCCTATCCGATCCGTAACTGTTTTAATGAAGGAAGAATAACAATATTGATAACTAATGTAATAGTAGAAATAACATAATTAGCTGGTCAACACAACTTGTTTATGAACAATATACAATGCTATTTATTTTAATTTCTTCTTGTTTTTTACAAAAGATTTTACAATTCGTCTGTTTAAGTCTTGAAATAATATACAATGAAGCAACTATTGTTTATAGAACTGTCTGAAAAGAAAATATATGAATCTCTTAATTAATGAAATTTATCAGTTGTTTTAATCGCAGTATCACCGAGACACTGTCCTACACTGATTCCTAGGTTGGCTATGTCATTTTGATCTAACTTCACACGCAACTTTTATTACTATTAAACCACACGATTCCGGATCCGAAGCAGACGGTATCGTAGTATGACATTGAGATGAGAGGACCAGGCAGACGGTATCGTACGATGACATTGAGATGAGGGGGTCAGCAGTATCGTTACAATATTCAGTACGAGTACTAGGGTCGTCTGCATTCCTTTATTACATTTTTTTTTAATCCGAGCACTTCGTTCTTAGTCTTTCGATATAGGTTACTTCTGGTTTACGGAGACTTGAGAGGCTCCGGGTTGCAACGAGTGATCAACAGTGTGGATTATGTTGTTAAATATTTTCTCACTGCTCACATCTTCTCCACGTTTACGAAATGACGCTACGTTGGACGTTCAACACGTGTTAAATATGCCTGATCTGTGATCTTCCCATATGCAGCGTCGACTCAACGTAGTCAGCCAGTTATCCAGCATCTATATAACTCAAACATTGTGTATCAAATGTACCCAACATTCAGAACGTGTGCCGCGCGGGAGTAGCCGAGAGGTCTGGAGCGCCACGTTGCGGATCGCGCGGCCTCCCGCGTCGGAGGTTCGAATGCTCTCTCGGGCATGGATGTTTGTCAGTATAGGGACTGATGACCCCGCAGTTAAGTCCCATAAGCTTTACAAACATTTGAACATTTCAGAATGTGTCAAGCACAACAAATGTTCTCCTACTAACGCATCAGTTTCGCTGATCTGGAAAATCAGGTGAATATCAGCGTGGAAATGTCGGGAATTTAAAAGGAACCTATCACAGTACAATTTCAGTTATTGAAGAGACAGAAGTCGTACTTCCACATACACATATCAACGGAGATAATCAGTGTTAAGATGTAATCAACATCGACGAAATGCTAATATCATGCTGATTTTTAAGATCGTTTCCGCTGCTTCTATTTGGCAGGTGTGATATATTGAAAGTTCAAAGGCAGACAACGAGACTCGTCATATTTGTTCCGACGTAACAGAAGCTATTTTCATGTCAGGTTTGCCCCTAGATAATGCATACAAGTAAACACGATATTTCAGCAGTACACCTGTTCGCATTCCGAAGATGAGGTGCAGTACTGCATCTAGATGAACAGATGCGACATCAGAGCCCACCAGTCGTGTTTATGGAACGAACAAACGACATGTTTCATGTATTAACAACTCGCCTCATCGTTGCCTCTTAATGATATTCGTGATATCATGTATCTGTGTGGTGGCTGCCTTCAAGAGCCATTTGTGGCTACCGAGAATCGCGATGCAAAATCTCCTTCCGACCGAAAACAAGTATTTTTTTAGTGCATACTAAGTAGGGAATCAGCGTGCTGACTAAATGGAAACCTTTGTCTCTGGTAATAGAATACTCTGACAAGCTAATTTCAATATATTTCCTGAAAACAAAGCCCCAATAAGGAGATTCAGCAGTGACAGTCATTGTCCCGTCGTATTTCGTTAAGCGTCGCTACCTCGACGGATTTCTCGGGTCGTTGTGACCACGCGTGGCCCCGTAGCTGCAGACATCGCCCTGGACAGTGCGGATGATGTATAAACCGGGCTTCCTGAGCTCCCAGCCATCTTCCACAGAGGAAACTTGTGCTCTGGTGGTTCACGAGGCACAGTCTTAACGCGAAATTCTCCAGAGACCACTAATTTTTAAAGACACGTTGCTGTCATAAGAAACGGTCGCCATTGACATAAATTAATTTTTTGATTTCGTGAATAGCTCAAAGGTTAATACTATACTTCTTAGAACATCTGTTCTATTTCGAAATACAATTCACTTTCGAGATCTTGTTTTTTATAAGCGTCATATATGACAAATGTTCTTCCTGTAAATATTCAAGTAATTAAAGTGCGTCGGCGTGGAAAATAGCAGTTCATCGTTCGCAGGGTCAGCTATGTACGCGTGTGTTTACGATAAGTATGTTTTTAAACCAATATATTAAAGACGCTTCCCACAACGTTCATAAGTTTGTTAACGTTATGCTAGGTTAAAGAGCTCTGCATTATCCTAGGACGACCTAGACATTTAATCGTCACACCACTGACGTATCATCTACACTAAAAAAGAGTTTGATTTACAATTGCCATACTTAGTGCCCCGAACTTAAAATCATCTACGAGTAAATTTTACAAGCAGCTACACCGCCCATGCTGAATATTCTCTTGTAGCAAACTTTTCATCTCGGAGTAGCCCTTGCAGTCTACATCCCCAGATACTTTGCTCAACATCATCATCATTAGAGACTGATTACGCCTTTCAGCGCTCTGTCTGGAGCACAGTCCCCCAATAAAATTATTCCATGATCCTCTATTTAATGCTAACATTGATGCCTAGTTTGATATTAAACATGTTAATTTACATCTACATCTACAGCTATATGGGATACTCTGCAATCACATTTAAGTGCCTGGCAGAGGATTCATCTGACCACCATTATGCTATTTATCTCCCATTCCATTCTCGAATAGCGCGCGGTAAGAAAGAACACCTGAATCTCTCTGTTTGATCTCTGATTTCTCGTATTTTATTCTGATGATCATTTCTACCTGTATAAGTGGGAGTCAACAATATATTTTCGCATTCGGAGGAGAATGTTGGCGATTGGAGTTTCGCAAGTAGCCCACGCCGCAGCGATAACCGCCGTTGTTGTAGTGATTCCCATCTCAGATCCTGTATCTTTTCCGTAACGCTGTCTCCCCTGTATCGTGACAATACGAAACGAGCTGCCCTTCTTTGGACTCTTTCGATGTCCTCCGTTGAAAACACCTAATAAGGATCCCACACTGGGCTGCAATACTCCAAAAAATGGACGGACGAGCGTAGTGTATGCAGTCTCTTTTGTAGTTCTGTTTCATGTTTTAAGGGTTCTGCCAATAAAACGCAGTCTCTGGTTCGCCTTTCCCACGATATTATCTACGTGTTCTTTCCAATTTATGTCTGAAGTAATAGTAATTCCTAGGTATTTTGTGGAGTTTACAGCCTTCACTTTTGATTGATTTATCTTGTAAACAAAGTTTAACGGGTTTCTTTTCGTACTCATGTGGACGACTTCACATTTCTCAATATTTAGAGTCAATTGCCAATTTTTACACCATACTGCTATCTTATTCAGATCGTTCAGCAGTTGGTTTTGATCTTCAGATGATTTTACTAGACGGTAAATGACGGCGTCATCTGCAAACAACCTAAGAGAGCTACTTAGAGCCGCGTTGGAGTAGCCGAGCGGCCTAAAGCGTCTCGCTGCGGAGCGCGCGCGGTTGCTCGCCGTGGAGGTTCGAGTCCTCCCTGGGGCATGGGTGTGTTCGTCCTTAGTTTAGTTTACCTAGGCTTAAGTAGTTTGTAAGCTACGGACTGATGACCACGCAGTTTGGTCCGATAGATTTACAAACATTTGAACGTCTTTGAACTTTGAGCTACTTAGATTTTCCCCTAAATCATTTATGTAAATAAGGAACAGCAGAGGACCAATAACACTACCGTGTGGAACGCCCGATATCGCCTCTGTTTTAGTCGATGCCTTACCATCGATTACTAGGAACTGTGTCCTCTCTGACAAGAAATCCCCTATCGAATCGCAAATTTGGGGCGATATACCATAACCACGCAATTTGATTAAAAGCCGTTTGTGAGGTACGGTGTCAAAAGCTTTCTGGAAATCAAGAAATACGGATCAATTTGAGAACCCTTGTCGATAGGACTCATCACTTCGTGTGAGTAAAGAGCTAGATGTGTTTCGCATGAACGATATTTTCTAAATCCGTGTTGACCTTGGGTCAATAGATCATTCTGAATTCCTAATGTTTGAATACAGGATATGTCCAAAACCTTGCTGCAAATTAGCGTCAATAAAATAGGCCTGTAGTTTAGTGGGTTACTCCTACTGCCTTTCTTGAATATGGGTGTGACCTGTGCAACTTTCCAATCTTTTGGTACAGATCCTTCTTTGAGAGAGCGGTTGTATATGACTGTTGACTGAATCCAAGTACTTTCTCATCGGTCTACCTTGACTTCTTTTACCCTCTACTGCTGTACTCATGGGTCTCTTAGGTAGTCTTGATTCTCCCATGCGTGTAACATGACCCCAACATCTTGACGTGTTAGCTTTAACTGCTTTATCCATTGTGTTCATTCCCAGTTTTTCCTTGACTTCCTCGTTATGGACACCCTCCTGCTATTATTCCCACCTTTTAGTATCTGTAATCATCCTTGCTATCTTATTAATAGGGTGACCGGTATCTTTCCAGCTTTCACTCCCATACAACCAAAGTAGTGGAAGATAGACCGGTGCACTGTTACTGGGTACTGACTTCCTACTTGCAGAAGAGGGTAGGTCGTTGCTGAGCAATCACTGCATTAGCTTTGCTTCACCTTGGTTCCATTTCTTTCACTATGTTGCCATCCTGAGAGAAAATACACCCTAAGTATTTAAACTGTCCAACTGTTCTAACTTTGTTCCTCCTATTTGGCATTCAATCTGTTTAAATCTTTTTCTCACAGGCATTATTTTCGTTTTGGTGTTGCTGATTTTCATTCTATTATTCTTACACCATTCCAGCTGAGAAATATTATATTGAAACTTTTTAATAGAATCCGACAGCACAACTAAGTAGTCCGCATATGCGAGATTGCTTATTTTGTTTCCACTTATTTTAATCTCACCCTGACAGTGTATTGTTTTCAACATATGTTCCATAAATAGTATGAACAATACTGGTGACAGGTTACAGCGGTGTCTTACCCCTGAAACTACCTTGAATCATGAACTCAATTTACCGTCAATTCTGTTGCCTGACAATCTACGCAAAGACCTTTAACTGCCAGCAGAAGTTTGCCTTCTATTCCATAACCTTGTTTTAGTGACAGTACCTTCTTCCTAGGAACACGATCATAAACCTCTTCTAGATCCACTCATAGGACTTCCCCATTATCTGCCGTAAGCTAAAGTTCTAGTCCTAACGACCTCTAAGAGGAATAAACCCACACCGATTTAAATCTAATTTGCTTTAAACTAATACTCTTGACACCAAAATGTAACGCCTTTAAAGAAGCTGCACGGTTACCACTGTAATTTTGCGAATGTGGAATTAGTTATTTAATTATGGTACTCATTGTTTCTGATTAAGTGGTGTGAAAGCTAATCCTATTCCAGCAGACTTTATCTAGCGTTACATAGGAAAAGATTTTTTTACGTCACAAATCTCCTCTAAATACTCCAAAAGGCGTAATAGTGATTAATGTTATCTGCCATTGCTATCTGCTGAGGCGAAGTGCGCGTATTCGGTTTGACTTTCGTAGGGTCCATGAGTTTTAGGCCCAAACGACAACTAACATGAGCTAAATATTAATATGAGTAATGGTTAATAATGAGACGCACACAAAGACAATGCTCTAGCAACGGATTGGTAACCGCCTACTATGTTCACGCCAAACAGGAGAGCAAACATTCGAATTATATATCCGATCTGTCCTTTTCATTATCCAATTTTTACTGCTCTAAAATTTTAGCATAGATTATATTATCTTGGGACAGGGGTTGCAGGATAACACTGACTCAAAAGTGCGGGTAACAATTTCATTTATTACAAATAGCAGAAACACTATAAATTTCACGAATAAATGATAATCATAATGGTTCTCTACTTTTACGCTATTGGTGATCACACAGTATGGAAACAAGGGGAAGATTACGCCTTGGTCTCTTTCTTTCTCTCACTCAGCATTCTTGTGTAGAACCTTGCGAAAATTACGTTAAATGAAACCAACTAAGAAAGGTGAACTATTGCATGGGTGTAGCAGCTTAGGTGGAAACATGTTGAGCTAAGAATGCTAGCCATAGAAATGTTTGAACAAAGCATGAAACGTTGTCGCTCGTGAAGCGAGCCTAGAGAATTCGTAAAAGCAGAAAATGATGTTCCCCCACCCTCGCAAACTTTCACCAGTTATTCCTGTGGTAAGCCCCTCGACTTCCTTTCTTGAGATACTTCTGCCCTACATAAGCATCTTGGTCTTACCGTACATTCTGCTAACCAATGTTACCAATGTTACCAATTCATTAATAAAGCATAGCACACACTACATGCACCCACTCTCACAAGGAAAGAAAAGGGTAAAGGGGAAAAAGGAAGTGTGACACAGGCGATAAAAATACAATCAGGTTAATAAAGAAGTGAAACACAGTTGCCACTTTCCATGTACAATAGTTGGTAACATTAATAACTACGAAAGATACGCTTGCAGAATCCATAAATGATAATTTAATAGTTAATAGTAGCTTTGCAACACCTTGGGCTGCTGTTTGTAGTACGTAATTGTTGGTTAAGGTGCACGAAGCGCACCTACAATACTGCTTCGAAGCAATCAAATCAGTTGAAATTTGAAGCATTCATCTGCGGCGACGAGAGAGACACGTAATTAACATTCCAGCATCGTAGGTGGTAGTAGCGCCACCTGATAGCGCTGCGTAAGGAGGAACAGACGCTCGCGTGGACGTACTGGAATTGTCATTCCGTGCGGTTGTTTTGCATAAGCGGCTTCAGTGGAACTCGTAGAAGTCACAGAGCATCTTTGGAGCACATTTCACATCCCGACCAAGGAAGAGTAGTTGAACGATAGACATTGTCGATTATCCTTGAGAGAAATCGATGTCGTGTCAGACGTAACCAAGAGGATTTGTAAACGCTGGATGCAGTAGGGAACAACGACCCCACGGTACCGATTGAACCCACCTCGTTGCACCACTGCATGTGATAACAAGCGTGTTGTGCGCGTGCCAGTGATGGATCGCTCTGCCACGTCACGAACAGTACACAGGAAATGCGGTATGTTGCGCACCAAGTACTGTTAGTGTGTACCATTCGACGCCGTTTGCAATAGAGTTGACTATTTACCCGTGAAACGAAACCATTGACGTTTACGCCACCATTGCTTCTATCAACGACGGACTTTGACAAACGAATGGAACGACATTGGTTTTATCGACAAATCCAGATTTTTCTTTCTCTCCTATGCTGGACGTATTAGAGTCTGGTGAGAATGTTGAATTTATACCTTATGAAAGATATTAAATTGAGGTAGAGGCATACAATTAAAATTTGTGCCACAGCCGGGATTCGAACCCAGCACCTTCTTCAAACTAGGCAAGTGCAATAACTAATAAGCCACTGCATAACGGCAACTGCACAAACTTCAATTCTGCCTCATGTTCTCCTAAACAAAACATGTTCCCCTATATAAAATATGAGGCATAATTGAAGAATGTGCTTTGGATGGAGACATGCTTTAAGACAGGCAAAATGTTCAAATGTTTGTAAAGCTCATGGGACTTAACTGCGGGGTCATCAGTCCCTAAACTTAAAAACTACTTATGAACTACCTTCTACTAAAGACCGTACAAACATCCATGCCCGAGGGGGGATTCGAACCCCCGACGGGGCAAGGCCTCATGCCTCGGAACATAGCGCCTCAATGCTCTCGGCCGCTCCGCCGCGGCTATTCACAATAAGAGACGTGTAAAATAATTCATAATGTTGCCAAATGCTGTGATGAAGAAAAGAAATTAAATAGAGTGATACACTCATAGGTCGCGGCCTACGGTAGTATACGCTTAACATAGCAGCAGATATTGATACATTAGTTTTCACAATTCCAAGTCAAATGTTTTATTATTAATGAACTACATCTATAAATATCTTATAAATTTCACTTGATCTTTTGGAATAATGAATCATAAAGTAATATTTTCTAGACTTTTTTTTATCATGAGTCATTGTCAGTGTGAAATACCTGCTTGACCATCTACTGTACTCCTTAGATGAATTCTTCTCCAGAAATAATGCACTTCTTCAATAATTAAATTATTAGATGCATGGTACAACACTATTTTAATCTTAAATAATGAATTACAATACTAGTTAAATGTTAGCTACTAAATATTAAAAATTTGTACATGTCAATATTTATATTATTGTACTATATTATATTTCTTTACTATTTATTGTATTTGCACAACTGTATTGCCATATTCCACAAAAAAAAAAAAAAAAAAAAAAATGTTCAAATGTTTGTTAAGCTTATGGGACTTAACTACGGGGTCATCAGTCCCTAAACTTACAAACTACGTATCTACTACCTTATACTAAGGACGGCACAAATATCCATGCCCGAGGGGGGATTCAAACCCCCGACCGTAGTGGCCGTGCAGACCGTGACTGGAGCGCCTCAGTCCCCTCGGCCACCGCGGCCGGCATGTTCCACATCAAGCGAATTACTCGCATGTTCGGTTCCATGGAACACGAATGACAAACAAACAGACAATGCGCTCGGCCACTCAGCCGCGGCGCTCTAAGACAGGCCCTACAATCGCCTTATCCGTTACGCCGCGGTGGTTTAATGGTTATAGCGCTTGTGTAAAAATCAGGTTTCGCGTCGGAATCCCTGCCGCGGCACAAGTTTTAATTCAATACCTCCCCTTGAATTTAATATATTTGCTATATATGGAGACTAAATACGTCTCTGGACCAGTGGCGGCTAGTGCTTTTGACGACTGGGGTTTCACTTCCTTCAGTGCCGGATCTTGTTAGTGGCGCCCCCCTCCCCCCTTCTCTCTCGGCGCGTCGATGTTTCGGCTCGGCGTCCAGACAATTTGGCGCACCTCCGCGAGTGGCGCCGGGGGAAAACGCCCCGGTTTGCATCCCACTTTTTGATATATTTTCGTTAAAAGATCTGCAAAATGTCTTAGCTCGGTTTGTTTGCGCTTGCTTCAAGTCGAGCTGAGGCGTCAGCCTACCAAGCTTCTTTATTTCACACTTTTCTTCCAATCTTAAAGCTGAGAAATTTGTTTCTGAAACGTACTGAACGTTGTTCATTTTCCTTTGCAAAGGAACACCAAGAACATATGAAAATCCATATGAACACTAAAACATAGTAACTGATTACATTGTTTAGTGACTGTAACAAAATTAATCTGTTACGATAAAGAGACAAACTACCTTCGGGTCACGTAAAACTATATGCAGCACCCCCTCCTAACCTTACGCATGCGCAAAGTCTGCTCATCCCCCATATCTTTTCAAATAGTTCAATATTTGTTAGAACGAGGATTATATACGTCATTTACACTTAAAATCGCGACACATTTGCAAAAACGTCCAAAGATATGTGACAAGTAACAATACAATAGTCATTATTGTTCCCGTATCTGTTAGAAAAACATTAGTTTCAGTCAGTAACGAACCAAGTATCTCCGGCACCGCTGCACGATGTCGCTAACTACACGGCTGTTTTTACTAGGTGGACGGTTGCGATTTTACACTACTGGCTTTAACATTGCTACACCAAGAAGAAATGCAGATGATAAACGGGTATTCATTTGACAAATACATTATACTAGGACTGACGTGATAACATTATCACGCAATTTAGGCGCATAGATCCTGAGAAATTAGTACCCAGAACAACCACCTCTGGCTGTAATAACGGCCTTGATACGCCTGGGCATTGAGTCAAACAGAGCTTGGATGGCGTGTACAGGTACAGATGCCAATGCAGCTTCAACACAATTCCACAGTTCATCAGGGTAACACTGGTAACACTGCGCCCGCGCGAACGTTTCGAGTATTTGCTCCAGTAAATAATTACAAAAATCGTTGTTTTTAAGCTATATTTAATCGTTTGCAGTTGTTATAAATATAATATAAGTGTTGTTACATTAGTGGAAGTGTTAGTGTAGTGTTAAATAAGGAAAAACGGTGTAAAAAGTTTATTTTACCTGTCGCGCCTATAGCACGTAGTTGTAGGCCTAATTTAACTCGCGCGAATCGTTGTAAACAGTGACTAAAACTTATTTCTAATTACCGATCGTTCTATTTTTCACTCGCGGCGTACAGTAGTTGGGATTTATAAAGTTTGTCAGACGTAAATTTCGTGATTTATCAAAAGTGAATATAGTAATCCGTGTTTATAGGCCTAAATTTTGTTTTCGTGAGCGTGTTTTTTAGGCCTAATTTTTGTTTTCGTGACCGAGTTTCTTTATATCCAGTGCCCTTTCAGTTAATTATATTTGCGTGAACAGATTTTAGTGTCTCTTGGTGTAACTTTTACGTTTTAGTCTATTTTACCATGGGTGAGAAGTGCGTGACATGCCGTAGGATCGTTAGTTCCGGGGTGTGGTGTGATGGTTGTAGTGGTTTTTTTCATTGGGGCGAATGTAGTGGCGTGGGAAATGGGGATGTAAATGAGGCTCACCAGTGGTTTTGTAGGATCTGCAATAGAGATAGGAAAATAATGGAACAGGAGGGGAAAATTGCAGCTCTTCAAGGTGAATTAGATAAGGCAAGGGAGACTCTGAGCAGGTTAAGGAGGGAGAAGGGTGAACAGCGGTGGGAAGTGGCAACAGGTAAGAGGGGGAACAGACTTAGGACAGTTTCAGACAGCTTTGTCCTTAATGTGAAAAATAGATTTGACCTGTTGCCTCAGTCAGGATCGGATGAGCCTCATGTAGCTGTAACTGTAGAAAGGACACAACAGACTTTCAAAAAGGACTTGAAAAAGGTAGGGAAAACTGAGAAAAGAAAGAAAGTCTTGTTGTTAGGTAGTTCCCATGGTAGAGGTGTTGGCCAACTACTGCAGGAAGAGCTAGGACCAGGGTACCAGGTCACAAACGTTTTCAAACCAAATGCGGGCCTGGGTCAGGTAACAGAGGATATAGGTTCTTTATGTAAGGATTTCACAATGGAGGATACCGTGGTTATAGTGGGTGGTCCGGGAAACAGCATTGACAGAAACTGTGAATATTCTATAGAGTGTGACCTGGTGAAGATATCATCGGCAACGAAGCATACTAGTGTGGGATTTGTATCTGTCTTGAGTCGCCATGATCGGCCTCATTTGAACTCTTCTGTCAGGAGAGCAAACTTGGAGTTGGAACGGCTACTCATGTCAGATATGGGGTCCCATATTGGTTTGATTCCTGTGGATGATATCTGTAGGTGGGACTATACTAGGCATGGCCTTCACCTCAACAGGAAAGGGAAGGGAAAATTGTCTGGGTTGATCGCAAGTAACTTACGGGGGGCACTGTCACAAATGGTAAAATACCAGTGGTTACAGGTGTCAGAGGGATGCCTTTTTTAGGATAGGGAGGGGGGGAAGAAAACCAGTTTTGAGAGAGCTTGTAAGACACCCTCAGTTTAGAAAAGCAGATAAACAGGAGATAGATTTTAGCAAACAATATTTAACAGAAAGTAGTCAGAAACTTCCAGTAAATCTTACTCAAGCCATTAGTATGCAATATCAGTTATCTTTATTACATCAAAATATTCCAGGACTCAGAAATAAACTTGATGAACTACTCATTTGTATTGATGAAATAGATTCCTCTAGCCCAATTGACATAATTTGCCTCTCTGAACATCATGTGGCCACTGGTATAGATATGTTAAACATTCCAGGATTTAATTTAGCTTCACACTTCTGTAGAGTAGATATGGAGGGAGGAGGAGTTGCCACATTCATTAAAAACTGCTATAAATTCAAGAATATTGATATAAATAAATTCTGTCTAGAGCAGCATTTAGAAGCTTGCGCAACAGAAGTAGAATTCCATAACAGATGCTGTTGTTGTTGTTGTTGTTGTGGTCTTCAGTCCAGAGACTGGTTTGATGCAGCTCTCCACCCTACTCTATCCTGAGCAAGCCTTTTCATCTCCTCATAAGAACGACAACCCACATCCACTTGAATCTGCTTACTATACGCGTCTCTTGGTCTCCCTCTGCGATTTTTACCCCACACACTTCCCTCCAACGCTAAATTCACAATTCCTTGATGTCTAAGAATGTGTCCTACCAATCTATCCCTTCTTTTAGTCAAGGTATGCCAGAAATTTCTTTTCTCCTCAATTCGGTTCAGTACCTCCTCATTAGTTACGCGATCCACCCACCCAATCTTCAGCATTCTTCTGTAGCACCACATTTCAAAAGCCTCAATCCTCTTTCTGTCAACACTGCTAATCGTCCATGTTTCACTCCCATACAAGGCAACACTCCATACAAATGCCTTCAGAAAGGACTTCCTTAGGCTTAAATCAATATTCGATGTTAACAAATTTCTCTTTTTCAAAAACGCCTTTCTACCCATTGCCATTCTGCATTTTATATCATCTGTACTGCGACCATCATTTGTTATTTTACTGCCCAAGTAACAAAACTCATCTACCTCCTTTATTGTTTCGTTACCTAATCTAATTCCTTCAGCATCACCTGATTTTCTTACACTGCACTCCATTACCCTAGTTTTACTCTTGTTAATGTTCATCTTATATGCACCTTTAAGCACACTATCCATTCCGTTCAATTGCTCTTCCAGGTCCTTTGCTGTCTCTGACAGAATTACTATGTCGTCGGCAAAACGCAATGTTTTTAATTCTTCACCCTGAACTTTAATTCCTTCTCCAAATTTCTCCTTGCTTTCCTTTATAGCTTGCTCAATGTACAAATTGAACAACATTGGGGAAAGGCTACAACCCTGTCTTACTCCCTTCCCAACCACTGCATCCCTTTCATGCCCTTCAACTCTGACAACCGCTGTCTGGTTTTTGTACAAGTTGTAAATAACCTTACGCTCCCTATATTTTACTCCTGCTTGCTTCAGAACTTGAAAGAGTTTATTCCAATCAACATTGTCAAAAGCCTTCTCCAAATCTACAAAAGCTAGAAATGTTGGTTTGCCTTTTCTTAATCTATCTTCTAGGATAAGGCGTAAAGTGAGTATTGCCTCCCGTGTTCCTACATTTCTCCTGAACCCAAACTGATCTTCCCCGAGGTCGGCTTCTACCAGCTTTTCCATCCTTCTGTATATAATTCGTGTTAATATTTTGCAACCATGACTTATTAAACTGATGGTTCTGTAGTTTTCACACCTGTCTGCACCCGCTTTCTTTGGAATGGGGATTATAACATTTTTCTTAAAGTCTGAGGGTACTTCACCTGTCTCATACATCTTACACACAATGTGAAACAATTTTGTCATGGCTGGTTCTCCCAGAGACTTCAGTAGCTCTGACGGGATATCATCTATTCCAGGGGCCTTGTTTCGACTTAGATCTTTCAGTGCTCTGTCAAATTCATCTCTCAGTATAGTATCTCCTATTTCATCATCATCTACATCCTCTTCCCTTCCTACAATAGTGTCTCGAAGTTCGTTTCCTTTGTAGAGCCCCTCTATATACTCTTTCCACCTTTCAGCTTTCCCTTCTTTGCTGAGAACTGGTTTTCCATCAGTGTCCTTGATATTCATAGAGCTGCTTTTCTTATCGCCAAATGTTTCTTTTATTTTCCGGTAGGCTGTATCTATTTTTCCCCTATTTATACATTCTTCTACATCCTTGCATTTGCCTTCTAGCCAGTCCTGCTTAGCCATTTTGCACTTCCTGTCAATCTGATTTCTTAGTCGTCTGTACTCCATTTTGCCTGTTTCATTTACTGCATTTTTATATTTTCTCCTTTCATCGATTAAATTTAGTATCTCCTGTGATATCCAAGGATTCTTTGTAGGTCTTTCCTTCCTACCTATTTTGTCCTCTGCTGCCTTCACTATTTCATCTCTCAATTTTACCCATTCCTCCTCAACTGTTTTAT
This sequence comes from Locusta migratoria, assembly GCA_026315105.1. Lineage (NCBI taxonomy): Eukaryota > Metazoa > Arthropoda > Insecta > Orthoptera > Acrididae > Locusta > Locusta migratoria. Next base: position 230,263,643 of record CM048749.1, on the reverse strand, counting down.
TTTCCCCTGTTTCTGTCAATTGTTGCCTGAAGCTCCCTCTGAAATTCTTAAGAACTTCAGGTTCCTTCAATTTATCTAGGTCCCATCTCCTTATTTTCCTACCTTTCTGTAGTTTCTTCAGTTTCAGCCTACAGTTCATAACCAACAAGTTATGGTCAGAGTCTATGTCTGCCCCTGGGTATGTCCTACACTTCAAAACCTGGTTCCGAAATCTATGTCTTACCATTATAAAATCTATCTGGTATCTCCCGGTGTCTCCTGGTCTCTTCCACGTATACAACCTTCTTTTGTGATTCTTAAACCAGGTGTTTGTTATAACTAAATTATGTTCCGTGCAAAATTCTACCAGGCGGCTTCCTCTTTCATTCCTTTTGCCCAGACCATATTCACCCATTATCTTCCCTTCCCTTCCTTGTCCTACTACCGAATTCCAGTCTCCCATAACAATTAAGTTTTCCTCTCCCTTAATTGTCTGAATAATTTCCTTTAGCTCCTCATATATTTCTTCGATCTCCTCATCATCGGCAGAGCTAGTTGGCATATAAACCTGTACTACTGTTGTCGGTGTTGGCTTCGTATCTATCTTGACAATGATAATACGATCGCTGTGCTGGTCATAGTAGTTTACCCGCATTCCTATTTTCTTATTCATTATCAATCCTACTCCTGTGATACCCCCAACTGATTTTGTATTTATAATCCTGTACTCACCTGACCAGAAATCCTGTTCATCCTGCCACCGAACTTCACTAATCCCCACTATATCTAACTTCAACCTATCCATTTCCCTTTTTAAATTTTCTAATTTTCCTACTCGATTAAGGGATCTAACATTCCACGCTCCGACCCGTAGAATGCCAGTATTGTCTTTCCTGATGATCACATCCTCCTGAGTAGTCCCCGCCCGGAGATCCGAATGGGGGACTATTTTACCTCCGGAATATTTTACCCGAGAGGATGCCATCATCATATGTTCATACAGTAGAGCTGCATGTCCTCGGGAAAAATAACGGCTGTAGTTTCCCCTTGCTTTCAGCCGTTCGCAGTAGCTGTGTGGCAAAGCCACATTAGCTGATGTTACAAGGCCAGCTCAGTCAATCATCCAGACTGTTGCCCCTGTAACTACTGAAAAGGCTGCTGCCCCTCTTCAGGAACCACACGTTTGTCTGGCCTCTCCACAGATACCCCTCCGCTGTGGTTGCACCTACGGTACGGCTATCTGTATCGTTGAGGCACGCAAGCCACCCCACCTCGGCAATGTCTGTGGTTCATGGGAGTGCTATATAATAGTAACTATATAGTAACTATAGTAACTATAGTAACTATAGTAACTATATATAACTATAGTAACTATAACTATGTAACTATAGTAACTATATATAATAGTAACTATTTACCGAGCACCTGCAGGAAATTATAATCTATTCCTAAATCATCTAGAAGCTCTATTGGGTTATTTAACAGGAAGAAATAAAGAAATCCTGGTTGCTGGTGACTTTAATACAGATTTTCTTATGCAGTCTTCCAGTAAAAATTTATTGCAGTCAGTAACTTTGTCTTTCAATCTAACACACACCGTAAACTTTCCAACTAGGGTAACTAAAACCTCTAGGACAGCAATTGATAATATTTTTATAGACAAATCAAAGGAACAAAATCATATCATAAAACCAATAATAAATGGCCTGTCAGATCATGATATGCAGCTCCTTGTTTTAGGTATAGATTCTAAACAGATTATGGAGACTGCAAAATGTACATACAGGAGAGTAGTGAACCCACCAAAAATTGAAAATTTTAGAAAACTCCTCAAAGACATGAACTGGAGAGATGTATATAGTGCTAATGGCATGAATGAAAAATATAATGTATTCATTAATAATATTAGTATCATGTTTGAAAACTGTTTTCCTCTAAAAGTAACGCGAATTAAACAGAAGTCTATAATAAAACCTTGGATTACACAAGGAATAAAGATTTCATGTAAGACAAAAAGGAGTATGTATCTATCAGCCAAGAGTAGTTGCAATGATGATGATTTAACTAAATATAAGGAATACTGTAAAATATTAAAAAAAGTTATTCAGGTATCTAAACAAATGCACTATGAAAAGAAAATAGCAACATCAGGAAACCAAATAAATACAATATGGGATATAGTGAAAGAAGAGACTGGTAGAACCAGAAAGGAACAAGAGCAGGTACGGTTAAGAGTAGCTGAGACATTAGTAACTGATGGGCATAGTGTGGCAAATCTATTTAACAAGTACTTTATATAAGAAAGGAAAGAGAACTGACCCATACAATTACAGGCCAATATCGTTGACATCAGTTTCATGTAGAATTTTGGAGCATATTCTCAGTTCGAACATAGTAAATTTCCTTGAAACGGAAAAGCTTCTTTCCATGAATCAGCACGGGTTTAGGAAACATCGTTCATGTGAAACTCAGCTTGCCCTTTTCTCACATGACATCTTGCGAGTCATGGACGAAGGGCAACTGGCGGATTGTGTTTTTCTCGACTTCAAAAAGGCGTTCGACACGGTGCCACACTGCAGACTGCTAACGAAGATACGAGCTTATGGAATAGGTTCACAGATTTGTGACTGGCTGGAAGACTTCCTAAGTAATAGAACGCAGTACGTTGTTCTCGACGGCGAGTGTTCATCAGAGACGAGTGTATCGTCAGGCGTGCCCCAGGGGAGTGTGATAGGACCGCTATTATTTTCTATCTATATAAATGATCTGATGGACAGAGTAAGTTGTAATTTGCGGCTGTTTGCTGATGATGCTGTGGTGTATGGGAGGGTGTCGTCTGTAACTGACTGTAATAGCATACAGGTTGACTTAGACAAAATTTCTAGTTGGTGCTAAGAATGGCAGCTAGCTCTCAATGTAGAAAAATGTAAGGTGATGCGCATGAGTAGAAAAAACAATCCTATAATGTTCGAATACAGCATCAGTTGTGAGCTTCTTGATGCGGTCGCGTCGTTCAAATATCTAGGCGTAACATTGCAGAGCGATATGAAATGGAACGAGCATGTAAGGACAGTTGTGAGTAAGGCGGACAGCAGACTTCGGTTTATTGGGAGAATTTTGGGAAGATGTACTTCACCTGTAAAGGAGACCGCGTATAAAACGCTTGTACGACCACGTCTTGAGTATTGCTCAAGTATTTGGGACCCGCAGCAGATCGGTTTGAAGGAAGACATAGAGGCGGTTCAGAGGCGAGCAGCTAGATTTGTTACCGGTAGGTTCGACCAATGCGCGAGTGTCACGGAAATGCTCCGGCAACTCAATTGGGGATCGCTGGAAGAAAGACGACGTTCTTTTCGTGAATTTCTGTTAAGTAAATTTAGAGGGCCGGAATTTGAAGCTGAGTGTAGTACGATCTTGCTGCCGCCTACTTACATTTCGCGTAAAGATCACAAAGACAAGATAAGAGAAATTAGGGCTCGTACGGAGGCATATAGGCAATCTTTTTTTCCTCGTTCAATTTGGGAGTGGAATAGGAAAGGAAATGCCTAGTAGTGGTACAGTGTACCCTCCGCCACGCACCTTACGGTGAATTGCGGAGTATGTATGTAGATGTAGATGTATATCCGTTACTGATAGTATGGGATTGTCTGGGTCAGTAAATAATGCGCTTGAATATTTGAAACTAGCATTTACAAATAACTTCACACACATGAATATGTCAGTCACTTCACCACAAGAAATATCTTCCATAATAAAATCTTTAAAAACAAAGAATTCCAGTGGATACGATGAAATATCAACAAAGTTAATTAAAGCGTGTTCTTGTGAACTTAGCACAATCTTAAGTTATTTGTGTAACCAGTCTGTTATAACGGGAACATTTCCTGATTGGCTAAAATATGCAGATATTAAACCTCTCTTCAAGAAGGGGGATAAAGAGATACCATCAAACTACAGACCCATTTCACTTTTGCCAGCATTCTCAAAAATTATAGAAAAGGTAATGTACAAGCGGCTTCTCAACCACTTAACCACAAATGGCATATTGTCTAGAACACAGTTTGGATTTCTGAAAGGTTCCGATATTGAGAAGGCTATTTACACTTTCAGTGAGAATGTACTTAATTCATTAGGTAATAAATTGCAAGCAGCAGGTATTTTCTGTGATTTGTCAAAGGCATTTGATTGTGTGAACCATAACATCCTTTTAAGTAAATTAGAATTCTATGGGGTCACGGGAAATGCTGCAAAATGGTTCAAGTCGTACCTCACTAACAGGAAACAAAGGGTGTCAGTGCAAGTGACTAGTGAATTAGGCCAACAGTCATCATCGGGTTGGGAAGAAATTACATGTGGTGTCCCACAAGGATCCATCTTAGGGCCATTGCTTTTTCTTGTGTACATTAATGATCTCTCATCAGTTACACTACCAGAAGCAGAGTTCGTTTTGTTTGCAGATGATACAAGTATTGCAATAAAGAGTACGTCAAGTATAGTGATAGAAAAGTCTGCTAATGATATTTTCATGAACATTAATAAATGGTTTAAAGCCAACTCATTGTCATTAAACTTTGAAAAGACGCACTACATGCAGTTCAGAACATGTAAGAGATTTCCTGACAGCATATGCATTAAATATCAAGAAGAGCAGATAGAAGAGGTTGACAGAATTAAATTCCTGGGATTACAGCTTGATAATAAATTTAGTTGGGAGGAGCACACCACAGAACTGCAGAAACGACTCAACAAATCTGTATTTTCAATACGAGTGTTATCAGACATAGGAGACATAAAAATAACAAAGCTTGCATACTTTGCTTACTTTCATTCCTTAATGTCATATGGTATAATATCTTGGGGTAACTCTTCAAGTCAGTCAAAAGTCTTCAGAGTCCAAAAACGTGTAATACGTATTATTTGTGGAGTAAATTCACGGACGTCTTGTAGAAGCCTCTTCAAAGAACTGGGTATATTAACTACTGCCTCTCAGTATATTTATTCCTTAATGAAATTTGTCATAAATAATATATCCCTTTTCCCAACAAACAGCTCAGTTCATACATACAATACTAGAAATAAAAATGATCTACACAAGGATTTAAAAGCACTTACTTTAGTTCAAAAAGGGGTCCACTACTCAGGAACACACATTTTCAATAATTTACCATCAAGTATAAAAAATTTAGCTACAAATAAATATCAGTTTAAGAGGAACCTGAAAGACTTTCTAGTGGCCAACTCCTTCTACTCCATTAGTGAATTTCTAAATTGTACCAAATGATGCATGCACTCATACTATATTAGTATTATTATATTATCAGCAAAAAAAAAAAAAAAAAAAAAAAAAAAAAAAAAAAAAAAAAAAAAACACTTTAAAAATTATGTATCTGTATTTATATTATAAGTGTATGTATTTATATTATTAGTATTATTTGTTATTCAACTTGTAAATTTTTTTTCTTGACATGTTCCACATCCACGAGGATCCCCTCAATATGGATCTACGGAACAAATAAATAATCTAATCAAGAGTAGTGACTGGCGTATTGTGACGAGGCAGTTGTTCGGTCACCATTGACCAGACGTTTTCAGTTGGTGAAAGACGTGGAGAATGTGTTGGCCAGGGCTTCAGTCAAAAATTTTCCGTATCCAGAAAGGCCCGTACATGACCTGCAACATGGGGTAGTGCATTATCCTGCTGAAATGTAGGGTTTCGCAGAGATAGAATGAAGGATAGTAACACATCTGAAATGTAACGGGCACTGTTCAAAATGCCGTCGATGCAAACAAGAGGTGATCGAGACGTGTAACCAATTGCACCCCATATCATCACGCCGGGTGATACGCCAGTTTGGCGATGAAGAATACACGCTTCCAATGTGCATTCACTGCGTTGGCGCCAAACACGTATGCGACCATCATGATGCTGTAAACAGAACCTAGATTCATCCGAAAACGTTTTTCCATTCGTTCGCCCAGGTTCGCAGGCGCTCCTGTCTGTGATGCAGCGTTAAGGGTAATCGCAGCCATGGTCTCCGAGCTGATAGTCCATGCTGCTGCAAACGTCGTCGAACTGTTCGCGCAGATGGTTGTTGTCTTGCAAACGTCCCCATCTATTGACTCAGAGATCGAGACGTGGCTGCATGATCCGTGACAGCCATGCGTGAAAGATGCCTGTCATCTCGATGCTAGTGATACGAGGCCGTTGGGGTCCAGCACGGTGTTCCGTATTGCTCTCCTGAACCCACCGATTCCATATTCTGTCAAGTCATTAGATCGCGACCAACGCGAGCAAAAATGTTGCGATACGATAAACCGCAATCGCGATAGGCTTCAATCCGACCTTTATCGAAGTCGGAAACGTGATGGTACGTTATATGTTCATTTTTGTACAGTGCATGTAAAAACTTTCTCATCGTTTCCTTCCGTGAGTTATATGTGTTCCGCGTGGTTGGTACATAGAACAAAGCCTTCAGCTTTCACTCTTGTTTGTTCCATGCCCATCAGGCAAGTAACTATGCGGGGATCTTGATTTCCACTAATATTTCGCGATCTTCTCACCCCGCCTATTTTAATTTTGCGGTTTCTTCACCGACTTGTAGTACGCACTCTGTCTTTGTAATTCTCTCTGAGCCTTGTACAACCTCCTTCAATAGCTTCCTTATGTATTCTAAACATTTCTATGGGTTGCATGCTGTAATTCTTAATTTTATTTTTCCGACTTTGTAATTATTATTATTATTTTCTTTTTTTTTTTGAGACAGGGCCTCATCCGTCTCTGTAATCGCCCCCTATCGCGTGTAGCTGTATTTCATTCGCTTCCTTATATAATTCTAAGAATTTCTATGGGTTGCATGCTGTAGTTAATTTTCTTTATTTTTCGGAAACTGAATTTATTCAATTTTATCGGTTTTCGGAACCACCTGGATCCGAGTTCCGACTTCCGGGGTTAGCAGCTAGTCGCCTGAATTCACGCCACTTCTCATATATAACCAGTACCTAGATCGATTTCTAACAGACTGCAACTTACGATTCCACCGTGATTTTGTATAATGAATCCGATTTTCAACCACTTCACCTTCAGTGGAGTGCGTTCATGTAACGTAGCCGTGTGTCGCCGTTAGCGTGTTTGCTCGCGGACCAATTCAGATGTAATTTAACTTGGCTATACACGCGCACCATCTCGAAATAGGCACGACAGACCAAAGCCAGCTTCAAAGTGTTTTTGTATATTGTGTTTTCTGCTACCTCCGACTTGCTGAATGTCGCCTACGATAATGGCGCCTGCTTCCGCCTCATCTCAGCACGCTGATTTTGGTGAGTTTCGCTGTGGCAATGCGTGTGTGTGAGAGAATGAGTGCTGTTCCTGAATCCTTCCCCCCAGTAGCGTTAAATCATGTATAATTTAGGCTGGGCACCGTCCGCATTTATCCATGTAAGAGATGCATTTTTATTGTATTAACAAAATTGGTTCCCCATTTTGCTTGTTTTCTATCTGAATAAACAAGTCTAAGTTCAGCATAATCCGTAAGTTGCCTATAAATGGTAGTTTTAGAGCACCTTTCTTCTTTTATTTAATATTGTTCTTCAGAAGTGCTTAGAACAAGTTCAGATGCAATTTTTCTTATGAATTCCGTTGCGCCTTAAATGTTTTCTTAGCCACCTTTCTAAGATAACTTTAATTGTGGTGGCTTGCTTATTAATGTCTGTGTTTAACAACGTGCGAGCTGCTATGTATATTGACCACTGTAGTATTAACTTCCTATTACTGAAGTAATTTGAAACGAGTCAGTTCTCGGTTTGGGCCAGTGAACAAGGTTTTATAGCAGGGAGTAACCGGTAGTTTACATGGACCTTATTTACTAATTTTAATGATAAAACAAAGCTCTTGTTTCGTACAGTGGTCAACATTTAACTGCGGAACATGAGGCAGAACTGAAGTTTGGCCGGCCGCGGTGGCCGCGGGGATGAGGCGCTCCAGTCACGGTCTGCACGGCCACTACGGTCGGGGGTTCGAATCCCCCCTCTGGCATGGATATTTGTGCCGTCTTTAGTATTCGCTAGTTCATAAGTAGTTTGTAAGTTTAGGGACTGATAACCCCGCAGTTAAGTTCCTTAAGCTTAACAAACATTTGAACATTTGAACTGAAGTTTGTGTTGTGGAGGGAGACGTATTCAAAAAACATGCTCAAATGAAACTTCCTGGCAGATTAAAATTGTGTGCCGAAACCGGGACTCTAACCTGGGACCTTTGCCTTTCGCGGGCAAGTGCTCTACCAATGGGCTACCCCGACACGACTCAACGCTTCCCCACACAATTACAAATTCTGCCAGTACCTCGCCTCCTACTTTCCAAACTTCACAGAAGTTCTCCTGTCACTGTCTTCCGTATCTTCCACGTCAGTATCTTCTTCCAGTTGAATACAAGTTTTCTTATCTTGATCATTGTTATCCAGTAACGCATCTATTGCTTCAACGAACATTCTTTCATGGTATTCCTGTTCTGTTTCTGGCCCAACTGTTGCTTTATTTATTTGCGCTGATGCGTCAATAACTTTGTTTATTTGCGCGCCCTCAAGCTTCTTTGCTTCTACAGTTGTTGTTCGTTCATTCTTACCATGTTCAATTACGTTCGTAGTCTTGTATATAACGTCAGATTCTTCTTCATCATCTGTCGTTATCCATTCATTATCGGAGTCTACTTTCTTTGCATTTTCGTCTGAGCTCGTCGGTCCTTCAGTCCCCTTCAAAGGCTTTGCGGCCTCGCCGCGGGGCAAAGCAGGCCGCTCAATTAGTTTAAACAACGTGCGTTTTCTTCATGATTGTTCGTACTTTGATTACGTATTTCGTGGTTGGTGTCTCCATTATCTACTGTGCGTGCTTCTACGGCATAAACCTGTTTGTCGCGAGGTCCCGGTTTCTCGTAGACTGTTCTTTCGTCTCCTCTACTTCTGTCTACATTACGTGACTGATTGTATTCTTTGGGCCTAGCTCCGGTGTTTTGCCAATCATTTCGATTATTCCTCTCTCTATTACGATTTTCCTGTCGGTCTTGTCTCGGTTCTACTTCTCTCTGATGACGTTGCCGTCGATCATCTTGTCGGCCGTTATTGGTATCACCTCCTCATGACCTGTCTTACCGTGTATCCGCTTGTCGGTGCCCGTATCCGTTATTTTCACGGCGAGTACCTTCGTCCCTCCGATAATGTCGATCATCTGTTCCATTCCTATTCCCTCTGTCCTGTCGGTTGGGACGGTCTCCATTTTCCCAGCTTCGATCACATCTTTCCAAGACTTCCATAAATTTTTCTATAGATAAAACTGGTTGTACAATGAAAAGATCTCGCACACGTCTGGGCAATTTTGCTAACATTACTGAAATGAAAGCTCGCTCCGGTATTGGATAGCTAACATACCTATTCTTATTCCAGTAATGTTTCACATATTTCTCCATCGTACTGAATTTATTTGCGTTAAAGATCAGTGCTGTGTGAATATCTTCATAAACTTCATCCTGCTTCGCTTCTGTCCAATATTTGCGTATTAGTTGATCCTTAAATTCGCGGTAGCTTCTGCTCTCGCTACTCTTGTCCATGACGTCATTATGAATACTTTCATGCACGTTGGACAGAATATAATTTATACACATGCGATCCGACCAATCTCGCGGTAAAGTTTGTTCGATATGATTCAAAAATTTCATTATATGGATGTCGCCATCTGGCTTGAATAGTGGCGGTCTGATACTACGCAAGTACTTTTCCATTCGTCTATCATTTTCGGTACGCCTTGCCTCCTCATTGTTGTCAACACAAGGCAATGGTGCAACATTTCTTTGCTCCGGTACAGTTCCGTTCAAATTTATTTCGTAATGCGAATTCCCGTTACTGGTTTCGGTGACAGATTTTGTCGTTTCAAAGCTGTCGTTTCCTGCAGCAGGCTGCCTCACGAGATGATAACAATTATTTGTTGTGTCATCATTGTGACTGCCAACTTGCGCTTCTGTACTAGGCGGGGTCCACGTATTGTTTTCATGTTCCACAATATGCTGGATTTCTCTTTGCATCTGAACAATTCTTTCCTCAGTGTGTTTTAATCCCTGTTCGAGTCCCGCGACTTTTGTCTTTGGTTCTGTTTAATGATTTTTTAACCAAAGTGACTTCGTTACTGCACTCGGTGTGACGCTCCTCACAAATTTTTTGCGCCTGCGTAATCTGTTGTTCCGTTTGCGTGGCTAAATCATCTATCCTTTTTTCCTGTTTACTTATTTGCTTCCTAACGTGTTCATTTTCCTTTTTTATTTCTTCGATTTTTTTATCTATTTTCTTTATGTCCTGTCCAAGTTCCCGTCTTAGTTCTAACTGTGATTTTTCGATTTTTTGATCTATTTTCTTTATTTCTAACTGTGATTTTTCAATTTTTTGACCAAGATTCCTGCTCATTTCTAACTGTGACTTTTCAAGATTCCGGCTCATTTCTAACTGTGACTTTTCAAAATTCTGGCTCATATTTTGCATGAATTGCATTAACGCACTTATGTCTGCATTTCCTTGAGGCACAGCATCCCTCATTTTTGTCCTTCGCCTATCCTTTTAATTTCTGTCGATTTTCCGTTCCTCCTCACTACTTGATGACAGATCATCTGATGAACATTTAGCCTCCGATTCGTTCTGATGTTCGTCAATTACCTTTTGCTGATCACTAACATTGTCCGCGACCTCATCCAGGTTAGTTTTCTCTCCATTAATTACGTGACCCACGTTTATCGCTAACCTGCGATCGTTTGAGTGTCTCAAATCTGTACTACTTCTTCGAACCTCATTTTGATCACGCGTAATTTCTTGTCGATCTACGTTCAAATTTACATTTTCCATTTCCGGTACGTTTTCCATTTCGGTTACCTTTTCTAATCTTGAATCCATTGTTGATGCCTGGCTTCTACACATTATCGCGTTCCTAGTAAGGACCCTACTTTTCTCTATTGTTGCGTCACGATGACGCTGCCCTACTGGTGCCATGTTTGAACTTTTCAACAATGTTTCAAAATCAACAGACGATATACAAGTTTCAAATCCAATAAACAGTCAATCAATATACAGAACAAAATAATAAATCAAAATTTAATGATAACTTAATTACTATTACTTAATTATCAAATGTCTTGCCAAACCAGTTACAAACGTAGGCGCCCAAACTATCCTGGCAGGGTCGCCAATTGTAAGAAGATTGCCTGTTGGAGGTCGTCAAATAATCTCAAAATTTAGAATGCGTAATGATATGCTCTAGTAATAATAATTTTGTTATTGAATGTTGTAGCAAATCACAACTAATGGGTCGCAACAACACTTTCGCTGTGTAAGTTAGAATTTTGAATAATAAAAAAATTGATATTAATTAACTTAAAACAGTCACTGTAGTAATTAATTAAGCTTGGCCCTATCTGACTTAGCATTGACTACAGCCTCCAACTAGCACCTCTTACGATTCACGAACAGCACAACTTCACTAACAAATGTGTCAGAATTCGTGTAGTGGTGATGGCGTGTTCGTGTTATAATCAAAATCGTAATAGCTGATAGACTCTGATTGCGATGATAATAGCTGAGTACTGTGAAACTGCGTGGTGCAATGAGCTTCACAAATACTACAGTTAAAGTTCCCAAATATTTTAATAATATAGTTTAAAGCATTCACCTTCCTTATAAAACTTTACGAAAACTATTTTTTTAAATTGGTTCCAGGGCCTGGGTAGCGTACGCATGTAACTGGCTGAGCAGAGTTTGGCATTTAACGTATTTCATAAAAAAATTACTTCAGTCAAGTCTGGTTACTTTCTACATAAATGAAACCAAATTTACTTTACTTGCAAACTCTCTTGCACTTTAATTACTAGTCTCTGTGGTTGTAACACGTTTAGCAATTCTTTAAATCGTCTAGCAATTTCTTTAGGACTGATCGTAATTTCTTTGAAAATGATTGAACTTGTTAGTCAATGTACAGGCCTGCATAATCAACATAATCTAATAATGGTGATAATGGGGTGACTACAACTACTTACAAAATTAAGATTGGTTTCAAAATAAGTCATGTATAATTGAACCAAAGTTCTGATTGGGTTGACACTACATTCACATGCATACAAAATAAAATGTTACAAAAGTACTCATCTGCTTTCGTCGTCTTCGTCGTGAAGTCCATACAAGACAGATATGATTACAATAGGTACTCTTACTACAACAACGATCACACTCGGTGACAATAGACTTGATACCGAACAATTACTTTTCTTGCACACATGAAAAAAGATTACACTGATCGAGTATAAATAAACTTATTTCGCCCTTCGTTCAATACATTAAACAGTACGCCTCTCAGGCTTATTGCAATTGCATAAACCTCGCGCCACACTGCGCCTATCGTGCCTCTGCACCATCAACAAAACATTTATGTGCTTACTATAACGAGTCCGCTTCGCGAATGCATTTATGTCTTTACTTTGGCGAGTCCGCACCGCGACTGCTTCAGCAGCGCGACACTCAGAGCTACTACTTCTGTGGCAAAGGCAGTCTTTACCACAGGTTCAACATTGTCTCTGGCGCATTGCTAACTTACAAAGAATGTCCGTGCATTCATGTGGGTTTACACATACAGTACATGTTTACACTAGATGATTCAATATTGAAAGTGACGTTACATAACAAATATCTCTAGCATACCAGAAATGAAAAATACATGAACTAAACAAATTTAAGACAATATATACATTACTTTAAATCAAACTGTAAGATACACCAACAGGTGTACTCTTACAATATCAGCGCATTACTCCGCTGCAGAGTGAAAGTTTCATTCTGGGAACATACTCAAATGTTTGTGATGTTATGGGACTTACCTGCAGTGGTCATCGGTACCTAAACTTACAAACCACATAAACTAACTTATCCTAAGAACAACACAGACACACACACACAGACACACACACACACACACACACACACACACACACACACACACACAAACACACCTATGCTTGGAGGAGGATTCGAACCTTCGACGGCGAAGCCCCCCCCCCCCCCCGCACCGAAACAAAGCGCCTTAGCGCTCACGGCTATTCCGCCACGACTGAAGGAGACGTGCTTTGAGTTTGAGTTTTTGTAAATCTATCAGACCAAACTGCGTGGTCATCAGTCCGTAGCAGAGCGCGCCTTTGTTCCCCGTCGGAGGTTCCAGTTCTCCATCGGCCGTGTGTGTGTGTGTGTGTGTGTGTGTGTGTGTGTGTGTGTGTGTTTCCGTACCTTAGTTTAAGTACTTTGTAAGTATATGGACTGATAACCTCGATAGGTAAGACCCATAGAGTTACATACATTTGAACATTTTGTAGAAAATCAAGAATCTGCGTATTGAAGAGAGATAGTAAAGCATTCAAATGTTTGTAAAGCAAAGCGCTTTTGAATGCTCGGCCACTCCACCGCCTGCGAAAGTTAGTACTCAAGACGTAATGAAGTAAAAGCTCAAGCGAGACGTCACATATCCAGAACTACTTATCGTAGTACAACGTAATTTGGAAAGTAAAGTCAGTGGTGCATCTGCATCTAGACTGCGAAATGTGTCGCGAATAGAGGTAGCAGTAAAGACGTTCCGTAATAAATTAAAATCTCATGTGTGATGGGGTGGATTTTCATTAACATAATTATTACCTCAGATCTCACAATCTGTAATCAACTTTCGTTTCGTTCGGATGCAATTTAGTCCGCGGATCATTTATTTCATTTATTACGATGTGAGTATGATGTTCCGTTAATTCATAGCCCAGGCGCAACTATCGCAAGTATATAATCTTGTAGTAACTTGGCGCCATTATGGCAGACAAAAATAATTTTCGCGATATTATCATTGAATCAGTTCATTTCCATTCAGTTTATGCGTACTAAAATATTTAATAGATTTTTTATTTTTATTTTTGCGTGATTGCACTTAGGTAACGAAAGTTCTATAAAATTCCTACACGGTCGTCTCCACCGAGTTCCAGTCTTGATTGCTCTGAGTAGTTCACTCCAGTACGAGATTACCTTGAGTTACCCTGACATTTTACTTCAGCAAGATTCCATCGTAAGGTGACTGCAGTTACAGACGTCGTTAAAGGTGAGCTTGTCCTTTCTTTTATACCTATCTGCTGAAGCTGTTCCCACCGTATCAGTCAGAATTATTTACCATTTAATTGTTTCTTTCCATTGTTCATTCCGTTCAGAACATTTCAGTGATTTTTCAGAATCTTTTTCAATTTATTTAGACTTGTAATTGTATTAAACAGTTTTCATTTGTGAAATAAATGTTGAAGTTACGCGTTCCCCAACATAAATAGTCAAGTAGTGTTACAATGTGTAGCGTCATGGCGAAAGCCGTAGCTATGCAGCATGATTAGCGGAAAAGTAGTCAGCGATTAACTTCTTTCTTTCGCCATTTATTTAAGATTGGTGACGAGAAAAAGTTTCGGCGATGGTTTGAAATTGTGTGTCAAGTTTGTTGCAAGTCTCAAAGTGCTCTCATAATTCTCACACAGTGGATGAATGACGCCTCATTATTCACGCGTCGCATAATGCGACACTTTACTTACGCAACACACTTTTCGTGGTCAGCGCCTCTAGGATTAGTTGATAAGACTTCACGGTAGATCAAAAGTATGTGTCAGGACGGGATACGAACACAGGACTTAGTCTTCCATGGCCAAGCGCTCTCATGGAGCTCAGTAGCCGCGCGACAGAAGCCGAGAGTTCTGGAGCGCCACGGCGCGGATCGGGCGGCCTCCCGCGTCGGAGGTTCGAATCCTCCCTCGGGCATGAATGTTTGTGTTGTCTTTAGTATAAGTTAGTTCATAAGTAGTTTGTAAGTATAGGCACTGGCGACCCTGCAGTTAAGTCCCATAAGCTGAAGAAACATCTGAACATTATGTAGCTCAGTCGGTGGGCCGGTTGCGTGCGAAAAGTAAAATCCTAGGTCCGAATCCATGATCGGCACACAGTTTCAGTTTGCCAGGATGCATTTTAAATGTGATCATGTATTTTGATGTCGAGAAGCAAGTTGACCTGAAAGGAAAGAAATGAGGGATATTTCTGCGAAATCGTCGAGGAAAAGAATATGTGGACATCACTGACAACAAGAAGAATAGTGTGTCATACGACATGTCTTAAGACAGTAGGCAGTAACTTCACTGATATTTCAGGAAGCTGCTAGAGTCACAAACGTAGAAAAATAGAGAGATTACAATACATTCAGCAGATATACTGCTAGCTAGCCAAAATGCAACCTGTAAGGGCATCAGATATCACATCCCCAGTTATTAGGGAGGTAGCATGTTATACAGGGATCAAATGATTGGTTGCTCGCCGTCGGAGGTTCGAGTCCTCCCTGGGGCACGGGTGTGTGTGTTGTTCTTAGGTTAGTTTACCTTAGTCTATAAGACGACTTGCAGGGACAACAAAGAATTTAATTTTCAGTTTTTTTTGCGTAATCGTTGGAGTAATTTAAATTTAAAATGATGTCATAATCTGTTCATTAAGATATAAAATATTACGCTTTTCACTATTAGAAACTATATGTTTTATGAGGCTGACGGTACTCAAATATTCCATTACTCGAAAATGTTGACGCTTAGTGAATATAGAAACGGTGTCTGTTCCCTAAGACTTGTCCGAAAGATCAGACACCATATCTGTAAATTGTATGTATGCCTCCAAGGAAGAAATTAAAAGTTTAGCTCGATTGCACTGTATAGCCCGATCCCTTGCGGGGTTTCAATTAAGTTGCAAGCAACTGTAATAATAGAAAGGGGTCACTACAGTAGTATTTTGTGATAAGTTGATAATCTGGGCAGAACGAGAATTTTATTCGGTTAACGGAATGGTTACCCGTTGAATTCAGTTCAATGCCCTGAAACAGCTGAAATTTGACAGGCAAGACCTATAGCACTATTTAAACACAGTTTACCACCTCATTGGCTGAGCGAAGCAGACTAAATTAAAACCGTAATCTTTCGATATACTAGGGGAAACGTAAACAAATGTCCACAAAATATTTAATGACTACACAGTAGATCATCGCACTATTATCAAAAGTAAATTACCAGTATGAAATAACCTATTCATTTGTAGGAACATAAATTATGAAATAGTTTAATTTAAATCGGCAAATATAGATGAGAGCACATGGCTAACTAAATAGACGTAATGTTTTTCAGCTCAAATACCAATTTAATGTTATGTAATGTAAAGAAGATTACTTGTAAGCTTCTATTAATTTTAGAATACATTTTGAGACAATATGTCGTAAAAGTCGAATCCACTGTGTAGATAAACTCAGAGTATGCATTATTCTTTCTAATCAATCTTGTTACAGAATTGAAAATACTCGTGAAGCATAGCTCCACAAATGTTAGGAACAGTTTCCTATTAATATTTTCCTCGTTATCATAATAAATGTAACATACATTGTTGCTATTCGCCTTTAGGTGTATTTTCGGTTACTGTAAACTGTTTCGAAGGTATAAATTGATCTCCTTTGCGCGATCCAAAAGCTCATGAGCCGGGTTCGAAATTGGCGGCAACACAATGCGTTCCAAGTTGCTATGACAGGATTTCATGACATGATGCAACTGCAGTTTCTCTGACTGTCTTCGACTGGCACGCACAATATCGTTGAAGCTCCTGAAATGGGCGTCATCGATATACGTCGAAGGCGGTCCTTAACGATGATCACCTTTAACAAACGGGTGGCTGTTTTTAAAACGCGCCAACCATCCTAAACACCGAGTAGAGCTTAAGCACTCATCACCGTAGGCTTTCTTCATCATTTGGTGTGTCTCTGTAAAGTTTTTCTCGAGTTTCGCGTAAAATTTAATGCAGACGCGTTGCTATTCTAACTTTTTCATCTCGAAATTCGGCAGCTGAGCGACGTAATGTGCTAATCAGTACCGCAGAGCACAATAACTGACATACAATAATCAAACTTCCGTCAGTTACACATTCAACACAGCCGTGTGCAAGGACGCCAAATAACTAACTTTATAACATTTCATTGGCAGGAAATTACGATTTTTTGGGAACTTTTTGAATAGACCTCGTAATTTTAAACCTTTACCAAAAATTTTCTCGCTGACAGTGCCCACAAAAATGTGAAAGAAATAAAAGTTTATCGCTTACTACATTTTCGCTGTTCATGCTGTCAAATTTCAACATCTGTCTTGACGTGTTAATTTATATCTTTTTAACGACTAACTACATTCGCAACTACTATAGTCTGTACTGTACAGTTAAAAAACAGCTTTTGGAACCAGTATCAAAGAACTCTGCCACGTGACTGTCCCATTTTATAGTAATGTTTGTCAACACTACTGATCTTGAGTAAGTTTCTGATGCAGCTGGTCTATAGTGAAGCTACTATTTTGGCCTGGACGGCTGGTCAAAGTGAAACAACTATTTTGGCCTGTACAGCTGGTCAAAGTGAAGCAACTATTTTGGCCTGGACGGCAGACTGTCTCGAATGAACATTGGACACAAGATGCGACAATTTCCCAAAACGGCGCTTTAATATTGACGAGCTGCAGCAGAAATTTCCACAAGTTTCAAGATCATTAGTTAATCACATTGTTACTGACAAACATTTAAAGGTTCATGACGACTATGTCGACAGGTCAAAAATAATGTTTCTCATACCACATTAGAAATCGGTTCTTAGCTGAAAACTTATCCTCGTCATAGTATTAAAAATCATCACCTAATCTGGAATATCAGGTAGCGTAATCGAATCACACATAATATTTATTAAAAGAGCTAGCCCATTTCTTTAAGTAACCGAATGCTGTAGTATAGAGAGCCATTGTCTCTTCCTCATACAACACATTAACATAATAAAAATAATGCCTCTATATGGCACAATATTTTATCCTTTTATTTCTTAGGGTGATTCAGCCACAAGTATTTTTCAAGTACCATAAAACGAAACAGGACACTTAAAAAGAAAATCTGTTTGATCTAAACTGATTATATTCAATAAATTTATCACAGATACCGTTTTTAACTGTTTTCAAACATCATTATCAAAATAATTATACTTTGGTTAGAGTTCTCATTCTTTAATTTCTACAAATTCATCATGGGTTTCATGCCAATAAAACTGGAAGCCATCCTTTCTCCAGGCGGAGGTGGGAGTCTTCCTTCGAGCAAAGGTGTGTGATTCGTCTTTAGTGTTAGTTTAAGTAGTTTGTAAGTCTAGGGACTGATAACCATAGGAGTTTGGTCCAATAGGTTTACAAACATTTGAATTTGAATTTTTTTTTTTCGACTGGGAAGGCACCTTCATACTGGTTATTACAAAGGTTATTATCGTTTAATAGTTGCAGTCAGGTACTTGTAATTATCGATAAAATATAGTTCTCTCTACAAATTATGTATTTTCTCCGGTGGCTGAAGTTGCTGTGCCCGCACCTGTGTCGTCTGGGTCCAAATTAAGCACAATCTTCATAATTTTGTCCCAAATCTCACACAACATAGCAGCACATTCAGCCCAAGATCCCCAACGAGTAATGACCGGGAAATTTGGAAGAGGCAGGCCAGTGGTATGAATGTAGACAGCAACACCTTCAAATGTTTGTAAATATAAGGGACCAAACCGCGAAGGTAATAGATCCCTAGACTTACAAACTGCGTTAACTATCTTGTGCTAATGAAAAACACATACCCGAAGGAGGATTCGAATATCCAACAGAAGCGTCAACGCCGTCCGTGTCATGGCGCCGAAGAACACGCAGCCACTCCCTTGCCGCGCGGGTGTAACCGAGTGGTCTGGAGCGCCACGTTACGGGTCGCGCGGCCTCACGCGTCGGGGGTTCGAATCCCCCCTCGGTCATGGATTTGTGTGTTGTCCTTAGGTTAGTTTAACTTTGTTTAAGTAGTTTGTGAGACTAGGGACTGATGACCAACGTAGTTTGGTCCCGAATTATAAACATTTGAACATTTGCCACTCCCGCAAGGTGCAACAACACCGCCCGGAGCTTTTAATACAGTCTTACTCAGGGCAGAGAGAATTGATTTGCGAGGTCGTATTCGTTACTTATTGATTCATAAACCCTATCAAGGGCATGAACCAAGCACGTAACATGCTTCAACTTAGGAAATAAAGGTTTCATTTTGTTGAGAGCTGAAACCACTTACGAAGCCTGTCTCATAACTACAATAGGTTTTTCAGACTCCATACTAGTAGGCCAGAATTTTAAGCAGAAATCAATAACTGATTGCATTATTTTACTGGCTTTGGCTTTTTGCATCTCATACATTTTAACACCATGGGCTTAATTTTATCGCCTGCTTAGGAAAAAACTGAAATGTTCGAAACGTATCGTGCTACTGGATCTATTATTTCACCCTCAGTGATTACCAGATCGTAATCAGACACTGTCTACTTGATTGTATGTATTATTTTTTGGTAAACTGGCTCCATGTAGTTTTTTTCTTATAGTACTCTCATAGGGCAGTGACATCTATGAATATTCTTCAAGAAATCTCTTGAAAGTTGGGTGGTTCACCATACACAGTGGAATTCCTGCTTGTGTAAGAGCTGCATACAAATCAATGTTTAATTCCTTCAGATATTGGCTTTTTAAATAACTCTGTTAAAACGCATTTCTTAATATACTTTGCCGCGAGTCTTTTGCTTGATTGTTGTTGTTGTTATTGGGGCTTTAGGGCGCTCAACATCGTGGTCATCAGCGTCCATCTTTTGCTTGAAGAGTCTAATTCGCTTGATTTTTGGAGCTGTAATTGTGTTGTTTGTTGTGATATCGATGGTGATGTGCAAAATTCCGGAATCGCAAGTAGCACAATCGCATAACAGTTCCAACAGATCCATCAATCTCGTTCGAATCTTTGTAAGCCTTTTGGACCAAACTGCTATGG